>CM031237.1:16428683-16791833 GCA_018340775.1 Taxus wallichiana var. yunnanensis
TTTTGGACCATGTCTTTTGCCATGTTTATTTCTTATGTGCATCCTTTCCATAGCTCCACATTAAGCTAACATGCTCTTGGAAGATTCCTCATTACTCCATTTCCCCACTTCATCCTTATTTCATTTCCTTTTCACTTATTTTTCTTCTTGTGCATGTGATTATTTAAACATTTCTCTATCATCATGACCCCATTTTTATCGATAACATATGTATATCACTTCAACAACCTTTGTCATCAAACTTCTTTAGCATTCCTTTGCTATTATCCTCCACCAAATACTCTTCACATTTTAAATTTTTATGTAGTCCTCTTATGCAAGATGATTTTTGAGCATGTTATTAAAGATCAATTTAAACAAAAAAGTGTCTAATTATCCCATGCTTATTACAAAGCATAAAGAAACCTAACCTAGAAAAAAATAACAATTAATGGAATACATGTTATTCATTACATGCCAATGTGGCTAGAAATATAGCTTTAACCTACTCTTATTGGAGTGGCTCGAGAACATCTTGTTGAGCTAAGATCCATCAATTTACATGCCCAGGTTTGAAATATAACTACCTCATATGGCCCTAGCCAAAAAAAATTGAGATTTCTTGGATGTCATGCAAATTTATAGCCAAACAACAACATCTTGCTGCCTTCCTTAAGATTTTTTCTTTTGAATTTTCTATCATACCATGCTTTTTTGATGCGTTTTCTCAATATTTTTGACCACCTTGCTTATAATCATGTTTCATCTAGTTATAACAACTCCTTTAACATGTCATGTATTGAGTCTACATTTTCCATTTCCCACATGTGTAATTCTCAATTATGGTTCTAAAATTTGATTGGTAGCACAACTTATTTCCCATAGACAATTTGAAAGGGTGTTGCTTTTTTAAAATGCTTATATGTTGTTTAATATGCCTAAATTACTACTGATAATTTTTCATCCCAATCCTTTCTTCCAACTTCACATATCTTTGTCAATGTGTGACTTAATATTTTGTTGAAGGCTTCCACTTTGTACCATTTTCATATGGGTGATAAGGGGGCCATACTATGATGCAAAATATAAATTCCTATAACAAAACATGAATTGTATCATTCAATAAATGTTTTCCTCTATCCCTTGTTAGGCTCGATGGGCAACCAAATCTCCATGTAATGTTTTCCCAAATGAAACTTTATGGTGTGGCTTCTGTGAAATATTTAGATGGTGTGGTTTCTTCCCATCATGTGAAGATAATTTATCACTATAATATTATACCATGTTCTATTCTTCACATTGTAGGGGTGATTGGTATGACAAAATCAATTGGCTATTTTAAAAGGGTTCTTAGGTAATAACTCGTATTGAAGGCATACTATCATGATTTCCCAAATTTATGACTCTTTGGAATTGATTGCATGCCTTGACATATTATTTTTCATCTTTAAATAAAATTTTCCATGAGAGTCCCATGTTTAGGATCTTTTAAGTGGTAGCATCAACTATATAGTGACCACCTACAATTACTTCATGCACTTCATCTCATCTCATGTTGTAAAACATCGCCATAAAATTTCATCGCACCCCATTTTATAGAGTTGATTGACAATGAGTTGATATAATAATGCTTTGACAACTAATTTATTGCATTGTTTTACTTTATAATTCTCGGCGCTAACCTAGTTTATAGGAAATAAAGCATATCCTCCTATTCTCCTAACTCACTTTGGATGTTAAAATTTTTAGCATCCTACATGCCATCCTTTATGGGTTGCGTTGCTTCTTTAGTATCGATTCACGATAAATAATTAGGTCTTTTATTGTTTTTACCTTGCTTTACCACCACCTAGACCAAGAACTCTTGAAAAATATTTTCCCATACAATATTGCTTTGTTGTCCATTTTCTTTGGGTCCATATGATCAGTAAAAAACATGAATAGTGTGTCAAGAGATAATTTTGAAAATTTTGAAGCACATAAACCATAGATAGTCCTTCACGCTCTACGGTAGTACAATTTCTTTCCATGTCAATTTTCATCTTGCAAAGTAGATTGGATGGTTGATAGTTCCTTCCCTAGCCATGATAATATTGATCCAATAGTAATTTCTAAGACATCTACGTGAAACCATGTGTTCCAACTTGGGAATTGAAAAATAAGTTCTTGGCTTAATTTCTTTTGAGTTGTTCAAAATCATGGTGTTGATTAGAACCCACTTAAATTCTTCTATTTTTTGTATAAAATTCTCCAATGGTGTTGCAATTTGTGTAAATTCTTTAATGAACTTGTGATAATACTTACAATGTCCCAAAATGGCACAAACCTCTCTTTAATTTCATGGTTTCGAGATTGACGATTACATTACAATTTTTTTGGGTCCACCAATAATTCATCTTTATAGATAATGTGCCATTATAAAGAACCAAATCGAATGGAGAACACATACTTCTTAAATTTTGAGGAAATTTGTAATTTTTGGTAGTGCTTAAACATCAAGGAGAAGTTATCACAATGATATTTTACCAATCCATAGACTATATGGTCGTCAGATAGACTTTAAGAAATTTGAGTGTAAAATCCTCAAAGGAAGTGACAACAATGTGGGAAAAGACAAAGAGTGAATTCTTCAATCCAAATGACATGATTTTGTAGTTATATAGTCCTCATTTAGTTGAAAAATTTGTATTTTTTTAATCTTCTTTTGCAATTCTAACTATTTTATAACCAAATAATCCATCCCTAAAGGTATATATCTACAATCTTGCCACACCTTCTAAAAATTATATTTAAAAGGAGTAGCGAAGGGATCAATTATACAAATAGTGTTCAAAGCATAGTAATCCACACAAATTTCGATGCATCCATCCTTCTTGATGATAATTAACATAGGTGTACCCATTCATATTCATCTATAGGTATAATAACTTATGTGGCTAACATGTTGTCAAGTTCTTATTTGACTTTCATTCACAAGTTTGGATTCATCCTATACAAGAACTTTATAACCGGCTTATCCCTTCAACTAATTTGATTTGCATCATTCCCGATAATGGATGTAGTCTATTCATTTTGTGATAGCTTCTAGGAATATACCTCCATATGAGCACGCAACAATTCAACAACCTTTGTGATTTTTGATTTATTCTAGTAGTTACCTCTGGTTTCCATTTTTGCCTCGTTTTGCTGCCAATGTTGATTTGTATAGATTTGAAAGGTTCATCCCATGGTTAACTCCTTATTCCTTTTTATCTATGAATCTTCATGACCATAAGAAACATCCACATTATAATGATAATTATCATCCTCGGTGGCTATTTTTGTAACACATTTTCTTTACCTTTCCACACACAAATTGGCCATTTCAATGCTACTTCCTCCCCATCACTAGAGATGTTGTCCTTAGTATCTTTAGTGAATTTTTAGTTAGCGTGAAACATTTAGCCTTTTGTATTAAAAATTATGTATTTTTAGGAGTTTCATCTCAAATATCACATCTTTTATATGTCAAAGGGTAAAAGTCAAACAAGGTACAAGTGATACAAAGGAAAACGTATGGAGAAATTCTTGAGTTAGATTTTTCTTGGAACTTAATTCTCTCCACAACTCACATCCAACATACCATGCTCACACCTATACTCATACTTTATGATATAATAGACATGTCCATAAGGCATGGATAAGTTTTGTATTCATCTATTTCTCCAAACATTTATGTATATATTCCTCTATGTTAGTGATGTTATTATAGGTGAGGTATCTTTACACGCCATTACTTCATTCGATCCAAGCCTTCATGGCCTCCTTGATGTCCTTACATGATAATGAATTCATCTAGTTTGTTTTCAACCATATTTTTGTGGTACCATTTAAAAATAGGCTAAGTAGTTCAACCATGCATTATCGGTTTGCATATAGGCCTCTACATCCTTGAGAAAGTCCCTGAATATTTTCACTCACACTAAAACCTGGTGGAGGATATATATTTTCTATAATAATTTTAAAAATATTTTTGGATTCATTAATATTATTATAGTTGGATGCATGTTGAATCATACCCCAATCTCACCCTAGTAGTTCGTATGGTGCCCAATTTTCACACACAACACTAGTTGTGTTAGACATTAATTGGTTATTACCCCACTTAAGTTATCCTTTCATGGTTGGTTGAAAATTTTCTAACCATATAGCTTGGATATTTTATATATGCTTTGAATCTTCATGATCTTATATAATCTCCATGTATGGTGCACTCTACTTAGGGTCCATTTGAATGATGATGCGTTGATCACAATTTTGAAACTCACACAACGTTTCTTAAACCATAACTCAAAATTAATGGTACATTATCCACATCAACTAATGGTATTTCTTCAAAATCCCCTTGAACTTCACCCCCATAATATTGATTATGATATTCTTTAGGAATCATATTGGAATGACCCATGTTTTATTATCGTGAACAAAATGTGTGGAGATGCATGTAACGTTGGTTAGCCCATATTTTTAAAGACACCCACTATGAGTATGTTAAATTTTGCATGTGTTGAAACCAATATGTCATTAATGTTCCAAATCTGTATAGGCATTAAAAATTATATCACTATCAAAACCTTTCATCTTTTTTTTGATTTTACATCCTACCCTTATGTCATCCCAGTTGCTTTTAGAGAGTCACTTTTCTTAACTTATGAGATGGTCATTGAACCAAGAAGGGTAATATACCCTCGGTGTGTACCAACCTACATACCTCCTAAAATTTATTTTTATTTATCCGTTCATCCTGAAATATTTTAAATTCTCATTTCACAAGATTGCCTCATCTCTAAGTAATTATATTTCTCCTTGAAGTCCTCTTATCAAGTATTTTACCTCTTAAAGGACCTCATTTTTTTACTTTCAATGAAGATAGGGATTTTCATTGGATTTATGCTTTTGTTGGAAGGAATCTTTGGTTTGCATATAATAACACATGTTATTACCCATACTTTGGTGGTTGGATCCTCTATTAGTACATATATAATTTTATTTTCATCCCTAAAAATTCTTGTAATTCTAATCATTCCTTCTCCCTTCTCACCTTTTTCTTTCATTATCTTATACAAGTTTGGGAAATCTTCCACCTAATGTTCCTTTTAACATTTGCATATATTGGGAAGGTTGGGTGATCTCATTGGTAATGATCGGGTGATCTAAATGTATAACAAGTTCTAGGTGGATATCTTCCACATCCTTCTCCTTGTTCATTTCTTCCATGCTCGTATCCACCATGTTTTGATTAGACATTCTATAAGGTATTTTTCAAAGTCCTAGTGATCTATCTTTGTGGATTTAGTCAATAATTTGACACTTTGATATATCATGAGAGTGCATTTCATATCTTATATTAAGTGTCGAGCTTTTCCTGCTTGGCATGATGGAGTAGGGATTAATTTCGAGCATCATGGTTACCTTCACAAATATCACATACTATAAGCATCACCTTAAAAATCATGCACGGACACATGTATTTAGTATGGCATTATACCTCACAATCAGTGCATTAGGTTCATGTTATCCAAAATACCCCCTTGATATTTCGGTAACTTGCAATTCCATATCGATTTTGGGGAAGTACCAAACTAATCGGGAATGGAAAATCCATGCTTAGAAAAGTTTAAAATGTTTAGGACATTTACTCTTCTCCTTGCAAATTCACAGAGGTCCATATTTAGTCAAAAGACCCATTTTTTGCAACAATCCTTAAAATTTGGCTAAGTGTTAAAAGTTTCCTTTATGTCCAGATTTTGGGTCCTTCATGCATCAAAACATGATGATCCATTAACATGTTCCATGTCATTTTTTCCACCTCCAAATCCTAACTTTCCTTTGTTTTGGGTTTTCCAACATGGAAAACAGGGTCAAAGTTCTATCTCGTGTCGTTTTGGGATTCCTCATCATCGAGACATCACAGGGAAATTACATGTTTTATGCAATGTGTTATCCACTTCTAAAACCCAATAGTCTACAATATTTTGAGTTTTTAGGATTCCTCAACATTAGAACATCACGACTCAAATGCATGTAATATGCTACCTATTTTCCGATGTGAAACCCAATTTCCTTTTTGTCGATTTTGGGGTCAACGACATCTGCGTAGGTCAAACATGTTTCATGTTCACTGACCTCTAATTCTGGAAGAACTTCTCATTTTGTAAAGATTCTTGGGTTGCTCGACAAGTATTTTTTTTGACTCGGTCTTTCGGGGTTTTCATGATGCAAAGAAAGGTAAAAATTTTGATATTCTTCTTCATTTCGAGTTTCATGTTTCACTTGCATGAAACATGGTGACCTAAACATATGTTATTTTTTGTGTTTCTTCCACTCCCAAACCCAATGGTCCTTATGTTGGAATTTTGAGGGTGTTTTCCAAGGTCGCAAACCCAACAAAGGCATGATTTAATAGCTCAACCACTCGCATTTATTGAAGTATGGCACCCGAACTTCAAATGGCCATAACTTTCACCCTGTAACTCCGATTTTCACAAAATTAGACTTTTTGGAAAGGTCTCATCATGTAATACAAAAAAACTATATTTATTAAATTAAATGGGGTTAGGTTGGTGTAAAATATGAAATACAGTCATAATATTAAAAGAACAATTTTAGATTGCTAAACAACAAAAATGATGAGGTATGGTGCCCATTCCTTCTCCTATAAGCAAATTACCATGGGGGAATGGCCTTGGCAGGGTACCCATGCTTCTTTTCAGAAAATCAATGCATATTTTTGGTGGTTTAAAGAGGAAATATGAGTTCCCTATCTTTTTCCCATTCTACTATATAATCTAAAAAGATCTCATTTGTGAGGAGGGTTTTTAAAATGTAAAGGAACTTTTTCAAAAATTGTCCCTAAGCAACTATGAGTTGTAGACCTTCATTTGAGCTTGGAAATGTGTTCTTGTGGCTTATTCTTCACATGTAATGGTCTATACATACTTGGAAAGAAATAAAATCTTTGTTTTTGGTGTTTCACAACCTAGACTTGTGCTTTGTTGCATCTCCTTGTCTCTCAATTCTTGATGTTGTATTTTGTGCATATATTTGTCCTTTGCATGTTCATTTTCTTGTTGTCTCATGGAGAATACATGGTAAATGAAGTCTTGGGTATGTGTAACCTCTATTTGGCCTCTCCCTTCTCCATTTTCCTTCCCCTTTTTCCCTCATTAGAGTGTCTTCACCCTTTTCTTAGTGCTATCACCTCCCTTAGTGTAGGATTTCATTTTATGCATCTCTCTCCCTTGGTCCTTGGATTGTTAAAGTAGAGTTAGATAGTTATATTTCTAGTAGTATGAGTATTTTAGCATTATTTTAGGTAGAGGAACTAACCTTATCTAGAGTTTGATCTCACCTTGCAAGTCCTACACTTGTGAGATCATCCCATGTTAGCCAAAAGTAGGGATATGTAATAGGAAAATCCTAAGGTGTAACTTTTTCACAATAACAATTCCACTACATGTTTCTTAGATGTTGTTTTCTATTAATTTATCTAGTTATATCACCATAGATGTGATTTGTGCCTCCATGAATGGGATCACACCATTATAGAGACTTCCCATTGCTTCAACATGAAAACATGCTTCTAATTCTTCTCATGGATTTTTGAACGTATTGTGACAACGAGAACGTAAAGGGTAATAAGAGCACCCCTAAAAACATTGAGCATGTTTTAGGATGTATTTCGTATGAGAGTTTTGAAATAAGGGTTTTGAAACGTGTATCAAAAACACATACACACTCCATGAGTTATTACTTGATCTCTTTGAGTGTTAAAACACTTTTCTCGCTCAAACACTGAAATGTTGAATTCTAATAAAAATGATGCTTTAATTTGATCATGGTCTACCACTATTTGTAGTGGGTAATGATTTTGATACCAAGTATGGGTGTGACTAATTAGTATTGTTCCAAACTGAGTTGATTTCCATTATGAAGACGTTATACCTTTTTCTCTCCATATAAGTTCACATTTAATCACATGTTCTACAACATTCTTGACATAATGATAATTTGGTAAGTGAAAAGAAATTTCATAAAATATTTTTGGCGTGACTACCTAGTGTGCATTGTTCCCAACTCTACCATGTATGGGGATAATTGTTTTAGGTGCCACGTTTCTATTTCCACTTCTAATCATATGTGAGGGATTATTTATCACGACCTCTTGTGTCAATATGTTTCCATTTTTACTTTTTGTGACTGGCATTATTGTGTTTGTATTCATGATCCTAAATCATTGTGTTTTTGGTATATTTGGTTTCAATGGTTGTCTCTTTATCGTAGGTTCTAATGTTTGTAAAATAGATGGTAAATTAATATCGAAGGTTAATTTCTCCTTAGTTATTTTAGATTCTTCATCGGAATCTCTTTTCTATTAAAACTTGCTCTCTATTAGCTGACCTAGTTGCATGAGAAAGAACAAAAGGTTCGATTAGGATACCATCAATGTTATATTATACTTCCTCATCCTCTAGATCTTGTATACTCTCTTGACATATATTCATCCCTTCCTAGAGACCCTTGTCATTGTTTTTCTCTCCCCGAGCTAACAAACATTGATGGTCATAACACACGTTCTTGGAGTTGAGTCTCATAGATGAACTAACTCTCTTTCAATGCATTATTGCTTTGTTATCCAAATAATTTCCTCCTAAGAGTGTGCTCATCAATAGAATCCATAACTTATTCTTGAAATCTTCCACTCCTTCCTATGTCCTATACCCCCATGTCGTGGAACGTTTAACCTTCCATTGTGAAAATTTTAATCCCCATATCGATAATGATTTTCTTAATCTCCAACTATAGCGAGTTGTAAGTATGATCCCCATGGCTCTCTAAATAAGTTATATTTTGCTTCATCCACACAAGAAAAGGTTGAGAGTGAATATTAATGGATATAGCTATGGAGTTTTCCCTTCCTCTAGTAGTCTACTGTGAGTGTCTACATTGTGTGGTGTTGTGCTAGCTTCTTCATGCACTCAGAGATCTAAGGATACCTGTGACCCAAATTCCTACATTTTACCAAACAATCAATAACTAACAATGCATATAGGTGTACCAAAAGCTCACATAAGAATTTTTCATATAGTGCATCATAAAGATTAGTCTCGACCCACTTCCTTGGAGAACAAATCTTGTAACCCGGATGATGTTTTGTGAAAGCATCTTCAATAGTGTGTATCCAAGCTTCAATGTTCTCCTATGTTAGACAATGCATATTTTTTCCACTTCATCCTTGTATTTTAATGATGGTTGTGATAACAGAACCAAAATATTAGAATCTAGTTGTCTTCCTACCTTATGCACTTGCTAGTACTATATTAGTTGTGCATGAGTTTTCCCCACTATCATGTTGGCATATGACACTTAGATAAACTAATGCACACTCACTCAAAGTGCAAGGATTTTCTAGGTCCCATCATAGTTTAGTAAGAGTGAAGTGAATTGAACAAGTTTTTAATATAGAAGCTAGACTTGTATTCCTAATATATTAACAATTTAACAAAACCATGCATAGACCAAACATAATTCTCATAGATCAATTATTTCCCGATTATTAGTCATGGTTATATAGTATCCTAGAATCCAAGTACAAGTCATTCACACTTTAACCCTTTATCTCTCTATGCACATAATTACATGCACACACACATATCACTTTACTAGATCCATTTATGGGTATTTATACTAGTATGAACAAGTACTTCATTAGTCTTACAAGATCTAATAATAGCCTTTGAGTTTACAACTCCAATTGTAGACACCAAAATTGGTCACACTCCCCTTGGCCCCCCGTAAAATAGCCAACTCAAATATATTCACCTAACCACAGCCCCTTCCACCCCACATTAATATTAATTTAATTAATACCCATCCTCATAATATTCATTATTTAATTACCTTAATTGACTAAATTTCCACCTCACGTAGACACCTCATCCACCACCTCACCCTAGACCTATTCTATCCATGTTTCCATAACTAACTAAGACCTAATCTTACTTGCCTTAATGAGCTAAGATTTGGTCTAACCCTAAAAGCACATGCCTAAGATTTCTCTAACCACATTCTCGCTCATTAGAATGGAAGCTTCTATTTTGATACACGAGAATAAACCAACCTAGCCCAAGAAATTGGAAAGATCTACCATTTTTAGTAAACCTAGTGAATCCTACCTTAATCGATGCCAGTCACCCCTAAACCGATGTTAACCAAACCGTCATCAGTTACCATTTATTCACCTTTGCAACCTCATTTTTGGGTTGGCAGATTATGAGATAAAGGAGATGAGAAGAGAACTGCATGTAAGTAGAACTAGAGCCTTTTGCACCTACAGACATCCATAGCCAGCACTAGGACAGATCTAGAGGCATTCGCACTCATGGTGACATTCGGGAAGCATCACTATTGCACCAAGCTCCATCTCACCAACCGATCATCCCCACCAACCAACCATTAGATCTACAACATTGGTAAGTTCTTTTATCATTGATCACTTCCCTTCTTATCCTAGCCATAGGGTTGTTATCATTTATATTATCATTCTTCCATTAATATTCCCATTCCTTCATAGTCTACTTTTTGACAAACTCAAACCTCACCCACCCTTTTATCAGATCATCTATCCTGGCCCTTCCACCTCTCTGAGTGTTCTCAACATTCCCACAGACCTCATCATCCCCTCCTTTAGCTCTATCTAACCTCACCCAAACTCTGTAATAAGGTTTTTATTGAACTACTGTCACCCGACTATACCGATGCCGGTTACCCATGACCATCATCAGTCTCTCCTAAACCATCACCGGTTATACTAAACCGATGTCGGTCTCTGTGTTTTACACTTTTCAATAACAAAGCCAACCTACCTTCTACCAAGTGACCGAAAAAACCCGTAACGTGACCCGACCAATTTCAAGACCCACGATAACTACCTACCCTTCAAATCGACTATAGCCTAGCCTGTTATGTTATATTTTCTTAAATTATTTGAATGAAATACCTAAATCATATCAACTATTGTAGGAATTTGTTTATTTCTCACATTAAGTTGTGTTAAACATTGGATTGACAATCATCTAGGGAGTATCACACTTCCTCGAGATCTAGCACATGCTAGGAAGTCCACTGTCATATATTATTTAACTCTTCTTTTGTGGTCTTTTTTTCTATTTCAGGTAGTTCCTCCCATAAAAAGAAGCTCTCACAAAAGCATTGGATTGAGAAGTCGAACACATAACAACCATCAACCAACCAGCATAAACAGGTATTCCTCCTTGGCCCTTACCCTTATCTATTTCATCTCAATAACACAAAAATGGTGAAAAAAATTTGCACACCGGTGGTACCCAAAATGGTTCTATTGCATTCTCTTCATTCCTAGTGAAATTTGTGTGTTTTTTCCCTTTAAAAGGATTACACATTAATATTCTTCTCTAGTAATCCTCTCTTCTTTCTAATTTCTCTAAAGAAACATTCCTCTTTGTGCATTTAAAAGGATCATTCTTTTTCTTGATTTTTTCATTCAGTGAAAAATCATACCCTCTCTTATTCATCATTTGCTTCATCGAGCATAATTTTTGATTTGGGCTTAAAATTAGTTGCATTACATTATGATTTTTGAATTTAGCTCACATTAAAATGAGGGCAACCTATATATTGGAAGTCATGCCTTACTGATGGTTGAAACAAAGAATCGTAGAAAGCACATTCTCTCTCTCTCTCTCTCTCGTGGTTTTTACCAAACGCAAAAAATTGAAATATACACATCTTTCTTAAACAAATCCCATCAATGATCACACGATAAGAGGATTAACAAGTACTCCCCAACTTGATAATTCTGTGAAGTCATTACCTCGAGGAGGATAGCGCCCCCCGCCACAACATAACCTCGAAACCTCTCCTTTTAGATATCCTTCTTTGTAGGAAGCCTTCCTCACCAAAAGATCTACTCTAAATTCATGAGTCAGTCTTCTAAATAGCATATAAGCTCAACACATTAAAAATCACTTGTTAGGTACAGGTTTTTAGCATTTGATTGACATGCATTTTGAGATGTGAGGATACGTTTATCCATTTTTCTATTATTTTTCCTTGCACACTCCATAATCACAGTTGGAGTATTCTCACTTCTTCTAAGTGTGTCAGGACTTCATTACATCATCTCAAGACTCACGGGTTGATTATTTATCGACTCAAATTCATGACAATCCATTCTTCTACATTTTTCCAATTTTCACAATAGCGGCATTGGTTTTCCACCGGCGTTGGTCCCCACGACCAAAGCATCAGTTTTGCTTAACCGAGCATTGGTTCTCTATTCTTTTGGGTTAAATTTCCCAAAGAACACTTATTTCATTTTATTTGCTATCAGAGTTCCTATGAGTATCTATACTCTCTATGCTTTGATAAATAGTCATCATACAACTTATTCATCTGATCGTCACCAGTATTTTCCTCATTTGGTAAAATTATTCTTGTCTCACAGTAACCTATGTAAGTTACCCATGAACCGATATCGGTAATCCTTAACCGTTGTCGGTTACCCTATGTTGAATCTTAGTTGATGCATTTCCCAAATCCACCTATAAACACTTGTTTTCTTCATTTCCACTACTCTCTATGTCATCTATAGGATACATCATCACCTGATATACATTCATTCACATGGTGTTGACTCGTAATAAAGATAACGCTCTTATATTCCACGTAATTTTCCAACAAATCTTGCCTAGTCTCATCACCACCTCTCGTCCTGTCACCCATGGATCCAACCCTACCTAAAACCATTTCCTCTAGGAGAAGAGGAATTTTCATGACTCCTTGATCGAGAATCTCGCGACCTTATAGTTCTACCTTTCCCACTTTTCCACCCAGGACTCCTAGGTCGGTTGATATATGGAATGCATGTATCCATCTCTCATGCCTTTATTCATACTTCTAAATAAGCCCCTACTAATGTGGACGTTACCTTCACCCACTTTACCCCGTAGTAGTTTCATATCTAGGCCCCATTCCGCTATGATGACCGATGCATCTATAGTATCGGTCACACCTGTACTATTTGTTTTCCCTCATAAACCACCCAGCACCATAACCTCATCCATGCCCATTATCTCACATATATCGATTACAACACAACTTCCCATGGTTTTGATGACCCCTACTCTATTCTAGAATCTTATCCTCTCCATCCCACAATATCTTTTCCCAAATGCTACTAGAGTTAATGTGACCATCCCACCTACATACACATACTATCAAAAACCCCCTCATCTCATCCATCACCCATTCTCGGATGTATGCCCTCTACATTGGTCTCCCCTATTCTAAACCTTCCTATTCAAGCACCGCCATACACTGAATTCCACCCATATCATATGTTCAAGCACCACCCTCCTACGCCACAAATGAGCCCTTCCATCACAACCTACCAATGATCTCATCAAATTAATGATGGAAAGAATGCAGATGCTAGAAGCATCGGTTTCGGACTCACGCAATTCTCTCACATACAATGAAATCTGTAATGATCCCATTCATCCATCCATCCCTATTCACCCATACCATGTACATTGGGAAATGCCAAAATTTAACTATATGAATAGTAAAGAAGACTTGTAGCAACATTTGCATTCTTTCAAACATGGGTGTTACCTTATCATCCATGATGATGTTTTGCTCCTATGGACCTTCCGATGTCCCCGACAAGGCCTGCATTGGACTTGTATAAAGTGGGCTACCAAGACATTCCATCTACTCATTTAATCAAGTAGCCCAAGCCTTCTTAGATCACTTCTCAATCAACATTGTTAAGAAAGTCACCATGACTGATCTTTATTCCACATGACAAGATGAAGATGACTCTATTGACTTTTTCACTCACTTTGCACATCCTAATTAACCAACTCACATTTCAATTACCTCAAACTGAACTCATAGAGTTTTTACTTGGGCTTGTGCTAGACACATCTCACCAACCCTACAAGTTTAGACCTTTCACACTTTTGATGAGGCATTCACCATGGACGGAAATTGGAAATTCATGTTATCGAAGAGAAGAAAATTCAATTACATGACAAGAACATCGTGTTTAAATAAAATGATGCTTCTTCATCTTCAAAACCCTAAAACAACTATTCAAAGCCCAAAGGATATGTCAACGCTGTAGTTCTCAAAGATGGCCCCTCGCCCATCAAAGCTAGCCAAATCTCCTTCTAATCTATCTCCTATCCAAGCTTTTGATTCAGATGAGAACAAGTGAAAGTACACTTCAATAGGAGAACCTTATTCTTCTATTTTGGAAAATCTTAGTAAGGTTGAGGTCATTACCCTTCCACCTATAAAACCACACACTAGTTTTGACCTTGAGCACCCCATGCCCGCATGGTATAAATAACATGACTTTTGCAACTATCATGTGTCAAAGGTCATAGCCATGATAACTACATCATCAACTTTAAGAATATCGTCCAAAAATGTTAGACAATGGAGATTTAGTCATGGATAGCCCGAATGCACCCACTAACCAAAACCTACATATCTTCAAGAATTTTTCCCTAATCATGCCCCATTTTCCAACCAAAGTGGGTGACACTTTAACCAATGATAGAAATGTCTATGAGGTCCACGCTATTTTTATGACATACCAGTTGCTTCCCAATTACCTCATGTTCCTTCCATAGATGAAATCTTAGCCCAAGCCCCCTACCTGTACACAAGAACCTATTTCATCTACTCCTCCACCCACAGAGGAACCCCCTTCATTTTCTCCTTCACCCATGGAAGAGCCTATAATTAGCATGCCACCTTTAACCCCTCAAATTTTTGAGTAGTTGTCAGTGGCACCTCTCCTACTCATAAGAGATACATGTCCACAACCTACACCATCACAAGGAGATTCCACCTTGTTTGGCCCATCCTCTCCTCTACCCATGGAGGATCTTATAGAAATACCATTGCCTTTAGATGACCATTCACCATCGGACCTTCAAGATCCCGTTGATCTTCTTTTTTCACTCTCTCTTACCCACATATTCTAAGGCTATCCATTTCCCTATATCTCAAACACATCTTATGGGGATTTATACTCGATCCATGTCAGCCCCACTTATAATAGTACCATTTTCATGCTTGGTTGATTGCCTAGACTATGTTGATAGAGCTTTACTTTGGGGATGCCTCCTACTTCTTGTTTCAACCCAAATGCAGTTGTCACTCACCGACACCTCCACTATCTATCCAAAAGTGTTTCAAGTGACCAAACCAAACATAACCATGACTATCGCAACACCTTCCATGTCACCACCCATGGCCCAACACATGCCTCTACCCACAACCCAACATACATCTACACCAAAACACCTACCCACGCCTATATCATCTCCCTTACTTAAAACCATCACCACCTTAGGGGTCATGCCAACATCAAACCTTACTCACCCACCCATTAAATTAGATTTAGCCACATCTTCCCAAACCAATACTAAACTTATTCCGGCCCCTAAAAAGAAGACCCAACCTCCTAGGCATCATACACCAACCTGCCTACCACACCATTGTCACCTTCACCCCTTCCATCTATCCTAGGACCTCACCCTCAACCCTGGCCAAGCAACCTCCTTCCATTGGTAAACCAAGAATGCAGCAGCCCACCTCCTCATCACGAACCTCTAATATACCCAAGCAACCCACACAACTTTTTCCATCACCCGTAACCTTCTTACCACCCATACCACCACTACCATCCATAACTTCTTCACTACCCATGACACTTTCTTCCCTTCCACTCACACCTTTTACCCAACCTCTACCAACCACCTCCACAACAACTCGGTTACCCCCATGGGTAACCCGTCCTCTTCCACCATCCACTTTTCCCTCTACATTGTGTACACCTATGTCACCTTTTCCCAAAAAGGTGCAACCTAAAGCTAAGAATCTACTACCCTCCAATAAGGTAGTTAAACCAACCAAACCTTTCGTCGCTAGCTCTTCTACCATGCCGTACCTAAACAAATGCCCACAAGACCTAAGACCACTCAACACACCAAACTAGTGGACCAACCCATTCCCCTCCTGTAAAGCCTCTTCCTCCACAATCAGTCATACCTACATGCAAACCCACATTCACCTCCCATTGTGATCCACTAGCAAGGTCCTACACTAAAATATTAACCAATCTCCTCAAAACTTCTATCATCACACTACCATCTCTTAGACCTTATGACCCACTCAAACCCAAACCAAAAGGGTTTGATGAAAATAAAATTTGTGCCTACCATTGTTTGTCAAGGACACAATGTAGATAATTGTAAGGCTTTAAAACTAATCTTGTCAATTATGTCCTCCCAAAAAAATTTTGATGATGATGATCTTCTTGATGAGGACCCCATTTCACCTTCAACAATTTCAACAAATCTTCTTCCATTACATGTTCGTGATCTCGACCTAGCTTTTCCCAAAGATGGTTTCCCATACAAGGCATTGACCAACTAGTTGATCTCGACCACGGCCAAGAAATGCTATCGCTCATGGATGGTTTCTCAAGGCTACAATCAAATATTACTAGCTCAAGAGGATCAACACAATACTACCTTCATCCACCCCCTGGGGAATTTTTGCTATCCATTAAAATGCCTTTTGGCCTAAAAATGTTGGTGCTACATATCAACCAAGCCATGACTTACATCTTCCATGACATCATGCATCACATATTGGAAGATTACATAGATGATCTACTTTCCAAATTTAAACATTGAACTTAACACATGTACATCAATGTCCTTAAAGTCATCTTTGACCATCTCATCAAGTATTGTGTGCATCTTCAACCAATTAAGTACGTCTTTCATGGTAATTTCGTGAAAACTCCTAGGTTTCATCATTTCTTTACGTGACATAGAAGTCAATATTGCTAAAGTCAAGGCTATTCTGGAAATACCTCCACCCACTAATCTCCGTCAACTTCAAATCCTAAAAGGAAAGTTGTAATCTATTCATCGTTTTATCTTGCAACTTTCCAACCATTGTCAACCATTTCATCATCTTCCCAAGAAATACATTTCATTCAAATGGGATGATGAATGCCATAAATCCTTTGAGGCTTTAAAACAATACCTCCTTCAACCACTAGTGCTCATTTCTCCTAAGGATGACCAACCCTCTTACCTATATATTTCCGCCATGACCATTCTTTAGATGACATGCTTGCTCATCGCAATGACCACCACTAAGAGCAAGTGGTTTATTACATAATTCGCACTTTTCGGACTATGAAACTAGATATACCCACACCGAAAAACTCTTAATATCCTTATTTTTCATCGCCACCAAACTCGCCATTAGCTACTCAACCACAAAACCTTCGTCATTACAAATACTGCCCCACTACACTATATGTACACCAAACCCTTTCAACATCAACGTGCCACATGGTCGCTTATGCTTCTCACTAACCTCAACCTCGAATTCATTCATCAAAATTCCATCAAAGGGCAGGATATTGCTGACCAACGAGGTGGATGCACCTCTTTCCGGTGAATCAACCATCTAACTTCGATTTCCCATATGATTCTATAGCTACCCTCTCCTAGGTGAACCTACTTACCAAATGACACTCTTATTCGATGGCTCCAAGTGTCAGCGTGGAGGAGGGGCTGGTTTTATCATCATTCCTCTTGATGGTGAACCTATGGCTTTGTCTTTCAAAATCGAGTTTAATTATACAAACAATATTATCAAAATACAAAGCACTCGTATTGGATCTCTAGGTTTTTATGCCTTATATGTTAAGTCAAACAACATCTTTGGTGATTCCTGATACTAGTCATAAACTAGGTCAACGGTATATACCAAAGTTGTCGTAATGAGACACTTCAAAAGTATAAGCATCATGTAGACATAATATAGACCACCTTTGACCATTACGCACTTCAAAACCACCCCACATTCTACCAATAAATTTGTCGATATTATGGCCTCCTTGGCTTCTCGGATACCTTCTTTGCCCGCTAACTCTAAAATCTATGTCACAATACAAAGGCTACAATCACCCTCTTATCTACCTCACGAGGTCTACTCCATCGAACCGCTTTGCTTCGACCCACATGACCTTTGGTATAAGCAATATGTAGACTATATTTCCCTTTCAATTCTACCCATTGATCTCACTCGTAATGTACAACATGCCTTTCTTAAAAGTGTCTCCTGTTATGTCATCACGGTTGGTATTCTTTACAAGTGTGGCTTCGATGACATTCTCTTACGATGCCTTACAAATTCTGAAATTCCCTACACCATTAAGGAAGTCCACAATGGAATTTGTGGAGGTCACTTTAGTTGTTTAGCTATCGCAAAATGCATTCTTCTCCTAGGCTATTATTGGCCAACCCTAAACCGTGACTATTGTGAATATGTCAAACATTGCATGAAATTCCAACAACATGCTAATCTCCATCACACACCTAGTCATGCCTTATAGGTCGCACGAGACCTTTTTCCTTTTCTCTCAATGGGGTTTAGATCTTATTGGTGAGATCAACCCCATTATTCACAATGGCACAAATGGATAATAACCACTATTGAATATTACACTAAATGGGTAGAGGCCATTCCCCTCATTTCTACAAAATCTGATAAAATATGTGAATTCATTAACCATCACATCATTTTTGCGCTTCGTGTTCCTCACCCTTTCATCACCGATAATGGAATGCAATTCAAAAACAAAACCCTACGTAAACAATTATTGAAACTTTTGGCATTCAACTTAGTTTCACATCACCTTATTACCCACAAACCAATGGACAAGCTGAATCAACCAATAAAATCTTGAACAAAATTCTTATAAAAGTAGTCAACAATATGGGAAGGATTGGCATACGCACATTCCTTTCTCCTTGTGGGCTTATCACACTAGTATTCATACTTTGACTACGCCACACCATTTTCTCTCATCTACAGATCGAGATGGTTTTACCCCTCGAAGTATAGATTTTCATCTCTCTAAATCTCACTACAAGACATGCTCAATGACAATGACTTTTGCCAAGATCATTTGGCACAACTTGAGTTATTAGAGGAATGTCATCTCAATGCTCTTGACCATCTCCAAATCTACCAAAAAAGTATGAAACGTGCCTATAAAAAATGTGTTCATGAACAAACCTTTCAAGTCGGTGACCTCCCTTAAGGAAAATCAAATGTAACCATCGAGGAGAAAAGTTAAACGAGGTAAATTTGCTCCTAATTAGCTCGGACCTTATATTGTTACCCATGCCTATGGATTAGGTGCTTATCATTTTATTCACTCAAGGTAAAACCGAACCCAAGCCCTTAATTCCTTGCATCTTCAACCATTTTATTGTTGACATCCATTTCTATAGCACTTTCTATCATTCATCGGTCATCCCTTGAGTGTTGTTCACCTTCCATATTACCCATTTTGAGGATCCATGACTCAACAAGAATCATGTGATTACCTATCACCTTTCAACCTTATCTTCATGGATACTTTTCATGTTTTTCTTCTTCAAGATGGAATCCCATGGTCGATCATCACTCGAAACCACCTCTTTCATAGTTAATCTTTGTGTGTTATGGTCTTGTCTTCTAAATAATAACCTAATGTTCCTCTATAGTCTTTCCATGACTTAAACATCCAAAAACAAAAAGGGTGTAACTCCTTGAGTCAAACTTCTAGAAAAGGATGACCCCTCAAAAGGGACATGTCTTCACTTTATTTCCACTTCTATAAATACATTGTTCCCTTTAAGGACAACTATATAAATTTATTTCACAAAAAAAAAAAATCCAAGAAGCTTCCTACATCGATCAGCTTCACGAAGACCTCAAGGAGATAATATACCCATCCCATATAGACTTCCTACATCGATCGGTCTATTAAAAACAAAAAAATGAAGAAAAGGATGAAATTTTCATCATGGACTTTTCTATTTTTGATTCTAGGTTTCTTGTTTCACAAAACACACTATCGTCGCATACTAAGTTACTTTAAACCGACCATTCTCACCTCCTTGCCTTTTTAGCCTAATTTCTTCTTTACTCAAGGGACTTGCCACAAACATGATATTTTCATGATTATGTGACTTTCTTCACCCTTAGAATGGTCTATTATGCAATGCCTTTAAGGTCTTAGGTTCATGAGCCCCTCTTAGGTATGGTCGACTCATTAGGTTCTTATCAATTAAGTGGCTCTTTTACCCCCTCTTACCATTCACCTTCCTCATTACTTATTGATTATCCTATACAGACCTAGATCATCGACACCTATATTTACAAACCACTCCACCATGCTTACGACCTAAAATCAACCATGCCTACAACCTAAACTCAACCATGCCTATGACCTAAACTCAACCATGCCTACGACCTAAACTCAATCATGCCTATGACCTACATTCACCCATGCCTAACACCTACAAACTCATTCCTCTACTTTATCATAATCTTCCCTAGCTTATGGGAGAACTACATCGGCCTGAGGTCCCTTTTCGTCGGGACTATGTAGGCAAGCACTTCGAGGGCATGGGGCCCTTAGAGGTTAGCTCACCACTCTTTACCCTAACCAAAACCCCTTTCACTTTCTTATTCACATTCTACCCTAGTTAGTTTCCATTCTATATCAATAACTAGAAATTAAACCAAACAAGCAACAATTGATAAACATTTTTACCATCATAACACATACATTCATTTCATCACGTCTACCATTTCTTTACCATAATCATACATTTTCCTACAAATCATCTTAACACGATCCATACCATCATTAATTACACAAATTAATGAATTAGAAATTCAATCAACCATAAAACATGACTCAATCATGCCTACACCAACCTAACTCAATCATGCCTAAATCAACCTAACTCCATCATGCCTAAACCGACTTGACTCCACCATGCCTAAATCAACCTGACTCAATCATGCCTAAACCAACCTGACTCAATCATGCCTAAACCAACCTGAATCCATCATACCTAAACCAACCTGACTCCATCATGCCTAAATCAACCTGACTCAATCATGCCTAAACCAACCTGACTCAATCATGCCTAAACCATGACCTGACTCCATCATGCCTAATCCACCTAGTTTCCATCACATACACACATAATAACATAAATTAAAATCAATAACCCCATCCATGCTATAAATACCATCATCTATAAATCAAAAATTCTATGTGTATACATACATGTGTACATGGATATAAATAAATATCAGTATCTCAAAAACCTCTCATATACAACCTCACCATCTTTGGCACGTAGGCCGTATATGATCAAAATGAAAAAAACTCTCATGTAACATCATCACTATATTTGGCACATAGGCTGGTATATATCAAAAATGTGTAAAAAACATGGATGCACTACTCATAAATGGTGACTAATCATCACACCACCTGATATCCATCCCTATCTCATCAATCTCCTTCATCTCCTCCATGGAGTGCCCTACTAACCTCTCTCCACCTTTCCGGTCTTCCCTCCGATGGACCCTCACTGCGAGTTGGCCTATGTGCACCTGGTAGCCTCACCCCGACTGCTATCCGAGGCTCACCACCCCTTGTGCTCTCTACACTATTCATACGAGACATGGTCCTCTCACTCGAGGACCCGTTGTGCTTTATACTTATGAACATAGGATGGGATGTCTATCCCGCATTACTATCAAGTGATATGTATAATATTCATGCCTCTCCTAGGCATCCCTAAAACCTAGCCATAAGTATTTGTCCTGTGGAGGCACCATCGGTCTCGACCCTATACTGCTCTCTGGGACCCTGTCCCATTGGTACCTATAAAGAGGGACCTTGTCCCTGTCCCGTTGTGCTGTCTTGAGGGACCTTGTCCCACCCTCGTGTATTTAGGCTCAAGGGCCACACCTATACATGTACAAAGTGGCCAACTAGCCCTACAAACCTATAACCTACACATGTAGGGTGAAAATTTGTACCCCATCCCCATCTCCACCTATGTGGGTGCCATCCCTATGCTACACTGGGCCTATAGTGTGGCCACCTATGCTTGTAAAGTGGCAAGCTATGTCTATGAACTCTTGTTAACTTCCCCGCACTATCCCCAATTATGTAATCAAGGTAGAAACCTAACCCTATAGGGCATCCCTCTACATGATGGTGGTGGCTAAATTTGGTTGGCTAACCTCGATGGAACTTCTCATAAATGTGTAACCCACCACTATCTATATCTATTAGTAACCCTAACATCATCAATTTGTTGGTCTATCACCTTCTCCTCCTACCCCGCAAGCATTTCACCATCGGTTATGGTAGAGCAGAGGCCTCTCCATGTCATCCCTCCTATATTGTGGGAAGGGTGGGGTATATCCTGAAGTAGCCTGAACTACCATCTAACCCTATCTATGGGTATCATCTCATGCTCTCTTACACGTCACCCCTCTATCCATTAGAGTAGTTGTAGCTCCTGTAATCCTCGGCCATCTCGCCCATATATGAGATGAGGTTTCCTAGCTTGCTGGAGAACCCACATATGGCCTCTAAATTATGCAGAAAACCTCTAGTAAACGTCTGCATTTTAAAAGGCTACATCATGTATAACTATAGCATGCTTATGCTGCTCCCCAATCATAGGAACCCATCGCTTGAATCCCCACAAACAAAACTTGGGTTGAATGCATTAGCCCATGACATACCAATTAGATGCACACACACAATGTGCTCATATGCCCAACAATGAAGTAGAAAGTACAACATGCAGGATAAACCTTTGTAGCCACCCATAATCCCATAGATCTCTGTATAACTATACTAGGAATGTGGGTGCCCATGCAAAACGGGTCCTATCCTCCACCATATCATGCGTAACCCCATCAATGATCGTGGGAATATCTAACCTCTACATTCAGTAGTACAAAACAACAGAGACTTCCTCCATCGGTGGCACCACTAGCCTTATCTCCTCCAGATGGGCCTAGTACATATCTTCGTAGCTCATACTGGCACTATGGAACCTCAACTCGTCATCCCCTCGCCAAACACGGTCAACATCAACTCCTCAGATGCCTCTGAGGAGATTGAATACACCTACGTCCCCACTATCGGTAACCACAGGATCTTGTACACATCCTCCAGAGGTGACTGTGATCTCACCCATTGGTAGATGGAATGTATTGGTCACTGAATCCCATCTATCGATGAGGGTGACCATCAAACTTAGCTCCCAGACTACACGTGTCGGTAGGTAGTGGAAACCGACCCCAATCAAGCCAACCTTTGCAACATAATGCCAATAATCGACTATCGCACTCCTCAGTACCTCCACGAGCAGGGCGGTACCCTATCTCACATCTACGGCTAATACCTCACTGCATCCAACAAACCATCACATTAATACACCTTGACCATACCCGCAATCACCCTTGACACCTCACCTATACCTATTACCCTACCTCTTTTCCCCTCACAACTTACCTTCTTATCACATGTCCTATCTACCCACCCCAACCCTAACCAATTACCGTTCCACCATACATATTTAAATCTCTCACCTTTTTTGTATCCACAACATTTTCTTATACCATTACCTATCTCACCCACCCACCCTACCTCCTTTTTGCCCATTTTTCTCCAAATAATGACCGGCACCTAGTTTAGGTGAGACTAACCATGGTCTAATACAACCGACATCGGTCACCTCATATGTGAATTTTGTCAGCTCACACCAACCGACATCAGCCAACCCTTAACCAATGTTGGTCACCACATCATAGCAACCAAATCCATGACACCCTACCCTATTTCCCCACAAACACACCATTTTACCCTCTTGACCTATCCTTCCCTACCCAAATCCCCCCTGAATTCATCCCCACCCATCATTCACCTAAATATACCCTTCTCCCTTCCTATTTTACCCATTTTCATCCCAAATTAAAATTTACCTTTTCCCCCAAAACCTATTTTCCCCTAACCTGATTTCTCTACACAAATCTACCTACCAAACTAGGAATGGGATTGAATCATACCTCGTCCCATTGCCATCTCTGCAGTGGCAAATCGGGCCATTGCACTAGTGGCCCTCTCAATCCCTCTCCTGACTCTGCCATCACCAACCAACCTCCTCACCTCCAACAAACCGAATCGATCAAATAGATCTAGTGGACCCACCTATCACCTATCGATCACCTCGCTACGAGGCTTGCCAACTCAACTCTCTGTCTCACTCGGTCGCTTTCCACCTTTTCCTCTCTCCTCTATCATTTTCTCCTATTTGGAAAATTACAAATTATTATGCAAAAAGTAGAAATTTCCTTTTTTAACCACACTCGACTTGACCGATGTTGGTTGTACCTACAAGCCCGACATCGGTCCTGTGTCCTAGAAAACCATGGTTGGTTTACCTAGACCATCATTGGTTAAGCATGACTGTATTGATTACCTATTTTGACCCCATGGCAACCCATTACACCTTATCTACTCATCCACATCCATTTTCACCTAACCTATCACCTCGCTGAACCCGACCCTCCTACTCATTCTCCCCGACCTCATCATTTATCACCCCACCTCACCATCAGTTGGGGCATATTTCTACCCTCCCGTGGCCTTACCTATGCCACACCTTCTTTTACCCACACCTAACCCCATGTGCCATGTGTTGGTACCCAAAATTAATCTCCTTCAAAGGTTGAGAAGCATCATGGATTTAATAGACACTCGTGAGGCAAAGAGATGATTATGTGTGTCATTTATAGCTTTTAGGGAAGCGGTTTATCTAAATTTGTAGCACTTAGGCTTTGAAAAGGAGTGGGTAGCACCTTAAGAGGATTTGATCTATCCTCACTATTTTAGGTTGTGCCTTTCAACCAAGGTAAGAGAACCCTTTTGTAGCCTATTTTTTATGGAGGAGATGGAGATGTCCTTCCTAATGAAGTTGTTAATAAGACCTTGAAGAAAATATGATCAATGCAAAAAATATAACTCTCACAAGTTGTCACTCTAGATAGTGGAGATATTCTCTAGGCAAGGTTCAAGCTACTAAAGACATTTGGAATCCTGATTGTTTCTACATTTTTGGTAGTAAAAATTATGCATTTATATACATACATGAAAAACAGGGGTAGTATGGGTAGGATTGGTTGTTTTAAATGAATTTTTGGAGGGAGGTGAGGCAGAATGAACTTGTTTTTCCTAGATCTTTGAAAGTTTTTACAAAATGGAAAGCTTAGACAACAAAATGCTTCAGAATAGCTAAAATGTTCCTTTAACTAGAATATGTGCTTCAATGGAGGCCCAAATTAGCACTTTTTCACACAATCTATGAGATTCTAACATGAAGGATCAAGTTGGAAGACCCAATAAAGCATCAAGATCTGAGCCCAGTCACGCTTGAGGTACACCTAGAGGCTTACAGACAATCTCTATCAACAGATGAAAGAAAAGTGATTTTAAATCATTTATTTCACTCCCAGATGAAAGATCTTCTGAGAAATGAAATTGTAGATGCCACTAAACTGTCAAAAGGATTGAGACATGTGTGATTAAGATAGATTTTGATACAAGATTGCAACAAGAACAAGAAAAACTATTTGTAGACATTCAGAAATGAAACAAACACATTTTTCTCAAGATCAACACAAAATAACTCGAGTTTGATTAAATTTATCAGTAGGGGAAATTTTCTAGAACAATCTCAAAGCTTGTCAATGGATATACACTCACAACCACCTTGACATGATAAAATTTAAAAAAAACGATATAGATATATCGGAGGCTTCTCAAAAGACAGGCTTTGTCAAATTTTCCTCTTAGGAATTTTCTTCGACCTCTAACACTCCAACCTCTTTCATGGAAAAAATCATGCCATTTATAACATTTTGCAATAGAGTTTTCCCCCCAAAAAACCCAAACATTGAGTGCACCAGTGCTTTGCCATGATTACGATCACGATTCCCATAATCAGATCTGCAAAAGGTCACTAGGTGCTCAGGGGGCAGATCTCATCGAATATCTCCCGCATTCAATTCCTTCCTCTAGAAAATCACTCTTCCTTCTATTCACCAACCACTTCCACCCCTAATCTATCAAATCTGGTTCTTGTGTGCTCGAGAGAAGAAAAATGGAAGATTAGATCGAGCCTAATAGCCAGATAATTTTAATGGCGATAGATGTCTCTAGATCTCCCCCACCAAACTTAGATATAAAAATTAACTCCTCCTCTCTATTTGGCATGTAGGAAATACCAAGAAATCATGAAGACTCACACTTCTAGGAGATTTTTAGTAAAAATGGGGGGAAAATCAGATTCAGACACACAGCTTCCATTGATCTTTACTTTGAATTTGGGTTGTCCACATGGAAGATTCAATTTTAGAGCGGGCCTACGGGTTCCTTTTTCCTTTTACAACTTTTGGAAAAATGTAAATTTTTCACATTTTGCTCCACACCTCCGCCCTTGAGAAATGAGCCTGACATGTGTCCTAAGGTGGGTCCCAAAGGAACCATGGCCAAAAATTCTACCATTTCACCTCTTTTTTTGGAAAAGGGAAAATTTTCCAAGTTTTCCCGTAGCTCCACCCTTGAAAAATGACGCCGACATGTGTCCCAATGTGGGTTCCATTGGAACCATGCTTCCTTTTTCAATTTCAACTCTTTTCTCCTAAAAGGAAAATTTTCCAAATTTCCCCAAGGGTCCACACCTCTGTCATTAGCTTTGCCACGTGTCCTCCTACGGGGTCAAAGTAAGAATTTTTCCGTGCCACTTAAAATTTTCTTTAATTAGAGCCTGATGGGGCCATGGGGTAAGTTCAAACCTTTTTCCAAAGTATCCAAAAGGAACAAGTTCAAAAACAAACCCATCATGCGCCCCATCCAATTAGAAGAAGCCATGTAAGCACCAAAAGAACCAATCAGAAATGAGCGGAGCCACGGGACCAAATTTTCCCTTTGCCAAAAAAGTAAAAAAGCGATAAGTTAAAGAATTTTCCCACCATCCCCTGACCAATCCAAAAGAAGCCACGTGACCTCCGAATGTTAAGGAATAATTTTGACAGGAAAAGGACACCCGCAGATTGTCAAAAACATATAAATTCATCATTCATGCCCATAACCCAATTTTTTCACTAAGGATGATTTTTTTGAAACAAAACCAAGTGAATCATGGTTTCAAGCATATTTCAACCATGGGTTTGGATTTTCAAAGGCATACAAATGTAAATTGATCATTCTCAAGCTTCCATGGTTAGGGAAAGATAGGGAAAATGACAAAGCCCATGGATTTTGAAGAAATTAGGGCAAGAACAAGGCAAACTCATAAGACTCCTTCAAGGAGGGACATGAAAATGGATTCTATAAACAATTTGAAGCATTTCAAATGGAGGTAGAAGCTTTCAGAACACCCACATCAAGAGACAAAATGTTTCAGAACACGCAGATCAGAGGAAAATAATGGCAAATGGGGCGAAACAAATATGAGCATGAACATCAGCTCCGACTCAAGGATGGGCACTCCTTGTGAGTTCCACAAGAACAAAGGTAGACCAAGTGCCAAAAATATCCATTGGGTAAAGGAGTCAACTTGCAGAGTAGAGAAATAGAGCCATCTCCTAAAAAGTGAAATAAAGAAACTAAAAACAGTCACCAAGGACCAGAACGAGCAAAAACACAAAAGACAAGGAACAAACAACCAACTATACACTGTACAAAAGATTTTTTACCTTGATTCTAGGGAATCAATCCAAGAAATGCTTCAAATTCCTGCCATTAATAATAAACTCAAGAAATTCACCATCCAAATCCTTCAAGAAGAAGGTATGTTCACCAATCCTAATATCAATGGAGTAAGAACCCATCCATAATGAGTCAAATCTTTCATGATTGCCCTTATCTTCATACTCCTGTTATCTCATAGTAGCACAAGATCTCCAACATTGAAAGCCTTGGGAGTAACCTTCTTGTCAAATAACTTCTTCATTTTTCTCTTAACTTTACATGCCTCTAGTGGGATGTTCTCCTTTCTTCATCAAGTTCAACAATTTGGTTAATGCGAGAATCATAAGGACTTACTTCTTGATCCTCCAGTTGTTGAATGAACCGATATGAGGATAGTTGCATATGTAGGGGAAGAAGGGCCTAAGTTCCATACAACAACTTAAATGGACTCTTTCTAGTGGCCCTTTTAATAGTGATTCTATCAAGCACAAACAACAAACTTCAACCTATTCACCCCATTTTCTCTTGTTCATCTCTAGGGTTCTTGATAATTTTTAGCAAATTTTTATTAGTGGACTCTGTCTTATCTATTTCCTTAAGGATTGTATTTAGAGGCATATGTCAAGTTGATCCCATACTCTTGGCACATTGCCACCAAAGGTTTATCCTTGAAACTCATGGCATTATCATTTACAATTTTGACTAGCACTCCAAACTGCGGGTGATGTGGTTTAGCACAAATTCCATAACAATTTGGTGTGTTGCCTTCTTGGTGGGGATTGCCCCCACACATTTAGTAAAGTAATCAGGTGGCTACAAGAATCCACTTATGGCTAGCATTTTAAGGGTCTGAAATCTCACCAATAAATTCCATTCCCCATTGCTTGAATGAGGCTTCAATTGATACGGGATGCAAAGGAGGGAGCCTTAAGCTTTATTCTAGAGAAGTGTTGACAACTCTCACATCTTCTAACCAAAAAGAGTTGTATCCTTGAAGAGTTGGCCACCAATAACCAGCCCTCGGGATCTTATGTGATGTGACTCTTGCAGCAAAATTCCCCCACACAAACTCCTCCATGGAGATCAATAACTATCTTGGGGGATTCTTCTTCAGTAATGCACCTTAAGAGGACTCCCTCTAGGTTTCTCCAAGCTAACCCATAATCAATAATGACATATTTTTGGGAGGCCAACTTAAGAGCTCTTTTCTATTCTTACTTAAATACTCAGGGCAGTATAAGTGTCTGAGATAAAAAAATCACATCCTTGTACCACTTAGAACTCATCAACCTTTCAAAAACACTTTCCCTTTCTTCTTCTACCTCATTTACCTCAATATTTTGCAAGTTGATTTCAGCCATAAGCTTAGCCAAGCCCAAACCTCTCACCAAATTTGTGGTTTGGATATCCATATCATATTCTTGCAACTTGTTCACCCACCTACATCTTTTGCTTGAGACTTCCATCTCTGATAAGATGTCCTTCACCATGGTGTGGGGAACATAAGAAAAAACTTTAGAACTTATAATGTAAGGCCTAAAAACATTTTTGATTTTACCAAGGTAGATGCTTGCTTCTCTATAATAGTGTATTTCATCTCAGCCCCCTGCAAGGCCTTACTGAAAAAGGAAATTGGCCTTTCAGTCCTTTCATCATCTTTCTACAAAGGACAGATGCAATAGTGTTCTCTGAAGAAAAGGAAAATAGTTGGAAAGGCTTCTTATAGTCTAGAGCTATTAGAAAAGGGGCATGCCTTAATGCCTCCTTGATCCCATTAAAATCCTGGATGGAAGCCTCCTCCCATTTGATGACTTGGTCCTTCTTTATCATGGAAGTGATTAGAATGGTCAAATCAGCAAAGTTTGATATGAATCTCTTGATGAAGTTTATACGCGAAATATTGAATGCCTTTCTTGGTTCTTGGAATAGGACCTTGCTTTGATGGCCTCTAGCCTTTCTAGATCAATCATCACCCCTTCTTGTTACATAATATGACCAATAAACTTTTCCTTCTACACTCTAAAATGGAACTTCTTTGGATTGAGTGAGATGCCATATTCTCTACATCTTATCCCATCTTCTCCAAGTGTAATCAAGTGATCACTTCTCTTCCTAGAAAATCTGGTTACATCATCTTGATAAAATGCAATAAACTCATTGATGTAACCATAAAAGCAACATCCATTACTCTTTGAAAGGTGGCTCCATCATTCATCAAACCAGAAGGGCATCCTAACATACACATACGTCCCCCAAGGAGTAGTAAAGGTTGTCTTGATCCTTTCTAATTCCTTCACCACAACTTGGTTATAACCTAAAGAAACCATCTAGGGTAGAGAGAAATTCAAAACTAGTCACTAATTGCAGCATGTTTTCCATATTTGGTAAAGGATAATTATCCTTCATAGATGCTCTATTTAGATTCTGAAATCTACACACATTCTGATATCACCATTCTTCTTTCTTCTTTGTACTAGGTTAGTAACCCAAGAAGAATACCTTGTGGGCTGAATAATCCCTCCATCTCTTAGCTTCTTCAGTTCCTCTTGCATTTTAAGAGATAAAAGTGGATTGATTGGCCTCTATTTCTACTTGAATGGCTTTGTATTAGACTCTAAGGGAATATCATGTTGAAACATGTCCTCTCTCATATGATTTTAGTTGAGAATAGGTCCATGCCATGCAATCCTCGATACTTTTCAACAATTGGATGTATGATTGCTTCTCCTCCTTGTTGATATTTCTTCCTAACCAGATATTCCTTGGTTTTCCTTTGTGTCATGATCATGCTCCTCAATATCCCTTGAGGTGCCATGCATTTGTTAACAATGCGATCGGTGTTGGTCGTCAAATAGGACTTTTAAGAAGAGCACGATCGGGGGACAAGAAGTCCCTCCTCTTTAATGGGAGAGGTTCCCTTATTCGAGAAACGAACTTATTTACAAATATACAAAACATGATTTTATAGTTGAACTTGGATATTACGAAAGTGTTTTCCACAAGGATCATCGATTCTAAAAGGACCTGAGGAAAGGGGATACGAGGATGAGCGGGAGAAAGAGCAGCATGCGAGAATTATAGATAGCGAGAATAATCCTTTATGTATACGGAATTACAAAGTGAATTTAAAACAAGATCGTTTGCACAAGATGAGATTACCAGACACAAAGTTCTATAAATAACCTTCTTTAGATTCATTAATCAAGGACACAAAGTTCCTTCTTGGTTATACAAGATCACTATACTCGCAATATTTGAAAATATGCAATCAGTGAGACTAACGAACTAGAAACAAATGATCTTCACGAAATTAAAAGAAAACACAGAGATAACAGAGATTAGATAGACAATGAATGGAAAGCCCTTTTGTATTGATTTCTTTATGATCTATTTACACTTTCAGAAAATATGCCAAGTTCTTCCTCCTTTAGAATGGCGTAAAGAAGGCCATTATATAGCTTACAAGTCAGTTACTCTTCAGTAACCATTTCTTTTAACCAAGAATAGTTAAGGACTACCAACCGCAATACCTCAACCTTTTACAAAGAAAATGGAAAAGAAAGGGAAGAAGAGAAAAGAACAAGGAGAAGAAGACAGGTGGCCAGTCACTGAGAGGGACCCACTGACTTCAGAATCCGCTGCCTGAACTTCTTTAGCACCTCAGCTATGTCTCTGCCACGAGGGACTGACGTGTTGGTCATAGACTGAGTCCAAAATCCAAGACACTTCTCCATCTCATTATCAAACTCGACATGAGTATGACAATATTTGTTTACTTCTTCATATGGCGGATTCGGAGAGCAAATCTCCTTCATTTTCTCCTTGAAGATGGAAATTTCCTTGAATAAGTTATCTTTGACAAAAGCTCTGAATTGAGCTTTGATTTCTAACAAGGAAAGGGAAGTACCAGAAGTCTCATCCTGAAGATGACAGTGTATATCTTTGAAAGTAGAGACCACCAGTGTCTTGAAAGCTTCACCCTTCGCCAAGCTGTTCTTCGGTTCTCCCAAAGCCTCCTCCCGAACTACGATCTTTCACTCCCACATGTAGACCCGGGACTTTGACAAATTATCCTTTGCATCATCAAAGACTTTACTCGCCACCAGAACGTTCTCATCTGCTTGTCCCATGAGTCGGAGGTCTACTATGCAACTGCTCCAGAGTTTGAGCTCTTTATCCATGATAGTGATAGTGGAGGAGAGCTTCAGTTGTACATTGCTCACCTTTTCGTGGAGTTTGAAAGCTTCATCGATGAAGTTTAATCCAGCAACAAGCATGTCATCCACCATGGCTTCCATAGCTCTGCCATAGACAGAATACTTGTGCATATCTTTGATGCTCTGCACTTCATCTTGGCTTAGAATTACAGGAGGTGGGAGAGTAGTCAATGGGGTAGGGTCCAAAACTTTGTCCTTAGACAAAAGAGACTTGATGAAACCTGTGAGAACTTGGGCCTGTTCTTCCAACTGTTCAATAGTTTGTTGCCCTTTCTCTACCCTTCCAATGACTCTTGTGACTGTTTCCTGAAGGTTGTGAATTTCACCTTCAGGAGTAGACTCCCCCATTGGGATTCTTGAAAGCTCCAAGTCAGATGCCAGCAAGTCTGATTCTGATTTGTCTACTGTAGGCTTGGCAATCTCCAGGAATTGCTGACCTTGAGCATCTGACACTATTCTGGAAGTAGTTCTGGCTTTCTTGGCACGAGAAGGAGTGGTGCCCAACAAGGCTGCAACAGCATCGAAATTTGGTCCCGAGCTCCGAGAGGAAAGTTTTCTCTTTCTATTGTCAACCAGAGGTTGCACCCACGCAAAAGAGGAAGAGGAATCAGCAGGAGGGGCAAGATGACTGAGAGACATAGAGCTCATGACGCTCAAGGTCTGTGCAGCTGTGGTCTCAGGTTGAGAGGTGAGTGGGGCACTTGGGGCAATTGCGACAGAAGAGTCAACATCACCTGAAAGCTCAGTGCTCTGGATTTCTTTGTCTTTATCAGCTGGATCCTCAGGAGCATTTGCAAGAGTTGGTACTTCGCTTTCTTCACTTTCACTGAGAACAATGATGTTCTCCGGTCCCATAGGCAACTCTGCCTGCTTTCTTTGAGGATCACTTTCCACGGGCTCCTTCTTAACTTCCTTGAGCTTCTTCGTACACTTGAGTGGATGGAGAAGGAGTAGAAGTTCTGAGTCCTTGTATTGATGAAGTAGGAGGGGTCTTCACATGAGGTGTTTCGACCTTGGAATAGATGCTTCTCTTCTTGGTGTCGAAGCATCCTTAGAGAGGATTCTCCCGAATGCCTCCCTGAATTCTCAAACCATCTGTCAAACCGGACCTTAGTCCTGACTAAGACTGGAGCAAGAATCTCAGCCAGATCATCCCTCTCTTTCCTATTCCAATCCAGGTCCTCCAAAGGAGTGTGCTTAATCACATTTTCATACTCATATGAGTATAGATCAGAATTGTCATCCTGGAGGCCTTCAGGAACTAGAGTAATGCAGGAGTTCTTGGATCAATTGCAGGAGAACCTGCCACAATGCCTTCTCACGGCTTCAAAATCGCTCTCGCATCGCCAGCCTGGGTAGTCTTCTCGCATCTGCCCTATGATGGTAGATTATCTTGATGTTACTGTTTCAATAAACTTCTTCAAGTCAAAGCAGGTTCTTGGCTTGAAGAAATGAACAGCGATGATAGGGACCGAGTGGCTCTTTCTATGTTCACGAGGCATCCAGAGCTGTTTTTGCAAGTGTAGTTTCCCAGAGAGATGGGAAAGTGCAAGCCAGAAATCTTCTTATCTCTGCAAGTTCTGTGCAACTTGTCTAGCTGCCTGCATACTTCAATCAAGGCCATCTTATCATTGCAGAACATAGGAAGCCGCAGAGGGGTGCTCTCATAGCCAGCAAGCCTGATATAAGAAAATTTCCTGAATTGGATGAAATAAGCACCATATTGCGATATCAGGTTCATGGCTTCATCTGAAAACCTTCTAGCAGTATCACCTTCGAGCAATCTGACCACGTACATGGTGAAAGCATCATTGACCCTTCTGAAATTACGGTTGCTGGTCTCCAGGGTGAACTGCGGGCAGTAAGCATATACTGGATCATCTTTGTGTGCATCTATATAAGAAAAACCGAACCACTGCCTTGATCTTTGCCAGAGTATACATCAGATACGAAGTCATGTAGAACTTCTTTGTTTGCTACACATTGGACCATGCTGCTCGTCAAATTCATGCTTATGATTTCAGCCCAATTGATATTTTTCGTTCCTCGCACACCATGCCGATGAGCGGGCACATCCGTAAGTGAAATTCGTTGGTAGAGGGCAAACCCATAACCCGAGCCAACAAGATTATGAAGTCTGACAATTCTTCATTGAAATCTGCTTCGGAAGATGGTTTTGGTCGACGAGAAGCTCCCTTCCCGTGGTTTTTAGCAGGACTTCGCCACGCGTGCCTTATATTTGTCACTGTCTTGGTCAGGGCTGCGCTTGATCCCGAGGAAGCGACTATGGCATTGTCCATCTCTAGGATCCTCGGAGCGTGCTAATGGCGGTGGCATCAATTTGGCGATGAGTTCCCCATGTATATTAGTCAATTCGCTCGAAACGGGGTCGAAGTGAGCTCCGCATGAAAGCACGGTGTCGACTTGCTGTCATCGAGATTGGGAAACCTCTAGCAAAATCCAAACCACTATCGTGAATCATCTGCGCCATTGGTGTAGGGTTTGCGTCCGCCATTCTTGCCCGAAATCATCAAATCAAGATGACGAGCTTCGTTGTCCCCAATATTGCGAACGGCAGACTCAAGTGGAGAAATTTGCTCCTGTCCCTGAAATTTGATCTTCATATTGATAGTAGCTAGGAGGACAGAGCCGCAAACCAGACTCGGAAAGGAATTCCAGCGGGGGAGGGAACACGCGTAGGTTTGCAAATCGCAATGGTTCGAGCAAAAGATAGCATGGAATTAGTGCAAAAAATGCAAAGGGGAAATGCTCGTTATATAGCCGTTTAGGAGAGAAAAACCATGAATGCGCATTTAATACATAACCACCAATTTGAATAAGCATGATATTCGGGTATAAGCGGGAAAAATAAGCACGAATGACACTTGGTACGCAGGACACGTGAGACGTGAATGCGCGAAACACGCGGCTCAGCCGATTCGAGGCGAAACAAGGAGAAGACGCACAAATGCATTTTGGGACATTTGGGGACGAAAACACGCTGTGAAGGACGCGGTTCGGTGTTTCGGCGAAATTGGAACAAAGGTCCATTTGAACTTGGGACATTTGGGACAAAAAGTTCCAGAGTACGCACACTTCGGCGGTTCGGGCGAAAATGGAACAACTTGCACTTTTTGATTTGGGACATTTGGAACAAGAAAGTGAGAAGTACGCGGTTCGGGTGCTTCGGCCGAAATTGGAACAACTCGCACAATAAGTTTTGGGACACTTGGGACAAAAGTTCCGGACGGGAACTGAAAATGGAACAACTTTGGGGATTTCTGATCGGGGGAACGAATGCACTTTCGTACTTGGGACCAATTGGGACAAAATGTCCGACAGGCCCGAAATACATACAAAATGACCCGAAACACAGATTTTCTCAATTTTCACGACTTAGGCACTTTAGAGGAAAACACTCATAACTCAAAATTTTGAAATTTTACTTTCATTAGGGCAGGGAATTTTGAGTGGACAACAATCAGCATGATCAAAATTGGACTCAAGAGCAACCAGCCCTCTAGGAATGGTAATTGTCTTGAGTTGGATGATTCCTTAAATCCAAACAATGTTTCTTTACCCTCTCGCTATGCACACCATTGGCTCTTAATCAATATTACATCGGAAAACTCCTCTTTCATTACTGCAGAAATCTTCGAACACGAGCATCATCATCAAATACCGCCAATGCTTAATGTTGTCGGACAAATGGCCTTGTCAATAATTCAACATCATATTCACAATATGGGGACATTGTCACAAACACGCAAACTTGTCTACAAAATCATTTAACCTCCTATCATGATGCATAATTTGGAATGAATCAAACAACTCAATGAAATCCCAAACTGCATGCTTGTATTGTTTCATTCCCCTGATTTTTTGTGGCATACGGCTTTTCGCTTGCTTTACAATTAATTTTGAATCTCCTTTGACAATTGTGTCCTTGACACCATATTTCCAAACAATTTTTAAACCTAACAATAGTGCCTCATACTCAACAATGTTGTTAGTGCACTCACGATTGAGTTTGAAGGAAAAAACTTTTTCCTAACTTGGAGAAAGCAGAACAACACCAGCACCATTCCCAAACTTGGAGCAAGCTCCATAAAACAATAGATTCCAAGGAGAGCCCACTTGTTCAAGACACACCTGCATTCCTTAATCTTGTGTTCATTTCCATCAGCAAATCCTACAAAGTTATCAGCATCAACATTTGTGTATAATACTTCATAGGATGCATTGTTGGGATCTTCAATAAGGTACAACATCTTCTTTTCCCCATACAATTTGACAAGGCTGCCTCAATTGGGATGGAGGCATAGGACATATCCATTTGAATACTCCCACCAACACTTGCAGCCCACTTTCTAGATAACAACATACCCCACTTGGTTGGGAAATCAACAATAGCTACATCAAGCTTCAAATTCCTTCCTGGATAGCTACAAGTTGCACCACTAGACCCTTCACACACCCCAACACTAGAACCTCTCTGGAATCCATAGCGATTGCACTTCTCATATGCGGTTGTTAATTTGATATTTAGTTCATTCATAACTTCCGGAGGCATAACATTACATGATGCCCTCGAATCAAACATACGATTCGCAACAATCTATCCTTAATGATCAAGGTAGTGAAGAATGGATCCACATTCAACTCGAGAATCTACCAAGGATGTTCCCAAATAAACCTTTGGTGGTTCATCTAGTTCTTCGATCTTGGTGGCACCTCTAATTCCTCTATGGTGGTGGATTCTCCATAATGTTTATATTTTTTCGTGGGGAAATCTTCCCCTCTTTCAATCCCAAGTATTCAAATGCTCTTTTCTTGTGCTCAAGAATCCTAAGCAACTCAACAATTGGAATAGAAACTTTGATTTGACTCAAAACTTGGGAAATGTCATTTGGGACATTCTTTGGCAAGGCAACATTGGACGACAAGGTAGTATTGGAAGGAAAGCTAACAAATTCACTAGGCGGTACAATATTTTTGTGACTTGGGCATGAGGAGGCGTATAACTGTTTGTTTGGAACTACAGGATTTTGGAAAATGCATCTTTCTTAGGAGCCTCTTTAGGAATTTTTGAAATTAAGGAGATTTTGGCTTGGCTTGAGGCCCTATCCCTTTGATAACCTTACTTCTTGTGTTATATTCCTTCTCTTGAGCAACAACAACATTCATCAGTAACTGTCTATCTTCCTTAGATGGGATTCCTCCATCATACTTCTTTATCATTAAAGCCCTTAAATATTCAAAGTCATTATTGGGAAATTCAAAAGCTTGTATAGTATCTACTTATAAAGTATGAGAGGGAGGAAGAATAGGTACCCTATGAATGCAGTCCCAAAAAGTGGCAGTAGTCCGGGCACTTATCACTTTAGTTGAAGTTGCCCCTTATTGTGAGCTTGTGGAGCAACCCATCATGCAGACATCATCATCATTGTCATCATAAGCTGCTTCTTCTTCTTCTTGCTGATATTCTTCACAAGGAGCATGGGGCATGAAACATTTGTCACACCAATCAATGATATCTGTCTCCTCCACAACATCAATCTGCGCAAAGGATCAGGACAATTTTGTTTTCCCTACATTGGGGCTGCCTATTTCCAAATCCAACAGGTCCCTTGCCTCTATCATCAGATATTTGGTGATTTGCAAACTTGTCTTGGCCTTGATGCTTGTGTTGACCTTCCTAACTGTGGCTAATCCCTTTTATGCCGGGCTAGTTTGTATGATATTTCTTTGACAACCCCTGCCAAAGTTTTCACAACTTCCTCCAAATCAGTAGCCTTATTTGTTTGAGGTTTTTCTTGGTTAACCAACTTCACACCCTCCCTTTTTGGAGGCTTATCAATTACCTTAATATTGTTCTCTATTTGAAGATCCATGGTGAAGGCACGCTCAAATTAGTAGGGTTTTGTCCCTCAAGTAGTAAGCAGATTTTTATCAAATGCATCTGAATATTTGATCAAACATGATTCATCACATGGCCTTATCCTAAAAGAAAATATTCTCAAGATCTTGTTAAACCTTGTGTTGAAATCATGTACCTGACTCATTAGGATTATTTTTAATGTTTTCAAATTCTCACAAAAGAAACCTAGGGTCGGTTCTATCACTATATTGCAATCTAAATGCATTTCTCATCTTTGTCCAAGAATCAATTGAATTATCCGACAAAGCTTTATACTAGTTGATAAAAATATTCAGATGTTGATCTCCGTTATAGCTTTGTTTCCTTGGAACTTTGGTATTTTTTTCCTTACATCTTGAGGAACTACATTTGGATAACCACCCATCCCTACAAAATTTATAGGTCTAAAGGTATTTACAATAAATGGTGGGGGCAAGGCCATGTTGTTTTGAGGAGGTGACCCTGGAGGGGTGACAAATTGATAAGGGGCAGAGGGTCTTTGAAACATAGGGGTATAACTTTCAAAATGGATATCCCTAAAGGCCTTGTTTCTTGGAAATCCCTATCAACTTTTGAAAAGATAGGGGTAGAATGAGGAGAAAACTTTTCACAATCAAATGAAGGCCCCTATCCAGGTTGGAGAGAATTCAATTCCATAAAGAGGCTAATGGATTCGAAGCACTTGAATAGTAGTCTTCAATGATATGCTGATCACTTTCATTGATGGAGATCCTCTTCTTGTCTGTCAATCTCCCACAACTCTCCGAGGCTTTCCTTACTTCTGATTTTCTTTTCCTAGCTCTAGAAATAATGTCCTAACAAGATCCCTAGCAAAGAATGACCTTCTTCCTTCCATAAACTTTGCAAAGATTAGTAACAAATCTCACTTGCCAGGTTAACACACTGGTATATATTAAGAATCAAATCAACAGGAGTCGCCACCAATTATTTCCAAGTTAGTTGTGCAAATGCACTAAATATGATCGTGGTCTAAATATCAATTGCAATCACTATGTCCTTGGTAATGGCGCCGTAAGCGTGTTGGTACCAAAAATTAATCTCCTTCAAAGGAAAAGCAAGCATCATGGATTTAACAGACACTCAAATGTAGATAGATGATTATGTATGTCATTTTGTAGCCGGGGAAGCAAGTCTATCTGAATTTTTAGCACTCAAGATTTGAAAAGGAGTGGGTAGCACCTTAAGAGGATTTGATCTATCCTCACTATTTTAGGTTGTGCCTTTCAGCAAAGGTAAGAGAACCCTTTTGTAGATTGTTTTTATGGAGGAGATGGATATGTACTTCCTAATGAATTTTTAAGGAGACCTTAAAGAAAATATGATCAATGCAACAAAATCTAACTCTCACAAGTTGTCACTCTAGATAGTGGAGATATTCTCTAGGCAAGGTTCAGGCTACTAAAGACATTTGGAATCCTGATTGTTTCTACATTTTTGGTAGTAAAAATTATGCATTTATATACATACATGAAAAACATGGGTAGTATGGGTAGGATTGGTTGTTTTAAATGAATTTTTGGAGGGAGGTGAGGTAAAATGAACTTGTTTTGCCAGATCTTTGAAAGTTTTTACAAAATGGAAAGCTTAGACAATAGAATGCTTCAGAATAGCTAAAATGTTCCTTTAACCAGAATATGTGCTTCAATGGAGGCCCAGATTAGCACTTTTTCACACAATCTATGAGATTCTAACACGAAGGCTCGAGTTGGAAGACCCAATAAAGCATCAAGATCTAAGCCCAATCAAACCCGAGGTATACCCAGACCCTTATAGACAATCTATGTCAATAGATGAAAGAAAATTTATTTTAAATCATTTATTTCACTCCCAGATGAAAGCTCTTCGAGAAATGAAATTTCAGATGCCACTAAACTATCACAAGGATTGAGACTGTGTGATTAAGACAAATTTTGATACAAGATTGCAATAAGAACAAGAAAAACTATTTACATACATTCAGAAATGAAACAAACACATTTTTCTCAAGATCAACATAGAATAACTCGAGTTTGATTAAATTTATTAGTAGGGGAAAGTTTCTAGAACAATCTCAGAGATTTTCAATGGTTGTACACTCGTAACCACCTTGACATGATCAAATTTAAAACAAAAGAGATATACAGGCTTCTCAAATGACTTCTCAAAAGACAGGATTTGTCAAATTTTCCTCTTGGTAATTTTCTTTGACCTCGAACACTCCAACCTATTTTACGGAACAAAATCATGCCATTTATAACATTTTGCCATGATTATGATCACAATTCCCATAATCAGATCTGCAAAAGGTCACTAGGTGCTCAGGGTTAGATCTCATCGAATATCTCCCACATTCAACTCCTTCCTTTAGCAAATCACTCTTCCTTCTATTCGCCAACCACTTCACCCCTAATCTATCAAATCTGGTTCCTTGCATGCTCGGGAGAAGAAAATGGAAGATCATATCAAGCCCAATAGCCAGATCATTTTAATGGTGATAGACATCTCTAGATCTCCCCCACCAAACTTAGATATCAAAATTAACTCCCCTCTCTATTTGGCGTGTAGGAAATACCAAGAAATCATGAAGACTCACACTTCTAAGAGCTTTTCAGTAAAATGGGGGAAAATCATATTCAGACACACAACTGTTGTTGATCTTTACTTTGAATTTGGGTCGTCCACATGGAAGATTCAATTTTAGAGCGGGCTCATGGGTTCCTTTTTCCTTTTACAACTTTTGGAAAAATTTAAAATTTTCACATTTTGCTCTGTACCTCTACCCTTGAGAAATGATCTTAACACATGTGTCTTAAGGTGGGTCCCAAAGGAACTATGGCCAAATTCTACCATTTCACCTCTTTTTTGGAAAAGGAAAATTTTCCAAGTTTTCCCCACAGCTCCGCCCTTGAAAAATGGGCCTAACACGTGTCCCAATGTGGGTCCCATCGAGAACCGTGCTTCCTTTTTCACTTTTAACTCTTTTCTCCTAAAAGGAAATTTTCCAAATTTCCCATGAGTCCGCACCTCCGCCATTAGCTTTACCACGTGTCCTCTATGGGGTCAAAGTAAGACTTTTTCCCTACCACTTAAAATTTTCTTTAATCAGAGCCTGGTGGGGCCGCAAGGTGAGTTCAAACCTTTTATCGAAGTATCCAAAAGGAACAAGTTCAAAAAACCCACCGTCCCCATCCAATTAGAAGAAGCCACGTAAGCACCAAAAGAACCAATCAAAAATGAGTGGAGCCATGGGACCAAATTTTCCCTTTTTCAAAAAAAAAAAAAAAAAAAAAAAGTAAAAGTGATAAGTTAAAGCATTTTCCTGCCATCCCCTAGCCAATCTGAAAGAAGCCACATGACTCGCTTGAATGCCGAGGAATAATTTTGACAGGAAAAGGACACCCGCTAGACCTATTAAAAACACATAAATTCATACATTCATGCCCAGAACCTATTTTTTTCTCTAAGGATGAAATGTTTTGAAACAAAACCAAGTGAATCATGGTTTTGAGCATCTTTCAACCATGGTTTGGATTTTCAAAGGCATACAAATGTAAATTGATCATTCTTGAGCTTCCATGGTTGGGAAAGATAGGGAAAATGACAAAGCCCACAGATTTTGAAGAAATTAGGGAAAGAACAGGGAAAACTCAAAGACTCCTTCAAGGAGGGACATGAAAATGGATTCGAAAACAATTCAAAGCATTTCAAATGGAGGTATAAGCTTTTAGAACACCCACATTAAGAGACAAAATGTTTTGAACACACAGATCAAAGGAAAATAATGGAAAATGGGGTGAAACAAATCTGAGCACCAACACCATGACCTATATGCATGACACGAGAACATTGTTAGTGACCTTTGAACCAATGTACTCACTATACCTTACGATGTGGTTACCCATATTAGTTTATCCTACCAACCTTACCTTGCCTATTGCCATGTTGTTTATCGACCGATCTTTGGTGTACCAGAACATACCTAAACATTCCTACACCTAACCTCTATTGTGTTTTTGCACCATATCCTATACCTTGGATACCAGACTCACTTTAACCCTGTTTGGATAGACCTATCGACCTTGGATGATGTAGATTTTGCAAGCTTTTCACTATAGTATTGTGTTGTAGTTTATACGTGTGTGTATGTTTGACTGTCACTACCTTTGACCTTGGCCCATTTCCTTATTTTCCCAATTTGACCTTTACCCCATTACCCATTTTTACCTCCACCTACCCTACCCACACCTACCTACCTAGCTCGTTGATTAATTAGATATTCTCATGTCCTCACCGGTTGCATCTTATGATGATGGTACTTTTTTTCTCATCTTAATAGCCTTACCTTACCTATGGTCATGACTCTTATCCAAAAAACCTTGACCTTTTGACCTTTTGGATGTACTGAGAACCACACCTACATGTTCCTACATCTTACCTCATTGAGTTCTCGACCATATCCTATACCCTGGATACTAGACCTCAATAACCCTTGTTTGGATGACCTTTACGACCCTAGCTAATGTACATTTGTTATGTTGAGCAACCCTGGTATCTCATGGCATTTCACAATGTGTGCGTACATCTAAATGCTCTACCTAATCACCCACCCTACCTCTTACAATCACCATACCCTCGACCATCACCTTCTTCACACCTAACCCTATTTTCTCAAACCACCCACCTCCTCATTTTATCAAACCACTCACTGCTTCCTTCTCTCACCTCATCGGTTCCTAGTTTGAGGGGGTTACCTTCACCCATGCTTAGGGAAAAGTTACCTCCACCCACACTTAGGGAAACATTACCTTCACCCACACATGGGGCAACCACATCTTTTTTTTTCAGCGTCACTTACCAATACAAGTTACGCAACAAAAAGGGGGAAAATGTAGCACCAAAATTGGTCACACTACCCTAAACCCCCGTCGAATAGCCAACTCAAATATATTCACCTAACCACAGCCCCTTCCACCCCACATTAATATTAATTTAATTAAATTAATACCCATCCTCACAATATTCATCATTTAATTACCTTAATTGACCTAATTTCCACCTCACCTAGACACCTCATCCAGCCACCTCACCCTAGACCTATTCTTGGCATGTTTCCATAACTAACTAAGACCTAATCTTACTTGCCTTAATGAGCTAAGATTTTTTCTAACCCTAAAAAACATGCCTAATATTTCTCTAACCACATTCCCACTCATTAGAAGGGAAGCTTCTATTCTAATCCGTGAGAATAAACCAACCTAGCCCAAGAAATTGGAAAGATCTACCATTTTTAGTAAACCTAGGGAATCCCACCTTAACCAACGCTAGGTCACCCCTAAACCAACACCTTTGTCAACCAGGAACCATCGTCGGTTACCATTTATTCACCATTTCAACCTTTTTTTGGGTTGGAAGATTTTGAGATCAAGGATATGAGAAGAGAACTACATGCAAGCAAAACCAGAGCCTTTTTCACCTACATATATCCATAGCTAAGCACCAGGACAGATCCAGAGGCATTCACACTCACATGGTGACATTTTGGGAAGCATCACTATTGCACCAAGCTCCATCTCACCAACCAATCATCCCCACCAACCAACCATTAGATCTGCAACATTGGTAAGTGATTTTATCACTGATCACTTCCCTTCTTATCCTAGCCATAGGGTTGTTATCATATCATTCTTCCATTAATATTCTCATTCCTTCATAGTCTACTTTTTGAAAAACTCAAATCTCACTTACCCTTTTATCAGATCATCTATCCTTGCCCTTCCACCTCTCTGAGTGTTCTCAACATTCCCATAGACCTCGCCATCCCCTCCTTTAGCTCTATCTAACCTCACCCAGACTCTATAATAAGGTTTTTATTGAACTACTGTCACTCGAGCTGTGACGCGATGCTGTTACCCATGACCACCATCGGTCTCTCCTAACTTTCACCCAGTTATACTAAACCGACAACGGTCTCTATGTTTAACACCTTTTCCAATAACAGAGCCAACCTACCTTCTACCAAGTGACCCAAATAACCTAGAACCTGACCCTGACCAGTTTCAACACCTGACAACTACCTACCCTTCAGATCTGACTATAGCCTAGCCTGTTATGTTATATTTTCTTATTGTGCTTGAATGAAATACCTAAATCATATCAACTACAATAAGACATTTTTTATTTCTCACATTAAGTTGTGTTAAATAGTGGATTTCTAGCCATCTAGGGATTATGACACTTCCTGGATCTAGCACACGCTAGGCAATCCACTGTCATATATTATTTAACTCTTTATTTTGTGGTATTTTTTGTCTATTTTAGGTAGTTCCTTCTAGCCAAAAGGAATCTCTCATAGTCAGCATTGGATTGAGAATTCAAAACGTGTGTAATAACCACCAACCGACCAACATAAATAGGCATTCCTCTTGGCCCTTACCCTTATCTATTTCATCTCAATAACGTAAAGAAAATGGTGAAACACTAGTTAACCAAATATATTAATTTAGTAGTCAATATTATCATTGGCTTTATCCGACCCCCTTTTAGCTTTATGCAGATGTCAAGAACCAAAGTTTAAGCTTCTAGATCATGTTTATCCTTATCTTTCATTGTTAGGCATGCCATTTCTTTGATCTTATTCTATTATGCAAGATCCTCTTTATGATTTCTCCTATCCAACTCCAATGTCCTTTTACACGCATACTTCAATTCACTTTCCTTACGTGGTTACCTCTTGCGTGCTCCCTTGCTTATACCCTACACATGTGGTTGTGAAATTCCTACACATGCCTCCAAATAATAGTGAATCTTAAAAAAAAAAATACCACATCCCATGAATAAAATAATAAACAATATGATAAATTGTGCACCAAAAATGTATAACGAAAGGAGATGACTAATGAAGATAAAAATGAAAAAAATTTAAAGTACACCTAAGTGCACTTGGAATCCTATCAAATAGTAAAAGTAAAATCTTAGTGAAGAAAGAACTACCAATATTTACGTAAGTTTGAAAATTGATCCTTCACTACCCTTCACATGTGAGCATATTGTGGTGACCTTGTAAATAGAAAATATTTGTGCTAGGTGATTAGTGTTTAACCTTATTCTTTCTACCAAGAAATCCCTATTAGTAATTGAGTCAAATCATGGGACTTAGATTTTTTTTTAAAGTTATTATCTAACTGTTGTAGGGACTTTATGTCAACTGTATGATAGGATGCCCTTCGCAATACCAATTTTTTGACCCTAACTTGTGTTTTCACTCAAGCTTTGTATTTTTGGTGTATGGTTTAGTTTTGATGCTTAATTTTTATAAATCTTTATGAAATTGAAGGATGAGCCCAACCTTGTGGTGGTTAGATATCTTTAGAGGATTAATATGATGAGGATTAATATGATGATTTTTGGATCACTCCTCATGAGAGAATGATGAGAGAATCATACTATTGTTAAGTTATATTGTTTTTAATGGCATAAGGTTCCAAACTTATTATTGATACACACACACACCTCACTCACACACATATTTATGAGGAATTCATGTTTGTGTGTGGTGTGGGTATTGTAATATATATATTCTTGTATAATACTGTGTTTTGGTTATAGTTAAGCCAGGACCATCATATTATATATATTTTGAAATGCCTTAGTAATCATATTTATACATATATATATATATATATATATATATATATATATACATACATACATACATATACATACATTTGGCATATAGGTATACATATATATACACATATATATACAATATTCATTATATAATACACATATATATACATATATATACACCATAAAATATTACATATATATGGAGACATATAAGCATATATATGGTATTACTACTACATATATATACACTACTACTACATATATATACATATATATACATATATATATATATATATATATATATATATATATATATATACACATATAGAGAGAGAGAGAGAGAGAGAGAGATAGAGAGACATATAGAGACATATATATACACATATTTCATACACATATGATTAAAATAAACTAGTAAGTGGTATATATAATGAGATGAATTAAAACCTTGGTGTCATAGTGAGATAACCAAAGGTGTCACTTAATCGGTTGAGAATACAATATGAAATTTGTGGTTAAAACTACAAACCAAATGATGGATCAAATCAAGAAGGTTAGAAATGAAATTATAAACTATAAATAATTAAGTATTACACGATTGAGTAAATCCTATAAAAATCCATTCGTAGGAGGGAAAGTAAGAACTAGAATGGTTGACATTATAATGTTTGAAAATGGTAAAATAATGAAGGGAATTAATTAATTACCGAGACATTGTTTTTAGGCAAATGACTTATGAAAATATATTGGAGGAATTTAAATTGGTTATCGGTGGTCAAGTAATGCGTGTGTGTGCAAAATTAATTCTAATAATGAATAGTGAAATGATAAGTGGATGTTAAGCATGTTTTTAAGTAATGTAATTTGATTTAGTCTATATGATATTTTTTACTAGTGATGTTAAAATAAATTTCTATGGAAATTACATTAAACTTGATTGATTATATATATATATATATATATATATAGAGAGAGAGAGAGAGAGTTGTGTGTAAATTATTTGACCGTTGTATTTTTACATAGTTAGAATTAATTTACATATAATTTTGATCAGGTATGATTTGTGTGTTGATTGTGTAGATGATGAACATGTGCTCGAAAAATTAGTACCGATAAATAAATGAAAATAAAACAAAATAAAAGAGGGTGAAGGGGTACCAACTCACACGGGGCTCACTAACTAATAATATGTCAATTAGAATTAGAATTTTTTCGGGTGGATGTGAATGTGGGAAGTGACCATAAAATTTATAATGTTGTATTTTTCCTTGTTGAAATTTATTTCTCTTCATTTTAAACATTTTGAACCGACTCGTTCGATTATTTTGGTAAAACAAAATAAAAGAGGATGAAGGGTACCAACTCACATGGGGCTCATTTGACTAATAATATGTCAATTAGGATTAGAATTTTTTTGGGTGGATGTGAATGTGAGAAGTGACCATAAAATTGATAATGTTGTATTTTTCCTTGTTAAAATTTATTTCTCTTCATTTTAAACCTTTGAACTAACTCGTTCGATTATTTTGGTATTTTTATTTATTTAAATTTTGTATATTGATAGTACATCTCACACCATTCCAGACCTTACTAGATATTTTAGGTCACATCCTTGGGTAATTAATCTTCCCTTTTCAAGTGGTGGACTACTTATATAATGTCCTTTCAACCATCCATAGCAATTATTGTTGCTTAGAGGTGGTGACGATGGATCCATAACATGCAAGGAAGTTTGTATTGAAAGTTTAAAAGGAGGTAATGACTTTGATTCCCCTCCTAATGTTGTTATAGGTACTAAGTTTATTGATCTTGTGGTTGAGTATTAAAATATAAATTATCGATAGCATAATTTTTGGCCACATCCCCTCAAAATCCTTCCTTTAAACATAAATTAAAAAACCATTGGGAGTTTAGTGGTATCCATGTCTTTGGTATCTCGTAACCTCACTAAAGGTTTTTACCTATTTTCCTTTTATGAACCTTTTAGGTCTAATAATTGTTTTAACACTCCACATTTTGGTATCGGCCAACACCACGCTTATTGTTTCATGTTCGACCCCCGATTTTAATCCTTTCGAGTCGCTTATCACTTAAGATTCTTATCTGGGTAGAGTTTTGTTACCTTTCGGGTCTTCAAATGAACCTTAATTTTTGTTTGATAATATATCATAATTAGGGGTTAAATAATTTCATTCACAAAATCCCCTCACACACTTCCAAATAATGTAACAAATCAAATTTGCATCTAAAAATATCTTCCATGTCTACCTAAGTTGAATTTCATCACCAAGGGGAAGTCGACTCGATTTTTAAATAGTATAAATAACTTGAGGGTGGTATATTGGCTAAAAACCTAACACCCTTATCATTGCATGGTCGTAAATTAATGGGGTAGGCCTAAATATCATGCCTTGTACTTGACACCAACACAAACTTGGGCATCACATACCTTAAGGTTTATTGAGTACTCCAACCTTAACACACATAAAACTAACCTTATCTATCCTTTTTCCTATTTCCCTTTTACCCATTTTTAATTTCACACCTTTCTTAATTTAATCAAGACATTCTAAAAAATTCTATGTGTTTGTATGTTTTTAGTTCTTTTAAAAATAACTATATTTCTTTTCTTTATTTCTTGTTTATTAAGTTCATGTTTCGACTAAACAACAATCTTGCCTTCAAAACATCATGAACATGACAGACCCACTTCAACAATCCCTAGAATCAATCCAATCTCACATTAAAAACATTTCAAACATGACATACTCACTTCACCAATTCTTATAATCAATCCAATATCACATTCAAAACATCTCAAGCATGATAGATCCATTCCAACTACCCTAGAAATAGATCAAGAACCTCCGCATTCACCCATCACTCAACAGTAACATCCAATGCTCCTTGTCTCGACCCTCTGTAATTCTTCCCAAGTGATGATATGGTATTTATAAAGTTCTTAGAATCAAATCCAATTTCCCTTAATAGTTACCTTACTACCAAAAAAATCCATCTACATCACACTTATCTAGGATATTGTCTATCTTCCTCCATCCACACCTACAACTATTCAAAAATTTACAACCCCGACTATCAACCAAACATCAAGAAGATTACTCCCTACCCTACCTCTAGTGACTTGGGAAAGTATGTTGCTTCTTCTTCCACTCTTGTTTAAATTTTCAAACTCAATGCCATATCATCACAAAACACAACTATAAAATAAACATCTTCATCATCGGCTTCCTCATCTAGCTCGAAGGATACACAAACTCATACTATTACCTCCCCACCCACATATAATCATGTAAATTTTTTTGTTCCTCCTCTTACAAGCTCATTTTTGTCCCTCTCTCCACAAATCCTTTGATCATGTCTCATCATATTTCATTACAATAACCTACGTCTTTGATTCAAAATCTAATTATATCCATTAATTTATCTATATCACCAATCAACATGAGTGTCAAAACTAGTAATCTACCATTTTCACAACAAGCATCCACTGCACCTATCTCACAATATAGTTACATATCTTCTCAATATATCCCACAACCATCACAACCTCCCATAACTCTATTCCTCCTCCTTATCAATACATCCAATCCTCTTCACAACCATTAGTCTCTCAGTACACTTATAATATCCAAAAAGTATTCCTCCTCAAAATATTTCATTACCATATCACTTATATCAATAATCAAACCCTTACACTTATAATCAAGCCACTCCTTCCTCTTCAAATGTACAACAACCCCAAAACAATATGATACAAACATTACTAAGTAGACCTATTATCCTTGAAGCTGCCACTATGGGACCTAAAAATAATATCACTTACGAACAAATATGCAATGAACATATCAATCCATCCATACCTTTCAAATACTATCCTACTCATTAGTAACTCCTAAATTTCATATGTTGAAACATAATGATTAAGTGGTCTAGCCAACCCTTAATGTATATGGGTCCATCACTAATATATATGTTAATATTTAATATTATGAAATATCTATATTTCTATTATTAAATGTGTTAACCTAGGTATATACTTTAGGTTAAATATTTAATATCATGAAATGATTATATTTCTAATATTAAATATTATAAACCTAGGTGTATGTGTCAACCATTTTAGGTTGAAAATGTTGGTTGGGAGACACACCCGATCACCTTATATAAAAAGATCAGAGGTCATCATTTGATATATTAAGGAAATATATCAAATGTGTGCAAATCAAGTGATTTGGTTTTACCCTTAGTAAATAGAGTTTCAAGGGAGGAGGTGATCTTCTTGGATGTAAAATAAGTTCTCTAAAGTAAAAGGTTATTTTCAAAGTGTTTTTTATCCTATTGGTGTTTTCCACTATAAATATTGTGTCACCTGTGTTATTTATTTCTTGTAAGTATTTCTTTATTTACTTATTTTATGATATAATCTTTACTCAAATATTTAGTGTACCATTATATAATATGTAAGTTGATTAAATCTGTATTTCTTATAATCCTCAAATTCTAACATGATAACAAGCGAGGTAAATTAAATAAATTAAGATAAAAAAATTGTATGTTATTTATTTAATTTGTATGGGTTTTTTCAACCAACCCGAAAGGGTATTTAAAAGTATTCGATCCCCTTTTTTTCCTAATTTATTTTGGCACTACATTTGTGCAATTAAACTCTTGGTAAAAATTTAGGTTTTTCAATTTTAAATCCCTAATTTTTGGGGGGAGATGTAATATGATATAATTCTTATTTTCCTTTACATTTTGTAAATTATATGGAATTAATGTTTGTTTAGAGATTGATGAGATTAAAATTTATATAATTTGAAAAAACTATATTTTATGTTTTTATATATGTTCTTATATTTGAGAAAGTTTATAACTACCCCATTCTATAGTTTATGGGCTATTTTAAAAAATGTTTTTAATAAATTATATACATCGTATTAAAATTTATATAATTTAAACTATAAAACATTGCTATTAAATCTTAATACCCCCCGACGTGGTGAATGGAGGCACGTACCTAAACTATAAAACATTGTTTTAATCTTAATGGATGTAGTTGAATGGTGGGTAGTTGAAATTTGGTGGCCTTAGTAATCAATATTACTAAGTTTAATCATATACTTGTTCATTAAATAAAACAAAAATGGACACCTAAACCGTAAAAACTACTTCAACTCTAAAGCGGCCCCATTCTTTTTTCTAAGTGAGATATAAAAAAATTAAACTTAAAACCTAAGTAGTTTTTAAAATCATATGGCATTTTCTTAGGTTTTTCACATGGCATTGGTAAGTATGACATGTTTTTTTAAAAAAACTAATATCCTAACTTATGTTTCCAAATTATCATGCCATATTAATGTGGGCCGCCTTGGCATAGTTTATGTTTATAAAAACCTAAAATAATAATTACATACCAAGTGGCCGATGTTTTTATTTGGTCATTGTGTTTTTTATTAAAAATATACTATAGTTTATAATTTTTATGAACTATATGTTGTTTTTTATTTACATTCTATAAACTATATACCTCTTTTTTTTTTAAAGTGTATATATTTTTATATTATAAATTATAATAGGCTATTATAATGTATTAAAATATAACCTCCCTAATATTATATAGAAGAAGAAATTATGGAATTTCACATTCTGGAAATACACAACAATTTTTGGCTTCATTAAATTTGATGGTCAAATGACCGTCATGGTAGACCAAACATAAGACAATATGACATCATTTAGACGTCAAATTTAAGCTCGTAGGTTCAAGAAACTTTCATTGTGTTAAAATTGACGGTCAAATGACCATCACTGATAGACCAAAAAATAAGTCATTATAACGGTCATTTAGACGTCAAATTTAAGTTGGTCGGATCTTTGTCTACATTATTTTTTTAGAAATTTGAAGTTGTTATGCATTCTTAGGGTCTCTTCTTCACTTCTATATGGTTGGAAATATTTTTAATATAAAATTGGGGTATAAGGCAGAGCCCTTTATATTGCGGGTTATTATTTTGATCATGGGAGGTTAATTATAATGCATTGTAATGACATAATTAGTTATGATGAAATTGTTTCTTTAGATCTATAAAATTTAGATCCGATTCTATTAAAAGTGTTGTTTTAATTATCAATAAATATGTATGTCACTATGTGGTACATTTTATAATATAATGGGGTGTGTTTTACAGTTTAGGAAAATAATGGCATCTAGCTATTTCTATCTTGACAAAACCCAGATCTTGAATGAAACCAACTACAACATTTGGGTCAAAATAGAATTTATGGCAAGGAAACTTTGGACGATTGTTTTTGGATCTAAAGTTTCCCACTGTCGTCAACCAATGTATATAACATGAATGCATTCTTGCAATGAATGTAGGAGGCTCTTTCTATGATTTTGCACAATGTGAATGACGAGTACCTTCTACACATTGGTAATATCAAACATCCGAAAGAGGTATGGACACAACTAGAATCTATGCATGAAGGATACTTGGTATATCAAGGATAGTAATGAGAGTATAATAGCTGAAGGAATTCAAAGAAATGGTTTGTATATTTTTGATGATTTCTCTTTTGCATCTTGTTTTATATCTCAGAGTTTGAATAATTCAAAACTATGACATGAAAGTTTAGGACATGTTAATTATCAAAGCTTATATGAAATTTATAGATATAATCTAGTGAAAATTTTACATGTGTTGTCTTCTTCTCTTGAAATTACTTCATTAAATGCTTCTAAATGATGGTTTTGATTCTGATTTAGTAAATGGTCATGATGATGTTTTGATGTTATAGATGTTTCTAAAACTCTTATCTTCCTAGATAAGAAATTAAATTGGGCTCAATCTATGTTAGAAAGTTAAAATCCTATTAACCTTAGGAAAATGACCAAAATCCATCATATGTACCATGCATTAATTACCTTGTATGAACCTGAGCTATGAAGTATTATAGGGTCTAGGTGGATATACAAAGTAAAGTATAATGTTGATGGTAGTATTAACAAACATAAAGCTAGACTTGTTGCTAGAGGTTTCAATTAGAAACCTGGTATTGATTATGTTGAGACATTTTCCCCTATAGCTAAAATGAGTACTTGTTAGGGCCTTATTTGCAATTGCCACTCAATTTGGGTGGGAAATCCACCAAATGGATAAGAAAAATATTTTTTTGAATTGCGATTTAAAAGAAGAAATTTACATGTTTCAACCTAAAGTATTTAAAGAAATGGTTTAAAACAAGCTCTTAGAGCCTTATATGCAAAAATTATTTCCTTCTTTAAACTATTAGATTTTGTTAATTGTTCTTCTAACAATGATATATTCATTAAGAAATAAGGCTCACATATTATCATTATATGTATATATGTTGATGATTTTCTTATGACTGGTGACAATTCTGATTTAATTCATATGATTAAAGAGAAATTGAAGCAAGATTTTTGAAATGAATGAGTTAGGTCTCTCATATCATGTTCTTTCAATGACTTCATATTTATTTTATTGTTATTTTTCAAAACACAATATGCAACCATTGTATTGAAAAAGTTTCTTATGATTGATTGTAAACCATTTTCTACTTCAATGGAAGTTGGAATAAATATTGACCCTAAATCTACATATGAAAAAGTTTGATCCTATTTTATATACGTTATTAGTTGATAGATTGATTTATCTAACTATAACTAGATTAGATATTTCTTATACAATACAAATTACTTCAAGGTTTATGTAGGAACCTTTTTTAGAGATCATTAGAATCTTGTAAAAAAATTTTAGATATATTAAAGGAACAATCAATTATGGGTTGCATTATACTAAGAATGAAAATGCTATCTTATATGGATTTTGTGATTCTAACCATACTGATGTTGTGTTATAAAATATACTAGATATGTGTTCAAGTTTTTTTGGTGTAAGAACCATTACTTGGAACAACAAATGCAATCAAATGATCTCAATTTCTTCTACTAAGGTAGAGAAGTACAATGGAAGAAGTAAAGAAGTCATGTGGCTACAATGGTTATTGGTAGAGATACACATGGAAGTTAAAGGAAGTATTCCTCTTCTATGTGGTGGCTAGAGTTGTATTACTCTTGATTAAGAATCCGGTTCAACATCAGAGGATGAAGCACATTGAGATACATATACACTTCACCCGTGAGAAGGTGCTAAGTGATGACATAAATATCAAGTTCATGTTGATTGAAGAGAAAGTTCGTTGACATCTTCACAAAGTCCTAAGTGCTGCAAAGTTTTTCACTTTCGTGAAAAACTTGGATTGTCGGAGTTTCCATTGAGGGGGAGTGTGCATGAAAATGTCACCTCCTAATGGAACTTGGTTTTTGTAAAAATACCTTTGGAAATTTATAAAAGACCTTCAAGAAAGTGTAAAAAGACCTTTGGACAAGTGTAAAAAGACCTTCGGGCATGTATACCTCCTCGGCTTCTTTTTTAGAAAGAAGTGTAGAAAGATCTTAAAGGCGGTATTCAGTAAACTCTTTAGTGATATTGAGTTTATTAAACTCTTTAGTGTTATTGATCTTGGTAAACATTCAAGACAATCATATTTTTAAGGAGGTCTTGGTTGTAAAAAGGCTTATATGCTTGGGTTCAATAACCTTTTATGAGAACTTGTGAGAACATGTAAAACTCACAAATCATACTTAGCCACTGATCATGGGATGATCTTTGGGATTCCAAATCCTTTTTACCAAAAGGTAAATTGAGTATGATGAAGGTGTTATAATTTATTCAACCAATATGCTAGCCTAAAACCTTTATGGTTTAAGGATTGTAAATCTTGTAGTGTACCATCTTTGGGCGGGTAATATATTGACATTTGTTATGTTATCCCACTTAACATTAAGGGGAGTGTTGGAACATAATGATTAAGTGGTCTAGCCAACCCTTAATGTATATGGTTCTATCACTAATATATAGGTTAATATTTAATAATATGAAATATTTCTATTTCTATTATTAAATATACTAACCTAGGTATATATTTTAGGTTAAATATTTAATATCATGAAATGATTATATTTCTAACAATAAATGAGGGAGCTGCCTTAGGCCCAGGAAATATAAAACTTCCTTTCGAAGGTGGTCAGTTCCCCTGCTAATATGAATTAACACAAATGATTGTAAAATCACAATTTAATTACCTCGTTGAAACAAGTAGAGGAAAGGCTGGTTTTGGTTTTGAATCACGGTGACCGACGCCGGTCAGTGTCACCGGTACTGGTTGATGATAACCGATATCGGTAGGGGTAGTGATTTAAGGGGTTGGGTGAAGGTTGGCTATAAGATGGCTATATGATAGCTATGGTGTTTATAAGGCTGGTAAAATGACTGGGGATAGGTAATGAGGTGATGGAGAAGACTCAGAGAGTATGGGGGCTGTTCTTGGGGCAAAGTAGGGGTAGAGGAATGTAAGTTAGGTGGAGAGTGTTACCGGGTAGTGGATCTGAGGGTAGACTTGTAATTACTGTGATTCAGAAATCCAAGAAATATTATTAAAAGAACGTATAAGACTTACTTACTAGTTCCTGATGGAAAATGCGAGGTTACGGGGATTTGTGATGAGCGAAGCAGGGCTCAAGTAGGATGATCGACAATCAAGATGAGCTATCTCCTCTCCTGATGCTCGGATGAGTGTCACTGGACTCTGGTTATTCAGTTGCAGTCTTGGGCTTGATGTCCTTCTCTGCAAACTTCTCTCTTTCCTTCACTTGTCTCTGCTCAGCCAAGTCAATTCGGATCTTCAATGACTTCTCCTTTTGATCAAATGAAAATCCAACCCTTTGTTTTTGGTTGGGAGAGGTCATTTACAGGGAACCGATGGCGGTTACGTAACCGACGGCGGTCGAGTAGGAACCGGTATCGGTCAGGTCAAAGTGGGCTATTTTTAGTAAAATAGCCAACTTTCCCTCCTTTTCTCCTGAGGGATTAGTTGCGGGCTTGGTCAAGTCATTATGAGGTTGGTTTTAGGTGCGGGTGAGGAGTCATTAGTCATGGGTGTGGATGTAGACCAAGTTATAGGTCTTAATTAGGTTAGTTTAGGGTTAGGACTAGGTCATGATGAGGTGGCGAAATGAGGTGGCAGGTATGGCGATGTGGATTTATTAATTATAAGGTAATTAATAAATAATTGTGTAAGGTTTAGGTGATGAGGTTAGGTTGCGAAATGAGATGCGGGGCACGGGGGTCGTAAGACACAAATTTGGTGTCTACATTAGCCCCTTGTTGTCGTGTAGCTTGTCTTGTAAAGCTGCAATGGACAATAATAAGAAGTGGTTACCCCTGTTAAGGGTATAGGTAATCCCCCTCAAATCTATCGCAGATTGAGGTAGCGTGAAATCAGGGATAGGGTTGATAAAGGGTAAATGGTGTTTAGATGATGGTAAGATGGTGGGGTAGGTCCGAGGAAGCGGAGCGCACGTTGAAATGCGTAGTAGTGCGACGAGGGTACATGATTTGAAGAGCAAACAAGCAATTCATAGGCAAAGGTCGATAGTTTATCAAACAAGGGTGATATAATCTGGTATCAAGGCATAGGAAGTAGCTCCGGGGGATATAACGGGTAAGGTACAGGAACGTTTAGGCATGTTCGGCAGTAGCAAATGGTTGGTTTGGTTGAGATAAACGTCACGGTCTTGGTCTAGGCAAAGTTGGTCGATTGATCAAGTCAAGTACCCTAATCATGCTAAAACATGAACAGGTGAGCTCGATTGAACAAAAAGCTACATGATGGGTGGATAAAATTGTAATTTGTTGGTTTTGGGTGAGGTATTTAAGTGGTGCGGCCTTGGGTCGGGCGATTGATTAGTGAGGGCCTGGGTGGGTCGGGCAAATGGTTGGGCGGCCTTGGGTCGGGCAAATTGGTTGGTTATGGGCCTTGGGTCGGGCCAAATGGTTCTGACCTTGGGTCGGGCAAATTGGTTGGTTTGCGGCCTTGGGTCGGGCCAAATTGGTTGGTTGCGGCCTTGGGTCGGGGGCAAATTGGTTGGTTCTGGCCTTGGGTCGGGCCAAATGGTTGGGCCTTGGGTGGTTGGTTGCGGCCTTGGGTCGGGCCAAATGGTTGGTTGCGGCCTTGGGTCGGGCAAATGGTTGGTTGCGGCCTTGGGTCGGGCCTAAATGGTTGGTTGTGGCCTTGGGTCGGGCCAAATGGTTGGTTCTGGCCTTGGGTCGGGCCAAATTGGTTGGTTGGGCCTTGGGTGGGCGGCCTTAGGTTGGCCAGTGTTGGTTGCGGCCAAAGTGGGCCAATGAAGTCAACAAAGGGTTTTCGGCGAAGGAGGATATAGGCGATGTGGTGAGAAAGGAGATTAGTAAATAAGGGTAGAAATTGGGGAAAGGTGGGATTAAACCGATATCGATTCTCTATGCCGGTATCGGTTATATGGACCCGATACCGGTTCTTTAGGGCATTATATAACCGATATCGGTTATAGGTCGAAAACCTATAAAAAAAAAAAAAAATACGGCTGTCATTGTCATATTGTCAATTTGAAAACCAATTTTAGTTGTCTGAGGTGTATTAGTGAGATTGTTGAATTTGTCGGCTGAGGTGGCACTATTTGAGTGGAGAAGTGAGTGGTTGGTAGGCCCTAGCGAGTAGGAGGCAGCATTTGATTGGTGGAGGACCCAGCGAGAGGGATTTATAGCCATGGCACGGCCAGGAGGAGCGAGGAGGAGTCTTGGACCGGTGGACCACCACCACCTATCCCACCACGATGACGTGTAGTCATCGGTAGGTTCAAAACCTCTCATTATGTGAATTTAATGTTTTTAAGCTAGATTTGGGTTTTGGGTAGGAATCCATGTTTTTAATAAAAGAATGAATAAATGGAAGTTGTTTGGAAAATGGAGAGGATAGATGGGTTAAATAGGCTAAAGGCGGTAGGGTGGGTAGGTTTTAGGGTTTTTAATGGGTAAAAGGGGAGTAATAGGCCAAAAATTGGTTTGGGGGGCCGCGTCAGGTTTGGCTCGTGATTTTCTAGTGACCGATGCCGGTCACTAAGCGACCGGTGTCGGTCACGAAGTTTTCGGGAAAGGTGGGTTTGTGGTTGACCGGTGTCGGTCGTCGTCGACCGGCGTCGGTGGAGAAAGAGAGGACCGGTGGCGGTCATGGGTGGCCGTGCGGTCCTAGTTAGGATTATTTATTTTGTTGGTTGGTTTTGTTGTGGTTTTGGGTGTTTGGTTGTTTTTGGGGTTGTTGTTTGGGTGTTTTGTTATTGTTTGGGTTGTTGTTTGGGGTTTGTATTATTGTTTGGGTTGTTGTTTGGGTGTTTTGTTATTAGTGGTTTGGGTTTTGTGTTTATTGTTGGGCTTTGTGTTTTTGGGGGTGAAGAGGGAAGGGGTAGAGGTTAATAGGAAGGTTGATTGGTGGGTGGGGGGAAAAATGGGGCGGTTGTGTGGTTGGTGCGGTTAGGATAGATTAGGTGTTGGGCATGAATGGGGAGGTGTTAAATTGGTAGGGGCATAGGTAAATGGCGAGAGTAGAGCTGAGTGATTGGTAGGGTGCGAGATAAGGCAAGGGGATATCGTAAAGGTTTTATGGTAAAATAGGTGGGTGTAGGTGTGTGTTATAGAGTCGGGGTGTGGTCGGGTGGGTAAAAGGGGGTATAGAAGGTTAAAGTAGTTGTTGTTTGAAAGGGTAGGTCTAATGAAGTGGGTGATTTGTGCAGGCACGTCAGCAGCTGACTATGCGGGATAGGATGCCCCGCTGTTGAGACGGATGCGGCCACACGTGTCCGCAGCGCAGTGGGCCATTATGCGCGAGGTGGGACTCGGCGGAGTCCAGCGATATAGGGCTATAGATAGGGATCACAGTCTTATGGTTGCCCTCATCGAGAGATGGGATCCGGTGACTAATGTTTTCCATCTCATCTGGAGAGATGACTATTACCCTGGAGGATGTATATCGCATCCTGAGACTGCCGATCATAGGAGAGGCAGTATTCCAGGTAGATGCAGAGACAACTATGGACAACATTCTATAGGTATTTGGGGATGCAGCTGCGCTATTGACCTACCACAGTGCGAGTATTGCTTATGGGGACATGTATCGTGCCCACAGACATGAGACACGGCTTGCCGTGTTGATGATGATAGGCATCACATGCTTCGCCCTCCCGGACTCAGAGGGAGGCCGCTTTCCACGGGCGTTGATGGGGGTGCTGCACGAGATGGTGGAGGAGCATACGTGCTATGCTTGGGCACCAGTATATACAGTGCGGCTTATCTAGAAGGCTGTGGGGCTATCGCCGGATGAGGTGATTCGGGATTTGTTCCACATTTTTGTTACACTGCTGGGCATATGAGCACATCATATGTATTCGACGAGTAGGGCTGCCCAGCGGCCGGGGCCACAGTGATATACGAGATATGGTTTTGAGAGGTGGTTGGGGTCGTGGGCGCCCACGGCGGTGCTCGCGGACGGGATGTAGCTACTACTACCCGTCATTCTTTAGAGAGGGCGTGACCGCATTGGATATTGTATGGAGGCCTTACGAGAGGTCATCGGCCCCAGCGGAGGAGCCCGATCACGATGCGTTGGATCCAGTATACATTTTGGATAGCGGGGCGGAGGCCAGGGAGAGTATGAGCGGATACCCCAGAGAGAAGTGCGGCGGGTTGATTGGGGCTACGGCAGGATGAGCCACCTCCCTTCCCTCGATCGGGAGGGATGATGTAGAGAGCCCCCTACTTGCTACACCACGGCCCGTGGACCCAGTTGGGTAGCGAGAGAGGCGGCGGATGATACCGTGGATGGCCAGTGTGCGAGGTCATTTTGGTATGGTGGGCGGGAGAGAAAGCGAGAGAACACTGACCCATACAGACTTAGACTTAGCGGTTATTATAGCGAGAGAGAGGACCAGCTCTGGGGGGGCAGTGTAGTTGTTACGAGGGGCTTGCTGCTGCGCAGAGCACGAATAGGTGTATTACGAGGGGCGATTAGCCCGAGCGCGAGTACAGCACGAGCATGACCACAGCACAGCCACAGGCACAGCAGTGGCAGCATGCATGCGTAGCACGCACGTGCAACACAGCACCACCTGCCAGTGCAGCCACGGCACAGGCCACCACAGCACGAAATGCGCCCACGGCACAGCCAGGCACGGGTGTCTTGGTAGGGCAGGGGGCCATTATTATTAGGAGTCGGGGGACCAGCCCAGCAGCTATGGTGGCACGGGCCCGTTATATGGAGGCGAGAGCGGAGGCCCGGTATTATCAGGATGTCCTTGATAGTAGCGGGGCTGACTATCAGCCATATGCGGCGCTGAGCCGAGACCTCGGAGCCGAGAGATCCCAGGGGGTGCAGCCACGGCGGTGGGTGGGTCGGTTACGGGGGGAGGAGGCGAGAGTAGCGCACGGGGACCCGCGAGGGAGAGGCGAGGCCGAGGCGGTGGAGAAGCTGAGGTATCCACGAGAGGAGATAGTTTGTGTTTTTGGATATTAGATAGAGGCACTTGAGTTCTGTGAACCGGTTATGTATATAGAGGCCTGCGTGCCCACATATGATTCTTTCATTCATTTATTCATCTTGTTGTATATACCGGCCTGCGAGCCGATACGGGTTGTATAGTTGATCCGATCTGCTGTGAGCGAGTATATTTTGATATGAGAGACCGGCTGCGAGCGAGTCGATATTTTGCGATTATTGCGGCTGCGTGCGGCTTTGTATTATCTTGAGATCACGAGAGGCCCCTATGCGGGGAAAGTTGTATATTTGAAACCTTTGATATATATATATATATATATATGATGATTTTGACCCACATGGTGTATATGAAATGTTTTATTTGTTTTGTTGATGGTTTGTGAAATTTAATATATGATGAGTTTAATCCACATGGTGTATATGAAATGTTGTATGTGTTTTGTCGATGGTTTGTTTTATTGTAGATAGATGATGTTGATGAAATAGCGATAATATATTGATGTGATTTTGATGACAAATATTGGTAAATGGTGTTGTGATGCGGGGAAAAAGAGGGGCGCCACAAAAATTTGCAAAAATGAAAAAGCGGCCTAGGTTTAAGCAAAAGCGGGGCACATGACCGATATCGGTTATGTAACCGATGTCGGTATCTATATGACCGATAGCGGTTATGTAACCGATATCGGTTATGCCAAAATTATTTTCTAAAAATAGAAGCTTGGTTGCAACTTAAGTTCTTATTTTTAGCATTCTTATTTTAGAGTCATGCAACAAGTTAAATACGTGAATGCGTATTTGTTTGACAGTGATACGAGTAATTGCATGAAAGAATTTGAGTGATAAGGAGGAAAGAGAAGTGAAGTGAGTGTGGGCTGAGATTCGAGAAGCGTAGAAAGACAAGTTATATTTGAAGAGGGTGGTGAACATGGCTGAACGAGGAGAAGCATCAGCGAGGCGAGGGGACGAGGGGAAGACAAGTTCCACCCCAAGTGCTTTGCATCCCGAGAGGTAAAGCTGTTTGGTTGTAATTTGATTCTTGCATGTTTTTTTTTTTGAATGAATAGGATGAGAGAGAGAGTAAGTGGGTAAAGATGAGAAAGAAAAGGTGATAGGAAAGGGTTTGGGATGGGGTGAGTGCTATGGGGTAGGTAAGCAGGGTGTTCACGTATGTTTTTAGGTATAGATAGGAGTAAACGGGCAAAATAATTATCGTAGGTGTATGTTTTTAAGCAGGGTGTATATTTTTGACAGTGACCGGTATCGTTTAGAGATAACCGGTATCGGTTAGCAAACCGGTATCGGTTATCTATAACCGATATCGGTTACTGTAGGAGTTTCCAGAATTTGAGAAAAAACCCGTGGAGATTTGTTTTATTGAATAATTATGTGTCGTTTTGATGTATGCGGGAGAAGCGGGGTTAGGAGGATGAATGATCTTGTGCGGCGTTGTTGTCACGAATCGAGCGGATGTAACACCAGCTGAATGGGCATTGATAAATCGTTTGGGGTTAAGTGGAATCTGTTATTATTCACGAATCACACGTAACCATGCTATGTTGCAGGCGTTGATTGAGAGATGGAATCCAGAAAAGAATACCTTTATACGCAGCGAGGGGAGATAGCGGTGGCGTTGGAAGATGTGTTTAGGATTTTGAGACTCCCAATGATAGGAAAAATAGTGTATCAGGCATTGCCTAGCGGGGGGAGCGATAACGGTAGTATTTATTTGGTTCCATACACGAGATTTGACACACAGCGAGGTTTGACATTCACTTATGGTATAATGTATAACACACCTGAGGAAACAAGGTTGGCGGTGGTATTAATGATAGCGGTAGGGTATTATGCATTACAGAGGCGGAGGGTGGAAGATTTCCAAAAGCATTGATGAGTGTTATTTGGGAAATGATAGAAATGAGCGTGACTTTCGCATGGGCACCGCATATCTGGCGAGAGTTATATAGGGGTTTATGGGCTGCGGTGAAAACACGGGGCGACACTTTGGATTGTTCGTACTTATTACATTGTTGGGCCTATGAGCACATTGTTTGTGTGCGTCAATAGGCCGACCCATCGAGTCGGGAGAGCAGGAGTGCAGAGGTTGGGATTCAGACGATGGGTCCAGACAGAACAAGAGGCGAGATCCCAGGCCGTGATAGATGACATCGAGTATTATAGATAGGTATGGGAGATGGTGACGATTGCGGATATTTGTTGGAGGCCTTACGGGAACTATATGGTGACAGAGAACATAGCTGAGGAGTTGAGGGGTGTAGAGCGATTGAGGTGGATCGCAGGGCACAGGCCGGGTGAGTACGAGAGGATTCCTCTAGATCGCGTGCGGTGACAATTTGGGTTCGTTCAGGATATACCTATGACATATAGACCATACATGAGGATCGATGGCTTGAGGCAAGCATTCTCACCTCCCGGCCGACACCTCGAGAAGGGCCAGAAGAGATAGCAGCCGATCGTAGGGTAATGGATGCGGGAGAGCAGCAGAGAGGCCTATAGAGTGGTGGTGGGTAGTAGAGCTGCGAGGTGCACGTGAGTGCCCTGACATAGCTGTGATTACAGCGGAGAGAGATCGTCTGCAGGATTTGGTTCACCAGCTTCAAACACAGGTGAATGAGACAACGGGATTGTTAGAGGTTTCACAATTATGAGTGGAGAGACTAGAGGCAAGATTCCTCCACGCGAGAGGGCGTATTCGTATGTTACAGGAGATGTTGGCGGATCAGTGGGAGGAACCAATAGCAGTGGCACCTTTGAGGATGGAGAGGCCAAGTGAAGGGCGTCGACGATCACGATCACCACCTGATTCGGGAGGAGGCGCAAGGGTCTAAGTGAATTTCATAGGAATATAAGAATAAATAAGGATGCCGACACTGAGTCGATGATAGAGAAGATGTATTTGTTTAACATCTAAAATAAAACTAAATATGTATGTTGTTTTGAGTGATGATAATAATAAGAATGGTTGTGTTTTGAATGTTGTTTTTGTTTGTTTTGAAAAAGGATAAAGATGAATGTTGTCAAAATAGAAATACACAAAAATATTTATATTTACAACACATGATAGGGTATGGTAGGGGATGGTCGAGCTAACCTTGGGAGACCCCATGTCTCCTAAGTGCTGCCTACATAGCCCATTGCACAAAGCAAGGAAGGGCCTCAGACCGATGTAGTTCTCCCTTAGGACCAGGGAGAGGTGAATTCAGGCAATTTGGTTATGGTTAGGCAATTTGTTGGTTGATAAAATTTGATGTTGGTAGGGTAATGTTGTTGGTGTTGGTAAGGTATTGGTGATGTTGGTGTAGGTATAGGTGAAGCGAAAGTTAGCTTACCCAAGTAGTAGGGAATCGTATCCTGATTAAGGTCAACACACAATCCTAGAGTCGAGCAAAAGAGGCAAAAGTGTCCCGTAGTTGAGAAGAGCTAAACAAACCACATATTAACATAGGATGAGCTTGAATCCCTAGGTACCTTGCATAGGCGAGAAGTCGATAGGTGAAAAGAGTTGTATAATCACAATATATCGGATATACGTCACGTCCCTTGAGTTTTGTTGCTTTGACAAATGGTGAGGTGAGGTGGTTGATATGGGCGAGGGGGCTGAGAGCTTGTTACAAGGTGATTATTCTGACGAAAGAGAACCAAACCTAAATAGACAAGTCCATGACTCAAAAGTGCTTTTGAATGCGGCTTTTTTTTGTTGAATATAGACTGATCGATGCGGGAAGTCTACAAGGGATATGTATTTTGTTACTCTTGAGGTCTTCACGAAAGTGATCAATGTGAGAAGCTTCGATAAAGGCTGACTTTGTGTGTATAGCTGTCCTTGAGGAGCGAGTCTATTTATAGTAGCGATGATGGTTTTTGTGTATAGTTGTCCTTGGGGGCGAGTCTATATATAATAGCAGCAATAGTTTGGCATATAGCTGTCCTTCGAGGGAGCAGTCTATGTATAATTTAGAGGTCTAGATGTCCGTTGGGCATAAAGCATCTAGTTTTGTAGGAAGTTTGACTCAAGAAAATCCCATAAGTGTTTAATTAAGAATGTGTCATTTTGATACTTTGAAGTCATGGACTAGACTAAAAAGGGGAAGGCATCTTTAAGGGGAGGTGATAATCAAACCATGTGAGCTTGATTTGATTTTGAGATGTAGGTAAAAAAGTATATGCGGTGGTAAATGAGCTCAAGGGACGAGCGCAAGGTAGATAAGAAGTGATATAACACTAAATTCAATAGTAGAATGGTCGAAGATGCAAGGCATTAAGGGGCTCGAGGCTCGAGGTTTACCATTAAGCGAAGCTAAGCGATAAGTGCACGATCCGTAAGTGTGAGTGATAATGTAAGGCCCAATCAATTAGGAGCAAATTTTCCACGTTTGCTCTTTTCTAGTTTGGTTACATGTTGATTCTCTTTGAGGACAAGATCACCAACCTTAAAGGTACGCTCATGAAGTCACTTATCATAAGCACGCTTGATGCGTTTTTGATAGATTTGAAGGTGGTCAAGAGCTGTAAGACAACGCTCGTCAAGAAGCTCTAATTGGGCTAACCGCTCTTGGTGGAAATCATCGTTGGTGAGAATATCTGAAGAGATATTATGAGGGAGGGTATTTGTATTTTGAGAGGCAAGACAGCCTCGGTACCATATACCAAAGAAAATGGTGTGGCATTAGTGGAGAGTACGAATGCTAGTACGATAAGCCCAAAGGGCAAAGGGGATGTGATCATGCCAATTTCTTCAGAATCATTAACAACTTTCATGAGGATTTTGGTTAGGGTTTTATTAGAAGATTGAGCTTGACCATTGGCTTGTGGATAGTAAGGTGATGAAACTAAGTTTGATACCAAAGTTGTCACAAAGGTCTTGTAACAACTTATTTTTGAAAGATTTACCATTATCATTATCGGGCGATGAGGAACACCAAAAGCGAGATAATGTGATGGTTAATGAATTTGACGATTTTTTCTTTTTGGTTGAAATGAGTGGAATGGCTTCCACCCATTTAGTGTAATATTCGGTTTTTGTGATTATCCAACGGTGACGTTGCGAAGAGGGCGGGTGAATCTCACCAATAAGGTCTAAACCCCATTGTGAGAAAGGCCAAAGATCTCGTGCGACCTGTAGCGGATGGCTAGGAGTATGTTGAAGGTTGGCATGTTGTTGACACATAACACAACGCTTAACATATTCGTAGCAGTCGTTATTAAGAGTAGGCCAATAATAACCTAGGCGAAGGATTCGTTTAGCCATGGCAAGGCCACTAAAATGTCCACCACAAATACCGTCATGGACTTGTTGGATGGTATAGGTGACCTCCGCGCCGGTTAGACATCGAAGGAGGATGCCATCAAAGCCACGTTTATAAAGAGTCCCCCATGACAACATAACGAGAAACACTTTAAGAAAAGCACGTTTTTCCGTTACTAGTAAGGTCGGGTGGGAGAAGCGAGAGGTTGTAAGGTAGTCGTGAAATTGGTGATACCGGGTATCTGTGATTAGCGAGACACATTATTTATCATACAAACAACCGGAAATTTGAGTAAGATGGGGCAAAGAGTTGTTGGACCAAGATGAATATGTCAGAGTCAGTTGGTGAGGTAGGAATTTGTGAGGCTAAGCAAGCCATAGTATCCATAAATTTGTTAGTGGAGCGGGAATGGTTTGGATAGAATAATGAGTAAATGAGGTCAAAAGTGAATCACGTAATGTTTGTACTTTTGAAGTTCCTCATTTTTACATTGGTAGATGCCCATAACTTGATTGACTACCAATTGAGAGTCACCGAAAATATTGATAGATTTGACACCTAAGTGTAATGCAACCTGGAGACCCAAAACAAGGGCCTCGTATTCCATTTTGTATTATTAGTGCGGGGAAATCGAGCGGAATGAAAAGGCATAGGCTAGGCTCGGCATCAAGAGGAATGAGAACAATGCCGGCTCCTCACCACCGGCGGCATTTGGATCCATCGAAGAAGAGGGTCATTGGATACGACTCCTCCCTGAGTGAAAGAGTGGCGATGAGTTCGTCGGGAAATTAAAATTGGTAAATTGTTCCCCAGGTAAAGGGGCCTCCGCGAGTTGGTCACAATAGTTTGTCCTTTGATTGACTTTGGTGTATAAATTCAAGGTCGAGGTCGGCGAGGAGCATAAGCCATCGGGCGATGCGTTGGTTTAGATGTGGTTTGGCGTACATATAATGAATGGGGTCCGTGTTGGTGATGACAAAAGTTTTATGATTCAGGAGGTAGTGTCGGAGTTTGGTGGCTACGAATGATAGGGCTAGGCACAATTTTTCTACATGTGTATACCTAGTCTCGTAATCCACGAGTATGACTTATATAATAAGCGGCTTGTTCTCGATGTGTTCGAGTCCGATGTGCGAGCATGGCTCCTATAGCATGGTCGGTGGCGAGAAAGGTAAAGGTAGAAAGGGCGATCATCTGAGGTGGGATAAGCACGGGTGGCTGCGAGAGATAGGCTTTGAGAGCTAGGCTTGGTGACACTCTTCGCTCCATTGAAAGGCAATGTCCTTTTTAAGAAGGTGATGGAAAGGTTGACATCGATCGAGAGTTGGGAAATGAAATGCCGGATAGATTGAAGTTTACCTTGCAAACTACGCGTAATTGTTTGAGGTTTTGGGTGGGGGCATTTCTAGGATAGCTTTGACTTTAGATGGATCGACCTCAATGCCACGCAAAGAGATGATAAAACCAAGAAGTTTTCCCGAAAGAACACACAAAGACACATTTCTTTGGTTGAAGCGGACAGAATATTGTAGCGGTGATCGAAAATAATGGTTAAAACATCGAGATGTTCAACTGCGATGTTTAGATTTGCCAAGAAGATCATCGACATAATCCTCAAGGATAGTGTGCATAATGTCATGAAAAATGTAAGTCATAGCCGATGATAGGTCGCACCACAAGCATTCTTAAGGCCAAAGCGGCATGACACGATAACGAGAAGGTTCCCGAGGAGTTATGAAGGTAGTTTTATGTTGATCGGCGGGGCTACCAAAATTTGATTGTATCCGAAAAGCCATCCATGAGAAAGCATCTCATGGCCGCGGTGAGATCAACAAGTTGATCAATACTTGGGAGGAAGTCATCCTTGGGGCAAGCGAGGTTAAGGTCTCGGAAATCCGTGCATATCGAAGTCCCCCGTCGCTTTAGTAGCAGTGCGATGTTAGAAATCCATTGAGGATAGTCGATAGGCAAGATGAAGAAAGCAGAAAGGAGTCGTTGAAGCTCTTCTTTGACCAAGAGGGCAATGCGTGGATGCATTTTCTCGGTTTTGTTTGTGGTTTGGAATCGGGTTTTAGGGTAATGTTATGGACAGCAATGATGTCGGGATCAATTCTGGCATGTCGGCGTAGGACAGCGAAAGCTTGGTTGCGAGTGGAGAAAGGTAGTAAAGGCGGCTTGTTACGATGTGTTAAGGGATTGTCGATCTTCACAATGTGAGGATCCTCCTCTGTGTGGATGATTGATTTCTATAGTCGACTCATTGACATGGTTTGAGTTTGAGACGGTAAGGCGCGTTGAATATAGGAGTCATCGCACCAAGGTAAGTGAGGATGGAGTCGTCATCCTGGCACTCAACAACATTAATTGAAGGTGAATCCTCTTTGATCATGTCTGGATATAGAAGGGAAGAGAAGATGGGTCCTCATTATCACGTTGATAAGTGAGAGGACCTAGGAAGATAGCATTTATGAAAAAAAAAAGTTAGGAGGGATAGATTCAGGGTCTATCGACTCTGTGGGTGACGATGGCAAAATGGGTGATGATGGTTTGGTAGGGGTGACGTCGTCATCTTCCAGGATACACTCTGACACGAGGTTCTCTCGGTGTAAGTGTTTCAGGAAATCGAGACCACTACGATCATTGTGTTTGCGTGTAGTCACGGGAATGATTGTATGTCGGCCTTGTTCATAAAGACCAAAACCAAAGCCTTTCCAAGCACAGCGAGTCAGTCGAAGGTGAGGCGAAATGACGATTTGTCGGTATTGAAAATCAGATTGGAAGGAACCACCCAGAGAGGAGGTTCGGGGGTAATGGAGGATGCGTCGACACCCCCATACGTTAGGTTGGTGCGGCAATTAGGTGGTCGTAAGAGATTACCTCCCCACGTGACGGTCGTAGGTAGGATGCGCATGTAGCTATGTCCAGTACTCTGTGGGGTATGGAAAGAACTAACGTTATATAGGCGGTACTCCCCAGCGTAAGGCGTTGAAAAACATCTACTAAGGAGTGCGAGGTTGGGATGTTATCTGCGGGAAAGGAAGTGGTATTTGCGGATGGCGGTTTCATTGGTTGAAGGTGGTTGAAGGTGAGGTGTGGTTGAAGTGGATGGTAGAGGTGTGGTTGAAGTGGATGGTTGGGTTGGATGAATGGGTGTCTTGGTAGTCTGTACAAGCACATCATTAGGGTGATATAACATATTGCAGGTTTTGAAGGGGAGGATCAGCTTACGGTGTAGGACTTCCCCTCGTACTCAAATTTTATGCATCATGTAAGGTGGAGGAACGCATCCCATAGCCGGATCGAGGCGGCCTAACAACATATTGTATTGGAACTCTCCCTCGAGGACATAGAAGAGTTCGGGTAAAGTGCGTGGCCCTACACGAATGTTAAGGATCACGGTACCTAAGGTAGAAGTAATAGCATCATTGAATGACCATGCATGACATGATGGGGTTGGCACACATGCAACTAGAAGGGATATTCATTTGTTGGAAGGCTTTTGAAGAGATGATGTTTAGACTAGCGCCCCCGTCAATCATAACACATGCGTACCCGAATGTCCGGACATAAGCTGAGATGAAAAAAGTAGGGTCAGGATCTTCAGCACCAAAGTCGATAATTTCGTCTTGGGGCCAGCGGCGGCTGCTTTATACGAGAGGCGAAGTGGTTGGGGAGATAGGTTGTTTGGTGAGTGAAGCAACGTGATTGGGTGTGAGAATGGAGGTAACAGGAAAGGTTTCATTAGGTAAGACCTCTATCCCTTGAAGGATTTCAACGAGAGCTTGTCGATGAGATTCAGAAGTTTGAATGAGATCATACAGTGTCATTTTTATAGGTGATTGGTGAAGTTGTTTGATCATGGTTCGGTGGGCAACTCCATTAGAGACGGGGTAGGCGGGTCCATGAATAACCACTTTAGGTGGTGGTGCGATCGGGATGGTGGACGGAGAAAGAGAGGCCGCAGGTGTGCTTTCTTTCGCTTTCCCATTGTTTTACGCCCTCAGTAGCAACACTAATCATATTGATCTCGTGAACACGAGAGGAGGAAGATGGTATGGATAAGTCATGGTCTTCGAGAGGTGGAGTTGTAATAATGATAGATCTTGGTGAGGCGGGGACAGGTGGTATAGGAGAGGGAATTGAAGCTAAAGGTCTCTCCCTTCGTAAGTTGTCTTTCTTAACTTTTCTATCGAGAGAGTGGTGATGAAGTATGGCTTTGCGCTTTGCATCATCCCTCTACATCATGTCTGGTGTGCGGTGGTAAGCGCAGATTTTAGACTCATCATAACCTATAGGTCGAGGTTTAGATGGATCATAAGGTCTAAGTGGGGGTAGGGAAATGGTCGCATTCTCCACCAACATAGCAAGGATTTTGGCGTAAGACCCTTTGAGTGGGTCAAAGTCGGAGGAAGATGAGGCTATTGATTGGGTAGTTTACAGTAATGACGGGGTATGGTTGATTTGTATGGGTGGTGGTTTAGCGAGGGTTTTGATAATGGGTTTTAACTAAACGTGGCTTCTTTGGCGCGAAGCTATGTTTATTTGGTTAGATGATGAGGCCACGAGATGATGTGGTATCGAGAAAACAACCACGGAGAAATAGGAGTGACAGCAAACAAATCTTTTGATGATGGAATTTGTTTAGGGTTGATAGGTGGACAGGATACGCGGGGTGACGGTGTTGATATACCCTTGGATCTCTGTATGGGTGCGAGAAGGCGTAGGTCATTTTAAAAAGCGCGGGAGGTATGATATATTGATGCGAGGTGGAGGGATGAGGTCCCAATATGGAAGGTAGGTGTGACGACGATGGTTTTAGTTGTGATAGAGGCATAGGTTGAGGAGATTGAGTTTGTCTCCTAAGTGGATGGGCGGCTTTATTTTTAGATAAATCTAGCCGCTTAGGTGGGTGTGTTAGCCCAGGTATTGGTGAGGTCCCAGCGTAGGGGAAGATTTGGTTAGGCTAATAGAGGTGGATGAGGTATTTGGTAGAGATGAGGGGGTGAAGATGAGGACATAGGCATTTTAAGCACTGTAAACACTTCGGGTATATGGTAGGCGTCTGGATCGGTCATCTGCATTTGAGTAGAATATGGGGTACTCAAAGCGTTCCCATAGGACTCATCTATCTTCGAGGGATGACAATCCTCACGTGTGAATAGGAACTTTTGTATGGAAGAAAGGTGGGTTGTGATTCCGGTCCCTTTGTGGGTGTGATACGGGGGTAGATGAGCCTTTGTATCAATGGGCGTTAAGAGGTCAACCGGTCGCTGAAAAGATTTAGGCGATGAAGAACTAATAGGTAGGAGGGCGTGTTTGAGAGGATCCGTCATGTTTAAAGAATGTGGTGATGTCGGTGCAAGAGGTTTCTCGTCTAAGGATGACAAAAGAAGTGGTGAGCCTTCCTCTTGTACAGCAAGAATGGTAGAAGGAGACGTTTGGGAAATAGATAAGTTAGATAACATCCGCTCACAGTCTTGCAAGGATGTGGTGTAAGAAGGCTCATTTGTGAGAAGAGAACTCTGGGCGGTTAATTCCTTGATGGGTAAAGGAATGGCAAGGATTTCGTCTTGTCTTGATGGTGATGAAGGGGGTTCGGGTTCCTGCGTTAGTGAAGAGGCTTGATTCAGAATTTTTTTCGATAGAGGCTTTTGGTGGGAGTCGAAGCTGCATGGATCTCATGAACACTCTCCTCGGCTAAGATATCTTGGTTTATATTCTTGTTAGAAAGTGAGTGATTGGGAATGGTTTGTTGAAAATTTTCAAATTTCGGTTAGCGGGAGCGTTAGGATTATCGAGGGCTATATCCCTGCATCAACCATTTCTGCACTATGTTTTTCAACATCTTGCGAGTTTTCATATTTGTGTCCCTTCACGCGGTGGAATTCTGAAGTCATTTTCTTTGTACCAAGAAGGTATGGCGCGGGTGGAATCAAACCGGAGTGAGGTTTAACGGGAGGTAAGGTAATGGCTCTGCTTTAAGCAATTTTCCAATATCACACCATAAGTTTCTCCCGAGGAGTGTAATTGATGGGCTCGGCTTTATACTTATAGGTGGTTTTGGCGGGGTATTAGGCGGTGGTTGGGATTTGACCATCGTGCGTGCACAGCTCCTTTTGATTTGAAGCGATCGATGGTGAGGATTGGTGGTGTTAGGTTTGTTGGTGGAATCTTGGGTTCGGAAAGTGGGGTTTTGTTGCATGACCACAATTTCTCTTCCTCTAAGCTCGAATCTCTAGTTTTGAGCCATAGTAAAGGCCTCGTCAAATGTGGAAAGTTTGAATTTGGAGGGTAGGAGAGATGTGCTTAGCTTGCGAGGCCCGCGTAAAAAGTTTGATAAGTTCGGCTGAGGCAAGGCATACGTAAGTTGGTTGATAAGGCCCCGCCATCGTCAGCGAAATCTGCGATAGATTCGTCTTCAAATTGTCGGATGGCATAGAGGTCGGTGATAGATACTTTCTTGGCAATGTTAATGGAGAAATGATCCAAGAAAGATTGGGCTAGTTGGTTAAAAGAGAAGATTGAGTCTTTGGGTTAAAAGCCTTTGTACCACTCAAGGCGGGTCTGATAAGGACATGGGAAAGGTGCGGAGTAGTAAGGCATCGTCATGAGCAATTAGATAGCAGGCATGTCTAAATGAGCGTGAAGTGTTGTTGAGGATCCTCCTTACTTATTAAAGCGAGTAAATTTTGGTAATTCCCATTGAGGAGGATATGAATGAAGGGGACGACGAGAAGGGTGGATAGGCTCGACAAACTTGCTCGTATATGTCGGGCGCTACGACTTCTGAAAGCGAAGCCTCAGATTTTGCATTTTGTCCATCATTTGTTTGATTAAATCAGTAGTTGGATGAGATGATGGTGCGGTTGTGGTAAACGGAGGCAGATTGGGCCAAGGGCCACCACTAGACAATGGTGGGGTTAAATGTTGATAAGGTATGGAGGACGAATGTGTTGAGGCGGCCGAATAGGGATGTCCTATATAAGATGTTGAGGTCACCGGATACGTGTGTGGAAATGAAAAGGTGGGCGGAGCTTGAGAAGGAAAGCTCGTGTGGATAGGTGGCAGAGAGCAAGTCATAAAAGGAGCAGTCTGCAAGAGAGACGAGGTAGGAGCAGTCGGCGGTAATGATATGTTGGGCCCAAGATTAACCAAAGGAAAGCCAATCTATGCCGTATGAACCCCTGAAGCTGCTGAGTTGGGAGACGGGACTAAGGATGAAGAAGGAAAAGCGGAGTTATCAGGCGGAGAAGGAGCTAAATGAGCAGCTATACTAATAGGCATGCCAACAAGGAGTTGACCATCGGGCGTACGGTCGGGGCATGAGACAAATAATATTATGCAGTGCTAGGATTAGCGTCAAAAATTTTACAAATTCCTTATCTCCTACAGGGATTTTGGGAACCTCACTGGTGTCTGTAGGGTTCCCCATAGAATGTGAAGGGGGTGATTCGGGCAAAGGCACGGAGCGAGGCATGTGAAACCATGGTGGCGGCTTGCTTTCAGTGATAACAACCATGGCAAGAGTACGAGTAGGTTTCAATCTATCGGGAACAAAAAACAACAAAATGTTGAAATTGGTAGGTTCTTTGGTTTGTCGAGGGATTGTAAAAAAAGCGATCGATATCGGTCAGGTAACCGATGTCGGTTATACTGTAGCCGGCGTCGGTCACTTAACCGATGTCGGTATAATAGGACTGGTATAAGAAGCTATAGGAAGTTGCTGATTTGGGGTTAACAGTGCTTAGTATGCCTACCAAAGCTGTTACGAAGTGATCACGAGAAAATAGTGTATATGAGAGAAAAAGAAGCTAAAAACAAGCAAGAATGCACAAACAAATTAAGACTAACCCTAGGTTAGTTTTAATCAATTTGGGCTTATGCCTTTAGATGCGAGAATGATGTCAATCCTAAACAAAAGACTTAGGGAAATGTCAAGTTTGTTTTGGCTTATAAGGTTACCTCAATCGGGCGGAGGAATACCGCGGAAAAGGGGGGATGTTTTGAGCTGTTGTGTTAATTGTGAAGTGATTCGGTATGTGTTGTGCAGTGAAAGTAAGATTAATTTCTTGTCAATACCGTGGAAATCACCCCCACGTGTATGACACATTACTTAATCTCGTTCACTAGAATTGAAAACAGCACGCAAAAATGGGATGCACGTGTTTTAAACCCAAATTGAAAATGTTATTCGATGAAGCAAAGAAGATGACTTTCACTAATGCAAAGCTGGGAAAGCAAGACAAATTCTTTTACCAAATATAACAAAATATCGTGTGAAATTTTTAGAAGAAGAAAACAGCAAGTATGCTCCCTATATGAAAGCAAGCAAGAAAGAAAGAAACCCGAAATGGGTCCCACCGGGCGTGCCAAAATGTTTCACACAGAATGTTTCAGCTTTTGGAATAGAGTTGCTTCTATCCTTTCATTCCTTTGAGAAACAGATAAGGGTTAGGGCTAGGAGGAATACCTGTTGAATGTTGAGAGGGTGTGCGCGTACCGTAGAGAAAGATCAGATCAACTGCGAAGAACTCCTTTTTGTCTTGGAAGGACTACCTGCAAGTAAGAATACAAGACCACCAGATTTTAATTAGACAATAAATGAGGGAGCTGCCTTAGGCCCAGGAAATATAAAACTTCCTTTCGAAGGTGGTCAGTTCCCCTGCTAATATGAATTAACACAAATGATTGTAAAATCACAATTTAATTGCCTCGTTGAAACAAGTAGAGGAAAGGCTGGTTTTGGTTTTGAATCACGGTGACCGACGCCGGTCAGTGTCACCGGTACCGGTTGATGATAACCGATATCGGTAGGGGTAGTGATTTAAGGGGTTGGGTGAAGGTTGGCTATAAGATGGCTATATGATAGCTATGGTGTTTATAAGGCTGGTAAAATGACTGGGGATAGGTAATGAGGTGATGGAGAAGACTCAGAGAGTATGGGGGCTGTTCTTGGGGAAAAGTAGGGGTAGAGGAATGTAAGTTAGGTGGAGAGTGTTACCGGGTAGTGGATCTGAGGGTAGACTTGTAATTCTTGTGATTGAAATCAAGAAATATTATTAAAAGAACATATAAGACTTACTTACTAGTTCACGATGGAAAATGCGAGTTACGAATTTGTGATGCGAAAGCGGGGCTCAAGTAGGATGATCGACAATCAAGATGAGCTATCTCCTCTCCGATGCTCGGATGAGTGTCTTTGGACTCTGGTTATCGATTGCGAGTCTTGGGCTTGATGTCCTTCTCTGCAAACTTCTCTCTTTCCTTCACTTGTCTCTGCTCGGCCAAGTAAATTCCGGATCTTTCAATGACTTCTCCCTTTCGGATCAAATGAAAATCCAACCCTTGTTTTTGGTTGGGAGCGGTCATTTCGAGGGGCCGATGGTGGTTACGTGCCGGCGGCGGTCGAGTAGGAACCGGTATCGGTCAGGTCAAAGTGGGCTATTTTTAGTAAAATAGCCAACTTTCCCTCCTTTTCTCCCGAGGGATTAGTTGCGGGCTTGGTCAAGTCATTATGAGGTTGGTTTTAGGTGCGGGTGAGGAGTCATTAGTCATGGGTGTGGATGTAGACCAAGTTATAGGTCTTAATTAGGTTAGTTTAGGGTTAGGACTAGGTCATGATGAGGTGGCGAAATGAGGTGGCAGGTATGGCGATGTGGATTTGGGTCGGGATACATACCCGATCACCTTATATAAAAAGGACTTTAGGTCCTCATTTGATATATTCGGAAATATATCAAAGGTGTTCAAATCAAGTGATTTGGTTTTACCCTTAGTAAATAGGGTTTCAAAGGAGTAGGTGATCTTCTTTGGATGTAAAATAAGTTCTCTAAAGTAAAAGGTTATTTTCAAAGTGGTTTTTACCCTATGGGGTTTTACACTTTAAATAGTGTGTCACCTGTGATATTTATTTCTTGTATGTATTTCTTTATTTACTTATGTTATGATGTAATATTTATTGTAACATTATATAATATGTAAGTTGATTAAATCCATATTTATTAGAATCCTCAAATTCTAACATCATCAAGCGCTATAGCAATGAGGACTTGCAACAACATATCAAGACTTCCAACTATGCATCTTATATCATTTCTCAAGAACAAAATCTCATGTTGAGGACATTCCTTATGTCCTTATCGCCCTACCCTTGAATTGTTCACCAAGATCCAAAAACATTTTCTTTTCTCATTTTCACAATCAGTGCGTGCAATTTTGTTTAGAACACTTCTCCATCAACATTGCCCATAAAATGTCCATCAACAACCTGGTATGCATTAAAAAAATTAAGGATAAGTCCCTTGTTGATTTCATTTCTAGATGGCAAAGGAGACTCAACCAACTATTCTTCTCCTTTACACAAACCGAGTTGATCAAGTTATTTTATCGATTTTGGGTGAAAGAAATATCATCGACCCTTCAAATTCAATCCTTTAGAACATTTTATGAATCCTTTTACCATGGCTTGGAAACAAGAACTTCACACCCTCAATGATTGTAAAGTTAAAATGCAACCTAAGAAACCAAAACATGAGTCGTATTTTAAAAACTCTTTCAACAATGAAAATCCAAAGGTTTGGAAAACAAGATTGTTTTGAAAACTACATACAAAGGTAGTTTGGATTATGAATCACTTAAGCCTTAATGTAAATATATATCTTTAACGAAGTCCTATAGTGCTATATTTGACAATCTTATAATTTCTTACTGATTAAGCTCCCTCCCATCTGACCTTTCAATGTATCCACATCCAAACCATCATGGTATAGAGAAAATGATTATTGTAAATATCATCAAGTCTGAGGACATGACATTGAGAAATTTCATTCATTCAAAAATTTCCTCAAGACCTTATTGACCATGGTGAATTACAACCTCGATAACTGAATAGACCTCCTAATCTAAGTTTGGACGTGTTTAAATAGCCATTTACTAATCATTCCTCATCCATTAGTCAACAAAGTCCAATGTCATAGGATTTCATCATATTATGAACAATGTCAATAAAATCTCACTTATTCCCGTAATAACATTGATTTCCATAGTTGAAATTCCAGCTAAACAAAATGAATCTTCGTATCTTTTCACTTTTGATATTTTGAACCCATCCTTATCACAACATCCAAAATCTTTGACGCCTACTCCCAAAAAAATTCTCATATCATCTCTCCAAGAGCTCAAGAAAAGAAACATGTCATTAGAATTTTAAATACCTCTTTTCAAGAACATGTCATCCATCATTAAATCAAAAATATTAGTGATTCAAATAAAAACCACAAATCACCCACTAAGAAATACATAAATTATACTTAAAAATCATCATCGAAAAAAACCATACATGAAACATGCAGCCATCTCCCTCCATTTATGGGCCACATGCTTCAAATAAAATCGTAATCATGATTACTAAATCTAAATTTGTTCCACGACAAACACCCAAATGTGTCCCACAAAACATGATTTTAGTATCTCATACCTTGAAATTATAAAACTATATCTAAAATCCTTCACCGCTATTAACATCTAAATCAAGCGCATCAAGATATTATACTAAGATCCTTGAAAATCTTGTGTAATCATAATCATAACATTACCACATGTTAATTTTTATGACCCTCGAGGTGGAAATGCTCTTGATATAACTACGAGGAATTCTTCTCTTATCATCGAGATGCTAAGACACTTCACAAAGGACTTAAAGCCCTCCATGCCATAATTTGAAGTCACACTAGTAAAGGAATTATCCTCATAGATAAATACCATACACCTACTAATCCCAATATAATCAAATCCAAACATTAAATAAAACCTACATATCAAACCCCAAAATATAGTAATTCAAAACCATCACTTGACATCATATCTATTAAGAGAAAGGAATCCTCTAGTAAAGCTCCTCTTCATTAGATAAACGGTGTTTGTATAACCATGAGAGCATGTGCCCAAGTATCCAAAGCCCCTGAATAAAAATGGTCCCAAGGTCTCTATCCTCTTCACTCCCTCTAAATCATGTAGCCCATCACCCTCTAAGGCCAATGTTTCCATCCTTTCCGCACCTCACACTAAATACACAACATCCATATAGAATATTTTCCTTAAACAATTACACAAAACTCCTATTAAGATGTCTCTTTATGAGCTCATTAATAAATATCCTTAACATCAACAGAAATGATTGAAGCTCTTCAATCCATTTTAGTACCATCAGAAAACCCCAACATTTTTCTAGCCTTATTAGCACACTTAAAATGTTTGTTGTTATCGCATTTGGACGATTATAAAATTCCCTCCTTAAGCATGAAGACCACGAGCTTACTCTCTTTTTCACCACCAAGATCAATGAAACTCTTTTCAAATGAGTTATGATAAAAAAAAGACACCAACATCAACATTATATCATCACACACTTTTTAAAAAACCACGATTACTAAACACCATAGTCATCTAATTACATGTCGTGTTATGTGACTTCAAAGACACTTTCACCCACATATTAGGCACAACCATTTTACCTATCAAAATAGGTGTTGATAGACTTCACAAAATCTTCTATCTTGTAGAAGGAGAGTTCTAATATAACATACTACTAGGTCATCCTTGGATACACACTATGCATTTTATCCCACACACTTTGCATTATTGTCTAAAATATGAATACGAGGCTAAAACCTTTACGGTCCCTGCCAATCTTAATCCCTTCAAATCTTGTCACATGACTTACAGGACCTAACAACATGTTAGTTCCTTTACAAAATTCCATTTCTTCAAATCAAGCTTCTACGAGCTCTTCCATCCCGAAAAAAATTACCAGGATGATTGCTCCTTAGAATACATCATGTAATTTCTTTCACTAGGGAGTACTACCTTTAACCCTTAATAAACCCCTACACCCGAAACATATGGGAGACCTAACAAAAACCACTCTATAAACCTAACGTAGTGTTATCCTCGTAAAATTGACAAGGGAAATTTTACTGGTAACCCTACAAATTTTGTTACGGTCCTCGTCGGGACCCCCTGCGTTTGGAATGTTGCAAAATCCATTTCGGGAAATCTAGTTCTCGAACTTAGCCATTTTTGTCCCTTTTGGCCGGGCGCACCTTTTATCTGTGTAACATAGAGTAAATCTGTGCCCCCTTCATTTCCTTTGGTGCACCGTTTGTCATGTCGACACATGCTTTGGTGTGCCTTCCCGTGATGTGCCATTCTTGCATGCGCCAAGGTGCATGCGCCTTCATGTTGACACATCAATTGTTGCACCATATTTTGGTGCACCAAAGGGTGCAAGGAATAGGATGTTGACAGTCATAAACTTGCACCAAAGTGGCACAAGTATCTCTGTGTTGACACACATTTATCAGGCCAAAGGGCACACCATTTTACGTGTCGACACGAGTTTTGATGTGCCACTTAAAAAAGTGGTTGGTGCATTTATTGCACCTTTGCCTATATATAGGTGCATCGACTTGTCACTTTCACCAGTCAGAAAACACGTGATAATTTTTTCCTCTGCGCCTATCAGCACGCCTGTCATCCTCGTGTCACGTTCGTGGACCCCGCTTCGTCTCTCACATTCTATATATTCCGGGTAAGTGGTCCTTGTTACTCTCATGTTTTAGTTTTGTTGTTGGCTGTTTGTTTGTGTGGTAGGATAGATGGATCTGTGAAACCATGAAAACCCCTCTTGCTGATCCTTGTTTTTCCCTCCCAAGCTCTTCCTCCTCTTTCCAGATCTGCTGGTAAGGAGGGCTCTACCTCAAAATCACTTGGATCTCTTTGTTGTGCCCCTTCACCATCTATAAACCCTGAAAAGAAGCTTAAAGGATCACAAATCTATCAGAGATAGAAGACTTTAAAACGTTTCCAAAACTACATTTTCTACCCTTTGGCGCAATCGCCACCCTTGCAACAGGAAGCACAGTCGTGCCAATGCACCAAACTTGAGTGCAACACGCTTAATCCCCGCGCCTTGTGAAAACCAAGTAAAACACATATGAATGGCACAGGCGCATCCCCTCTTACATCAACACAATGTCACGTAGGTCTTCCCCCGCACCGCACTAAGTTCCCTAGTTTTGCACATAAATTCTATGTTACACACATCAACCTTGCGCCCTTCGGCGCACCAAAGTTCCATGCAACATGAAAAATATATGCACCCTTTGGCACATCCTATCCTCGTTCAACATGAAAATTATCGCACCTAGTATAAAACACATGAATGGTGCGGGCGCACTTCTCACACTTACAACAAAAAAATGCCATGTGCACCATCCTTGCGCCACTGTGCCCTTTGGCGCTAATATGTTCCCTCTGTAACACCCTTCTTCGTGTGCCATACTATTAACCCCTGCACTGCGGTGTTCATGCGCCCTATGCCCCGAGGCCTTAAAATTGCTAACTCCTCATTCTATTCTATAGCGCTTTAATGGAAGATCTGCCTAACATAGCTCTTACGCGTTGAGTTTCGCTTCTTCTTCTTTCGGATCAGCAATTGAATTCAGATCCACATATGTCTACATCAAGCAAGAGGCCAACCAAGTCAAAAGGTAAAGCTAAACTTGAAGAAGAAATGAAATACAAGTACAAAGGGTGAGAATTCCGAGTCCTAGGCGAGAATGTCACTGGATATAAGAGACTCGAGCTCGGTCACATCGATATGGAAGATTTGGCGCGGAACCGGGAGGGTCACAGGAGTCCCCTGGATGGACAAACTAGTAGGTAGTGGCCTGCACTTTGCTGGGGGGATCCCCGTTAGTGTAGTGAACAATGAATTCATGATGGTAGTGGCTCGCTGCTACAACAAAGACACGAGGTGTGTCCAAATGAAAAGGGTGAAGTCGTGATCAACCTCACTGCCCGAGAACTTTGAAATTATGCTTGGCATTCCTCACCACCGCACTTTGTGGCCGTAATCCAAGAAGACCGCACCAAGGCTTGGGAGGACAATGAAGACCAAAGGTCATGCAGGCTAATGAATGAAGTGTATTTAAAGAACAAGAAGGTGGTAACCGGATGGCCACGGGTTATTCACCAAAGTGATTTCTTCGAGGAACCGAGAGATACTATCACATTCATGAGTAGAGTATTTGGGCTTAGGTACGATGCCCATTAATTTCATAAGTGGATGCTTAGGTACCTAGAGACCATGAGAAAGAACGTTCACGATCAAAAATATACAAAACATGATTTTTTGGTTGAACTTGGATATTACGAAAGTGTTTTCTATAAAGATCATCGATTACAAAAGGACTGAGGAATGAGAATATGAGAATGAGCAGAAAGGCAACATGTAGAATTATAGATAACAGAGTAATTCTTTATGTATGCGAAGTTACAGTGAATTGAAACAAGATCATTTGTATCGTATAAATAAGATGGAATTTAAAGACACAAAGTTCTGTAAATAACATCTGCCAGAACACAAAGTTTCTTAACATAACACAGATTCATTAATCAAGGACACAAAGTTCCTTCTTGGTTATACAAGATCACCATGCTTGCAAAGTTGGAGAGTATGCAATCGGCAAGACTAACAAACTAGAGACAAATGATCTTCACAAAAATTAAATGAAAGCTTAGGGATAACAGAGATCAGATAGACAAAGAATGGAAAGCCCTTCTGTATTGATTTCTTTATGATCTATTTACACTTTCAGAAAATAAACCAAGTTCTTCCTCCCTTCAAAATGGCGTGGAGAGGCCATTATATAGCTTACAAATCAGTTACTCTTTGTAACTACTTCTTTTAACTAAAGATTAGTTAAGGATTGCCAATCGCATGATACCTCGACTATTACTGATGAATTCGAGAAAAAGAATTAGAAAAGAAGAGAAAAGAAACGGAGAAGAAGCGGTGGTTTCTTGGGAGGGACCCCTTGACTTCAAAATTCTTTGCTGAATCTCTTGATGCCTCGGCTATGTCTACGCCACGAGGGGTGCGTGTTGTGTATGGGCGACCCCAAAATCGAGACACTTCTCCATTTCTTTATCAAACTCGACATGAGTATGATAATCTTTATTTGCTTCTTGATGGTAGATTGAAGAGAGCGAGATCTCCTTCATTTTCTCTTTGGAGATGGAGCTTTCCTTGAATAGATTATCTTTGACACAAAAGCTACGAATTGAGCTTTGATTTCTTGCGAGGAAAGAGGCACACAGAAGTTTCATCTGAAGATGACAATGTATATCTTTGAAAGCAGATCTGACCGGTGTCTTGAAAGCCTCACCCTTTACCGGCTATTCTTGAGCTCTCCCAAAGCCTCCTCCAAGACTTTGATCTTCCACTCCCCCAGCTGTAAACCCGGGACTTTGTGATTATCCTTTGCATCATCAAAAACCTTATTCGCCAATAAAATGTTCTCATCATCTGTCCCATGAGACGGAGGTCTCTATCTGGCTTGCTCGAGTTTGAGCTCTTTATCATGACCCGATAGTGGAGGAGAGCTTACATTTGCAAATTGTTCACCTTTCCAGTGGAGTTTGAAAGCTTCATCGATGAAGTTCAATCTGTGACAAGCATATCTTCCACCATGGCCTCCATAGCTCTGCCATAGACAGAATACTTGTGCATGTCTTTGATACTCTGTACTTCATCTTGGCTCAAAATTATAGGTGGTGGAAGGGTAGTCGATGGGGTAGGGTCCAAAACTTTGTCCTTAGACAAAAGAGATTTGATAAAACTTGTGAGAATGCTGGGCTTGTTCCTCATTTGTTCAATAGTTTGCTGCCCTTTCTCTACCCTCCCAATGACTCTTGTGACCATTTCCTGGAGGTTGTGGATCTCACCTTCAGGAGTAGACTCTCCCATTGGAATTCTTGAGAGTTCTAAGTCGGATGCACTGTGAGTCTGCTCTCGATTTGTCCTTTGTAGGCTTAGCGATCTCCGGAATTGCTGACCTTGAGCATCGAGACACTATTACGGAGGTGATTTTGGCTTTCTTGCACGAGAAGGAGTAGTGCCCAACACAAGGCTATACTGACATCAAAATTTGGCCCCACGAGCTCGAGAGGAAGATTTCCTCTTCTCTTGTCAGCAAAAAGGTTGAACCCATGCAAAAGAGGAAGAGGAAGCAGCAGGAGGGGCAAGAGGACCAAGAGACATAGAGCTCATGACGCTCAAGGTTTGCACAGCTGTGGTCTCAAGTTGAGATGTGAGTGGGGCGCTGGAGACAATTGCTGCAGAAGAATCAATAGCACTTGGAAGTTCAGTGCTCTGGACTTCCTTATCTTTATCTGTTGGATCTTCAGGAGCATTTGCAGGGGCTGGCATTTCACTCTCTTCACTTTCACTGAGAACAATGATGTTCTCTGGTCCCAAAGGCACTTCTACCTGTTTACTTTGAGGATCTTTTTCCACAGGCTCCTTCTTAACCTCTTTGAGTTTCTTCTGGTACACTTGAGTGGATGAAGAAGGAGTGGAAGCTGCAGGTCCTTGCGTTGATGAGGCAGGAGGGGTTTGCACAGGTGTGTCTGATATGGGAGTCGATGCTTCCCTCCTTGGTGTTGAAACATCCTTGGAAGAGGATTCTCCTGAGTGCCTTCTGAGCTCTCGAACTTTCCTGTCAAACCAGACCTTAGTCGACTAAGGCTGGAGCAAGGATCTCGGCCGAGATCATCTTTTCTTTCTGTTCCAATCCAAGTCCTCGAGGAGTGTGCTTAATCACATTGTCATACTCATATGAGTATAGATCAAATTGTCATCTGGAGTCCTTGGGAACTTGAGTACAAGCCGAGTTCTTGGATCAATTGAGAGAGAAACTGCCATAGTGCCTCCTTCAGCTTCAAAATCATCATACTGCACGGTCAGCCCAATAGTCTTTGTATATCGCCCTATGATGATAGATTATCTTGATGTTACTGCTCGATGAACTTCTTCAAGTCGAAGCAAGTTCTTGGCTTAAAGAAATGAACGGTGATAGGAACCAGGGCTCTTTCTATGTTCTGTGCGTCCAGGGCTGTTTTACAAGTGTAATTTCCCAAAGAGATGGGAAAGTGCAAACCAGAAATCTTCTTGTCTCTGCAGGTTCTGTGTAATTTGTCTAATACTGCATACTTCTATCAAAGCCATCTTATCACTGTAGAACATGGGAAGCCTCAGAGGGGTGCTCTCATAGCGTGCAACTTTGATATAAGAGAATTTTCTGAATTGAATAAAATAGGCACCGTAGTGCGATATCAGGTTCATGGCTTCATCTGAAAACCTTCTAGCAGTGTCACCCTCAAGCAGCCTGACCACGTACATGGTGAAAGCATCATTTACTCTTCTGAAATTGTGATTGCTGGTCTCTAGGGTGAACTGCGGGCAGTAGGCATATATAGGATCATCCTTGTGGGCATCAATGTAAGAAAAACCAAACCATTGTCTTGATGCCGCCAGAGTATACATCAGGTACGAAGTCATGTAGAACTTCTTCGTTTCTTTGTACATTGGACAGTTGCTCGCCAAATTCATGCTGATGATTTCCACCCAATTGATATTTTGAGTTCCCTCGCACACCATGCTGATGAGCGGGCACATCCAGAAATGGAACTCGTTAGTAGAAGGTAAGCCCATCACCGAGCCAGTAGGATTATGAAATCTGACAACTCTTCATTGAAATCTACTCGGAAGAGAGTCTTGGATAGGCGAGACGCTCCCTTCTTAGGGTTTTTAAGCCATGACTTCGCCACCCGCGCCTTGTATTTGTCGTTGTCTTGATTAAACAGGGGCTGTGCTTGATCCAGGAAACAACTATGGCATTATCCATCATCTGGGATCCTCGGAAGCAGTCTTAATGGTGGCGGCATCAGCAGCGATGAGTTCCCGTGTACATTGGTTAATTCACTCGAATCGGGGTCGAAGTGAGCTCCGCATGAAAGCACTTTGTATCGGCTGCTGCTGTCTGAGATGGGAAACCTCGGTGAAAGCCAAACCGCATCGTGAATCATCTGCGCCATTGGTGTAGGGTTTGCATCTGCCATCCTTGCCCAAAAATCACGAAATCAAGATGGCGAGCTTCTTTGTCCCCAACATTGGAGCAGCGATTCTAGTGGCGAGATTTGCTCTGTCACTGAAATTTGATCTTCATATTGATAGTAATTCGGAGGACAGAGGCGAGCTAGACTTCGGGAGGAATTACGAGAGGAAGGGATACACGCGAGGAAATTATATTGCGAGGGTTCGAGCGAAGGATAGCATGGAAGCAGTGTGAAAAATGCAAGGGGGTATGCTCATTATATAGCCGATTAGGAGAGAGAAAGACAATGAATGCGCATTTAATACATACCTACCAATTTGAATAAGCATGATATTCGGGTAGAGCGGGAAAAATAAGCACGAATGGCACTTGGTTCATTTGGGACATGTGAGACGCGAATGCGCGAAACACGTGGCTCGGCCGATTCGGGCGAAGCGGGGAAAAGATGCACAAATGCCTTTTGGGACATGCGGGACGAAAGGGCGTGAAACACGTGACTCGGCCGGATCGGACGAAAAGGTGACAATGGGTCCGGAAGAGTTTGGGACATTTGGGGACGTGAAAGCGTGAAGTATGCGGTTCGGGTGAATCGGTCGAAAATGGAACAACTTGCCCGATTGAACTTGGGACACTTGGGACAAGAAAGTGCGAAGTCTGGTTCGGTGTTTCGGTAGAAAATGGAACAAACACAATTTGACTTGGGACATTTGGGACAAAAAGTTCGACAGCGGGCCCGAAAAAGACAAACTTCGGGGAAATCGGCCGATCGGGGAACAGAGCGCACTTTTGAACTTGGGACACGCGGGACAAAAATGTCCGACAGGCCCGAAAAACACAAAATGACCCAAAAACGTAGATTTTCTCAATTTCACGACTTTTAACATTTTCAGTACAACAGAGAAGACACTTAAACTCAAAATTTTGAAAATTCACTTTCTTAAGAGCAGGGAATTTTGAGTGGACAACAGCTGGCTCCTTCTGGGGATGACTTGGCATAAATTCAAGGAATGAGACAAGGTAAGAACTTAGACAAACTCGGGGAAGCAGACCAGTACCTTATCCATTGGGCCACGGAGTCAAAAAGCAGACCAATACAGAGGACAACACACCAAAACAAAAAGGAAAGAAAAACAAAAAGCAGCTGTACTGAGAATATCAAAGGACTCCTAATCACCTAAGACTTGAACAACTTAAGTCTTGCCCACTTATAAGGAAGTGGGAGAGGAGAACCATCCATGTAATCAAGATAAAAGGAATTCTTACCGTGCAAAGTGTCGATCTTGAAAGGTCGAGAGCAAAGGGAATCGAACTTGCCATGGCTGCCACGAGGTTCATGCCTTTTATCCCATAACAACACTGTGTCTCTCAACTTGGAAATCTCGAACTAGCTTTCTTGTCAAGCAGGACCTTTACCTTCTCTTTGGTGAACAGATATCCTATCAATGACCTCAATCTGTCCTCATTCGGTTTGTGAAGGTACATAATTCTCTTATCAAGCATCACTTGAAACTAGTATCTTGATAGCCTTCATTAGATGCAAAGGTGGCAGTTCACTTTATTCTTGGCGAGTTGAGCTTCTACTCCATATACCACTTGAAAAGGGGACATTCAATAGCTCTCTTTGGTGTAATCTGTCTGCCCAAAGAGCATCATAGAGCTTCTTGTGGCCGGTTTCGTTGAGACTCATTGACTAATTTCCTTATAATAGTCACCAAATTTTTATTAGTGGATTACTGCTTGCCCATTTCCTTGAGGATAGTAATCGAGAGTGAGCAAAGAAATGCCATACCCATAGCAAAAATCCATTATCTCGGTTGAAGAGAAATTGAAGCATTATACATTCTGATCTTGTTAGGTACACCATACCTTACCAAGATGTTCTCTTTGATGAATTTGCATACCACTTGAAGTAGTACTCTTAAGCTGGAATAGCTTCCACCCATTTGGTGAAATAGTCATGGCGGTTAGTACATGAGTATGACCAGCACTAGAAGCGAGGATTAAGTGTTCGATGAAGTCAAACCCCCTTTGTTGAAAAGGTTCTTCAATTCTACTGGCTTAAGAGGCAAAGAGGCCAATTTGGGTCTTCCACGAAGGTCGACAAGCCTCACATTTATCAACCCACTTGGATGCATCTACGAACAAGGAAGGCGGTAATATCCTCCAGAAGAATCTTGTGAGCGGTGACCATTGATGAATAGTGCCCTCCACATGCTGATCATGAAAGGTGAGAGCAACTTTCTCTGTTGTTCCTTGTCCACACATTTCAAAAATCTCCCATCTAACCCACGTTTGAACAAGGCGTTTTCCCCTGACACATATGCTTGACCTCAATTTAACGAGTCCTCTTTTCTTTGGTAGTTAAATGAGAGGGCATTCCCATAGGTGAGAAAATGGGTGATGTCGGCATACCATTCATCAAGCTGAGCTAAGAAGCAGAGCGGTAGGAAGGCCAACTTTGTTCTCGGTAATTCATGCTTAGCTCCTTGAGCTTGATGAGCTCACAAAGACCTTTTCCACGAACCAGCTTGGTCGGTTTGATATCAATGTCATATTCTTGGACCTTAGCAACCCAGTTCCCTCTCTTGGATCCAAATTCTTGTTGTGTGAGAATTGACTTAACCGTTGTATCTGGAACCAACACCATGGAATGAGAGTTGAGGATGTAAAAGTGAAAGCTGCTTATGACTTTGACCCTTTGCAAAAGCATGTTTCTCCATCATGGTGTATTTTAACTCATGATCTTTCAGAATATAGCTCATGAACGCAATTGGGAGTTCATGCTCGTTAGAGTCTTCTTGAGTCAAAACAGCAGCTAAGGTATTATCTGTGGCATAGCAATAGATAATAAAATCTTTGCTGAAATCAGGACAGGCTAAAACAGGAGTTTTAGCGATAGCTCTCTTGATACCTTCAAAGGATTCCTTTCCTTCAGAAGACCAACCAAACGTTTGTTTCCCTTTCATCATCTGAGAAATATTCAAAGTTAACTCTGCAAAATCAGGGATGAACCTTCTTAAAAAATTGATCTTACCAAAGAAAGAGTGCACGCCCTTTTTGCTGGTTGGGAGAGGAATTTGTTGGATAGCTTGTACTCGTTCAGGATCAATCTTAATACCATCTTTGGAAATGATGTGCCCTAATAATTTTCCCTCGGTGACACAAAAGACAGATTTTTTAGGATTCAAAGAAATCCCATGCTCTGCATCTTAGCAGAAGCTGTCTCAGGTGGTCAAAATGATCCGCCCTTGTTTTAGAAAACTCTTGTCAGTCGTCGAGGTATATGACAATACACTTCCCTTTCAAACTTCCAAAGCGCAGATCCATAGCTCTACGAAAAGTGGCACCGGCATTAATGAGCCCAAAGGCATTCTCTTGTAAGCAAAGGTACCCCGAGGAGTAGTGAAAGTTGTTTTGTGTTGATCTGCGATGTATCGACCTCTACGATTATATCGAGAATCCATCAAGCATAGATAACATTTCAGATCACATTCTTGCTTGCAAGACACGATCCATCATGGGCAAAGGATAATTATCTTTCGAGGAAGCTTTGATTTAGGTTCTGAAATCAACACGAATGCGGATCTCACCATTTTCTTCCTAATGAGGCACAATATTTGCAATCCATGTTGAATGGTGAATGGGAAAAATGATTTTGGCCTTCAACAACAACTGAATTTCTGAAAGATGGTGTCGGCTATTTTGGGGTTGTATTGCCCTCATTTTACGCTTAAAAGGCTTAATTCCAGGCTTGAGTGGAATAAAATGTTGCATATCTTTTGGTTTGAAAGCTTTCAAATCTTCATAAGAGTAAGCAAGAACATCCTTATACCTCTTTAAAAGATCAATTGCTTTCTTCCTTTCATCTGCTGTGCAACATTTTCCAATGTTCACGAGCTTAGGATCAGTAGAACTCCCAATATCAATCTTGTCATACTCAGCTGATTGTTGAGGTCCAGTGGAAGCTCTAGACTTCACATACCTGTCATGTTTATCAAATAGTTCCTCCAAACTCACCAATCCTTTAGGAATCTTGTTTCCTTTGAGATTGATGCATCCATCCTGATCCGTTTCTTCTCCTTGGGTGACTGCTTTGTCAAAGGGCACACTTTCACGAGGTAGGTTGTCACTTCCTTCAAAATACAGTTGTTCGAAATTACCCTTGAGTTCAGGAAAGAAAGCAAGTGTTGATCATCATTGAAAACTTGCCAGTTATTGGTATTATCAGGTACACTAGGCGATGGACCATCTCAATGGTGAACTTATCTGAGAGAAGTCGGGATGAGGAATCGATAGTGACCACTGAGGCTGCTAGTGAATCAGCCTGCTTTGTTCTTCTCCCTAGGTATTGCTTGATGGAGAAAGCATCAAGAAATTCAATGGAATCCCAAACTGATTCGGTAATGTTTCAACCTTCCATTTTTACGAAAAAGGCTTCTCACTTGCTTCTGATCAATTTGCATCACCACGAGCCAGAAGATTCTTTACACCTTGTTCTTTGGCCACTTGCAGTCCAAGAATGAGAGCCTCATACTCTGCTGTATTATTAGTATTTTCGAACTGCAACTTAAATGAAAAAGGATGAAGGCTTCCTTCAGGTGACACCAGTAGGACACCAGCTCCAGAACCAGCTGAGGAACAACTTCCATCAAACTCTAAAATCCAAACACCATTAGGATCTTTAGGTGACACTTTGGGGAGTTGGATTTCATCAGGGGACATAATCATGTAGTTACCATGACCCATATCCTCATAGAGTATTTGTGCTTTAGGATCATCCGTTTTTGTACAATATACTCAGATTGCTTCTCAGGCATCAACTTCTTCATTTGTCCATTAACAGGTACGAGTGCATGTGACCAATCCATTTGAATTTCTCCACCCACATCCTTACAGAAGTTCCTACTTAGCAACATCCCGTATGAAGGAGGAATATCTGCTACTAAGATGGTAGCCAAAACTCTCTTTTCAGGCAAAGCAGCAAAAGCCACTTGTGCATCTTTAATTCTTCCGACCAGGGGCACTTCCTTACTCTCCATGGAGTAACAAGATCCATAAGTGCGTGTGAGGGTCAAGCCTAAAGCATGAGCTACTTTAGCAGGCATCACATTATCGAGGCTCTGAGTCGATGACACTGATTGCGAGCCTATGGCCAGCTATAAGAAGTGTTACATAAAATGGTTTAATTTTGTCATTAGGTGAGGTGATAGTGGCTACCAGACTAGGTTGTGGTGCAGAAGAAGGAGTAGGTAAAAGGCCTTTAGAGGTGGTTTTAGAATGGGAATTAACAAATTGAATCATTTTGGCAAAAGCTTTGGGATGGGTTTGATAATACTCGGCCTCTGAGATTTGAACCTTAGTCTTTTTCAGATGATCAATAATATCAAAAGACCCAGAAGTGGACGGGCCATCATCATTTGAGATCCTAGGTTTATCAACTTTAGGGGAAAAAGAAGTAACTTTAATAGTAGGATTGACAGGACTCACCTTTGGTGTAGATGAAGTGGGGATAGGAGATCCTCTTTTTGCAATTACGGGGATAGTTGTCAGCTGCTCCTTAGATTTCTTGGGGGGCTGCGTCACTTTCTCCCTCTGATTTGTCTGCTCTCGAGTCATGACAGCAAATGATTCGCTATTCATGTCTGCTACCACTTCATCATAATCATCTCCATCATCAATGCCCTCAGTGGTGAAGAAATTAACTCGAGATCCCTCAAGTTCATCTGCTTCATCATCAACTTCTTCCACAAATTCCTCACAAGCTTCATTATCCTCATCATCATCTGGTTCCTCAACTTCACAGGTTGCATTGACAGGAACTTTAACAGGAGGTCCTTCAAGTGCTAATCTTGTTTGAGAAGCGAGGCAAATGATTTACGGGCTGAAAATTTCTCCTTGGAGCGTCTGCATAAGGAGCATCTTTGAGCAATTGTTTCTTTATAGCAATGAGATCATTCGCAAGTTTTTGAACTAATGGATCAGTATTAGGTCCAGGGGTGGAAGAGGAGGAAGCAGCAGACTTAGATTTGGAAGGGTCTCTCCTCAACTTCCCTGACATGATCAAATCATCCTCGACACTAACAACAAGAGTTTGATCCTCAACCAATGTTGCGAGATTAGCCCTTCTCAGCGCATAACTAACTTCAGGCGATTGGGCATTTAGGAAGAAACATTTTTGGATTTGATCAATAGGTCGAGTATTTACCGGAATTTTATTAATTAACCTGTTGAATCGGGCCACAAATTCTCTCATGGGCTCTGGTGAATCTTTCTTTATCTGAGAGATTTGGGCTAGCAAGGCATGCACATCTTCTGCTGGTTTGAAACGGTTTTCAAACCTAGTTCTCATGGTGTCCCAGCTAGTGATAGTACCAGCCGGAAGGTGATAGAACCAATCAGTAGCATTATCTTGTAAAGTCTCAACAAACAGTCTCACGGAGACGTCTTCGTGTTCAACTCCCAGAACTCCACATGCAACTATGAAGGCTGCGATGTGTTCATCAGGATGCACTTTGCCATCGCCTTTGAATTTAGGAAAGTTCTTCTGGTTACCTCTGGGTAACTCATGCGAAAGGTGAGGAAGAGCAAGGGCCCGACACGATGACCCCAGGGGCAATGGTACCGCCATTCTTGGAAAAATGGCTTGGAGAGGCTATGACACAGCAAGAATCAAAGCTCGAAGATTAGGACTAGCTGGCTCTGAAGGAATACCACCCGTAGGATTCTATCTTGAACAGGTGGAGTGCTTGTCGAACGAGTCCTTCTATTTCTTGTTGAAGGGAAAGGAAAACCCTGCTTGCTCAAAAGCTGGCGAGAATCTTCAATACCAAGGGCCCTTCTCCCTCGAGTAAAACGTGGAGTCGCCAGATCAAAAGATGATCAAAAATTACAGAACTGGAATATGATTTTCCCAGTAGTCGCCAAAAACTGTTGGTCGTCAAATAGGACTTTACGAAGAGCAGCAGTCGGGGGAGAAGTCCCTCCTCTTTAATGGGAGAGGTTCCCTTATTCGAGAAAGCGAACCTATTTACAAATATACAAAACATGATTTTCTGGTTGAACTTGGATATTACGAAAGTGTTTTCTATAAAGATCATCAATTACAAAAAGGTGAGGAATGAGATATGAGAATGAGAGAAAGGCAACATGCGAGAATTATAGATATGAGTAATTCTTTATGTATGCGAAATTCTGAGTGAATTGAAACAAGATCATTTGTATCATATAAATAAGATGGAATTTAAAGACACAAAGTTTACGTAAATAAAGAACACAAAGTTTCTTAACATAACACAGATTCATTAATCAAGGACACAAAGTTCCTTCTTGGTTATACAAGATCACCATGCTTGCAAAGTTGGAGAGTATGCAATCGGCAAGACTAACAAACTAGAGACAAATGATCTTCACAAAAATTAAATGAAAGCTTAGGGATAACGAGAGATCGAGATAGACAAAGAATGGAAAGCCCATACATGTATTGATTTCTTTATGATCTATTTACACTTTCAGAAAATAAACCAAGTTCTTCCTCCTCCTTCAAAATGGCGTGGAGAGGCCATTATATAGCTTACAAATCAGTTACTCTTTGTAACTACTTCTTTTAACTAAAGATTAGTTAAGGATTGCCAATCATGATACCTCGACTAATTACTGATGAATTCGAGAAAAAGAATTAGAAAAGAAGAAAAAAAAGGAGAAGAAGGCAGGTGGTTCGATTCTTGGGAGGGACCCTTGACTTCAAAATTTGCTACTGAATCTCTTCAATGCCTCGGCTATGTCTCTGCCACGAGGGGGAGCGTGTTGGCTGTGGCCCGACCCCAAAATCGAGACACTTCTCCATTTCTTTATCAAACTCGACATGAGTATGATAATCTTTATTTGCTTCTTGATGGCAGATTGAAGAGAGAGCGAGATCTCCTTCATTTTCTCTTTGGAGATGGAGCTTTCCTTGAATAGATTATCTTTGACAAAAGCTACGAATTGAGCTTTGATTTCTTGCGAGGAAAGGGCACACAGAAGTTTCATCTGAAGATGACAATGTATATCTTTGAAAGTAGATCTGACGAGTGTCTTGAAAGCCTCACCCTTTACGCCGGCTATTCTTGACTCTCCCAAAGCCTCCTCAAGACTTTGATCTTCCACTCCATCTTTGTAAACCCAGGACTTTGAAGATTATCCTTTGCATCATCAAAAACCTTATTCGCCAATAAAATGTTTCTCATCATCTGTCCCATGAGAGACGGAGGTCTCTATCTGGCTTGCTCGAGTTTGAGCTCTTTATCATGACCCCGATAGTGGAGGAGAGCTTACTGTTGCAAATTGTTCACCTTTCCAGTGGAGTTTGAAAGCTTCATCGATGAAGTTCAATCTGCTGACAAGCATATCTTCCACCATGGCCTCCATAGCTCTGCCATAGACAGAATACTTGTGCATGTCTTTGATACTCTGTACTTCATCTTGGCTCAAAATTACGGGAGGTGGTGGAAGAGTAGTCGATGGGGTAGGGTCAAAACTTTGTCCTTAGACAAAAGAGATTTGATGAAACTTGTGAGAATCTGGGCTTGTTCCTCCAATTGTTCAATAGTTTTGCTGCCCTTTCTCTACCCTCCCAATGACTCTTGTGACCGTTTCCTGGAGGTTGTGGATCTCACCTTCAGGAGTAGACTCTCCCATTGGAATTCTTGAGAGTTCTAAGTCAGATGCTGCTGCAAGTCTGCTCGATTTGTCACTTTGTAGGCTTAGCAATCTCCAGGAATTGCTGACCTTGAGCATCAGACACTATTCTGGAGGTGATTTTGGCTTTCTTGGCACGAGAAGGAGTAGTGCCCAACAGGCTGCACCTGACATCAAAATTTGGCCACTGAGCTCAGAGAGGAAGATTTCCTCTTCTCTTGTCATCAAAAAGGTTGAACCCATGCAAAAGAGGAAGAGGAATCGGCGGGAGGGCAAGAGGACCAAGAGACATAGAGCTCATGGCTCAAGGTTTGCACAGTTGTGGTCTCAAGTTGAGATGTGAGTGGGGCGCTTGGAGACAATTGCTGCAGAAGAATCAATAGCACTTGGAAGTTCAGTGCTCTGGACTTCCTTATCTTTATCTGTTGGATCTTCAGGAGCATTTGCAGGGGCTGGCACTTCACTCTCTTCACTTTCATTGAGAACAATGATGTTCTCTGGTCCCAAAGGCACTTCTACCTGTTTACTTTGAGGATCTTTTTCCACAGGCTCCTTCTTAACCTCTTTGAGTTTCTTCTGGTACACTTGAGTGGATGAAGAAGGAGTGGAAGCTGCAGGTCCTTGCGTTGATGAGGCAGGAGGGGTTTGCACAGGTGTGTCTGATATGGGAGTCGATGCTTCCCTCCTTGGTGTTGAAACATCCTTGGAAGAGGATTCTCCTGAGTGCCTTCTGAGCTCTCGAACTTTCCTGTCAAACCAGACCTTAGTCCTGACTAAGACTGGAGCAAGGATCTCAGCCAGATCATCTTTTTCTTTCTGTTCCAATCCAAGTCCTCGAGGGAGTGTGCTTAATCACATTGTCATACTCATATGAGTATAGATCAGAATTGTCATCTGGAGTCCTTCGGGAACTTGAGTACAAGCCGAGTTCTTGGATCAATTGCGAGAGAGAACTGCCATAGTGCCTCCTTCTAGCTTCAAAATCATGCATGCAGTCATTGATAGTCTCTGTATCTTCCCTATGATGATAGATTATCTTGATGTTACGCTCAATGAACTTCTTCAAGTCGAAGCAAGTTCTTGGTTTAAAGAAATGAAGCGGTGATAGGAACGGGGCTCTTTCATGTTACGTGCGTCAGGGCTATTTTACAAGTGTAATTTCCCAAAGAGATGGGAAAGTGCAAACCAGAAATCTTCTTGTCTCTGCGGGTTACGTGTAATTTGTCTAATTACTGCATACTTCTATCAAAGCCATCTTATCACTGAGAACATGGGAAGCCTCGGAAGGGGTGCTCTCATAGCAAGCCAAGCTTTGATATAAGAGAATTTTTGAATTGAATAAAATAGGCACCGTAGTGCGATATCGGAGTTCATGGCTTCATCGAGAAAACCTTCTAGCAGTGTCACCCTTGAAGCGCACGACCACGTACATGGTGAAAGCATCATTTACTCTTACGAAATTGTGATTCTTTGGTCTCTAGGGTGAAGCTGGGAAGTAGGCATATATAGGATCATCCTTGTGGGCATCGATGTAAGAAAAACCAAACCATTGTCTTGATGCCGCGAGTATACATCAGTATGAAGTCATGTAGAACTTCTTCGTTTTTTGTACATTGGGACGATTTGCTCCGCCAAATTCATTTGATGATTTGCCCGAGTTGATATTTTGAGTTCCCTCGCACACCTTTGGAGATGGCGGGCACATCCAGAAATGGAACTCGTTAGTAGAAGGTAAGCCCATCACCGAGCCAGTAGGATTATGAAATCTGACAACTCTTCATTGAAATCTACTCGGAAGAGAGTCTTGGATAGGTGAGATGCTCCCTTCTTAGGGTTTTTAAGCCATGACTTCGCCACCCGCGCCTTGTATTTGTCGTTGTCTTGATTAAACAGGGCCTGTGCTTGATCCGGGAAACAACTATGGCATTATCCATCTCTGGGATCCTCAAAGCAGTGCTAATGGTGGCGTAGCATCCAGCTTGGCGATGAGTTCCCCGTGTACATTGGTTAATTCACTCGAATCAGGGTCGAAGTGAGCTCGCATGAAAGCACTTTATGTCGGCACCTTTGTCTTGAGATCGGGAAACCTCCAGCGAAAGCCAAACCGCTGTCGTGAATCATCTGCGCCATTGGTGTAGGGTTTGCATCTGCCATCCTTGCCCAAAAATCACTGAAATCAAGATGACGAGCTTCACTGTCCCCAACATTGGAAACGGCAGATTCTAGTGGCGAGATTTGCTCTGTCCTGAAATTTGATCTTCATATTGATAGTAATTCGGAGGAGAGAGACTTGAAGCTAGACTTCGGGAAAGAATTACGAGAGGAAGGGATACACGCGAGGAAATTATATTGCGAGGGTTCGAGCAAAGGATAGCATGGAAGTAGTGTGAAAAATGCATAGGGGGTTGCTCATTATATAGCCGATTAGAGAGAGAGAAAGACAATGAATGCGCATTTAATACATACCTACCAATTTGAATAAGCATGATATTCGGGTAGAGCGGGAAAAATAAGCACGAATGGCACTTGGTTTCATTTGGGACATGTGAGGCGAATGCGTGAAACACGCGACTCGGCGGATCGGGCGAAAAAGGTGACAATGTCCTTTTGGGACATTTGGGGCCGAAAAGAGTTCGGGTGGGACGAAAAAATTGGGATTTGAGAGTTTGGGACATTTGGGACAAAAGTGTGAAGTACGCGGTTCGGGTGAATCGGTGAAAATGGAACAACTTGCAGATTGATTTGACTTGGGACATTTGGGACAGAAAGTGCAAAAAGTCGAAATCGGGTCGGGAGGGTGTTTCGGTAGAAAATGGAACAACTGACCCACAATTTGACTTGGGACATTTGGGACAAAAAGAAGACACGAAAAAGACAAACTTGGGAAATCGGCCGATCGGGAAGCAGAGCGCACTTTTGAACTTGGGACACGCGGGACAAAAATGTCAAGCGAGGCCGAAAAACACACAAAATGACCCAAAAACGTAGATTTTCTCAATTTCACGACTTTTAACATTTTGATTACTTGAGAGAAGACACTTAAACTCTTGATTCACGGTTGATTGAGGCCCCCACCAGAAGTGGGGGCCTTATTCATGCAATCCCACCTTTACCTATCTCGGGGTGCCAACTTCTTGGGGAGCCCACCAAATTGCCCCAAGTTGATCTGTTAGAGCTGTCTAGATAGCTCGTAAGCATTATCATGAGAAGTGCTTGAAGAGGAAGAAGGGTGGAACTCCTTTCCCCCTCACGGTGGGTAGATACACTGCATTTTTCATCACAAAGCCCAAGAAATGGTTGCGAAGTAGAACCGCTCAATCAAGCATAACTTCTGGGCGAGGCCCACTTTTGATCAAGGAATTGCCTTCCCAAGGCAAAACTCGATCCTATCCACCTTCCATAGATCGAGGACATTTATATTGACTTTGTACCATGAGGTCAAGCTTAGAAGAAAGGACCATTCTCACTGGCCTTGGCGAGAGATCATTCAGTATGGCGTGGCCATTGTCCCGAAAGGTTATCAAACTACCGATCAAGAAGTTGATCAGGTATATCTTGACATGGGACGGGGAAAACTAGCCGCACATCTGCAATTGACGGAACCAAAGTGCCCCAGGACCGTTGAAGAAAGGGTCAAGGAGACATTGCGGAGAACAGAGCACTGGTGCAGGATGAATGGCCTCATCTACCTCGGGGTAGATTTCACTACATCTCCATTGGGAAACGCACCTGTCAGGCCAAAACATCTGCCAAAAGTAAAAGGCAAGGATAAAGAGGGCGAATCAAGCTCTGCTCGAGAAGAGGCTCCTGAAAGTCCCCTTCCCACGCACAAGAATAGGTAGTAAACTGTTATCTCAGGAGAAAGAAGTGGCCGAAGATGTTCGATTGGCACATCCCTTCGAGGGTGTCACCACTACTATAACCTCGAGGTCCCTACACGTCACTTCTCCCTCTCGTCCTTCTCCTCCTCATGTGACCCAAGTGACCATTTCTTTGGTCGTATCCTCTCCCCCATCTTCTCTTGTTCCCCCTCCTCGTCATCCATCTTCTCTTCTCTCATGGAGTGTCCCCCACCATTTCTTCTCTCATCTCTCAGCTCCCTTCCTTTCCCATGTCTTCCTCCCCTGCAGTGTCCCTTCCCCCTATGAGCGCTTTCTCGGTCTCCCTCTCGATGCCGCCACCAAGTGTCTCTATGCACTTTCCCTCCACTACTGCAGCTGCCCCTTTTCCACTTCCGGTCCCACTCCCATAAGTCCAACGTGGATCTCCCAAAGCATCTCGAGCCAGCAAAATTTGAAAGTTCCTATCACACCAATGGACTTCTCCATCATCCCGCAAAGGAGATAAGAAGCAAAAAGCTGATAACCCGCTTCTCTCGAGATTGCATCGGAGAGAGAGTAATGGATATTGTATATCCCAATCCTTTAAAGGATAAAAAGGATCTATCTTTTGACAGATTATACAAAGTGACCCAAGTCACAATGGGAACATCTTGAAAGCCTTCAAGGAGAGGCCCTATCTGTAGTCGATGCCCTTTGCAAGAAGCTCCAAGAAGCAAAGGAAGAAAAGAGGCTATTAAAGGAGAAAAATAAACATCTTCTCCACACCTTGCAAAAAATGGGCAGTGCACCTCCTATAAGCGCCACCGAAACTCTTGAGCCCCGAGCTAGGATAAGATAAATGAATACGCCAAAATCAGCGAGCAAGGTATGGCAATGTCTGCTTGGAGAGACCAAATCTTCAAGGAAATTGAGGGAGTAATCGTCAAGTTCACCGAATTATATTAGAACATCAATCGTGTGAACAAGGCACTCCAGTGATTACGGGACCCATCTCCAGAAGAGTTGGACCATGCTTTAGGCTGCGACATGAGACCTTCAAAAAAATTCTTGATCTGTTTAGTCGAAGATTTGGTCAAGTTCGGCGTCTTGATCACCCTAGAGCCCTTAACAAAATCCTTTCTACTTTGGACTACAGTCGATCGGTTGGAGTTTGTCCTCGAAAAGATTCATAAAGTCAAAGAGGAAGCCTTGGAGGCTATGCACCGAGATGGAGCAAATTGTCTGAGAATGTCCCAGAGCTTGCTCACTCCTTCTTTCACCACTGAGGCAAGCGTGAGACCAAACTATTTGGATCTTTAAGGAGATTGTCTCTCGAGGTTAGGGCCGAAGCCACTTTCAACACCGAATGCATCAACAACCTTCGGCTGTCGTGACTTTATAGGGTTCTGATAGAGGCGGGAAATGAATATGCCAAGCTCTAGAAAGGCTCATGGATGAATGTGAAACTTTCGAAGTTATCGGTGATCGCCACAAGGATCTGCTCAAGATCAACTTCAGCCCATGATCAGCAAGTTCATGGAATATCGTGCCGATTTAACATCACTTCTCCCAAGCAACAAGTAATCAGACACTCCCTTTTGGCCACGAGGCGATGACGAATAGTCTCCTTCTTCTCAATCTTCTTTTTGTAAATGTCTAAGAGTATGTTGGCACAAGCGATGACACCATCCATGTTGCACCATGGGATGTTGTCATCCACCAAGTGCCAAAAGTCAACATTGACTTTTAGATATTTTGTAGATATTTTGTAATTAGGTGGTTGGTTTTCTTTTTCCTTCTTTCCCTCTCTTCTTCTATAAATACTAGAATACTTCTTGTATTCAAGTGTGGATACTTTTTAGATGAAAAATAGAAGTAAGAAGAAAATACTTTGAGCCTTTTTAATGAGAAGGAAATATTAATACAATATTTAGACTTTGTGCTAAATACTTATGTTATACATCGAGCTTTCTTACGTTAGATCTGTATGTTTGTTATTGAATCTACTTCTATTTTATTGTCATTTATTCATCAAGTATTGATTTGTTCATCTATTGGAGTAAGTTTGGCTCATTTACTACCAACCCAAAGCATAGACCCTCGACCTTTCTGCTTTGGAATTCATTTCTTTTCTCCTTCAAATATTTCCTATCTCGCCACATCGTTTCTTTCGCTTCTTCTATCGTTGGAAATGCCTCTCTTGGGATGAGATCCCAACCCCGAAGGTAGAATATTGTGAGACTTGCCCATTCTCTTTGGTAGAATAGCAATAAACCAGTTTCGCTTTGCTAACTCAAAGAGGGGCTATGCCCTACACCTTTGTTGGCTCATCTATCCATAGATCTGTCCACCCGATAGATTTTCGGACCAACAGTTTTTGGTGACTCCACTAGGAAAGAGCAGATCTAACGGATCTATGGTAGTGGTGTGTTTGAAAATTAAGAAAAAGTCAAAAATCACTACCTGTTTGCAAATTTTAACTTTTTGTCTAAAATCCAAATTTTTTGCAAAAGTGACCCAAACTGAAAATTTTCTTTAGAGGTCCATAGATCTAGGCTAGTTAGAGATCTTTAGTTCGCTGAGTTTTTACAAAATCTATATTTTTCCGTAGATCTGAGTTTTTGATAGTTTACCAAAATTTTCAAACTCTTTAAAAAGTCAACTCTAGATCTGAAAATCAGCTTACTAAGTTTTACCATCATTTTATCCTTGTTAATCAGACATTAAACCATAATCGGTTTTCAAAAGAAGGATAAAATTAAATATTTAGAAAAGGTACATGCTGCTGATTTTTGTCAAAAAATCAGAAAATCAGCAAGTACAACCAAAAAGAGTTTTTAGGATTTGCTCCAAAATATTGCAGATCTGGAAGGTACACTGGTGGGTGAACCATTTACTCGTAGCAGGAGAGCTCATGGAGAAATTGATCCTACTTTCGATCTACTTCAAAGAAGCACAACTTCAGTGTTACACCAGCACGCTTCTCGTCGCTAAGCTTAGTTGACCGGTCATCCAGGAGTGTCTCACCTCCATGAAGGAAGCACCTCTCACAAGGTACATCCACATCACTTTGCAGTGCTTTGTTGCTCAGTGGGACCATCCTCCCAGCACGTGTTCTCTTTCCAGCTATTCAAATGGTAGTACCATGGGGAAATGCTATGGGCCCTTTGGCTTTACCACATCCTGTTCACGCGCTCCCACACAGAAACCAAAAGAATTTTCCTAAATTTGATGGGAATGGAAAATAAAGCACGATTCACACATATCCGTGTTCATCATGTCATGCGCAAGATATCTCGGATGTGACCCATGAATATGTGTCGGTTTGCCTCTTTTTAGAAACCTTACAAGGACCGCAGCGAGAATGGTTTCAGCATTTTCCATTTGGATCTATTACTAGTTGGGCCACCTTGAATCGCATTTGAAGAAAGGTATAAGCCTTTCGAGGACGCATTTTTGCGTTGCTATCAAAGATCACTCACCGAAGGAGGTCAATGAAACCATGCGTGATTTCATCACCTGTCTCAACTCACTAATCAATCGAGTTCCACCTACCATGCTCCCAACGCTAGGAGAATCATAAGTGTTTCTTCGTCAATGCCATGAGCTCAAAAGTAAGTTTCTTACTCTTACAAGAACAGGTCGCTACATTGGTTCTCGCCCAAGCTGCTGCCATATGAATTGAAGATAACTTGCTAATATCTGGTGAATTAAAAAGGGAAATGTCCAAGCCTAAAGCTTTGACCCCTTTTCCCACCACTTCATCTGATCCAACATTTCAAAAGATGGCAAATGACTTACTTGCTTTAAAAAAGCGGTTTTCTCGAGCTTCTCCTAGCACTTTGTATTTGGAATATTCCACAGAGGAGTTTTACTTCTAACAACATCTCCCAAAGGCAACGTTTATCTCTGCAACTACTCCATGTTAGCACTTCGAGGCCCCTCCGGTCAATGCTTTAGCCAAAATCGAATAAGAGGAGAAAAATTATGAAGAACCTTCATCGCAAGTGAATATGAGCAAGATGTCGGTGAACCGACCTGGGCTACTCTACTATCTAGGTATATGGAATTTGAAGAGGAAGAATATAATGAAGAAGAGGGTACCCAAGGATATGCAAGTAGACAGTCATATGCTATTTTTACCCACTCGCAAGGAAAGGAAGCAGAATCTGCTACCAATACACGAAAGTGAAGGCCGCGCGTCACACGTGCCTCCAACCATTGCTAAAAGAGGTAGTCCCCTTCTGCTCAACCTCTTATTAAGTCTTTTCAAAGAAATATTTTTCTCCTATCTCCCCCGAGTCAGCCCTCTCATATTCCTATCAAGACTAGCAATCCTATCCTACCATCGTGAAGTGAGGGACTCACTCCTTCATCCACGCAACCCTTGGACGCATTTGACATAATTGATCATGCTAAAAAGACCAAAATCTAGATGTCTAAAGCCGAATATCTTCAGTCAAATCCCAAGAAGCTTGTAAGGTTGATCAAATACATCCAAAGTCAAGCTATCATAACTACTCAGGTTTCCCCAAAAGTAATCCTTTCTACTCCTCCTCCATCTCGATAAATGTTGCCTCAACATCTCGTGTCAAGAAAGATAGAACCTTTCTATCTCTCCCTCCTAATCAATGGCCACAAACTAAGCAACTGCATAATTGATTCTGGGGCCTCCGATAACGTCATGCTCAGTAAAATTCACCCATGCCCTAGGCCTCACCCTTACCAAGCCTTTTGGAAAATGTTATTCTTTAGAAACCAAACAGGTTCCGTTGATTGGTTAGATCAAAGACGCGTAATTCACATTTGCATTTAAAGCATTTCCAAAAAAAGAGTAAAGATGACCGTCCTCGTTGCCGATATTCTGCACCTATGGAATTCTACTAGGAAGGAGCCTTTTGTAGAAAAGTTGGTGGGGAGATTCATATGGATTGGTTTAAGGCTAGAATCCCCATCAAAGGTATAATGCAAACTTTGGCCGGAATCACAAAAGAAGTACCGGTTACTAACTCCGATGACCCCAAAGCCCAAATTCTCTTCGAATCATCAGGGATGGGAAACTATTTCTTGTCTACTGAGTCTAACAAAATGGATGTCCTCATCCAAGCGAAGAAGATCTTAACAATATCTGGACTTTGTAGTTTGATGGAAAGCTTGCGCGACTAGTGGGTGTGTGTTCGGAGCTGTGCTAATATCTCCTAAGCGGAGATTATTCTCTCTTTCAAGTGAAATTTTTCAACACGAATAATGCTGCTGAGTATGAATCTTTACTACTTAGCATGCAAGCCACAAAGGAAAGAGGAATCAAGAGTCTGAAAGTACAAGGTGATGTAGAGCTGGTCGTAAACCAAGTTAAAAGGATATACCAAGTGAAAAATGAGAGGCTTAGGCATTACCGCAACGCAATATGGGACAACATTGAGGAGTTTGACACTTTTTCAATAAAATCCATTCCAAGAGCTCGAATGACATGGCGATTCATTGGCCATCTCAAAGATCCCTCATGCTCCCTCACCTGTGTTTGAAAATGCAGACAAATATACCATTGAGGTGGTTTTCCACCCAAGCATGCAGACAATTCTCAGCACTGGCAAGTATTCAATGATGACAATCAACTTATTGCCTTTCTGGAAAAGGTAGATAATTTTAGCAAGCTTGATTTTGAAGGATCCACTTCCACATGCCATGATTCTGTTACTGATCAGAATGGGGAATCCAAAGGAAACGACGGCATATGTCAGCTCAAAGGAAATAAAATCCCAAAATGCCTGGTCTCCCTAGAGCGGTTGTTTGATAGGCATGATCGTTTTGTCAAAAGAAAAGGTGAGATGATCCTAACTCCTCCCCAGAAACCGAACCGGTCAATTTAGGTTCGGTAGAACATCCACAGTTTGTGAACATTGGAAAATGTTGCACACCCGAAGAGAAGCGGAAATTCATCAAGTTGCTAAAGAAATACATGGATGTATTGGCATGGTCCTATGCCGATCTAAAGTCTTTCAAGCCAAAGGACGTCCAACATGACATCCCGTTGAAAGAGGATGTCAAACCCTTTCGCCAAAAAAGAGAGACACTAAATCCTAAGATCTCGAAGGTACTATCCGGGCTGAAATTCAGAAAATGTTAGGACGCATGGATCATTTTCTTATCCATCACAAGACTTGGGTGGAAAACATTGTGCCAATACGTAAGAATAATGGTGAGTTACGCATTTGTGTAGATTTTCGTAACTGAATCAAGCATCCTGAAGGACAACTACCCACTTCCCATAATGGATCAAGTTGCATGCACGAGTGGTGGATCAAAAATGTTGTCCATGCTTGATGGTTTTTCGTCTACAATGAGATTGAAGTCTCACCCAAGACCATTCAAAACAGCATTCACTACCCCTTGGGGTACATTCACCTACACCAGGATGCCTTTCGGCTTAACCAAACGCGGTGCTACTTTCCAGAGGGCAATGGACTTCGCGTTCAAAGGCATGATGGGGAAGGTCATCGTGGTTTATTTGGATGACTTAACTGTGTTCTCTAAGCAGTGAAATGATCATTGTGATCATTTGGAGCAAGTATTGATTAGATGCCGAGAGCATGGGATCTCCCTGAATCGAAAAAATCCATTTTCGGAGTCACAGAAGGAAAGTTACTGGGACACATTGTAAGCAAGGAAGGGATGAAGATAGATGCCGAAAGGGTTAAGGCTATTCTGAGCCTTACTTTACCTACAAGCAAGACCGGCATTCACTCTTTCTTCGGAAAGGTGAACTTTCTCAGGTGCTTTGTTCCCGAATTTTCTGAAAAGACTCGCCACATATCAAACATGATGAAAGGGTCACCACTTTCCAAAGTGGAGCAAAGAAGGAAAGAATTAATTCGAGGAGATAAAAGCCTCCATCGCTCACGTGTCACCCTGGTATGTCCCGATTTCTCCAAGGATTTTATTATGTATATCTATGCATCTGAGCACACTGTGTCAGCCATCTTAATGCAAAAGAATTCTGAGGATGTTGAATCCCTAATTACATTTATGATCCCTCCTCTCAAGCCTCATGAATTAAAAATGACTCGATTGGAAAAGCATGTTTTCGCCATTGTCAAAGCAGTTAAGAACTTCAGGTACTACATTCTAAACTCTCATATGGTAGTTCTAGTTCTGACACATCGAGTCAAGTCCATCCTAACTCAACAGAGTTAGGGATTTTGTGAGGAAATTGGATTGTAAAATTCCAAGAGTATGATCTCGATATAAAACCGACTAAGTTGGTAAGAGGCAAGGGCCTTTGTCACTCATGGCTGAAAATTGAGGTTCAAAAGACCAACGGAAAAGATAAATGCACTGATGGAGCAAAAAGCCCGCTAGAGAAAGCTGATTCACTACCTATGGTTCTATTTGTCACATCTTGTGATGAGTGGTATTTTGATATCACTTTCTTTCTCACTTATGGTGAGTGTCCAAACTCATCGACTTTAAAGGAGAAGCATGCTATAAAGCTCGGAAGCAGCCAAATATGTCATCCGGGATGACTGTTTATACAAACGTGGAATAGATGGCATTTTTTGCGATGTGTTTGACAAGCCGCACAGAAATAAAGCTACTTGAGAGTTTTCATGATTGGCCTATGGTGGTCACTTCTCCTCTCTGCGTGACGGTGCACAAAATCATTCGGGCCATGTACTATTGGCCAATGTTGTTTCAGGATACAGCCACCTGGGTAGCAAAATGTGAACTCTGCCAACAATTTGTTGGCAAACCAAAATTGGCTGCTTTTCCCCTCAGGCCGGTCATTATTGATGAACCATTCAGACAGTGGGGAATCAATTTTATCGGAGCACTCCATCCCCAATCAAGTTCCGGACATAGTTATGTCAGACATGACAATGGATTACTTCACCAAATGGGTAGAGGCCATACCTATCAAGCATGCCACTTCTGAGGTTGTTTGTAGTTTCATCAAAGAGAATATCATTGTCAAGTTTGGTGTTCCGAACAAGATTGTTGTTGATAACGCTTCCAACTTCTCCTCATGAGAATTTGTTGGTTTTTTCTATGAACATGGGATAACCTTGGCCCACGCCTTGGATTACCACCCCCAGAAATGGTGGGCGAGAATCCAAAGTAATAAAAATTTAGTGACCATCATACGGAAGCTAGTTGATGAGAATCGGCGAATGTGGCACAAGTCATTATATGACACTTTGTGGGTGGACCACATTACCCCAAGAGGTATCTCGGTATGTCACCTTTTCAAGTGTTATATGGGACCAACGCCAAGCTTCCCATTTTTAGAACTTCTTGCTCTGCGCTTGCACGAGCGATTGAAAATGAGACTTTTCACGAAATACCCTTGAGAAGAGTATTATGTATCTATCCAAGCTTGAAGAAAAAAGAGTAAGGATGGTTGACAAAGGATCACCGAACATTAGAATCAAGTCAAAAGATTGTTCGATAAAAAATCTAAGTGAAGAGAGTTCTGGGTGGGATACCTCATCCTTTTATGGGACAAACGAAGAGAGCCGAAGGACATGCATGGAAAATTTGATTCCCTATGGAGAGGGCCTTTCAAGATCAAGCAACTCAATGGAGAAAATAGCTTCTATCTCTCGTATCTAGATGGAATTGATCTCCCGCTTCCCTATAGTGGGCAGCATCTCAAAATATTCAGGAAGTAGAGCTTGCTCTCTTCTTTGTCTGATTTACTTTATGTTGTGTGTTTTCTTTCATTGTGTGTTTTCTTTTGTCGTCACCCTCGTTTTTGATCTCTAACCCAATGGATAGGCACATGTAAATCTGGGATTCTCTACCCTTAAGTTTCACTCAAAGGTAGTCCTCGAGAAAGAGCCGGCTATTATCCTGTAAAATTGACAAGGGCAATTTTACAGGTAACCCTACCAAATTTTGTCCTAGGTCCTCATTAGGGGACCCCTCGCATTGGAAAATTGCAAAATCCCTTTCCGGGAAATCTAGTTCTCTGAACGTAGCCATTTTTCCTTTTTTGGCCAGGCACACCTTTTATCTATGTAACATAGAGTAAATCTGCGCCCCCTTCATTTCCTTTGGCACACCATTTGTGTGTCACACAACATGCTTTGTGCACCTTCCCGTGATGTGCCATTCTTGCGTGCGCCAAGGCGCATGCGCCTTCATGTTGACACATCAATTGTTGCGCCATATTTTGGTGCACAAAGGGCTCAGGAATAGGATGTTGACAGTCATAAACTTGCGCCAAAGTGGTGCAAGTATCTCGTGTTAACAAGCGTGTTTATCCATGCCAAAGGGCACACCATTTTACGTGTCGACACGAGTTTTGATGCGCCACTTGAAAAAAAAGTGGTTAGCACATTTATTGCACCTTCTCCTATATAGGTGCATCCGCCTGTCACTTTCACCACCGGAAAACACGTGATAACTTTTTCTCTCTGCCTGCTGTCAAGACACCTCGTCATCCCGTGTCGCATTCGTGGACCCCTTCGTCTCTCACATTCTCATATATATTCCGGGTAAGTGGTCCTTATTACTCTCATGTTTTAGTTTTTTGTTGTTTGTTTGTTTGTGTGGTAGGATAGATGGATCTATGAAACCATGAAAACCCCTCTTGCTTTGATCCTTGTTTTCCTCCCAAGCTCTTCCTCCTCTTTCCAAATCTACTAGTAAAGAGGCCTCTACCTCAAAATCACTTGGATCTCTTTGTTTTCCCCTTCACCATCTATAAACCCTAAAAATAAGCTTAAAGGATCACAAATCTAGAGATAGAAGAATTTAAAAAGCGTTTCCAAAACTACATTTTCTACCCTTTAGCACAAACAATCCCCATTCCCTTGCAACAGAAGCACGGTCATACCAATAGCACACAAACTTGAGTGCAACACACTTAATCCCGCGCCTTGTGAAAACCAAGTAAAACACATATGAATGGCACGGTGCATCCTCTTACATCAACACAATGTCATGCGGGTCTTCCTCGCACCGCACCAAGTTCCCGTTTCGCACATAAAGTCTATGTTACACACATCAACCTCGCACCCTTTGATGCACCAAAGTTCCATGCAACATGAAAAATATATGCGCCCTTTGGCGCATCCTATCCCGTGCAACATAAAAATTATCCACGCCTAGTATAAAACACATGAATGGCACAGCGCACTCCTATCTCTACAACAACAAAAATGCCATGTGTAACATCCTTGTGCCCTGCGCCCTTTGGTGCTAATTTGTTCCTTGTAACACCCTTCTTCTGTGCGCCATACTATTAACCCTGCAGCCTACAGTGTTCATGCACCCTGCGCCCTGAGGCCTTAAAATTGCTAACTCCTCATTCTATTCGTAGTGCTTTAATGGAAGATCTAACAGCTAACATGGCTCTTTTGCGTTGGGTTTCGCTTCTTCTTCTTGCAGATCAGCAACTGAATTCAGATCCACATATGTCTACATCAAGCAAGAGGCCAACCAAGTCAAAAGGTAAAGCTAAGCTTACAGAAGAAGAAATGAAATACAAGTACCAAAGGGTCAGAATGCCCGAGTCCCAGGTAGAATGTGACCTGGATATAAGAGACTTAGAGCTCGGTCACATCGATATGGAAGATTTCTGGGCTAGAACAAGGGGGTCATAGGGAGTCCACTGGATGGACAAACTAGTAGGTAAGTGGGTCTGCACTTTTATGGGGGATCCCGTCGGTGTAGATGAACAATGAATTCATGATGGTAGTGGCCCATTCTGCATACAACAAAGACACGAGGTGTGTCCAAAATGAAAAGGGTGAAGTCATGATCAACCTCATTTGCCCGGCACTTTGAAATTATGCTTGGCATTCCTCACCACTCGCACTTTGTGGCCGTAAGCCAAGAAGACTTCGCACAAGGCTTGGGAGGACAATGAAAACAAATGCATGTAGCTAATGAATGAAGTGTATTTAAAGAACAAGAAGGTGGTAACCGGATGGCCACAGGATATTCACCAAGTGATTTCTCCGAGGAACTGAGCGATCCTATCACATTCTTGAGTACATTATTTGGGCTTTCTAACACCCATTACTTTCATAAGTGGATCTTAGGTACTGGAGACCATGAGCAAGAACGTTCGATCAATGCTTGAGTGGGTGGAGATAATAAGCAGTACCATATCCGAGTAGCTCCAACAACTCACCACAACGGGAGGTTCTACATGAACTCCTACGTAGTTTACACTTGTCAGCCTCGGAAAGGGATTATCCAAAGATTGAGCCAATGTGGGGTTTGGCCCCAAGTAAAGATATACGAGTAATACCAGAGGTGAAGGCGGAGAACAAAGATCCCGCGATTCATTAAAATCAATGATGCTTCTTCTGGCATAAATGCGCTTTATTGAGGCCAACATGACTCATGGTCAAACAACCAAGAGCATTGTCGTCCACGTAGCAACATAGAAGTGGGGGCCTTATTCACGTAATTTCCCACCTTCACCTATCTCGGGGTGGCTAACTTCTGGGGAGCCCACCAAATTGCCGAGATATGTTGGCCCCAAGTTGATCCTATTAGAGCTATCCAGCAAACTCATAATGTATCATGAGAAGTGCTTGAAGAGGAAGAAGGGTGGAACTCCTTACCCCTCATAGAGGCAAGAAACACTGCTTTCTCATCACAAAGCCTGGGAAATGGTTACCGAGCTAGAACTCTCAATCAAGCACAACTTCTTACGGTGAGGCCCACATTTAATCCAAGGAATTGCCTTCCCAAGGCAAAACTCAATCCTATCCACCTTCCACAGATCGAGGACATTTATATTGACTGTACCATGAGGTCAAGCTTAGAAGAAAGGACCATTCTCACTGGCCCTGGTGAGAGATCATTTAGTATGGCGTGGCCATTGTCCCGAAGGTTATCAAACTACCGATCAAGAAGTTGATCGGGTATATCTTGACATGGACGGGGACAACTGGCCATCGCAATCGATAGAACCAAATGCCACAGACCATTGAAAAAGGGTCAAGGAGACATTCACGAAGAATAGAGCATTCTTGTGCATAGATGAATGGCCTCATCTACGCCATTCGGGGTAGATTTCACTACATCTCCATTGGGAAACGCACTTTTCCCCAAGTTATTAAAAACATGCCAAAAGTAAAGGCAAGGATAAAGAGGGTGAATTAAGCTCTTCTCGAGAAGAGGCTCAGAAATCCCCTTGACGCCACAAAAGAACAGTAGTAAGCTTGTTATCTCCGAGAAAGAAGCGGCCGAAGATTGTCGATAGGCACACCCTTCGTGGTGTTGCCCACTACTATAACTAGTTCGAGGTCCCTTCTATTCTTTCTCCCTCTCCTCCTCCTCCTCATGTGACCCAAGCGACCATTCCTTTGGTCGTATCCTCTCCCCATCTTCTATTGTTCCCCCCTCCACGTCATCCATCTTCTCTTCTCTCGCGGAGCCTGTCCCCACCATTTCTTCTCTCATCTCTCGGTGTCATTCCTTTCCCATGTCTACTCCTCCCCTAAGGTGTCCCTTCCCCCGTGAGTACTTTCTCGGCCTCCCTTTGATGTAGCCACCAAGTGTCTCTACACACTTTCCTCAACCTTCAGAACTACCCCTCTTCCACTTGGTCCCACTTTAAGTCTAGATGGATCTAAAGATTTGAGCCAGCAAAAGAGGAAAGTTCCTATCACACCGATGGACTTCTCCATCATCCCAAAGAAAGGAGATTGGAAGCAAAAGCCTATAACCCGCTTCTCTAAGAGTGTCAGAGAGAGAGTAATGGAGATTTATATCCCAATCCTTTAAAGGAAAAAGGATCTATCTTATTACATTATATGGTGACCCAAGTCACAATGGGTTGCTTTTAGAAAGCCTTAGAAGAGGCCCTATTTAGTCGATGCCCTTTCAAGAAGCTCCAGGAAGCAAGGGAAGAATTAGAACAAGTCACCCAAAATCCCCCAATAAAATCCTTTTCTTTTTTTGAGTTTGTTCGAAAAGATAAATGTCAAAGAGTTAACATAGTTCTAAATACATAATTTAGAACTCTCAAATCAAAACCACCATTCTTATAACAGATAACCATATGCATTTGTAATGACTCGGAGTACCTCCGATCTATTCATTCCATGACTCGGTAATCTACCGATCTATTCATGAGTATCAAAGAGTTGGCGTTTTTATTTTAACACATCACTCTTGCGGTTCTCTTCCCTAATCCAAGGATTAGAATGCTCTGTCAAGGAACCTATCTCGAATAATTGTTACCATTATTCATCGGCATCTCGTCCCTTAGACTAGGTGACATAGGACAACGCAATCAGCGGCTTGCGATACTTTGGCCAAAGATTTGAAACATCTTTGCTTATGTCTCGTATCCCTTGATGGCATACTCGTCAATCGGAATACGTCCTTCACCCCATTCCTATGTTATGTAGAATGTCTTATCTTGACTTCATCGGTCTCTCCCCCAAGTTATTCACTCGGGAAGCGGATTAGTAATATGACAACATTATAGGGATGCTCCGAGGGACTAGGGATATCTTTGACATCTTGGGTCAACCCTAGTTAACCCAGTGTGTCAAGATACCCCGAGTCTCTGAGGTAGCCTTATAACATGACCACATTCCTAATCGGTCCCGAGTAAAACTTGTTCGAGTTTAAGGTGTAAATCTTAACGATCAATGCAAAGGGTGTCACCATAAGTCACTGCATTGTTGTATCTTGAGAAGATCCTAATCTTCTCGAAGGTACAACCCCTACGATTGACTTGTGCCATCAACCTTCAAATCCGCCTCGAAAAGATCTACTCATTTATAAGGTGTTACATACGTTGAGTTAAAGTTAAACTTTAAGACGCTCCTTTTAGGGTAGTCTTTTCCCAACCCACAGGTTCCTCACCTTAGAATTACCTTTCTTAATAAAACCCATTTCACAAGAGAAGTTATTAAGACTTGAGGTCCCACAAGGAGTTCATTGAAAAAAGAAATCTAAATCAACGAAAGCTGGACAATAACCCTTAATCTTCACATAAGATTGCTAACCAAACCCTTTTTGGTTTATATCAGATCTCATAGCTGAAATATATCTTACTTATTAGTATTGAGATATAGTGATTAAAAATCCAATTAAACGTTGTCTTGACTTAGATCAAGACTAAGGAGTAATAATTTATTCAGCCCGCTTTTAGCTTCTGTTGAGGTTTATTTTAACCTTAACTTCTCGAAAACAGTGATCTAAATTCCAATTTAGCATAGATAGAACATGACAGAACTACTAAACACACACAAGTATTCGAGTCACATAATCTTTGCAAAGCTTACTTAGAGAATCCCAAATGTCTCAAGGTATACTGATAATAACAATGCTCTTAAAATCATTCGAACCGAAGAAGTTCAATCCATCAAGATACGAATGCAAACACATAAGTAACAAATACCTCATTTCATTCATTTCTAAGCTAATCAAATACATTTTATGCATTCACATATTTGATACAATACTCAACAGCAAAAGAACATCTTTCTTCAAGTAGTACATTTAGAGAATCAAATTGGAATTCATCATAAAACCAAATTAAACAATCTGAACATCATATCAGATCTGCGTGTCTTTACCACTTACGGCAACCATCTGCAAAAATTGTCAACACGGGTCGGTTCGGTGGCCAGGCATGATAAGCACTAATTCTTAAAACAATTGCAATCCACCAATTGTTCTCATTAAACAACTTTGTTTAAATGAAATCATTTCTTCAAATCCAAACATAAATAGGCTATTCATCTTATATGTTAGAGACTAAGAACAAATGAATACAACCATTCTAAAGACAACAAAACTCCTACAAGATTGTTTCTAACAATTTCTCAAAGGTAGTTAAAACATTCAACAAGCTCACTGTCTTAATTCTTTTATCATCATAACACATTTCAATGGTATTGACAAGTATACCCATTTATACAGCAACACACATTTTATACCAGTCTCTCCATACAATACCACAGTTTATTCTTGTTATGCCCATACCGTAGAGATCGCAAAAGGATGCAAGAAGAAAGCACACAAGTTTTCTGTCTAGAGAGAGAGAATTTTCCTATTCAACTTATTATATACATCAACATATAAATTACGGTCAAGAAGAAAGAAAGCAGAGTCCATCGAATCCTAAATCAATAACATTCTGGACTTATACCATGAAAGGCTTCGGCAAATCTTTTTCTCTATCATTTATCAACATGAAAATACCCGATACCATGACATGGTACAATTAAGAGCTCTTTGTTTGATCCTTTAGTTTAATACATATATATTTACGCTGCGACTAAGCAATCGTGATTACGAGAAGAACTACGGTTCCATCTAAATCCAAATATAAAAGTCACTGTAGCTACTTAAGCGATTCAAGAGATTTCGCGCAAAGCAAAGAAAATAATCCAACCATGAAAGACTCAACAAATCTTTTCTCTATCATTTATCAACATGAAAATACCCAACGCCATCACTTTGACATGGTACGACTAAGAGCTCTTTATTTCAGTCAAACTTGAGACAAGATAACATTAAAACAAATAACGTTTCCATATGCAAATACGGTGACATTCACACTAAGTCGAAACACAATATGCACGACTTCATTCAACTAATCAAATCCCTACGATTATACAACAAGGGTGTAAATTAGAAGCCGTTTTCAAGAAGAATAATCACAACGAGGTCTTCACGGGGGCGAATTCCATACCAATAAATTTCCTCAAAGTTTCATCGAAGTCGAGTTACTACAAAATATAAGGGTATAACAAAGTCGAGTTGATAAAGAAACCCCATCCCTTAATTCCTCAGAATCGAAGAACATAACACAACAATATTAAGAAAGAGTCAAAAAAATGATATGCATGCTCGTGAGGGCTCAAATCGAGAAAGCGAGCCAACACGCGACATATCATGGACTCCAACGAGTGCAAATCCACCAATACTTATAACCAAGGTTTTGATTGAAGTTGAATTCATACGACAACAATTCAAGAATCCTAAAAGTACTCACGACAAAACTTCTCGAAGTTAAAACATAAATTACCTTTCAATGACTCCATCGAAGTCAATAACATTTAGTATTCTTAACAAAACAACAACATTCATAACCAAGCTTAGACGAAGTTTGAAATACTAGATACATTTCAAGGACTCTCTTGAGTCAATACCAACCGTATTCTGGTGAGCTTACACGGAGTAGAAACACTAGTTACATTTCAAGGACTTCAACAGACTCGGAATCAATGAGTATCCACAACAAGCTTCGCGAAGTCATAACATACCACCCATTTCAAGGATTCATAGTATGCACAAGGAAACTACTACGAAGTTAAAAACATAAGTTACGTTTCAAGGATTCAAAGGATTGAAACAAAAAGCATTCTCAACTAAACTTCTCTGAGAAGTCGTAATATACTATCAATTTCAAGAGTTCCAACCATAACATGCTAAAAGTATCCTCTACAAAACTTCAACGAGAAGTCGAGACATACGAAACATTACAAAGACTCTCTTTGAGTCATTTTCGTATTTAATCCTTCTACTTTCAACATGATTCTAACCCAAAATCACAAACTCAGTAAGGACCTCGACAATAGTCACATTCAAGTAGAATAATCTCAGCAAGCATTCCAACCAGAAGGAACTTAAAGTATTCTAGCAAGATTCAACAGGGTTCCACATCAACAATAAAAGCACACGGTCGGTCATACGTACTCGAAATGAAACCAAAAAGAAGAATAATACAGTAACCATTCCAACAAGGTCTTGAAAAAACCCGAGATTCATAATTCCACGGAAAAGAAGAACCAATACATTGCTTCAAACCAAACTGAACTGAAATCACACAGACGAGTTGTTTTAATGAAAGCATTTAGAGTAAAGCAAGATTTTTAAAAGTCGGGGCCTATCATGCCTAGTAATGTCACTTTAAAAATCGAAGAAGACCTCGAATGAGCTCGAGCCTTCTCCTCTTCTTCCACGTTAGATTCAGCAACAATAATTTGTTACCCTCATGCCTTATAAACTTTCCTCGGCGAGAGAAAAGAGCTAGTTATTCTCATAGTTTGCCATGCAACACCAAGTAGACTGGTTCGAAGAACCAGTGATCAAACAGAGAGAAAACCGGAGCGCATGGAAAACCAAACAACCAACTAGTTTTCCATTTTGCATGCCTTCCCAAGCAATCCGTGCTCGGGAACCGAGTTCATTAATGACATTAACTCCAAAATTCCCGCCCAAACTCCATTGCCACCGACCGCCATAGTTGGCGATTGATAAATGCAAACAAAAGACCATTTCCAGATTTGGTGACTCTGCCACGTCGGTCCCAACAGATATTTACAACCTCCACCAAATCCCAAGTCCTTCATACTTATCCATCTCATAAATGCCATAGAAACTACCGCCCATGGCTCGCACCCCTTCATAGGTCCCCCTTCATCCACTTATCATTAGTTAGGTTAGAAACATAGGTTAGATCTTAAGGTGATACTTAGTCTAACTTCCTTAGTGCTAGGTCGCTAACCTTAGGAACATTTAGCTTATAGTTTAGGGCTAGGTTAGATTAGCACTAATCAACCCATAGTTTATAGTTTAGGTTTAGGTTAATAACCTTAATAATTCCAGTCTAGGTCTAACAAATAGAATCGTTCGGTATAAGAACCAACGAGATATACATTCCGAGATGGATTCTATCCGGCATTGATAATAAGCTAGTAGTATATATACGAGAATTTATTACGGCTCAAGGTCTAGACCTTCACGATATTACGATATCGGGAACCAATTCATTTAACACAATCAACACTGAGTTAGACTCGAATTGCTTATCAACACATTCGGACCTTGCACCCCGTAAGGTCTATAATTTTTGTTCATCAGAATGAACTTAAAACATCTCTTGGATCAATGCCCTTTGATCAAGTGAGTCATAAAGATGGGTAATTCCACAATTCATCCCGAAATCAGATTGAACTCGGTGCTAAAAATGAAAGAAATAAAAGAGTCAAGCATATCGACTCGAGTCAAAGATCTTCAAGAGCAAAGAAGATCAATCAATATCAAGCATGACTTCACAATCAAAGGAACACATCCTTATATAGAAGAAATCATATATCAACACTTGAATGCTCGGGAGGAAGTAACAATAGTTCGAGTGTTACATGCTTCCCTCTAAAAGATTCATCGTCCGATGATTACATATTTGATTTACCTTTAGGTCGACCAATTTATTAGTTCACAATACAATGTGACTATTTCCAACTTGAATAGTTCGAGAAATCAATGTCATGATACATTTTATTCATCTTTGAATAATGTTTGCCTCAATCGGCTTTCATGTAGACATGAAAAGATAAGTTCATAAAAAAATTGTTTTGTCAACAGATTTCATTACATGTTGAAAAAGAAAAGGAAAAGCAATTTTCATCTCTTCAGATTTTCCCAAGTTGCACTTTCTTTCGTTAAAGCTGGTCCCCTTTGGACCTTACATTGTTGTATTTCACGATTTCTCAAATGCAATTGGTGAGTTTCCAGCACTCGTGTGGGTTTAACCACGATTATTCTGGGTCTTGGACCAAGGAATTCAATTTAAGACATGTGACAAATCTGAAACGTATTTCTTAAGAAAAGAAATATGGAAAACATCATGCATGCGAGACAAAGCGGTGGTAATGCTAATCGATAAGCTACGGATTGATTATTTTTGACAATTTGAAAGGTCCCACATAACGAGGTGACAACTTGGCAGCCTTGCCAAAAGTTAACTCTTTCTGGGTTTAACACGAAGAAAAACCTTCTCACCAAGCTCAAACCTTGATCGACCCGCTTAAGGTCAGCATAGCTCTTTACCTATCTCTGCTTTGCTTCCTTTAATCATTCACGAATCAACTTTACTTGCTTTGTTCCATTTCGGTGAGGATATCTGGTCCAATTACCACTCTATCCTCAACACTATCCCAACTAACGGGGTTACTGCACTTCCTTCCATAAAGTGCTTCAAAAGGTGCCATTTTAAGAGATGAGTGATAAGTGTTGTTGTATGCGAATTCAACTAGTGGAAGATACTCTTCCCATTTATATTGTTGATCCATACGATACATTCGCAACATATCTTCCAACACTTGATTTACTCTCTCTGTTTGTCCATCCGTTTCGGATGATATGCGAAGCGAAGTTTAGTTTCGTTCAGAAATTTGTATTAAGCGTTTGCCAAAATCTTGATGTCATTCTAGGATCCTATCGGATATAATCAATTCGGTACACCATGTAACCTGAAAATTTCGTGCGAATCTTTTGGCCAACAACTTTGGTGAATCATCCTTTAGATTTCCAGTGATGAAATGAGCTACCTTAGTTAGTTTATCTACAACTACGAGGATAACATCATGTTTATTCCTGGACATAGGTAACCCTTGTACAAAGTCCATGCTTATTACTTGCCATTTGTCTTTGCGGTATGCTATGGGGATATAATAGTCAGATAGGGTGCATGTGTTCGCCTTAACCCATTTGACATTCCAGACAATGAGTCACAAAATCAATAACATCCTTTTTCATACCTTTCCGAAGTATTGTTGTTTTAGATCAAGAAAGCATTTTTGTGATACCGGGTGTCAGAGAAGGGTGAATTATGAAATTCAACTAACAACTTCCTTCTCAAATCGTTCAAAGCATAGAGTACGTATACCCTGTTTTCATAACGTAAGATTCCTTCATTATCAAAATGAAAACCCTTATACCTTTCATCATTAGGTTACGTGCAGCGCTGCTTTTACTTTCTTTGAAAGTATATATCAGATTTTGAGGCACTTTTTACCTCATCCTTAAACTGAGTTCTTAATGTTATAAGAGTAGAAATGTGCTTCCTACGACTTAGAACATCTTCTACCCTATTCTCTTTCCCTTTGATGTAGCTAATATCAAAATCATATTGAGATAAAAATTCTAACCACCTTCTCTGTCTAGCATTTAGATTATTTGAGTGAAAATATATTTCAGTCCTAAGTGATCAGTTTTCAACTCAAAAGGTTTCCCAAGTAAATAGTGTCTCCAGACTTGAAGCGCATGAACAATGGCAGCAAGCTCCAAATCATGAGGAGCATAATTCAGCTCATGTAACTTAAGTTTTCTACTTTCATATCTATGACTTGATCATTTTGTAACAAAACACCTCGAGGCCTTCCCCAGAAGCATCCGTTACAATGATAAAGTTCCCATTAGGGTGCAGTATGAGCTAAAATAGGTGCGGAAGTCAACTGACTTTTCAGACTTTTGAAAGCAGTTTCGCACTTATCATTCCAAATAAATTTCTTATCCTTCTTCTGTAATGAAGTTATCGGTGCAACCACTTTAGAAAAATCCTTAACAAATTTTCTATAATAACCAGCAAGACCCATGAAGCTTCTTACTTCGTGCACATTCTTTGGTGCAGGCCACTCAGTTATTGCCACTATTTTTGAAGGATCTACAGCAATTCCTTCTTTACTAATGACATGACCCAAATAGTGAACTTCTGAATCAAAGAAAGAACATTTGGATAACTTACCATACAACTTTCTTTTTCTCAAAATTCCCAAAACTATCTTCAAATGCTCATTGTGCTCCTCAACACTTTTAGAATAAATGAGAATATCATCCAAGAATACAAGTACAAACTTGTCCAAATATTCTTGAAAGATATTATTCATTAAGTTCATAAAAGTTGCGGGTGCATTAGTTAATCCAAAGGGTAGAACCGTGAATTCATAATGTCTGTACCTTGTTCGGAAAGTTGTTTTATGAATATCTTCCTCTCTAATCCTTAACTGATGATAACCAGATCGAAGATCTATCTTAGAATAAACCGCTGCCCCACGCATCTGATCAAATAGATTGTCGATCCTTGGAAGTGGGTATACATTCTTGATTGTTGCTTTGTTGACATCGATAATCAATACCATGACCTAAGTGTTCCATCCTTCTTTTTCACAAATATTCTTGGTGCTCCCCAAGGTGAAACACTTGGTCTAATCAAACCTTTAGACAAAAGTTCTTGCAATTGTGCCTTAAGCTCGACTAACTCTGTAGTAGTCATCTGATAAGGTGCTTTGGAAATAGGTTTCATTCTGGTTTGATTTCGATGGTGAAGTCAAATTCCCTCTTGGGTGGTAAACTGGTAATTCCTCGGAAAAACATCCTTGAAACTTTGCAACAATAGTGGAAATCATTTCATGGAATCACCATCTTCTTCTGAAAATTCAGATATCTTTCTTGCATAAAGGGTACATCCTTTGTTTTTAGCCTTTTTAAGCTGCATATGACAGTTTTCTAACTGAAATCTCCGTTTCACACCTTGAATCTCTGCTTTGCATTCAACCGATCATCTAAACATTTTATATTCTTTTCATAGCAATCTACTTTTTGCTTTATGGTCAGCTAACCAATTGACACCGATGACAATGTCATACGATCCCAAAGGTGTAACATAGAGGTCAACCTCGGTGGAAAAGTTAGGTAAGTCAAGGACTGCCCCCAAAAAGACACATACTCCTTTGTATGAACAAAATTATTACCATCTTTATACGGTCAAGATTTATCCATTTTTCCAGCCTTTCTTTTAAGTTTAGAAGCAAGTTTACTAGAAATAAAACATTCGGTAGCTCTGTATCAAAAAGAATAGTGAGCGGTATGCCAAATAACTTACAGGAACTTCTATAGGTGTCACCTGCTTTTCGACTTGCTTTATGCGCTCTTTGCGGCATGTATCTTATCTTTCTTGATTACGATCATCCTTCTTCAAAGGGGCGATTCGCGTAGTGGTCTTTGCCACTGATTATGTGACCTCCTACGGGTCCTTTTTAGGCTCAAAATTACCTCCGACCTTGTAATTATCACGTTGTCCTCCATAGGGCTTACGCCCATTGTTATAATTTTTGGCAAAATTATCCCTTGCATTTCAATGAGCTTATTTGCTCTTTGCTTTCTTACTATTATCCCCTGAAACTTACTTGTTTTCAAACTTTTCCATGGTCCCTTTTTGGGTGCAAGTGAAGTTGAAGAAGGGTTTGCAATCTTCTTCCGCACTTCCTCTTTATGAGCGAGAAATAGCCTTTAATTTTTGTTCTTGTCTTATGGCCTTTTCAACAACTCCTTCCATAGTGGTTGGGTGTGAACATCGACCTCCCCCTATCACGGATTCGGTCCCATGATGAATTTCCATATTACGAACTTCTCGTCGGTTTGATACTTTGCGGTACATACTTGAGGAGTTTTGTAAACCGCTCCGTGTATTCGATTACCGTTAGCTTCCCTTGAGCTAAATTCTGGAATTAGTCATTTTCGATCATAGAAAAGTTGTGGCAGCCAACGTTGCCTAAAATAGCCCTTAAATTGATCCCAAGTAATATTGGTCTCATCGATATTTAGCTCACTTTACGGCTATCCCACCACGAAGATGCTTCGTGGGAAAGGCTGATAGGCTCCCAAATAGCTTTGGTTTCCTCACGAGAAGTTTCTTATTGCAAAGTACTTCTCCATTTCGTTGAGCAGTTCTCGGCTCCATCTCCTAATGTGGTGCCATCATATTTAGGTGGGCTTATCCTTTTTATATCATTAGTGAGTTCTCTTTGCCAACTGGCCTTTTTGTTTCTACGGTTGGGGCAGGTGCATTTCAGCATTAATATCAACACCCATATCGGGGTTGTCCTCGGGAGGTTCTTGATTGTTATTACGAGCTTCATCTTCCTCCTCATTTCCCATTACTTGTTGTTCAAGTACAGCTAAGCGATCTCTTGTGTCGATAGGGCAGCGAGGATCTCATCAAGCTTTTGGGTTGTTGCTTTGCCCCTCCTTACGGTGGAGCATTATTTGCAAGCGTTCCCCCTTGTTCTAACCATTTTTACATTACAAGAAAATTCAGTTTTTATCGGATTATGGACACAATAGGTCCGAGCTGCTGACCTTCAGCTACGATACCAAGATGTAACATCCCCATTTAAGAACATTAGAACAAGTAATTTTTTTTTTTTTGATAAATGCTTCCTAGTTCTAAATACATAATTTAGAACTCACAAATCAAAACCACCATTCTTATAACAGAGATAACCATATGCAGCTGTAATGACTCGGAGTACCTCCGATCTATTCATTCCATGACTCGGTAATCTACCGATCTATTCATGAGTATCAAAGAGTTGGCGTTTTTATTTTAACACATCACTCTTGCGGTTCTCTTCCCTAATCCGGGATTCAGAATGCTCTATCGAGGAACCTATCGAATAATTGTTACCATTATTCATCGGCATCTCGTCCCTTAGACTAGGTGACATAGGACAACGCAATCAGAGACTTGCGATACTTTGGCCAAAGATTTGAAACATACTGCTTATGTCTCGTATCCCTTGATGGCATACTCGTCAATCTGGAATACGTCCTTCACCCCATTCCTATGTTATGTAGAATGTCTTATACTGACTTCATCGGTCTCTCACCCAAGTTATTCACTCAGGAATGGATTAGTAATATGACAACATTATAGGGATGCTCCCGAGGACTAGGGATACGCTGACATCTTTGGGTCAACCCTAGTTAACCCGGTGTGTCAAGATACCAGAGTCTCTGAGGCAGCCTTATAACATGACCACGTTCCTAATCGGTCCCAGAGTAAAACTTGTTCGAGTTTAAGGTGTAAATCTTAACGATCAATGCAAAGGGTGTGTGCCATAAGTCACTGCATTGTTGTATCTTGAGAAGATCCTAATCTTCTCAAAGGTACAACCTCTGATTGACTTGTGCCATCGACCTTCAAATCCGCCTCGAAAAGATCTACTCATTTATAAGGTGTTACATACGTTGAGTTAAAGTTAAACTTTAAGGCGCTCCTTTTAGGGTAGTCTTTTCCCAACCCCTGGGTTCCTCACCTTAGAATTACCTTTCTTAATAAAACCCATTTCACAAGAGAAGTTATTAAGACTTGAGGTCCCAACAAGGAGTTCATTGAAAAATAGAAATCTAAATCAACGAAACTGGACAATAACCCTTAATCTTCACATAAGATTGCTAACCAAACCCTTTTTGGTTTATATCAGATCTCATAGCTGAAATATATCTTACTTATTAGTATTGAGATATAGTGATTAAAAATCCAATTAAACGTTGTCTTGACTTAGATCAAGACTAAGGAGTAATAATTTATTCAGCCCGCTTAGCTTCCTGTTGAGGTTTATTTTAACCTTAACTTCTCGAAAGACAGTGATCTAAATTCCAATTTAGCATAGATAGAACATGACAGAACTACTAAACACACACAAGTATTCAGTCACATAATCTTTGCAAAGCTTACTTAGAGAATCCCAAATGTCTCCAAGGTATACAATAATAACAATGCTCTTAAAATCATTGAACCGAAGAAGTTCAATCCATCAAGATACGAATGCAAACACATACGTAACAAATACCTCATTTCATTCATTTCTAAGCTAATCAAATACATTTTATGCATTCAGCATATTTGATACAATACTCAACAACAAAAGAACATCTTTCTTCAAGTAGTACATTTAGAGAATCAAATTGGAATTCATCATAAAACCAAATTAAACAATCGAACATCATATCAGATCTGCGTGTCTTTACCACTTAGCGCAACCATCTGCAAAAATTGTCAACACGGGTCGGTTCGGTGGTGAGGCATGATAAGCACTAATTCTTAAAACAATTGCAATCCACCAATTGTTCTCATTAAACAACTTTGTTTAAATGAAATCATTTCTTCAATTCCAAACATAAATGAGGCTATTCATCCTTATATGTTAGAGACTAAGAACATATGAATACAACCATTCTAAAGACAACAAAACTCCTACAAAATTGTTTCTATCAATTTCTCAAAGGGAGTTAAAACATTCAACAAGCTCATTGTCTTAATTCTTTTATCATCATAACACATTTCAATGGTATTGACAAGTATACCCATTTATACTGACAACACACATTTTATACCGGTCTCTCCATACAATACCACAGTTTATTCTTGTTATGCCCATACCTAGTAGAGATCGCAAAAGGATGCAAGAAGAAAGCACACAAGTTTTCTGTCTAGAGAGAGAGGATTTTCCTATTCCACTTACTATATACATCAACATATAAATTACGGTCAAGAAGAAAGAGCAGAGTCCATCGAGAATCCTAAATCAATAACATTACGGACTTTATCTGAGCTCCTTTAGTTTAATACATATATATTTACGCATGCGACTAAGCGATCGGGATTACAAGAAGAACTACGGTTCCATCTAAATCCAAATATAAAAGTCACTGTAGCTCTTAAGCGATTCAAGAGCTTTCGCGCCAAAGCAGAAAATAATCCAACCATGAAAGACTCAACAAATCTTTTCTCTATCATTTATCAACATGAAAATACCCAACGCCATCGCTTTGACATGGTATGACTAAGAGCTCTTTGTTAAATCAAACTTGAGACAAGATAACATTAAAACAAATAACGTTTCCATATGCAAATACGGTGACATTCACGTAGAGTCGAAACACAATATGCACTGACTTCATTCAACTAATCAAATCCCTACGATTATACTGACAAGGGTGTAAATTAGAAGCCATTTTCAAGAAGAATAATCACAACGAGGTCTTCACAGAGCCGAATTCCATACCAATAAATTTCCTCAAAGTTTCATCGAAGTCGAGTTACTACAAAAATATAATGAGGTATCAACAAAGTCGAGTTGATAAAGAAACCCCATCCCTTAATTCCTCAGAATCGAACTAAACATAACACAACAATATTAAAAAGAGTCAAAATGATATGCATGCTCGGTGAGGGCTCAAATCGAGAAAAATGAGCCAACACGCGGACATATCATGGACTCCAACGAGTGCAAATCCAACCAATACTTATAACCAAGGTTTGATTGAAGTTGAATTCATACGACAACAATTCAAGAATCCTAAAAGTACTCATGAAAAAACTTCTATGAAGTTAAAACATAAATTACCTTCAATGACTCCATCGAAGTCAATAACATTTAGTATTCTTAACAAAACAACAACATTCATAACCAAGCTTAGACGAAGTTTGAAATACTAGATACATTTCAAGGACTCTCACCGAGTCAATACCAACCGTATTCACAATTGAGCTTACAGTAGAAACACCAGTTACATTTCAAGGACTTCAACGGACTCGGAATCAATGAGTATCCACAACAAGCTTCATGAGAAGTCATAACATACCACCCATTTCAAGGATTCCAACAGTATGCACAAGGAAACTACTACAGAAGTTAAAAACATAAGTTACGTTTCAAGGATTCCAAAGGAGTCGAAACCAAAAAGCATTCTCAACTAAACTTCTACAGAAGTCGTAATATACTATCAATTTCAAGAGTTCCAACCATAACATGCTAAAAGTATCCTCTACAAAACTTCAACAGAAGTCGAGACATACGAAACATTACAAAGACTCTCACTGAGTCATTTTCATATTTAATCCTTGCTACTTTCAACAGATTTTAACCCAAAAATCACAAACTCAGTAAGGACTTCAACAATCGTCACAATCAAGTAGAATAATCTCAGCAAGCATTCCAACCAGAAGGAACTTAAAGTATTCTAGCAAGATTCAACAGGGTTCCACATCAACAATAAAAGCACAGTCGGTCTGTACTCGAAATGAAACCAAAAAGAAGAATAATACAGTAACCATTCCAACAAGGTCTTGAAAAAAACCCGAGATTCATAATTCCACAGGAAAAGAAGAACCAATACATTGCTTCAAACCAACTGAACTGAAATCACCTAAACAGAGTTGTTTTAATGAAAGCATTTAGAGTAAAGCAAGATTTTTAAAAGTCAGGGCCTATCATGCCTAGTAATGTCGCTTTAAAAATCTGAAGAAGACCTCTGAATGAGCTCGAGCCTTCTCCTCTTCTTCCACGTTAGATTCAGCAACAATAATTTGTTACCCTCATGCCTTATAAACTTTCCTCGACAGAGAAAAGAGCTAGTTATTCTCATAGTTGCCATGCAACACCAAGTAGACTGGTTCGAAGAACCAGTGATCAAACAGAGAGAAAACCGGAGCGCATGGAAAACCAAACAACCAACTAGTTTTCCATTTTGCATGCCTTCCTGAGCAATCCGTGCTCGGGAACCGAGTTCATTAATGACATTAACTCAAAATTCCCGCCCAAACTCCATTGCCACCGACCGCCATAGTTGGCGATTGATAAATGCAAACAAAAGACCATTTCAGATTTGGTGACTCTGCCACGTCGGTCCCAATGATTTTACAACCTCCACCAAATCCCAAGTCCTTCATACTTATCCATCTCATAAATGCCATAGAAACTACCACCCATGGCTCGCACCCCTTCATAGGTCCCCCTTCCTCCACTTATCATTAGTTAGGTTAGAAACATAGGTTAGATCTTAAGGTGATACTTAGTCTAACTTCCTTAGTGCTAGGTCGCTAACCTTAGAAACATTTAGCTTATAGCTTAGGGCTAGGTTAGATTAGCACTAATCCAACCCATAGTTTATAGTTTAGGTTTAGGTTAATAACCTTAATAATTCGAGTCTAGGTCTAACAAATAGAATCGTTTAGTATAAGAACCAACAGATATACATTCCCGAGATGGATTCTATCCGGCATTGATAATAAGCTAGCGGTATGTATACAGAATTTATTACGGCTCAAGGTCTAGACCTTCACGATATTACGATATCGGGAACCAATTCATTTAACACAATCAACTTTGAGTTAGACTCCGAATTGCTTATCAACACATTGGACCTTGCACCTTCATAAGGTCTATAATTTTTGTTCATCTAGAATGAACTTAAAACATCTCTTGGATCAATGCCATTGATCAAGGTGAGTCATAAAGATGGGTAATTCCACAATTCATCCCGAAATCAGATTGAACTCGGGTGCTAAAAATGAAAGAAATAAAAGAGTCAAGCATATCGACTCGGTCAAAGATCTTCAAGAGCAAAAAGAAGATCACAATCAATATCAAGCATGACTTCACAATAGTTGATCAAAGGAACACATCCTTATGGAGCAAACGAAGAAATCATATATAACTTCAGCCCATGATCAGCAAGTTCATGGAATATCGTGCCCGGATTTAACATCACTTCTCTCGAGCAACAATGAAGCGGGACACTCCCTTTCGGCCGCGAGAGACGATGACGAATAGTCTCCTTATTCTCGATCTTCTTTTTTTAAATGTCTAAGAGTATGTTGGCACAAACGATGACACTATCCATGTTGCACCATGGGATGATGTCATCCACCAAGTTTCCAAAAGTCAACATTGACTTTTAGATATTTTGTAATTAGGTGGTTGGTTTGCTTTTGCCTTCTTTCCTTCTCTTCTTCTATAAATACTTGAATACTTCTTGTATTCAAGTGTGGATACTTTTCAGATGAAAAATAGAAGTAAGAAGAAAAGACTTTGAGCTTTTTGTAACAGAAGGAAATATTAATACAATATTTAGACTTTGTGTTGAATACTTGTGTTATACATCAGAGCTTTCTTACGTTAGATCTGTATGTTTGTTCTGTTGAATCTACTTCTATTTTATTGTCATTTATTCATCAGTATTGCTTTGTTCGTCTATGTGAGTAAGTTCGGCTCTGTTTACTACCAACCCAAAACATAGACCCTCTGACCTTTCTGCTTTGGAATTCATTTCTTTTCTCCCTTCAGATCTTTCCTATCTCCCCACCTCGTTTCTTTCCCTTCTTCTTTAGTTGGAAATACCTCTACTAGGATGAGATCCCAACCCCCGAAGGTAGAATATTGTGAGACTTACACAGATTCCTCGTTGGTAGAATAGCAATAAACCGGTTTCGCTTTCTTGACTCAAAGCTATGCCCGCATTACCTTTGTTGGCTCATCTATCCATAGATCTGTCCACCCGGATGATTTTCGATCAACACGTAGGAAATATTATTTCCTTTGGCCCCTAATTCCTCTCGAACACATCTCATATATGGAGGTATTGAATTACCTTTGTATCACCTTGAAAATCAACTCCATGCTCAACCATATTCATCAAACCCTTCATTCTTGGATAAACCATAGTTCTCCGAACCTACCTCCACCGCCGCACGTGGAAGGGCTTTGGTCTAGGTCAATATTATCACAGTCCACATGACTTACCCTTTGAATACTTGAGAAAATCCCACGAGAAATATGGACTCAACATCAAAGTTCCTTCCTTAGATCCATCACGATCAACATTAAAACCTTCAACACCATTATCATTATTATCATATTCACCCTTTTACAAAAATGATACCATATATATCCCTCCTAATTTTTTTAATAAATATTATCACACTTGGACCATTAACCCATCATACTTATGGAATAATTGAACCATTCCTCTCACATTAATGCACCCTTCTCAATCGGTCAACCATTTATTCTAATATCACCACATCGTAAAAATCACACATTTTCAAGATAGGCCAAGCCTTAAACTCACGTGAACTCCAAGCATTCATTTATTTATTATCCAAACACAATAAGCCTTTGTATGGTCCTATAGTGACATGCGTCATATAGACCCAAAAATTATTATCCATAACATCGTCACATTCTCAAATGTCAATCATGTGAAGCAGAACTTATCAAAAATAACTTTGACATCTTCTTTTATCAAAGTTCATACTACCCATTCATTATCCAATATGGGTTTCCAACATCATGCTTATCACTAAAGCTACCGGAAAACTACGCATCTTTATGGAGTTTCGATACCTTAACCTTACTTACCCTAAAGGTGATTTTATTTTATCCAACATTGAACAATTCATTTATCTAACATTAGGCCACAAGATTCTCTCTCTTATGGATGGTTTTTCTAGTTATAATCAAATCCTTATTGCACCAAAGGATCAACACAACACATCCTTTATCACATTTTGGGAACCTTCTACTATAGAGTAATGCCATGTGGCTTGAATAAATGTAGGAGCCACTTATCAATGTGTCATGACCTAAATCTTCCATGACCTCATCCAAAAAACCATAGAAGAGTACATTGACGATATCCTAGGTAAATCCAAACAATGAAGAGACAACCTAGTTATTATTGATTATATCTTTGCACATATTTTATAGTTCTTTATTTATCTTAATCCACGATAAGTGCATTTTGAAGTTTTTCACGGGGAAAAATCCTTGGATTTATAGTTTCCATTAGGGGAATTGACATTAAACTTGACAAAGTCAAAGCCATCATCAAAAGGCCTCCACAATCCAATCTTAAATAACTTCGTGACCTTCAATGGAAGCTTTAATCTATTCATCGGTTCACATATCATTTGTATAACCACTATCAACCTTTCCATCATCTTCTAAGAAAGAACATCCACTTCAAGTGAGATGATAAGTGTCAATAGGCTTTCAACGCCCTCAAAAATATATTTTATCTCCACTAGTACTTACGCCTCCATGCAAGGGGGAATGATTCTATATTTATATCTCCACAACACACCACTCCTTGGGATACATGTTGGCATATCTGAATGAATAAGGAAAGGAACATGTCATCTATTACATAAGATGCATTGTTCACAATCACAAGACCCATTATGCCAAAATAGAAAAGTTATGTTGTGCCTTGTACTTCATAACTTCCAAAATCCACCACTATCTTATACATCACAAAACATACATCATCATAAAATTTAACCCACTTAAATCATGCATTCCAAAGCGTATCACAATGATCACATCACTAATTGGCTCATGCTTCGACTTAATTTGACCTTGAGTTCATCTCTCGAAATACATTAAGGGGAAATTCCTTGTTGATCAAATTGATGAAGATCCTCTTCCCATTAATCAAATTGCTTGCGAAAACTTTCTTGATGAATCCATCAACACTCTCGATCATGAAAAAACCCTTAAAATGAACTTGTTCTTTGACAGTCCAAATGTAGATAGGGGAGGCACTTTGGAATAGACATAATACCCCTTGGGACACTCTATTCCATTATCTTTCAAACTAAAATTTGAATGCACTAATAACATGGAAGAATACGAGGCTCTCATTATGGGACTTCATACCACCACCTTTCTTTATATACAAATCCTTGACATCTATGGGGATTCACAAATTTTCATCAATCAAATCAAAGGGACTTATCAATGTAAAAATGAGGTCCTACAAAAATACAAAACCATCATCAAATACTTATTGAAACTCTTTGACCACTATGAAATCCAAACCACCCCTCATTCATCTAAAAATTCATGGACACCATGGCTTCACTTTCCTCTCTCATCCCTTTATCACCAAATGATTCCAAACTCTTCATCGTCATACAAAAACTCGATCAACCATATTATACCAGCACCAAACTTCCCACCATCAATCATATAGAAGATATGTCATCGACACCCAGTACACATAGACACATGACTACATTTTCATTAGAAAACCACCCCCGGATCTATTTAGAAATGATAAAAGATCTTTTCAAAAATCTTCATCCCGATATGTCATACTAGGGGTGTCCTTTATAAAATAGGATTTGATGACCTCCTCCTCTAGTGTCTTAAAAATCTGGAGGCTCATCTATTTATCCAAGAAGTCCATGACAACATATGTGGTGGAAACTTCAATGGTTTAACTATTGATAAATGGATCCTATGCATGGGATATTATTGGCCTACACTTAACCAAGATTATTGTGACTACATCAAGAAATGTGTCAAATTTCAACAACATTCCAACCTCACACATATCCCTAGCCATGCTCTTCAACCCGCTCAAGATGTGGCCTTTTTCACAATGGTTCCTTGACCTTATTATCATCATCGACCCTCGTTTATCGTAACGACATAACTCCATCATCACAACTGAATATTTTACAAAATGAGTGGAATTAATCCCCTTTATCTCTACTAAAGTAGATAAAATTGTCAACTTCATCCATCATAACATTATATGTCGCTTTGGTATACCTCATAAAATCATCATAGAAAATGGAAAATCATTCAAAAATAATAAAGTTTAAAAAATTTGTGACACTTATAAAATCAAGATGAGATTTTCCTCGCCCAATGATCCACATGAAAATGGACAAGCCAAAACATCCAACAAAACCCTCAATTAAATTCTCATGAAAAGCTGTTGACCAATTTGGTAGAGTATGGCATCTTCAAATTCCATTCACGTTATTAACGTATCGAAAAAAATTATGAAACCCTATGAGCACTACGCCCTTCTCCTTAGTATACACCATCGAAGTTGTTTTCCTCTCGAAGTTCAAATCCCATCCTTACACATTTCTCTCAAAGACTTCATCACGATGAGTATTATTATCAATAATGTCTATCACAACTTTAAATGTTAGATGAACATAATCTAACCGCCTCAAACACATCAACATTTATCAAGAATGAATCTAACACACATAAAAACATCTTATACAACATGAATTTAACATTGGTAATTTCGTTCTCAAAGAAAACCAACATGTCACTAACATGGAAAAGAGTAAACGTGGGAAGTTTGCTCCAAACTAGCTTGGACCATATATTATTACTCATAAATATGGGTTTGGGGCTTATCGTTTAGCCTCCTTAATGGTAAAATTTATGAGGAACCTCTTAACAACCTGCACTTGCGACCATTCTACTCTTAAAATATCGACTCATGAGACCTTAGTCACGCTATGATCACCATCCATCAACTCACACATCCTATCACCCTTATATTGATTTGGAATCATGTGGAATTTTCCATCATCGCACCTCTTATGAATCTTCTCGTAGTATATTCCACACAGACAAGTTCCCTTCTCACAATAAGGGAACCTTGTAATCATTACTCTCAACATCCTTATATCTTTTCATATAAAAGAACATGATAAGGATATACATGTATCTTGAATGTTTATGTATACACCAAAATTGTGTCATACTCCCCTTAGCCTCTAATTGGATAACCAATTTAAACATGGGGCACCTAACCATGGCCCCTTTCACCCCACATTAATAATTAATTTAATTATATTAATTAAATTATATAGCCATCCTCACAATATCCATTACTTTATTACCTTAATAAACCTAATTTCTAGCTCACCTAGGCACCTCATCCAACCACCTCACCCTAGACCTATTGTTAACATGTTTCCATAACTAACAATAACTAAGTCTTACTTGGCTTAATGAGATAAGATTTAGTCTAACCCTAAAATCAATGCCTAAGATTTCTCTAACCACATTCTTACTCATTAGAAGGGAAGATTTCATTCTAATCCATGACAACAAACCAACTTAGCCCAAGAAATTAGAAAGATCTACCCATTTTTAGTAAACCTAGGGAATCCCACCTTAATTGGACGTTGGTCATACCTAAACCGACACCGGTCAAGATGGAACCATCGTCGGTTACCATTTATTCACCTTAGAAACCTTGTTGGAGAGGTTGGCACATTCGAGAGATCAAGGAAGAGAAAGAGGAGTTGCATGCAGGTAGAACCAAGGTCTTTTCGTGCATCCAGGCATCCAAAACCATCATCCAGATAGATCTAGAAGCATTGCACCCACGGTAGCAAGAAGCACTACCATGACACCAAACACCATTCCTTTGATCAACCGTCACCTCCATCCAGCCATCAAATCTACATCACAGTAAGTATCTTGTTAACTAGCATTCTTCTATTTTTGTTCTAGTAGGATCTATTACCTTTGTTATTAGTTTCTACTTGAACTCCCGCTTCCCCGCCATCCACAGTAACTATCGTCGGTTATAAAATACCTACGCCGATCTCTCGTGCTTTATACCCTTCCCAAGAATAGAGCCAAACAACATCCTACCAATTGACCTAAACAACCTAGAATTAGACCTTGACTAGTCCCAGTACCTTGCGGTCATTTCATCCTTTAGATCTAACTATAGCTTAGCCTATGGTAATTGGATTTTCTTATTGTACTTGAGCGAGATACCAAAATCATATCAACTACGGTAGGACTTTACTTATTTCTTCAATTAATTTTTTTAAACTATGGATTAACACCATCTAGGAAGTATCACACTTCCCGAACTAGCATACGCTAGTCCTACGCCAGGCAGTCCACGTCATATATCATTTAACTTCTCTTTTGTGGTCTTGTTTTCTATTACAGGTAGTTCCTCCTAGCCAAAAGGAAGCTCTCATAATCGACACTAGATTGAGAATTCAGAATGCACACAACAACCATCAACCAACCCATTTAACAAGTATTCCTCCTAGCCCATAACCCTATCTGTTTTGTCATTCAAAAATGTAAAGAAAATGGTGAAACATTTTGGCATACCGATGGGACCCATCAGGGGTTCTATTGCATTTTCTTCATTTCTAGGTGAAAGTTGTGTGTTTGTTTCCCTTTAAAAGTCTTACATAGTAATTTTCTTCCCTATTAATCCTCTCTTCTTTCTAATTTCTCTAAAAGAAACATTTCTCTTGGTGCATTTAAAAGGAATCATTCTTCTTTCTTTCTTTCGCATTTAGTGAAAGAGCATACCCTCTCCTATTCATCATTTGCTTCATCGAACGTAATCTTTTCAATTTGGGCTTAAAATTGGTTGCATTACATTCTGATTTGTTATATTTAGCTCACATTAAAATGAGGGCAACCTATATGCTGGAATTCATGCCCAGTTGATGGTTGACACAAAGAATCATAGAAAACACATTCTCTCTCTCTCTCTATGTCTTACCAAACTTGCACAAAATTGAAATATACACATCTTTCTTAAACAAAATCTTACATGGGAACACTTATTATTGATCACATGATCTGATTTAGAGTACTCCCCATCTCGTTACCTCTATCGAGTCATTATCTCATAGGATGGTCTGTCCCCACCATAACATACCTGAAACCTCTCCTTTTAGATATCCTTCTTCATAGGAAGCCTTCCTCACCGATAAATCTATTATAAATTCATGAGTCTATTTTCTAAGTAGCATAAGCTCAACACATTAAAAATCACTTGTTAGGCTTGTGTTTTAAGTGTTTGATTGACGTGCGTTTTGAGGTGTGAGGATACACTTCTCCATTTTTCTATCATGTTTCTTTACACACTCCACAATCATAGTTGGAGTATTCTGACTTCTTCTCGAGTGTGTCAGGAATTCATTACATCATCTCCAGACTTCTCGAGTTGATTATTTATCTTACTAAAATTCACAACGATCCATTTTCTACATCTTTCCAATTTTCACGATAATCGGTATCGCATTACGCCCGATCGGCATTAGTTTTCCTTAACCGGCATCGGTTTATGTTCTTTGGGTTAAATTACCTAAAGAACCCTTATTTTATTTTCTTTGATTTCAAAGTTCTTTGTGAGTATTTGTACTCTCTCTTCTTTTATAAATAGTCATCACACAACTTGTTCATCACCGTCACCAGATCTTTCTCTCATTTGATAAAATTGTTCTGTCTCATAAGTAACCAACCGTAGTTACCCCTAAACTTTCAGTGATGCGGCATTGGACATCCTTAACCACTGTCATGTTACCACATCTTGAACATCAACTAATATACTACCCAAATCTACCTATAAACACATGTTTTCTTCATTCCTCCTACATTTCTGTGTCACTCCCGCAAGATACAACATCACCTAATATACATCCATTCACATGGTGTTGACTCACAGCCAAGCTAATGCTCTTATATTTCACGTGAGTTGTCAACCACTCCCACCTATTCCCTTACCATCCTCTATACTATAACCCATGGATCAAACCCTACCTACCACCATTCTGCGGGTGATGAGGAATTTGCCACGACTCCTTGATCGAGAATCCACGAGGCCTTACAGTTCTACCTTTCCCATTCTTCCACCCGGGACTCCTCAGGTTAGTTGATATATGGAATGCATGTATCCATCTCTCTTTCCCTTATTCCCACTTCTGCATCAGCCCCTAATAATGTGGCATTACCTTCACCTACTTCACCCCTATTGGTTTTCTGACTAGAAACATACCCATGCTGTGATTGCTGCATCTACTGATATCATTCGTACTCTGTAGTATCTGTTATCCTCTCATCGACCACCCATACCATAACCCCATCCACACCCATTGTCTCACAAATACCCATTACAACACAACCACCTGTGGTGTCGGTGACCCCTACTCCATTCCAGAATATTGTCCTCTCCATCCCACAAACACTGCCCCCAATCGCTACTAGAGTCACTACGACCATCCCACCTACATACACATACTATCAACAACCCCTATCTCGTCTGTCACCCATTTTAGATACATACCCTCTATATTGGTCCCCGATTTTGAACCTCCCTATTCAGCATCACCATACAATGGAATGCTTCCCGAGTCACGAGGTTGATACCAGCCCCCATTTCTTATGCCATAGGAGGAACCCTTCCACCATAACCTACCAATGACCTCATCAAATCAATGATGGAAAGGATGCATACAATAAAAGTGTTAGTTTCTTGCTCACGCAATTATCTCACCTACAATGAAATTTGTAATGAGCCAATTCATTCATCCATCCCTATTTTTCCATGCCTGTAGATTGGGAAATGTCAAAATTCAAGCTGTTTCAATAGTAAGGAAAACCCTTTGAAGCATTTGCGGATCTTTCAAACATGGGTGTTACCGATCACCCATGATGACGCTTTACTCCTACGGACCTTCCCAATGTCCCTTACATGACCTGCATTGGACTTTTAAGTGGGCTACCAAGACACTCCATGTACTCATTTAATCAAGTAGCCCAAGCCTTATTAGATCAATTTTCCATCAAAATTGTTAAGAAGGTTACCATGGTGAGCTTTATTCCACACAACAATACGATGATGAGTATATCACTAATTTTTTCACTTGGTGGTGCAAACCTAATTAACTAGCTCACATTTTAACTAACTCAAATGAACTCATAGATTTGTTTACTCGGGCTTGTGTAAGACATATCTCACTAACTCTACAGTGTAGATTTTTTCACTTTTGTGAGGCATTCACCATGGCACGGAAATTGGAAATTCATGCTATCAAAGAGAAGAAAATTCAACTTCGTAACAAGAACATCGCATTCAAATCAAATGATGCTTCTTCATCTTTGAAACCCCAAAATAAATTTTCAAAACCCAAAGGATCTACCAACGCCATAGTTCTCAAGGTTAGCCCCCTCATCAATCAAACCCAGCCAAACCTCCTTCTAATCTCTCTCCCATCTAATCTTTCTAGTTCAAACAAGAACAACAAAAGTACACTTCGATAGGAGAATCTTATTCTTTTGTTTTGGAAAAGCTTGTTAAGGTTGGTGTCATTACCCTTCCACCTATAAAACCACATACTAGTTTTGACCCTGAGTGCCCCATGCCCGCGTGGTATAAGGAACATGAATTTTATAACTATCATCATGTCAAAGGTCATAGCGATAATAACTACATCACCTTCAAGAATATCGTCCAAGAAATGTTAGACAACGGAGATCTAGTCTTGGATAGCTCGAATGCACCCGCTAACCAAAACCTACATATCTTCAAGAAACCATTCCCTAATCATGCCCCATCTTCCAAGAAGAGCTAGTGACACTTCAAAAAATTTGGTCAAGACAACTCCCACACATAAGGAAATTATGAAGGAAATGACTCCGACCCGCGAGGCTCACATTCGGGATGACAAACAAGTTACATGTGGGCTAGGGAATAATGAAGGAGAGCAAGTGTCGTAGAGAGCCACGTGTCCTAGTGGTGCTCCAAAGATGAATCCATAAAGGAGGCTCAAACAAGCCCACATCTCCACGTGTCCTAGGTCAAAGTGGGCCATCAGGGGGAAAGTTGGTTTTTTGCCCCTTGTTATTCCAAAAGGGGTAAAAGTTGCAAAATGGGCCAACTCCACCTAAGGGAAAAATTTAGCGTTTGAGCCGAGTCAAGCCAAAGCCCGCCCTCTATACGGACCCGATACAAACTTTGAAGGGGCATATCTTTTGACTCAAGGCTCAAAATATTGCAAATATGACACCATTGGAAATATCTCGGCCTCACCTATGCCACGAGAGGTCTGAAACTTTAATTTTGAGGAGGTTAGGTGAAGAAAAATGGAGGAAACATCTTCTGGCCTTCAATGCAGGATCCATCTGTCTCAACAACTAGATCGGATTCGATTTGTTTCCACCATTTCCACTTCTTTCAAGGCGTTGAACCAAGGATCGATGTAGTAAAGATGGATTTGGGGAATATTTTATCAGAAGCATTAATAGTAGTGGTTGAGTTCGACCTGCTTTTCCCGCTTCTCTCTCTCTTTCTTCTTTCAGGTTGAATCTATAAATACAGGGGCATGATTCATTATAAAGGGTTTTTGTTCATTCTTCTTCCCCTGCCCCCTCTCTCTTTTCTTCCCAGGGTCGAAAATGGAGTTTGAACCTCCTTTCATGGCTCTGTAATGGCATTCTCTTGCCTCTTGCCCACTAACGATGTATTGTGTGAACTTTTGGAGCAATAAATTTTGTTTTGTGATGCATCTATGTCCATCCTTTGCTTATTTTATTGTCTCTCCTCACCTCTCGTCATTGTAGGGTATATTGTGCATATTATGATGTTTGTTGCAGGTCTTGGGAGTTGTGTTTAATGGGTTTTGAAGTGGTGTTCTGTGTGAAATTTATCTCTGGTCTGTGGTGCATCTTGTCCACCCTCTCCTCTGCTCACCTCTCTCCACTTTAGGTAGCTGAGATTGTGACCAACACTCCCCTTTTCTTGGTGTTATCACCTCGTTAGTGTAGGATTTCCCTCTTTATGCACTTTCTCTCTCCTGTCTCCTTGGCATTGTTAGGATAGGTATAGTTAGATGTCATTTCTGCATTAGGAGTAGTTTAGCATTAGGATCAGGAAGAAGAAGTCAGCTTTCTCTGGAGGGCCATCTCAAGTCCGCAAGTCCCATAACTTGAGAGATGGTCCAATGTTATGCAAATCACACCAAATGAGTCTTGCCTTAGAAAAGTAGATTTTTAGAGCTCATTTGGGGGTGTTGTGATTTCATGCGTTAACAGTTTTGGCATGCCCAGTGGGATAGGTCTGAAGCACCTTACCACTTCACTTCATCAGGTTTGATGTGCTCTTGGTGAAGATTTCAGCCTTTGGAGGCACTTTCAAGCACATCTGGCGACTCCATCTGGTCAAAAACCCATTCTACGTTCTGAGACCTTTTCCATCCATTTCCACTCATTTTCATCTATTTTCCTCTTCCATCTCTTCCATTTTCTCCCATTCCATGAGGTTGTACAATTATGACTTCATTCCCTTCATGGAACTCACACTTACAAGCAATATAATCCACCTCAATGTATTTCCCAACTCCTCCAGATCAACATTATAATCAGATCCAGGACCATTATGCTTACCCATATGAGCAGTGTCAAAACTAGTTTGACTATGAAGCTTATCAAGGACAAGGGGATGCATATGATGGTGATAGTTATGTCAGAGGATGTTGGTCTACTGGAGAAGATTCAAAAAATGGAGGCTGACATGGTTCAATTTAGGGAAACAACTCAAATGATGGCTTTCAAAATTGGTTGCAGGGCACCTTGTCCATGGGAAGGCCCTTTTCCAAGACACTACTGACCCTCAAGGAGAAGTTGGACTTCATGATTGGAATGCTGCCCCAACTTGCATAGTGGATTGAGGACATTGGGGCTTATGAGCAAAGTGTGGACAACCTTGTCAATGGGTAAGTCAATCACCAGCTCCTGCCTTTCATTTTCTCTCCCTCAATCTTTATCATTTGATAGAGGAAAGATTCAAGCCCCTCACTTGCTGCCCCAAGTGTTAATTTCATTTCTCCATCCCCTAGTCTTCCATCCCACCTCAGTTTCTCTACCCTTTTCCCTTCCAAACCCAATTCCCCTCTACAAGAGCCAAAAGAAATGCCTTCCCCTCCACCAAAAACAAGGAAACAACTAGTGGAGACCCCACCCACCACTCCTCTTGCCTTCCCAAGTCCATGTTGGGAAGAGACTCCAAAAACCAGCCAAGGAGAACATCAAACAAGAGGAACCCAACAGAGAAGAAATGATAGAAAATATGAAGAGTTGGGCTACTAAATTTGAGTTTTCAAAGGTTCCCTTGTTGGTTAAGCCTATGGAGGAGGCTGAGGTCAAGCCACAAGTGGTGGAAGCTCCAGCTACAACACAAGTAGGGGAGGAAGGAGCTACTCCTAATCCAAAAGAAGAGGAGTACATTCCAGGCTGTGGAGGAGGACCATATAGTTTTAGAGGCTCCAAGTGTGGAGCAGGCCACAAAAGAACCTTCAGTTCTTCCTCCCACTTCATCCCCTTCAAGCTCTGATGTTGAGGAAGAGTTTGAGCTTTCAAACTTCATGTTTGAGGATGAAGGGAACCATGGTGAGTCAATTGTAGATCAGGAGGACACCATGAAGGAGGTTGAGCACCTGCAGTAGGACAACAAGGAGGTAGATTACCTATCTGACTTGGAGGATTGCCTTGATGGAGGGGAACCCATGGAGATCACATCATTTTTTCCTCCATCCATCTTCCACACACATGAACCTACTGCCATGAAGGAGGATATTCAAGTGCAAAAGCCTGCACTCCATAATGGCCCTCTGGAACCAAGGTTGGAAGATCTTGATCTTCCATGTTCTTCAAAGGAGGAGGAAGAGAAAAGGTAGGAGGATGTCATCATCTCTCTCACACCATCCACCCAAGAAGGTCCACAAGAAGACTCCATTTTTGGAGTTGAATTTCAGAGAAATGGGCACATCCAAAGGATTAGACCATGCCCGATCAGGTACTTGGCTTCATTGGAGCCAAGGGAGAAGCCAAAACTAGTCATGCCCACTCCAGGGCATGAGGATGAGCATCAAAGTACCAAGGGTCACCATCAACACCTCCAGAAGTCTGATGCAAGTCAGCTTGAGGAGGTATTTCCCATTAATGTTGATACCTTGATGATTTGGGTGGAGGACCGGCTTATTGTCTAGTTTTTCACTCATACAGCAGCTATATTTAGTGTCAAATCATTTGCATGGCTGCCCCTCTTGAGAAAGGGAAGCTACTTCTCCTTCCTGTAGTAGGATTTGTTTAGCATTCTTTCTCTCTTGGTTAGTGTAGGAGTAGGAGTAGACTTTGTTTCTAGTAGAAGAAGTGCTTATGCACGCTCTGCATGTCTCATTTGAGGCATGTATGATTTGGTCTTTGTATATAAGTTTTGTTTCCATTTTTCTCCAAGGGTGCATAAGGCCAGGCTCTTCAATATTCATGGCAAGAAGACTCATAGTGGTCTATAATAGTTGCTAGCTCCAAAATGGAACAAATCTAGAGCAACTTAAGTCGTTTTGAAATAGTCCATTTCAGGGATAGGTGAAAGCCGGGTCAATACAATTTTCTACTCTCAGAAACTCCATTTTAAGATTTTCTTATGAAAATTGAGAGTGTCGACATGTGGGTGGATTCAGAGTCAGGTAGAGGTCAGCAAAGTGCAGAGAGTCGGGGAGTCCATTTTATAAGAAGGATCAGTGTCAGGCCATCATTCTTGACTCCATGCCCAATGGATGCTTCAAGGCCATTGGTCTCTTCATCTAGCAGGCAGATGTCCCGTGAGTCACCAAATTGTTATCCCAAATTCACCCCCCGGAAAATTTGGTCAAGACAACTCCTGCACATAAGGAAATTATGAAGGAAATGACTCAGACCCATGAGCTCACATTCTAGGATGACAAACAGGTTATAGGTGGGCTCGAAATGAAGGAGCAGTGTCGTAGAGAGAGCCACGTGTCCTAGCGGTGCTTCTCCAAAGATGAATCCATAAAGGGAGGCTCAAACAAGCCCCGCATCTCCACGTGTCCCAGGTCAAAGTGGGCCATCGGGGGAAAGTTGGTTTTTTTCCCCTTGTTATTCCAAAAGGGGTAAAAGTTACAAAATGGGCTGCAACTCGCCCAAGGGAAAAAGTCAGCATTTGAGCCCGAGTCAAGCCAAAGCCCACCCTCTGTATGGACCGATACAAACTTTGAAGGGGCATATCTTTCAACTCAGGGCTTGAAATATTGCAAATATGACACCATTGGAAAGATCTCGGCCTCACCTATGCCACGAGAGGTCTAAAATTTAATTTTGAGGAGGTTAGGTGAAGAAAAATGGAGGAAACATCTTCTTGGCCTTGATACGGGATCCATCTGTCTCAACAACCAGATCGGATTCGATCTATTTCATCATTTCCACTTCTTTCAAGGTGCCGAACCAAGGATCGATGCAGTAAAGATGGATTTGGGGGCAGATTTTATCAGAAGCATTAACAACAGTGGTTGAGTTTCGACCTACTTTTCCCACTTCTCTCTCTCTCTTTCTTCTTTTAGGTTGAATCTATAAATACAGGGGTAGGATTCATTGTAAAGGGTTGTTCATTCTTCTTCCCTGCCCCCTCTCTCTTTTCTTCCCCAGGGTTGAAAATGGAGTCTGAACCTCCTTTCATGGCTCTGTAATGGCATTCTCTTGCCTCTTGCCCACTAATGATGTACTGTGTGAACTTTTGGAGTAATAAATTTTGTTTTGTGATGCATTTGTCCATCCTTTGCTTATTTTATTGTCTCTCCTTGCCTCTCGTCATTACAGGGTATATTGTGCATATTTTGATGTTTGTTGCAGGTCTGGGAGTTGTGTTTAATGGGTTTTGAAGTGGTGTTCTGTGTGAAATTTATCTCTAGTCTATGGTGCATCTTGTCCACCCTCTCCTCTGCTCACCTCTCTCCACTTCAGGTAGCTGAGATTGTGACCAGCACTCCCCTTTTCTTGGTGTTATCACCTCGTTAGTGTAGGATTTCCCTCTTTATGCACTTTCTCTCTCCTGTCTCCTTGGCATTGTTAGGATAGGTATAGTTAGACGTCATTTCTGCATTAGGAGTAGTTTAGCATTAGGATCAGGAAGAAGAATTCAGCTTTCTATCGGAGGGCCATCTCAAGTCTGCAAGTCCCACAGCTTGAGAGATGGTCCAATGTTATGCAAATCACACCAAATGAGTCTACCTTAGAAAAGTATATTTTTAGAGCTCATTTGGGGCCATTTTCATGCTTGGTCGATCACTTGGACTATGTCGATAGATCCTTACTTTAGGGATTCCTTTACTTCTTATTTCAAAAGAATACAGTTTGTCCCTCACTAACACCTCCACTATCTATCCAAAAGTGTTTTGAGTGACCAAACCAAACACAAGCACAACTATTGCAACACCCTCCACATCACCACCCATGGCCCAACTCACACCTCTACCCATAACCCAACATACATCTACACCCAAACACCTTCCCTTTCCTATATCATCTCCTTACCTAAACCTATCACTACCTTGGGGTCATATCGACATACTAGCCTTACTCACCCACCCATCAAATTAGATTTAGCCACATCTTCCAAAACTAACACTAAACTTACCTGCCCTTAAAAAGAAGATCCAACCCCTAGGCCTCATACACCAACCTACTACCACGCCATTATCACCTTCACCCCTCCCATCCATCCTAGGACCTCACCCCTCGACCCTGGCCAAGAAACCTCATCCATTGGTAAACCAAGAACACAACAACCCATTTCCTCATCACAGACCTCTAATATACCCAAGTGCAACCCACACAACTTCCACACTCACCCGTAACCTTCTTACCACCCATACCTCCACTACCATCCATAACTTCTTCACTACCCATGACACTTTCTTCTCTTTCACTCATGCCTCTGCCCAACCTACACCACCCACCTCCACAAACACCTCGGTTACCCCCATGGGTAACCCATCCTCTTCCACCATCTACTTTTCCCTCCACATCTTGTACACCCGTGTCATCATTGCCCAAAAAGATGTAACCTAAAGCTAAAAATCACTACCCTCCAATAAGGTAGTTAAACCAACCAAACCTTCCACCACTAGCTCTTCTACCATGCCCATACCCAAGTAGATGCAACCAAAACCTAAGACCACTCCACACACCAAACTAGTAAACCAACCCATCCCCCCCTCCTATAAATCCTCTTCCTCCACAATCAGTTGTACCTACACCCAAACCCACATTCACCTCCCATTGTGATCCACTAGTAGGATCCTATGCCAAAATCTTAACCAATCTCCTTGAAACTTTGGTCATCACATTACCACCTCTTAGACCTTATGACCTGATCAAACCCAAACCAAAAGGGTTTAATGAAACCAAAATTTGTGCCTACCATCATGTGTTAGGACACGATGTAGAGAACTGTAAGGCTTTAAAAACTGCCCTTGTCCAATTATGTCCTCCCAAAGAAAATTTTGATGATGATCTTCTTGATGAGGACCCCATTTTTCACCTCCACCAATTTCCCAGATCTTCTTCCATTACCTACTCAACAACCAAAATCTCCACCCCCACAACTCTTTGATCCACCCCAAGATTTGAGATTAACATGGTCCATATAAGAGAGTTGGCCAAACCACCACCCAAATGCCAATGCACCTACTCATTTCACAAGGATCATATCCCCACTAGGGTTTTGTCCCTCATGCCACTATACCTTCATGACACACCTTCTTCATCCACCTCCCCTCAAATTAACATGATCAACATTGCCACCCGTGCTCAAAAATAAAGGGAAAGGAAAAAGAAACTGGCCCATCAACCAACCCTATACCCAACATACCATCCACACCCATACCCAAAGTCATCATTCGAGGTCCTGCATATCCTATTTCCGATGGGGTCATGCATCACACAATGCTAAAAAAACTACACCAATCCCCCTCAAAATGTCTTTATATGACCTCATCCAAACCTCGAGTCACATCATCAAGCCCTCATGGAGGTCCTTCAATCTATTGAAGTCTTACCAAATGACCCTACCCGTAGCCTCCATCATTACCCCTCACCACGTAGCCTCTCTCACTAGGTCATCACCTTCCTCTACACCTCCACCTACTCACCAAGTGGTTGCCCTCAACTTTTCAGATGAAGAGATCACTCCCTTCCAGTCCAAATGACCCTAACCCCACTCTTTTCATCTCTCCATCTTTATCGATAATATACACATATGACATGATGATCGATGGTGGTGCTAGCATTAACATCATCTCCTCCCATGCATATGACCAAATGTGAATACCTTCCAATTACATGCATGGTAACCTAGTTATGTTGCGCTCCTTCAATGATGCCATGACCTCTACCCTAGGTACCATTATTCTCCATGTCCGCATGGGTCCCGCACTATCCCAGAACTTTTCTATGTCCTAGAAGGGGAGTTCAATATAACTTGTTGCTTGGCTGACCTTGGATCCATGCCATGGGTTGTGTCCCTTGACTTTACATCGCTGCCTCAAATTTGAACATGAGGGACATAATTACACCATCCCTATTGACCCATCACCTTTCAAGACCTGTAACATGCTATATCAGCCCAATGATGTGCTTGTACTAGTCAAGGCATCTGCCACTATCACTACTTCACCTTCACCTACAAGCCCATCCACCAAAACTACCACTACCCTCTTTACATCTAACCTTACTATCCCCACTACAGTTGTAGCCTCTACCACTGATGCACCTGTTTCCCCATCATCTAGTGAGCCATCTATCCCCACTACCCACATACCAACTATTGATCCCTTAGAAGGTGTTTTTCAATGCCTCACTCTAGGGGAATACCACCTATACAATATCGACACCTTCCTCACCCCATAAGAGTATGGGAACCTGTGTCAACACCCTAGTTATGACATCCACATCGGTGAAGTTTTTCCTTATGGCCCTCCCCACCTTCGCACTAATCTAATGTATGGGGGACTTGATATGGCCACCTATAAACCTGAACCTCCATCCCAAACCCAACCATTTTCATCTGACCTACACTCCCTCACTAACCGCCGCTTTGCTCACACTTTCCTCCACCGGTGCGCGTGGAAAGGATTTGGCTTCAGATTTTATGAACAAGGCCTGCCATACTGTCATTTCTTGTACCTCTCATAAACACAATGATTGTAGTGGCATTGGTTTTGATGCTCCACCTCCAAGAAGGTTTGTGTCGACCTCATCCAGGATGAAAATCTTCCCCACCTCATTCACCCACATTATCATCTTCACCATGAGTCCATAGATCCTGAATCTATTCCTCCTAACTTTTTTTTTTCGTAAACACCATTTCCTTGGGACCACTGACCTATCAACGCGATGGTGAAGCTCCCTCTTCTCTCCCATTCTGTATCCTGACATGATCGATGATGATACCTTCTATTAATGTTTTTCAATGTTAGGATGATGAGTCCATCCTCACCTACCTTGGTGTGGAAGACTCTTATATTCATCGGATTCGTTACCCTCTGAGATGTAAATCATGTTGAATGAATCGACCATCGAAATCAACATTAACACTCAGGATGACCCACACATTCTAAAGATCGGCCAATCCTTAGATGCTACTGAACAGGAAGCCTTCACCTCTTTCCTTTGGGACCATAACAACATGTTTTCTTGGTCCTATGCCGATATGCCCGAGTATTGACCCAAAAATCATGGTCCACAATATGTAACCATTCTTGATGCCAAACCATCAAAAAAAAGTTGGAAAATGCATCCTCGCATTGCTCTTCTAGTCAAAGAAGAGCTTAATGCCTTCTCTCGGTTTCCTTCATTCTACCCATTGATTATCCCCAATGGATTTCTAACATTGTTCTATCACAAAGGTGATAGGGGACTCACATTTGCATAGACTTCCGTGACCTCAACCTCACCTATCCCAAAGATGATTTCCCCCTACCAGGCATTGACCAACTGGTTGATCTCACCACTAGCCATGAAATGTTATCACTCATGGATGGTTTCTTGGGCTACAATCAAATATTACTAGCTCAGAGGATCAACACAAGATTTCCTTCATCACCCCTTGGGGGACCTTTTTTGCTATCGAGTCATGCCTTTTGGCCTAAAAATGTTGGTGCTACATATCAGTGAGCCATGACTTACATCTTCCATGACATCATGCATCACGTATATTAGAAGATTACGTAGATGATCTTTTGGCCAAATCTAAACATCGAACCGAACACTTGTCCATCCTTAAAGTCATCTTTGACTGATCTCATCAAGTATTGTGTGTCTTCAACCAAAGAAGTGCATCTTTGTGGTACTTTTTAGAAAACTCCTAGGTTTCATCATTTCTTTGCATGGCATAGAAGTCGATCTGCTAAAGTCAAGGCTATTCTATGGAAATGCCTCCACCCACTAATCTCCATCAACTTTGAAGCCTACAAGGAAAGTTGTAATCCATTCATCATTTTATCTCACAACTTTTATGACCATTGTTGTCAACCATTTCATCATCTTCTCAAGAAAGATGTTTCATTCAAATGGGATGATGAATGCCATAAAGCCTTTGAGGCCTTAAAACAATACCTCCTTCAACCACCAGTACTCATTCCTCCTAAAGATGACTAGCCCTTTTACTTATATATTTCTGCCACTGACCATTCTTTAGGTGTCATGCTCGCTCATCGCGATGAGCAGCACAGAGAGCAAGTGGTTTATTACATAAGTCATACCCTTCTGGACTATGAAACTAGATATACCCACACAAAAAACTCTGCTTAGCCTTAGTTTTCATCGCCACCAAACTCCGCCATTACCTACTCAATCATAAAACCTTTGTCATTACTAATACTGACCCATTACACTATATGTATGCCAAACCCTATCAAAATCAATGTGTCGCACGTTGGCTTATGCTTCTTGCCAACCTTGACCTTGAATTCATTCATCAAAAGTCCATCAAGGGCCAAGAAATTCTGACCAACTGGCTGATGCACCTATTTCCGGGGATCAACCATCTAACTTTGACTTCCCAGATGAGTCTATAGCTACCCTTTCCTGGATGAACCGCTTACCAAATGACACTCTTCTTTGATGGCTCCAAGTGTCAGCGTGGGGGTGGGGCTGGTGTTATCCTCATTCCTCTTGATGGTGAACCTATGCCTTTGTCTTTCAAACTTGATTTTGATTGTACAAACAATATTGTTGAATATGAAGCACTCGTATTGGGTCTTAGCTGCATATGCCTTAGATGTTAAGACAATCAATATCTTTGGTGATTCTTAGTTGGTCATAAACCAAGTCAATGGTATATACCAGTGTCGTAATGAGATCCTTCAAAAGTATAAGCAACACGTAGATATGATTTTGACCACCTTTGACCATTACACACTTCAAACCACCCCACGTTCTACCAATAAATTTGTGGATACCATGGCATGCTTGCTTGGCTTCTCAGATACCTACTTCACCCATGCTGACTCTAAAATATTTGTCACCATACAAAGGCTACAATCACCCTCTTATTTACCTCATGAAGTCTACTCCATTGGAACCATTGCCCCTGACCCACGTGACCTTTGGTATAAGCAAATATGTAGACTATCTTTCCTTTCCATTTTACCCATTGATCTCACTGTAATGGACAACGAGCCTTTCTTAAAAGTGTCTCCCATTATGTCATCATGGGTGGTCTTCTTTACAAGCATGGCTTGATGACATTCTCTTACGATGCCTTACAAGTTCTGAAATTCCCTACACCATTAAGGAAGTCCACGATGGAATTTGTGGAGGTCACTTTAGTGGTTTAGCCATCACAAAATGCATCCTTCACCTAGGCTATTATTGGCCAAACCTAAACGTGACTGTTGTGATTATGTCAAATGTTTGCATGAAATGCCAACAACATGCTAATCTCCACCACACACCTAGTCATGCCTTATAGGTCACACGAGACCTTTGGCCTTTCTCTCAATGGGGTTTGGATCTTGTCGGTGAGATCAACCCCCATTCTTCACAATGCCACCAATGGATCATAACCACTACCGAATATTACACTAAATGGGTAGAGGCCATTCCTCTCATTTCTACAAAAGCTGAGAAAATATGTGAATTCATCAACCATCACATCATTTTCATTTTGGTGTTCCTCACCACCTCATCACTGATAATGGAAAACAATTCAAAAACAAAACCCTACACAAACTATGTGACACTTTTGGCATCCAACTCATTTTTTCATCACCTTATTACCCACAAACCAATGGTCAAGCCGAATCAACCAATAAAACCTTGAACAAAATTCTTATGAAAGGTAGTCAACGATATTGGGAAAGATTGGCATACACACATTCCTTTCACCTTGTGGGCTTATCGTACTAGTATTCACACTTCGACTGCTACCACCCCTTTTCTCTAGTCTATGGTACCGAGGTTGTCTTACCTCTTGAAGTCTAGATTCCATCTCTCCGCATCTCACTACAAGACATGCTCAATGATGATGAATTTCACCAAGATCATTTGGCGTAACTTGAGTTATTAGATGAACGTCATCTCAATGCTCTTGACCATCTCCAAATCTACCAAAAATGTATCAAACGTGCCTATGAAAAACATGTTTCATGAACAAACTTTTTTCAGGTTGGTGACCTCATCCTGAAGGAAAATCAACATGTAACCAAAGAAGAGAAAAGTAAACGGGAAAATTTTCTCCTAATTGGCTTGGACCCTATATCGTTACTCATACCTATGGATCAGGTGCTTATCATTTGTCTTCACTCGAAGGTAAACCTTGAACTGAAGCCCCTCAATGCCTTGCATCTTCGACCATTCTATTGTTGAATCAAGTCCTATATCACCTTCTATCTATTAAAAATTGCTTGTCCCTTGAGCACCATTCACCTTCCATTAACCTATTTTAAAAGATCAGTGACCAAACAAGAATCATGTGATTATCCGTCACCTTTTAGCCTTATCTTTAATATGAGTACCATGGCTCTACTCATGGCATGATTCTCATGGATACTTTTCATCCTTTTTAGGATGGAATCCCATGGTCATTCACCACTTAAAACCTTTCTTTCATAGCTAACCCTTGTGTGCTATGGTTTTGTCTTCATAAAAGAAGCCTATACTTCTCTATAGTCTTGTCCATGACCTAAAAGTCCAAAAACAATTCAAAAGTAATATACGGGATTTTCAATCTCAAACTCCTTGAGTCAAACTTCTAGCAAAAAGATGACTCCCTCAAAAAAAAGGGACATCTAATCTTTCTATCTTGCTACTATAAATAGACTGCTCCCTCGAAGGAAAACTATACAAAGCTAGCCATATTGTACATAGTCTATCACAAAAGAAGACTATTCCTACACAAATAAAATAAAAATATTTTGAAGCTTCCACATCGATCACTTCACGAAGACCTCAAGGAGATATTCTATTCATCCCACATAGACTTCCCACATCGATCAGTCTATAAAAACAAAAGCACAAAGAAAAAAGATAACTTTTTCATCATGGACTTGCCTATTTTGATCTTGGGTCTCTTTCCAAAAAGGCATGTTGTCTCACACTAAGTTAGGCTAAACCAACCTCTTTCACCTCACCACCTTTTTCTCTTTAAATTCTCTACCTCCTCAAGGGACTTTCCGCAAATGTGACATTTGTGATCATGTGACTTTCTTCACCCTTAGAATAGTCAAGTATGCAATGCCTTTAGGGTCTTATGTTCATAAGCCAATCTTTGGTATGCTAGAATCATATTGATCCTTCTCCATAAGGTGGATCTTTTACCACCTCTTACCATTCACCTTCCTCATTACTTATTGATTATCCTATACAGGACCAGATCATCGACATCTCTATTTAAAACAACTCAACCATGCCTATGACCTCAAACTCAACCATGCCTATGACCAAAAACTCAACCATGCCTATGACCTAAACTCAATCATGCCTATGACCTACATTCCCCATGCCTAAACACCTATCAATCCATTCCTTTACTTCATCACAATCTTCCCTAGCTTATGGGAGAACTACATCGGCTGAGGTCCCTTTTCACCTGGGACTATGTAGGCAGCACTCCGAGGGCATGGGGCCCTTGGAGGTTAGCTCACCACTCTTTACCCTAACCAATTCCCCCTTTCCCTTTTTTATTCACATTCTACCCTAGTTAGTTTCCATTTTATATCAATAGCTGGAAATTAAACCTAATAAACATCAACTCATACACATTTTATTACATCATCAAATTATCCATTTATCATTTTCACATTTCCATTATGGCACAAATTTGGAAATTAAAAACCATACCCAGTATATACATCAACATTTGTCTCTCATATTACCAAAACTTGGACATTAAAATGACCTAACTCAACCATGCCTACATCAACCTGACTCCATCATGCCTAAACAACCTAACTCAACCATGCCTAAACTCAACCATGCCTCACCATGCCTACACTCAACCTGACTCAATCCATGCCATGCTGACTCCAACCATGCCTAACTCAACCATGACTCCACCATGCCTAAACTACTTGACTGACCCGACAAACATGACCTAAACACTCCACCATGCCTACACGACCTTGACTCTATCATGCCTAATCCACTTGATTTCCACCTATATATATATATATAATGAAAATTAAAACAAGTACACCATCCATACTATAAATACCATCATCTATAAATTAGAAAGTTTGTGTAAAAATACATGTGAACATAGATACAAATAATAATCACAATCTCTCAAAATATCTCATATATAACCTCACCATCTTTGGCACGCAGGCTGGTATATGATCAAAAATAAAAAAACTCTCATCTACATCCTCATCATCTTCACACGTATGGTATACATATCAAAAATATGTCAAAAACATGGATACACTGATCATCAATGATGACTAATCATCACCCCACCTGATATCCATCCATGTCTCATCAGTCTCCTCTGTCTCCCCTCCAGTGGGGTGCCCTACCAACCTCTCTCCACCTCACCCCGATCTATCCTCTGATGGTCCCTCACCTAGAGCTGGCCTCCGTGCACTAGTAGTCTCACCCTGACCCTATCCTGGGGCTCATCGCCCCCTGTACTCTCTACATTGTGGGTACGTGACTGGTCCTCTCACTCGAGGCCTGTTGTGCTCTATACTCCCCATAGGATAGAAAATCTATCCCTATGGCCATCAAGATGATCCTGATAATACCTGACCTCACCTAAGGCATCCCTCAACCTACCTATAGGTATTATCTATGGTGGTGGTGCCATCGGCCTCGGCCCCCTATACCTATCTCTCGGGACCCTATCCCATTAGTACCTATAAAGAGGGACCATATCCTATGTGCTTGTGCCTATCCTGAGGGACCCTATCCCCCCTTGCCTGTATCTGGGCCTGAAGGGCCGCCCCTTCACTGCCTGTGTAGTGGCCAAATGGCCCTACAAACCTATAATATGTGCCTATAGGGTGGCCACCTATACCCCATCCCCATCTCCACCCTGTGTGGGTACTGTCCCCTATCTACCTGGGCCTGTAGAGTGGCCACATGTGCCTATAAAATACAACTGTGCCTCTCGAGCCTCATCATCACTGCCCCTGCACTATCCCTAACTATGTAATCAGGGTAGCCACCTACCCCTATGGGGCATCCCTCTGCATTGTGATGGTGGCTAAATCTGGCTGCCCTAGCCTCGGCCTTGGTGGTACTGCTCATAAATGTGTGGCCCACCACTACTTATATCTATCAGTCACCCTGGCATCATCAATCCACTTGGTCTATCACCTGCTCCTCCTACCCTATCGTTGGCATTGTCAGCTGTGGTAGAGGTAGAGGCCTCTCCACATCATCCCTCCTATATTATGGGAAGGGTGGAGGTATATCTGAAGCAGCCCAAACTACCATCTAACCCTCTCTATGGGTATCATCTCGTGCTCTCCTACACATCACCCCTCTATCCATCGGAGTAGTTGTAGCTCTCTATGTAGCTCCTCTGCCATCTACCCATATGATGGAAAACCCACATAGGGCCTCCAAATGATGTCCATGCTAGAAACCCTCTAGAAATCACCTGTAATAGGCTACATCGTGTGTAGCTCTAGTAGCTCTCGGCACTCCCCAATCAAGGCACCCATCACCTAAAGCCCACCAAAAAAACAAAACCCGGCTCAAATGCATCATCCCTGGGGCATACCAACTGGATGCACACACACAATGTGCTCATATGCCCCAATCAATGAAGTAGGAAAGTACAACACATGCTAAACCTCTATAGCCACCCATAAGCCCATAGCTCTATATAACTATACAGGAATGTGGGCACCCATGTAAAATGGGTCTTGTCCTCCACCATGTCATGTGTAGAACCCCCATCAAGGATCATGGGAATCTCCCACCCTCTGCATCCGGTAGTGCAAAAACAGACTACCTCCATCAACAACACTACTAGCCTCATCTCCTCTGGATGATGGGCCGGTACATATCCTCGTAGCTCATATTGGTGCATTATGGAACCTCAACTCTACCAGCCCCTCACCAAACATGGTCAACATCAACTCCTCAGATGCCTCTGAGGAGATAGAATACACCTACATCCCCACTATCGGTAGCCGCAGGATCCTGTACACATCCTCCAGGGTGACTGTGATCTCACCCATCGGTAGATGGAAGGTATTGGTCACTGAGTCCCATCTATCGATGAGAGTGACCATCAAACTTAGCTCCTGAGACTATACATGCGGTGGTAGCATTTGACCCCAATCAAGCCAACCTCTGCAACATGGCACCAATCATCAGCTTATCTGCACTCCCTCGTACCTCCACGAGCAAGGGAGGTACCCTATCCACATCGTAGCTGGTCCTGGCTGCATTCAACCAATCACACACATTATTAAAACTTGATTTTACCCAACATTGACCTTCAACCCCTCCCTTCTTCCTGACCCCTCACCCGCTATCTATTTTACACTCTTTACCCTAACCACTTTCCCCTTACCCTTCCTAGACCTCTATCCCTTTCACCCCTAGATACCGGCTAGATTACTCTAACTTCTCTTCGGTCCATTATAACCCACCATCATTTACCATCACCTGACCATGTTAATACATCACACAATGATCATGTCATGGCCATACCTTGACCACGTCGGCCATACATTACTACGTACCCACCCAAACCGAAACCCCAATTTCCTTTACCTAATTTCTTTCCCATTTTCCCTATGAACCTACCCACACCTCACCTAAGTCCCTCCCCAACCCTCTTCCCCCTACCTTTGACCTTTCCCCCCCCTCTTTCATTCATTTAACCACAAATTTCAATTATTTTAACCTCCCTACCTCTACCCTCTACATTTCCTTCTTCCTATATCAAATAACAATGAAAGGATTAGATCTTACCTCATCTTGATGTCACCTCCATGGTGGCATGTCTGGCCATTGTGTTGGTGGTCCACCCAAACCCTCTCTACCTCTCGCCATGTCAAATCAACCTCCAACCTCTCTACCAATCACCTCCCTCCACCTGATCTCATGGACCCATCTACCTGGCTCTCCTCTCCAACTGGATCTCTCCACCTCATCTCGGTACAACCCCATGTACTTTCCTCTCGACAATACACAAAAGTCTCGTGCTCTTGTCATTTTCACAAAATCCAAAACATACAAATGAATCCATATTATATGGATTTTTCCTTTTTATATACCCACATCATCGACTGACCGTTGGTTATACCTAGATCGACATCGGTCTGTGCCCTAGCACACCATGGTTGGTTATACCTAAACCGACATCGGTCATGTGCCCTAGCAAACCATGGTTGGTTTACCTAGACCATCACCGGTTTAGTATGACCTGGCATCGTTACCTGTCATACTCTGTCAATACCCTTTCCCCATTTCGACCAAAATTTACCCTTCCCCGCCACCGTTTGACCTTACCCACCCTTATCAACCTACCTCCAAGCCTACATTACCTATCCCTATCCTTAATTACATTTAGGGACTTGTTATTTTACCCGTACCTCGGCCCTACCCATGCCATGACCTAGCTACCTGGACCCAGGAACATTTTAGTGACCTGTGAACTCATGTGCTCATTATACCTTGTGACACTGTTACCCATGTTGTTTGACCTAATGACCTTACCTTGCCTATTTTCATGTTGTTTATCCTGACCCAACCTTTGGTGTACGGAACATACCTAAACATGTTCCTACACCTGACCTACGTTGTGTTTCCACACCATATCCTATGCCTTGGATACCAGAATCACTTCAACCTTGTTTGGATAAACCTATCGACCTTGGATGATGTAGAGTTTGCATGCTCTTCAACTGGTATTGTGCCATAGTTTATATGTGTGTGTACATTCAACTATCACTACCTTTGACCCTAGCCCATTTCCCTTTTTCCCACTTTGACCTTTACCCCATTTCCCCATTTTTACCTCCACCTACCCGACCCACACCTACCTACCTCACCATTGATTAAGTGGATATTCCCATGTCTTCACCCGTTGCATCTTGTGATGATGGTACCTATTTTTTGCTTAGCCTAATAGCCTTACCTTGCCTATGGTCGTGACCCTTATCCAAACAAACCTTGACCTTTTGACCTTTTGGATGTACCAGAACCACACCTAAATGTTCCTACATCTTACCTCGTTGAGTGCCCGGACCGTATCCTTTACCCTAGATACCGAAACTCAACACTTGTTTGGATGACCTTTACGACCCTAGCTAACATACATTTGTTATGTTGAAGCAACCCTGGTATCTCATGGCATTTCACAACATGTGTGTACATGTCTGAATGCTCTACCTAATCACCCACCATACCTCTTACAATCACCATACCCTCGACCATCACCTTCTTCACACCTCACACTATTTTCAAACCACCCACCTCCTCATTTTATCAAACCACTCACCACTTCCTTCTCTCACCTCATCGGTTCCTAGTTTGAGGGGGTTACCTCCACCCACACACTTAGGGAAACATTACCTTCACCCACACATGGGGCAACCACATCTTTTTTTTCAATGCATCACTTACCAATACAAGCTACACAACAAAAAGGGGCAAAATGTAGACACCAAAATTGGGTCACACTCCCCTTAGCCCCGATCGGATAACCAACTTAAACATGGGCACCTAACCATGGCCCCTTTCACCCCACATTAATAATTAATTTAATTATTTTAATTAAATTAAATACCCATCCTCACAATATCCATTATTTTATTACCTTAATAGACCTAATTTCCACCTCACCTAGACACCTCATCCAACCACCTCACCCTAGACCTATTCTTGGCATGTTTCCATAACTAACAATAACTAAGTCTTACTTTGCCTTAATGAGCTAAGATTTGGTCTAACCCTAAAATCAATGCCTAAGATTTCTCTAACCACATTCCACTCATTAGAAGGGAAGCTTCCATTCTGATCCGTGAAAACAAACCAACTTGGCCCAAGAAATTAGAAAGATCTGCCCATTTTAGTAAACCTAGGGAATCCCACCTTAACCGATGCCAGTCAGACCTAAACCGATGTCTGGTCAAGATGGAACCATCATCGGTTACCATTTATTCACCTTAGCAACCTTGTTTGAGAGGTTGGCACATTTTGAGATCAAGGAAGAGAAAGAGGAGCTGCATGCAAAGAACCAAGGTCTTTTCATGCATCCAGCATCCAGAACCATCATCCAGATAGATCTAGAAGCATTGCACCCATGGTAGCATTCCAAGGAAGCACTTCCATGACACCAAACACCATTCCTCTAATCAACCATCACCTCCATCCAAGCCATCAAAATCATCATCAAGTAAGTATCTTGTTAACCAACATTCTTCTATTTTCATTCTAGTAGGCTTTATTACTTTTGTTATTAGTTTCTACTTGAACTCTCACTTCCCCACCATTTATCTCCATACAAGTTTGATCATTCCTTCACCCACACCATAAAATCACCCATACCTGATAGTTAGACACCTCTGAGTATTTCCAACACCTCCCCAGACTTACACCCACTCCTCACCATCCCGAGTCAAGTCTCAGACAAATCCCTAAACCATGAAATATTGAGTTATTGAAAATCCATAGTAACCATCATGGTTATTACTAAACCATCATCGGTCATACAAGACCGATGCCGGTCTCTATGTTTTATACCCTTCCCAAGAACAAAGCCAAACAACCTCCTACCAATTGACCTAAACAACCCAGAATCAGACCCTGACTAGTCCCAGTACCTTGACAGTCACCTCATCCTTTAGATCCAACTATAGCCTAGCCTATTGTTGTGATTGGATTTTCTTATTGTACTTGAATGAGATACCTAAATCATATCAACTATAGTAGGACTTTACTTATTTCTCGCATTAATTTGTTTTAAACAATGGATTGACAACCATCTAGGAAGTATCACACTTCCGGAACTAGCATACGCTAGGTAGTCCATTGTCATATATCATTTAAATCAAAATAACTAATAATGAACTTTAATATGATCAAAACTCATAAGGAACGAATGGATCGAAATCAACACAATGCTCCATATGATAGATCGATGCAAGTCATGTACATATAGGAGGTGAATGTATGACCTCCTCCTAGGTTATCGTGTAATAACTCTAACTAACTAATACTAGAAGTAGATTTGACTTCACACAACTAGTAGGCTAACTCAACATAACTATTATGCGAACTCAACATAGCTAGAAAGCTAACTCACACAATCTTGCTACAACTAAACAAGCATATCCCATGAGTGTAGGAAAGCTCCAAGTAAATAAAAATACAAGGAAAATAAATATCCTACAATAACACCCACTACAAGCACAAATTAGGTTTGAATTGAAAAGGAAAGTGGGTCCCAAAAACAAGGCTAATGAGGTACCCATGTACAATGAAAATCTATCATAAAGTGGAGAAAAGAGAAAACCCAGTGGAAAAAAATCTCCCCAAAAGAGAAACTAAACTCACTCAAGAAAAATAAAGAAGAAGCAATTTCTTGTAACTTGATCTCGATGAGGTACCCATGTATAATGATCATACCCCGAGTAGAGAGAGAAATAATTGAGGACAATAAGGTCCCCTAAGAAGAGTGTTGATGATGTGGCCCTCGTGTAATGAATGAAGAGAATATACCTACACAAAATAATGTTCCTTCCCTTGGGAAATACAAAAATGAGTGTTAAAATTTGGCCCACTCCATAAAGGAAGAAAAATCCTGCAATAGTATGATATTTACATCTATTCTGCAAGTGAAAGGTGGCATAGGTCTAGAAAATGTGTGAAAAAAAGACAATGGTAATGCTACTGCAGTCTACATGTCGAGAGAGAAGATGGTGGGGGGGAAATGAGCCTCACAATGGGATCCAAAAGAAGAGGTGGATCGTGAAACATCTCTAAAATAGTGAAAGTGAAAAATTTCGAAGGTGGGCACTCCCAACGAGAGAGATGAATGGGTCCTCTAGAATGTGTGATGGCTCAATTAGAGCATATTCCTATAATGCAACACAAGTGGAATCTACAAATAGACAACTCAGGTTGGGCAAATACTTGTACCAATGAGGTTTCTCAATGGGATAAATGTCTGACAAGAATGTATTAACATCACAACATGAAGTAGGAGGAGAAGAATGTTGTGAAGAACTACTGGAAGTCCAAGATGAAGTAACACTACACTCAAAGGTAAGCAACCTATGTATGTGGAGTGTCATCAACTAAGAAATCAAGATGCAATGGAGCACAAGAGGAAATGGTCACATATGTCTTAGAGGAAGGTTCTCTAATATAAAATTTCTACAGAGAGTGAATGGAAGCATGAATATGAATGAAAATGAGCTTTATGGAGGCAACAATAGGTAAAATGTGCTTAATAGCAAGATCCTATGGTGAATGGTCAACATGGGACTCATAAGTAGAAATAGGTGTAGAGGACCACACAAAAATGAAAGGGATGTGAAAAGGGGGAGAATATATGGAGGCACTAGAGTGGTCTAGGGAAGCGTCGAACTCATATGGTGAAACAAGGTTGTCATACAACTATCAAATAATGGTCTATGTAGTGAAAGGAAACTCATTGTTCTCAAACAAACGTAATGTATCCATAGAAATAGTAAGACTAAGAAGGCCATAGACCTCATCATTATGGTTAAACCACTCATACTTTTGTAGAGGCTTATCATGCTCAAGAACAAGACCGGGAGGTAGGGAAGCAAATCATGCATGGTGCAATTATTGATAATGTCGGCCTTTCAAGACAAAAATTTCTCGAGTCAAGCATAACAACAGAATGGTGAAAGTGAAACTCCATAATGCATATAAACCCCAAAAATTATCCCAATGGAACTTTATAACTTAGTGTGAAAAGTACAAGTCCCTAGTGAGATTTACAAGAACCCCCAAAATGAAGCACTTTATAAATTAGTAGGTTAATAAAAATAAATGAATCCATCATATAGAGCACAATAAAATATGCACTTTTGACTAGAACAACTGCTCAAATTTGAGCTACCGATCAAAAGTTATAGCAAATACAATTTCTTGTAAATAATGGCTTATTTAATTAAAATTTTGCAAATTGATTTTAAAATGCCATAAATGAGAGGAAAGGGGGTTATGCATATACTCATTGGAACTAGAAAATAATGAAGAATGCAATGATTTTATTTTTAAGGGGAATTGGCCTGTTGCCAACCTAGGCCTAACCATTTGTCTTCGTCAAGCAAAGATACAAGTTTTTAAAAACCACTTAATTCCTTTTGATGCAATTTTTTTTCCAAATGACTTTGTTTTCCAAAAAAGAAAATAATGTTAGGTTTTGAAATAACTTTAGAGTCAAAATTGGAGATAATTATGATAAAATAAAATTTCAAGATTAGCTAGGGCACGTTGGAGTTGAAGACAACATACCAAAGGTCGTTTTTATCATACCAAGGGGAAAAACCATGTCAAAACTTTTGGTTATGGAGCTGAATTGCTTCAAAAGGAATGCATTTGAGGTTTTCTTGGTTTACACAAAGAATTAGCATCGTTAGCTAACCAACATTGGTCACCAAGAGGTACCGATGTTGGTCGGGGAACCGACATCGGTCGGGATAGGAACCTACATCAATCAAGGAACCGACACCGGTTAGGACAGGAACCTACATCGGTCAAAGAATCGGCACAAGTTACCTATGTATTTATGTTTTTATTTTACACATGGAATCATATCCAACCTTTGATTAGAAGGTGATGTAAATGTTGTGAATGCATAGCTAAGGTGCCTTAATGTTGTAGATGCTTATATAAGCATGAAAGCTAGGGTTAGAAGGTAAATTGGAAAAGGATTGAGTTAGATCCTTGATTCTCCTAGATTGAGAGAATGAAGAAGAAGAAGAAAAATAAATAACATGTTACATGAAGACAGAACTTCCATGGAGAGAAGCTGGACATAAGGAAATAACAATTACATCTAATGGTGAGAAGATGGTATTGTTTCTACTATATTTCATTTGTATTTTTATTGTCTCATTGCAATAGCTTGCATAAGTATGTAAAGCACATAGAATTTTTCTTTTAAATCCACATGTTAGTGAGATCTTGTATTGTATATTCTTCTCGGTTAGATCCACAAGTTGTTGTGAGATCTTGCATTGTTATATCTATAGGTTGTTGTAAGATCTTATATTCATAGATCCGTGAGATCATGTTGTATTATTTATCCATGTAGATCTAGATACATTAGAGGAGGTTGTCATCTTGTATGTGCAGAGTTGATGTAATGAGAAGGGGGAGAGACTTACTTCTTTGTTGTACATATATGGTTACACATTGGTAGACCCTTGTGAGAGGTCTTGTTTTCAAACTCATAGTGAGAGCTTAGTTGCACTGACAGCTGGCAGATGCAGAGTAGTTCCTAGTTATATGAGATTTGTTGGTGGTTTAGAGCATGGTTGTAGTGCACTCATGGAGATTCATTTATAGATTCGGAGGAAATAATATTGGAGAGATGTATTTTACTCTTGTGGGAAGAGTTGATTTTTACTCTTGATCATTATATATATATGAGATATCTATCTTTGGTGGACATAGCCCACATTGGGTGAACCACGGTACAAGTTGTGTTATCTGTGTAAATTTTTTGATTTGGAATATTCTAGTTTCCACTTCCACTTTGCTATAGATTTTGGGGAATTTTGGATCTTGTGTGCATTATTGGGTTTGTTATTGAATCATAACACTATTCCATAGTCCTAAATTCTAAAAACCTAGTATCATAGCCTTTTTCGTTATCTAATATGATTCCAACAACCGGTATCGTAGATTGGTTATTTTAGAGCATGGGTTTACTTTATGGTTTTGTTAGTGGTTTTAGTGACAAGTATGAGAGAAAGATTGTTTTTCTTGATATGAAAATCACATAAAGAGATTTTATCTCAAGTGGGAGCTGGACATATAAGGTTGCTATAAAATATAGTGATCGACGTCGGTTAGGTGGCAAGGTGACATATGAAGGATGGTCGTGGTTTTTATAGGTGATTTGTGGTCGATTCGGGAAACCTAGTTTTAAACAGAAAAATCACATATCTGAATAAATTGAGAGATGCATGGATTGTATCTTGTTTATTGAGGTTTCCTTGTTTCTTAGAGGCTCAAACATGTTGGTTAGATTGTAGATCTAGGTTATAGAGGTATGGTTTTGTTATCTCTCGAAAGTGCACCCGAGAGAGATGGTTGTAGGTTTTCTAGGCTTGCAAAAATTTAATCTCTCTCTTTCGTAGATACAATGGAAACACCTTATGTCTATGGGTATACCTATTTTGACGTGAGTATTTGGTATTAATGTCGGTTCTTTGTTGATGTATCCTAAATTGATTATGGGGTTTTAAAGGTAAAAGATGATTGTAAAGTAATTAAAACTAAGGTGATACACCAAATTTGTATGAGGGCTTTGATTGAGTATATGCACAATTGATATGTGAAATATTTTGATGCATGAGCTAACAGTTTTCTGAGAATTTAAGGGCAAACACTTGGTTATACTTGAGGAAGAATATCACAATAAGACTTGATAAGTTAACGTGCACATTAAAATTATGCGTAAAATACTGAATTTATAATAGGGTAAGATGATTTATTAGGAATTTGCATTCACAATACTAATAGAAACATACACAAGAAGGAAAATAATTGGAAAGGAAGAAACTCTTCACACTTAGAAGGAAAACTGGTAAAAATTGCTTTAGTACTCCTATACCCAAAAAGTCCTCCAAAAGTTCTTCTCGTGCTTTGCAAAGGGACACAATATATAGCAAAAATAGTTCAACTTCTTCCTAACAATAGCCTAAGGCTTGTACTCGTCCATGCATCTTATTTTTATCTTTTATTTATAAATAGATAAAGGAATAAAAATAGGGCATGCAACTACAAATAGGCATTATAGCCATCAATTACAATTGGTCAACTGAAGTTGACTGATCTATTTTTAAGAAAGAAGGGTGAATAATTTGCTAAAAATAAGATTGCTTGCTAGGCAAGTCTCTCTCCATGAACATGCAACTCTATCTTCTTCTCTATTCTGTCTTGTTGTGAAGGCATGAAAAAATACTCTTGTGTATTGAGAAAAAATAAATTACATTAATTGCAATACTTTGCAAAATAATTCATCCAAATATCTATCTTGATTGGGACCACCTTTGTCTCTGATGTTGACACTTGTTTTGTCTTCTAGTGATCACATGGATAAAGCATAGTGTAAATTATCTCTAACCTTCCCACTAGTGGGGACCACCTTTGAACTTGACCATTAGTCTTCATTGGTTTGGCCACTCTTGATTATCCAACCTTAGACTATAGTACTAACATAGTCCAATGAATTTGGCCCCTTTGAATACACATATGGCACATTATAATACTCGCCACTTTGATTATTATTTCCTTGTCGGCTTTTGGATTATTTGGTGTAAATAGATCCATGGGATTCGGTAGAGAGGTAGTAGCACAAAATGAAGATGAGGCTTACATTTGTGTGGGTGAAGCCATGGAAAATTTTTGTTCAACACCACCGTTGTCCTATGAAACATTGTTGCGTGTTATTCTTTTTTATGGCCACCATTGTTGTTTTCGAGCTCGGCCGTGATTTCACTTCTACCTTCTTCAGAGCTATATGAGCTTCTGGGTTTTCGAGATCTCTACCTTTTCCTTGGCCGCCATTGTTGTTTTTTGAGTTGACTATGTAAATGGTGTTGAATTTTGGTAGGTTCTTGATCTCTGAGCAACTTGTGCCAAAATTTGTAAGTTCATAACTGTGGTGAAATTTGAAGGCATTATCAAGATGTACCCATATCTCGAGCTCTGAGTATGTGTTATGAATTGATTTTGTGAATAATTGTGGAGTTCGTGACTTTGTTGGGTTCCTTGATTTTTTTACATATTGTAATGTCGGTCATCCTGGTTCGAAGCTTGGTATAGCCCTGAATTTTGAACCTATATCCTTTTGCTTTTAGTTTCCTCTTGTTCTTTTATGAAGCCATTCTAAGATTTCTTCATGGGTTTTTTTTATTTTGTTACTAGGGGAACCGAAATATGCCATTTCTTTGCATTTTGTGTTGTCAAATTACTTTCTCAGTCAGAAGAATCCCTTGTCATGAATTGAGTTGTTCTGACATTTGAGCTATCAAGATCCTCTAGTGTGCTGGAACTACTCATGGTGTTCATTTGTGGAGAGCCTTTGAGCTTTAGTTATGCATGCTTAGCCTTGTGGAAATTGTTATCTGAATCTTTTGAGTCTCTATTTCGAGTATAGAGTTCAGCTTTTTCCTCAGACCTCTATTTTGGAGTATTTGACATTCATTTCTTTCTTGCATTTCATGTGACCCCTTGGTTCGACCTCGCCATTTCAAGTTGAAACTTGTTTCTGAGTTTGGTTTCTTTAGTTCTGAACTAGATGACCCTGTTTCTTACTCTGATTTTGATACCCCTTAATGGGTTCTCTCTCGACTAGAGCCTGAAACTATAATTTTCTCTTGGATTCACCACTTGAAACTTATGACTTTGGTAATATCATCATCATATCTGATATATGTAGTGAAATTTCTTCTTTGATTGATTCTATCCCTGGAAGTATGATTGTTTGGAAACTGAGTATCCTCTAGTTAGATGTAATAGGCTTGGTTTTTATCATTTGTTGGTACTATATACACTCTGATATTCAGATCTTGAGCCTATAACTACTTACTGAAATTTTGAGTCATGTATCTTTTCAACCACTGAAACCTCATAACTTGTAGAAGTTTACTGCCTAGTTTGCAGCCAGAGTTCCATATGATTATCTGGATTAAAGCTCTATTACTTTATACTTGTGCCTAATAGCCGTAATAGATGTGTTTTCAAAATTCTTTCTTCCTTAACGCAATTTGAAACATGTACTTTGCCTACAAGTATCTTCTCTATTCTATATCTGAATCTTCTTCCATTTACAGAAAATATCGAGTTTGAGTTACATTAATCCTTCTTTCCAGCATGTACTCATGGCTTATCTTGTCTTATGTCATCTTTATAGGACATGATTTATCTCTTCTGGGTGTGACTCTGTATATGCACACTTTAAGAAAATAGTTAGAAATAATTAGGCTTTTTGGCCTCTCTTGTGTCCATGTTTCTTATTCTCTTTTCTATTTCTTCTTTCTGAGTGAGCTATGTAGTTTGATCTTCAAGTAATCTATATCTATTGTTTCTTAGAGATCCATTTGTACGAATTAGGACAATATAGGAATATAGATTAACCTTGAGCTCTTTATTGATGATTCTTATCTTTTTACTTTTCGTGTACCATGCTTTGGATAATGGAGATGAAGATGAAACAAGTTGGGGAGGAGATGCTCTACACAATGAAGAATATCCCAAAGCAATGATGGGTTCACTCATACTCCTTTACTTTATTTTTTATGCATGTGTACCTATTACTTTAGTAGATGCACTTTACTTTTCAGTCACATTCCATGGCTTGTGTGGGAAACATTTGACCTTCCTTGTGAATAAAACATTGAATTTTGAAATTGAGTTGTGTATTTCTTTCTACATTTCAAGCTTATGAATGGAATGTATGATGAACTAAACAACTCGGTCATATAATTGAATGTTATGTAATTGCGGGGTGTCTTGATCAAGACAACACAACTATCCTTCAAGACCTTTGTGTTCTTTTTGATGAAGGTATCATGAAATTACATAATATGTGATCTGCTTACATTTTATAATAGCACACATTGACACTACGATTTCACTTAATCATTAAATAATTCAAGTAGTAACTAATAACATCAGAACTTCTTTAGCTTAGTTATACTTCACCCATGACTTTCATCGTAAACGAAGTTTCAAGTTGCCCATTTTTGCACAAAGGAAAAAATTGTCAACATGGTTTTATCTTGGTATTGTAGTGCTTGTATGTTTTAGATGCACATGCATGGTTTGGGATTGCAAATATAAGTATGAGATAAAGGAGAATTTATGCATCCTTAGTGTACTTAGATCCATTGGATTCGGTAGAGAGGTTGTAGCACGCAACGAAGCTAAGGCTTACATTTGTGTGGGCGAAGCCATGGAAAATTTTTTTTGACACCACTATTGTCCTATGAAACATTGTTCCGTGTTATTATTTTTGATAGCCACCATTGTTGTTTTCAAGCTCGGCCGTGATTTCACTTTTGCCTTCTTCGTGAGCTATATGAGCTTTCGGGTTTTCAAGATCTCTACCTTTTCCTTGGCTTCCATTGTTGTTTTTGAGTTGTCTTTGCAAATTGTGTCAAATTTGGGTAGGTTCTTGATCTTCGAGCAACTTGTGCCAAAATTTGTAAGTTCATAACTGTGGTGAAATTTGAAGGCATTATCAAGATGTACCCATATCTCGAGCTCTAAGTATGTGCTATGAATTGATTTTGTGAATAATTGTGGAGTTTGTTCCACCTGTTGGGTTCCTTGATTTTTTTTACATATTGTAATGTCGGTCATCCTGGTTCGAAGCTTGGTATAGCCCTAAATTTTGAACCTATATCCTTTTGCTTTTAGTTTCCTCTTATTCTTTTTTACGAATCCATTCTAAGATTTCTTCAAGGGTTTTTATTTTGTTACTAGGGGAACTGAAATATGCCATTTCTTTGCATTTTTGTTGTCAAATTACTTTCTCGATAAGAAGAATCCTTGTCAAGAATTGATTTGTTCGACATTTGAGCTATCAGGATCCTCTAGTGTGCTGGAACTACTCATGGTGTTCATTTTGGAGAGCCTTCGAGCTTTAGTCATACATGCTTAGCATTGGGGAAATTGTTATCTGAATCTTTTGAGTCTCTATTTCTAAGTATAGAGTTCGGTTTTTCCTTAGGACCTCTATTTTGGAGTATTTGACATTCATTTCTTTCTTGCATTTCATGTGACCCCTTGGTTCGACCTCGGCCATTTCAAGTTGAAACTTGTTTTTGAGTTTGGTTTCTTTAGTTCTGAACTAGATGACCCTGTTTCTTACTCTGATTTTGATACCCCTTAATGGGTTCTCCGACTGGAGCCTAAAACTATAATTTTCTCTTGGATTCACCACTTGAAACTTATGACTTTGGTAATATCATCATCATATCTAATATATGTAGTGAAATTTCTTCTTTGATTGATTCTACCCCTAGAAGTATGATTGTTTGGAAACTGAGTATCCTCCAGTTAGATGTAATAGGCTTGGTTTTATCATTTGTTGGTACTATATATACTCGATATTCGGATCTTGAGCACCTGTGAATTACTTACTAAAATTTTGAGTCATGTATCTTTTCAACCACGAAACCTCATAACTTGTAGAAGTTTTCGCCTAGTTTACGCCCGAGTTCCATATGATTATCTAGATTGAAGCTCTATTACTTTATACTTGTGCCTAATATCCGTAATAAATGTGTTTTAAAAATTATTTCTTCCTTAGATGCAATCTGAAACATGTACTTTTCTCCTGCAAGTATCTTCTCTATTCTATACTGTAACTTCTTCCATTTTAGAAAATATCTGAGTTTGAGTTACATTAATCCTTCTTTCTGGCATGTACTCATGGCTTATCTTGTCTTATGCCATCTTTATAGGACATGATTTATTTCTTCTTGGTTACAACCTGTATCTGCACACTTTAAGAAAATAGTTAGAAATAATTAGGCTTTTTGGCCTCTCTTGTGTCCATGTTTCTTATTCTCTTTTCTATTTCTTCTTTCTGAGTGAGCTATGTAGTTTGATCTTCAAGTAATCTATATCTATGATTGTTTAGAGATCCATATGCACGAATTAGGATAGTATAGGTATATGGACATACCTTGAGCTCTTTATTGATGATTCTTATCATTTTACTTTTAAGGTACCATGCTTTGGATTATGGAGACAAAGATGAAACAAGATGGGGAGGAGATTCTCTACACAACGAAGAATATCCCAAAGCAATGATGGGTTCACTCATACTCCTTTACTTTATTTTTCATGCATGTGTACCTATTACTTCAGTAGATGTACTTTACTTTTCAGTCACATTCCATGGCTTATGTGGGAAACATTTGACCTTCCTCGTGAATAAAACATTGAATTTTGAAATTGAGTTGTGTATTTCCTTCGCATTTCAAGCTTATGAATGGATTGTATGATGAACTAAAAACTCAATCATATAATTGAATTTTATGTAATTCGATGTCTTGATCAGACAACACAACTATCCTTCGAGGACCTTTGTGTTCTTTTGATGAAGGTATCATGAAATTACTGACTATGTGATCTATTACATTTTGTAAAAAGCACACATAGCTACATATTTCACTTAATCATTAAATAATTCAAAAGTAGTAACTAATAACATCATAACTTCTTTAGCTTAGTTATACTTCACCCATGATTTTCATCGTAACGATTTGAAGTTTCGAGTTGCCCATTTTTTCACAAGTGCAAAAATTGTCAACAAGTTTTATCTTGGTATTGTAGTGCTTGTATGTTTTAGATGCACATGCATGGTTTGGGATTGAAAATCTAAGTATGAGATAAAGGAGAATTTATGCATCCTTGGTGTAGTTAAATCCATGGGATTCGGTAAAGAGGTAGTAGCACGAGAACAAAGACGAGGCTTACATTTGTGTGGGTGAAGCCATGGAAAAATTTTGTTCGACACCACTTATTTCCTATGAAACATTGTTCGTGTTATTCTTTTTATGGCCGCCATTGTTGTTTTAAAGCTCGGCCGTGATTTCACTTCGCCTTCTTGAGCTATATCACTTCACGGGTTTTCAAGATCTCTACCTTTTCCTTGGTGTCATTGTTGTTTTTGGGTTGGTGTGCAAATGGTGTCGAATTCTCGTAGGTTCTTGATCTCCCACCAACTTGTGCCAAAATTTGTAAGCTCATAACCTGTGGTGAAAATTGATGGCATTATCAAGATGTACCCATATATTGAGCTCGAGTATGTGCTATGAATTGATTTTGTGAATAATTGTGGAGTTCGTGTCTTGCCTGGTGGGTTCCTTGATTTTTCTTACATATTGTAATGTCGGTCATCCCTGGTTCGAAGCTTGGTATAGCCCTAAATTTTGAACCTATATCCTGTTGCTTTTAGTTTCCTCTTATTCTTTTACTTAATCCATTCTAAGATTTCTTCATGGTTTTTTTTTTATTTTGTTACTAGGGAACTGAAATATGCCATTTCTTTGCATTTTTGTTGTCAAATTACTTTCTCAATAAGAAGAATCCCTTGTCATGAATTGATTTGTTCTGACATTTGAGCTATCAGGATCCTCTAGTGTGTTGGAACTACTCATGGTGTTCATTTGTGGAGAGCCTTCGAGCTTTAGTTATGCATGCTTAGCCTTGTGGAAATTGTTATCTAAATCTTTTGAGTCTCTATTTCTGAGTATAGAGTTCAGTTTTTCCTTAGGACCTCTATTTTGGAGTATTTGACATTCATTTCTTTCTTGCATTTCATGTGACCCCTTGGTTCGACCTCGCCATTTCAAGTTGAAACTTGTTTTTGAGTTTGGTTTCTTTAGTTCTGAACTAGATGACCTTATTTCTTACTCTGATTTTGATACCCCTTAATGGGTTCTCTGATTGGAGCCTAAAACTATAATTTTCTCTTGGATTCACCACTTGAAACTTATGACTTTGGTAATATCATCATCATATCTAATATATGTAGTGAAATTTCTTCTTTGATTGATTCTACCCCTGGAAGTATGATTGTTTGGAAACTGAGTATCCTCTAGTTAGATGTAATAGGCTTGGTTTTTATCATTTGTTGGTACTATATACACTCTGATATTCAGATCTTGAGCCTGTAACTACTTACTAAAATTTTGAGTCATGTATCTTTTCAACCACTGAAACCTCATAACTTGTAGAAGTTTTCCTGCCTAGTTCTGCCAGAGTTCCATATGATTATCTGGATTGAAGCTCTATTACTTTATACTTGTGCCTAATATCCGTAATAGATGTGTTTTAAAAATTATTTCTTCCTTAGATGCAATCTGAAACATGTACTTTTCCGCAAGTATCTTATCTCATTCTATAATGTAACTTCTTCCATTTACGCTTAAAATATCCGAGTTTGAGTTACATTAATCCTTCTTTCCAAGATATACTCATGGCTTATCTTGTTTTATGTCATCTTTATAGGACATGATTTATCTCTTCTTGGGTACAACTCGTATATGCACACTTTAAGAAAATAGTTAGAAATAATTAGGCTTTTTGGCCTCTCTTGTGTCCATGTTTCTTATTCTCTTTTCTATTTCTTCTTTCTGAGTGAGCTATGTAGTTTTATCTTCAAGTAATCTATATCTATTGTTTCTTATAGATCCATATGCATGAATTAGGACAGTATAGGAATATGGATTAACCTTGAGCTCTTTATTGATGGTTCTTATCTTTTTACTTTTTAGGTATCATGCTTTGGATAATGGAGATGAAGATGAAACAAGTTGGGGAGGAGCTTCTCTACACAATGAAGAATATCCCAAAGCAATGATGGGTTCACTCATACTCCTTTACTTTATTTTTATGCATGTGTACCTATTACTTGAGTAGATGCACTTTACTTTTCAGTCACATTCCACGGCTTGTGTGGGAAACATTTGACCTTCCTGTGACTAAAGCATTGTATTTTAAAATTGAATTGTGTATTTCTTTCGCATTTCAAGCTTATGAATGGATTGTATGATGAACTAAACAACTAAGTCATATAATTGAATGTTATGTAATTGGGTGTCTTGATCAAGATAACACAATCTGTCCTTCAGACCTTTGTGTTCTTTGTTTGAAGGTATCATGAAATTACTGACTATGTGATCTGTTACATTTTGTAATTACACACATAGCTATAGATTTCACTTAATCATTAAATAATTTAGTAGTAACTAATAACATTAGAAATTCTTTAGCTTAGTTATACTTCACCCATGACTTTCATTGTAATGACGAAGTTTGAGTTGCCCATTTTTGCATAAGTGCAAAAATTGTCAATGTGTTTTATCTTGGTATTGTAGTGCTTGTATGTTTTACATGCACATGCATGGTTTGGGATTACAAATCTAAGTATGAGATAAAGGAACATTTATGCATCCTTGGTGTAGTTAAATCCATGGGATTTGGTAGAGAGGTAGTAGCACATGTGCAACGAAGACGAGGCTTACATTTGTGTGGGTGAAGCCATGGAAAATTTTTGTTCAACACCACTTTTGTCCTATGAAACATTGTTCTCGTGTTATTCTTTTTATGGCCGCCATTGTTGTTTTCAAGCTTGGCCATGATTTCACTTCTTCCTTCTTCAAAGCTATATGAGCTTGGGATTTTTGAGATCTCTACCTTTTCCTTGGCTGCCATTGTTGTTTTTTGAGTTGACTGTGCAAATGGTGTTGAAGTTTGGTAGGTTCTTGATCTCTGAGCAACTTGTGCCAAAATTTGTAAGTTCATAACTATGGTGAAATTTGAAGGCATTATCAAGATGTACCCATATCTCAAGCTCTGAGTATGTGCTATGAATTGATTTTGTGAATAATTGTGGAGTTTGTGCCACCTGTTGGGTTCCTTGATTTTTTTACATATTGTAATGTTGGTCATCCTGGTTTCAAAGCTTGGTATAGCCCTGAATTTTGAACCTATATCCTTTTGCTTTCAGTTTCCTCTTGTTCTTTTATGAAGCCATTCTGAGATTTCTTCATGGGTTTTTTTATTTTATTACTAGGGGAACTGAAATATGCCATTTCTTTGCATTCTTTGTTATCAAATTACTTTCTCAATTAGAAGAATCCCTTGTCATGAATTGAGTTGTTCGACGTGTTTGAGCTATCGGGATCCTCTAGTGTGTTGGAACCGCTCATGGTGTTCATTTGTGGAGAGCCTTCGAGCTTTAGTTATACATGCTTAGCATTGTGGAAATTGTTATCTGAATATTTTGAGTCTCTATTTCTGAGTATAGAGTTCATTTTTTCCTTAGGACCTCTATTTTGGAGTATTTGACATTCATTTCTTTCTTGCATTTCATGTGACCCCTTGTTCAACCTTAGCCATTTCAATTTGAAACTTTTTTTGAGTTTGGTTTCTTTAGTTATGAACTAGATGACCATGTTTCTTACTCTGATTTTGATACCCCTTAATGGGTTCTCAACTGGAGCCTGAAACTATAATTTTCTCTTGGATTCACCACTTGAAACTTATGACTTTGGTAATATCATCATCATATCTGATATATGTAGTGAAATTTCTTCTTTGATTGATTCTACCCCTAGAAGTATGATTGTTTGGAAACTAAGTATCCTCTAGTTAGATGTAATAGGCTTGGTTTTTATCATTTGTTGGTACTATATACACTCTGATATTCAGATCTTGAGCCAGTTAACTACTTACTAAAATTTTGAGTCATGTATCTTTTCAACCACTGTAACCTCATAACTTGTAGAAGTTTACTACCTAGTTTATAGCCAGAGTTCCATATGATTATCTAGATTGAAGCTTTATTACTTTATACTTGTGCCTGATAGCCGTAATATATGTGTTTTCAAAATTCTTTCTTCCTTAGCTACAATCTGAAACATGTACTTTGCCTGCAAGTATCTTCTCTATTCTATACTGTAACTTCTTCCATTTACAAAAATATCTTGAGTTTGAGTTACATTAATCCTTCTTTTCGGCATGTACTCATGGCTTATCTTGTCTTATGCCATCTTTATAGGACATGATTTATTTCTTCTTGGCTACAACCTATATCTGCACACTTTAAGAAAATAGTTAGAAATAATTAGGCTTTTGGCCTCTCTTGTGTCCATGTTTCTTATTCTCTTTTCTATTTCTTCTTTCTGAGTGAGCTATGTAGTTTTATCTTCAATTAATCTATATCTATTGTTGTTTAGAGATCCATATGCATGAATTAGGACAGTATAGGAATATGGATTAACCTTGAGCTCTTTATTGATGGTTCTTATCTTTTTACTTTTTAGGTACCATGCTTTGGATTATGGAGACAAAGATGAAACAAGTTGGGGAGGAGATGCTCTACACAACGAAGAATATCCCAAGGCAATGATGGGTTCACTCATACTCCTTTACTTTATTTTTCATGCATGTGTACCTCTTACTTCAGTAGATGCACTTTACTTTTCAGTCACATCCCATGGCTTGTGTGGGAAACATTTGACCTTCCTTGTGAATAAAACATTGAATTTAAAATTGAGTTGTGTATTTCCTTCTGCATTTCAAGCTTATAAATGGATTGTATGATGAACTAAAAACTAAGTCATATAATTGAATGTTATGTAATTTGGTGTGTTGATCAAGACAACACAACTATCCTTCAGACCTTTGTGTTCTTTTGTTGAAGGTATCATGAAATTATAGACTATGTGATTTATTACATTTTGTAATAACACACATAGCTACAGATTTCACTTAATCATTAAATAATTCAGTAGTAACTAATAAAATCATAGCTTTTTTAGCTTAGTTATACTTCACCCATGGCTTTCATCATAACTTTGAAGTTTTGAGTTTCCCATTTTTACACAACTATAAAAATTGTCAATGTGTTTTATCTTGGTATTGTAGTGCTTGTATGTTTTAGATGCACATGCTTGGTTTGGGATTGCAAATCTAAGTATGAGATAAAGGATCATTTATGCATCCTTGGTGTAGTTAGATCCATGGGATTTGGTAGAGAGGTAGTAGTATAGAATGAAGATGAGGCTTTCATTATAGAAGCATGTACTTCAATTAAAGATGAGTTTGAGTATCTTGGTGCTAGTAAGGTGATGTGTATCATCTTGGTGTAATTTTCTATTGCATGTATGATTACTATTAAGTTTTTGTGCAAGGTTGGGTGCTTCTTGAAATGAGTGGCTCAAAACAACTATTGACTTTCATCTAAGTAGGCACCTGGTTTAGTGTACTATGCCATTTGTGGCATTGTGTTCATTCCAAGAAGACCGACATTAGTCAAGGAACAAATATCGATCATAGAGGAGAACTGTCTTGGTCAAAAACCATAGTCAATCTTTATGAAAATGAGTTTACACGGGGTTTCTTATAGTATAATAGGGCATGGGAGGGTTTGTGTCCCATTTTAGAGGATTAAGTTTCTTGCACAAGGTTTACATGGTAGAAACAGGTGTAGATAACTTCAATGATTGAATTAGAAAGAGGGAAAGAGTTGGCTCGGTGAGCCCAATGAGACATGGGTCAAATTCAAGTATCTCTATATCGTTCATGTTTTATTTCTATCATTTGGAGCAACTAGTATTATGTTTGGTTTATGTACACAACTAAAAATTATCACCATGGATATTTGGTGGGCTTGAATTTTATTTCTTGGATGTGTTGAAATCTTGAGGACAAGGGATTCTAGTCTAAGGATGATATCCTCAATGAAAATTCATGTTTAGACACATAGTTGTTGGTAATGAAAGATGTTAAGTACGCGGGATGAAAAGAATGTGATTAACCTACTTCACAAGAAGTACAAAATTTTGTGATGAAGAAGTATTCTTTGATAAGAAGGGAATACATTTTATATTTATTTCATCTGTTTTATTTCTCACTGACATATATAGCTTTTGAGCTCGGTGGTTAGAGGTAGTGCAGGGGAGTTCATGTTGAGTGGGAGCAAGCCATGGATGTTGGTATTATAGGTTGGACACATATGCACATGCAAAGTGAGAGGAGGATGTTACTATTCAGAGTAGCATGAGGCACAAGTGGTTTTGGAGGACATTCATGGCTTTTTAGGTATTTTTGATTTTATTGCATGGTGATGTCACTTCTGGTTTTATTTTGTGGTGCCTAGATATCATTTGGGATGGAATTGATGGTTGATTCAGTTGGGTGAAGAAGAGAAAGAATATTTCAGTGTTTGAATGGTGAAAAAGGGAAATATGATTGTTACTGAGAGATCGAGTGTCGATTTCGGTTAATCGTAGTGGGTCATCCGGGAACCGTGGTTAGTCAAGAGTTGATCGGGTGTCGGTTGGGAAACCATGGTGGGTTTGGCTATAGGTTTGATGAGTGTTTATTTACCATTTTTAGATGGTGCCCTTAGTTTTCTTTTATCTTGGATGGTTTAAGCAGTATGTTTGATGACATTATTTTCTAGTATTTACACTAGTTATTAGTAACATGGTTAGCATGGTTGTTGTTGTTGTTGTTGATATTGATGACCACATGATTCATATTTATCTTTGGATTTATTCGGTGGAAGACTTGGATTTTCCTTAAATCTTTGTGATATGGATGGATGTACATGGTGAGTTTGTACATGTGTATGAATTTGTTTTGTGATTTTATGATGATGCAGATGTTTTTTTGCACATAGATGCCTATGAACATGGTTGAGATTCCTTGAGAATGATTAGAGGATGTTTGTATTTCCTCTTATTACTATGTTACTCCATGATAGATATGTTAACTACATATGGTTGTCTTTGACATGCAAGTTTCTTATACATGGTTGGATTTACAAATTGCAATGTTTGGATTCTTTTAGTTATGCACATGTTTATGGATGTAGTCACTTTTGCACCCACTAAGAACAAGGGAACCTCATGTGCGCCAGCCTATCACCCAGTGGGCACTGGGTACTCACCCAAGGCGTGTGAGAGGGAGCCGAGTCTCTCTTTTATGTGAGTCTAGTGGAAGGCATAGTTCATGATCCTGACTTAGTGTTTTAATAGACATGAAGAACTATAGAGCTCAGGACGGCTTCTACACCCCTTCAGTCATAAGAGAACCAAAGCGTGCAATAAAATAATAGAACTAAGAGTTGTAAATCTACTACTATACTTAACCATTCAAGTAAGATTCACGATTATATAAGAATAGAAGTACAATAGAAATATGCATGTAATACAGAGAAAGAGTCTTAATACATTTGTCATGGCAACCTTATCACATTCATTCATAGTGTTACTTATAAAAGATTATAGAAGGAAGACCGTAGTCATGTGCCATGTGTGGATCCATACATGTATTCTCACAAGACAAAAATTGCATTCCCCATTTCCCCATTACATCCTTACTAGAATTTTGTACCCATTTTCATCCCATAGTCTCACAGTAATTCTGCAGAGCTCCACTACCTCACTGTCTCTCTTCTTTGCCAAGGGCATGCATATAAATAGGCCTCTGAGCTCTAACAAACTCCTCTGCAGCCTCAGATCTGGCCCCAAGTGTCAAGGTGTGGGTCACCCGACCGCATGCCTCTCCATGTCATGATTAACTTTTTGGATCTTTCTATCGCAAGGTATATTCCTCCAGGACACCCTGTCACCAAGCTGGAACCTTATCCAAATGGAACACATTCTTCATGTGTCCTACCCAAGGGCCAAAATGGCTAAGTCCCAAATTGTTCTTCACGTGGTGCACATCCTTGGTTCTCCAAGAATCCTTTTGAATACTACCTTGCATGCCTTCACTTGCGCACTTCCTTCGGTCATGCATGCCTATGCGCCCTTAAGATTTGGAAGCTATAATTAGGGCCCAACATTACCCCACACTTCACCTATTCTCCGCCTTGGGAACCTTCTCAAAGAATGTAGTACAAAAAGAATGCAAGGCCTTTGCCTTGGAAAAGAATGGGGGAAAGAATAAAGAAATGGGAAGAGAAAGAATAGGGGAAAATTTCCTAAAGGAGGGGAAAGTTTTAATGGAGGTCGGCTCAAAGTGTACTCCAAGTGCTGACTTCCTTCTGCGCTTTAGTGTAGATGTCACCAACCAAGGTGCTCACCTCGTCGAAGGTTAGCCCCTCCCCTTGTGTGGTAATGGTTTCCACCACAGTCTCAGTTCTTTAGCATGATCTTCCAGGCATCCATCTTCCTTGTGATGATTTTGTAGAGCTCTTTTAGCCGGGTTTTGATTGAGACTCACCGGTTCTCAATGGCTTCGGATTTCTTTTCTACTTGGCTATGATCCTTTCCCACTCGGCTCTATTTCCCTTATTATTTTCTCTGAATTCCTTCAACTCGGCTTCATCATTGGCAAGTAGTATGCTTGTCACTTTGTCTTGATCTGTGCAATGGTCGTAAGTGACCCCCGTGGTTTGTGTAGCTGTTCTTACATCGGCGAGCACCTTGTTGTATTCGGCCACAAGCGCGATGACCTTCAACTTGTCTTCTTTCTCCAAGCACGCCGCTACCTCTTCTGCTAACTCTAATGCCAAGGGCTGCCTCTCCATGGTGAGGATCCGAGTCAAGTCCTCTAGGCACTCCAAGGAGGATCTATACTTTTGCGCAGGAGGGTTAAGGTCCGGGTGCTTCATGATAATCGATTGGGAGATGAGCTCCACCTTCTTGGAAACTTCACATACCCTGGCCTTTTCCTCCTGAAGCTCCCTCTGTAGTTGAGCACTGATTAATTTCTCAAGGTTGAGATCCTTCATTAGCTTCACCACTTCTTCCTTCCTCTTCTCCAATAGGTCCTCCAAGACTCTAACCCTATCATTCTACCGAAGAGCCTAGCCTCGATTTCCATGGAGACTTTGTTGAGCATGTTACACACTTGCTCATCCGATAGTTACTACATGTTTACAATGGGGTTTTCCCCTTTCCTTCGAGACAAGCTTTAATACCGCTCCTTGGTTAATCTTGAATTCAGGCTCATCGAGGTGGGAGTCGAATGCCCATGATAACATCTTCCTCATTCATGGGTATCCACCCTCAGGGTCAAAGGACTCCATGGTGGTGAGCTCCTTGGTGGGCATGGTACTTTGGAAACACATGCACAAAACTTTGTTGGGGTCATCAATGTAACCCATCATTGTTCTTCCCCCTTCCACGTGTTTACTTCCCATGCGCATGCCCTTGGGAACAAGTTACCAAAAGAGTTGGGCCTTTTGTGCTACCCACACTCTTCTCCCTCTGCTCTTCTTTAAATTCACCGAGCACTAGTCCGCACTGCTACCCCAACTCCTCATTGACCAAGGCATTGATTATCCTCTCTACCTCCCTTGTTGCCTTCTCATTCACCTCCTCCTGAGTGAGCTTGGGCATATCTCGGCTCCTCGTACTAGCTCGCTCCTTCTTCGCACACACCTTCCTCCCTTTGGGTGCCCTTCCTCCTTACAAAGATGAAGGCATCATTTGTATCCTCTACTTCCTCTCCCTCCGAGTCATGGACATTAATTGGCTCTTGATCCACCTCCAGCTCTTCCCCTTCATCATCATCCCTTTCGCCTACATAGGCATTCAGGTTGTCTATATCTTTAGACCCTTGTTCCTTCATTCCTTGTTCTTCTTCTCTTGCAAAAAATCTCTGGAGTCGGGATGATGTCTTTTCTTCATCTGAAGGTTCTTCAGGGATGGTGGTTTCGCAAGCTGGGGTCTTTTCCCGACCACCGTTCTTCTCTTCTTTCGACATAGGTACTCGGCCCCGTGGTACCTACATTCTACCTTTCCACCACCCCTTGTTCTTCCTCTTCTTCTTCTTTCTCCTTGCGCTTTAGCGCTGGCTTCTTCCTTCCCATGGGGTCATCTGGGATGGATATTTCATTTTCTACGTACATGCCCTTCTCAAACTTTGGCCTTATGCATAGGTAAATTCTAGGCAGTAGCGCTCTCAACAATTGGTAAGGTCATCGGCCTTACGATGTGCACGTCCTGTGACATGTACCTTTCAACATATGCGTGCTTCCCTGGGTAGACCAACTTCTTTCTCATCTCTCTATGTTCACTATCAAGGGTGGACAGGTTGAGTTTTAACTTCTTCGACTCCTTATACCTATTCACCCTACTTGGAAAATTGGGCAATAAATGAGAAGGGGAGTTTACACCAGGGACTCCAACTGCCATCCACCAAGATGAATCTACCAATGCAGAAGTGTTGGTATACCGTGAACTCTGCTTCTCCTTCAGTCACCATGGGGAGTTGCTTAGGATCCGCCATTCAGCCCCGAATGCATTCCTAAGGCACGTATACCATTTATCCAAGTGCGCCTTGTGCACCCCTATCATTGACTCACAAGTATACTTCTGGAACCTGTCCATGGGTGAAGGGTCTTCATCGAGGTACTCCCATACGAACTTATCAGATGCATTGCACCCCGATTTCTGAGAACACAATGGTTAATAGAATGTTCCCAAACAATATCTTTCCTCCATTCTCCGCTCGCTTATAATCTCATCTGCTATGTACTGGGAGATATTGTACATGGTGCCTTCCATGACCTTTCTGTAGACATTCAACCAGGGCTTGCTCACCTGGGTCCACCTCTCTTGTCCATTCAACTTGGAAATGAGGTGTGTGGCCATTTTCATCACCGGATCACTGATATCCATGATGTCGTAGTACCTCGATCCCTTCTTATAATCCTGGGATGCAATGGTTTCCTTAATTGCCTCCTCATCCTAGAGGTCATCTATGATCGTGCATCCCCTTTATAGCTTAAGCCTGTAAAGTGTGAGATTAATTGTGGAGTTATGCACATTTTACGCCCTATGAAGCAGAAGAAATCTTCATGCATGTGCATCATTAACCATTGGTATAGCGCTGGGCTTCCCAAAGTATGGTAACTCATAAAGTTGGAGAAGCCCTACCTTCTCCATTTTCACTTTGACTACACGTTGCTGTAGATCGGCATCCCATCAGGTGTTCATTTGTTTGTGGGGCACACCAGCTCCAACACCATTTCCTTCATGATTATACTTGACCGGTGATTGTAATCGATTACGGTCATCTGTCTGATGTGGGACTCCCACTCTTGCCCTAGCAAAACCCCATCTGGGTATTACATCTCTGAGTACCATTCCTCATTGGTATCCAAGGGGATTTCATCTTCTTTCTTCTTTCCTTTTCCCTTCCCCTTTCCCTTCTTGGATTGTACTACAGGCTTATCAACTGGTTTCGTGGCCATCATTTTACCCTTTTCTTTCATTCCCTGGTTACTTTTGAGTTGTTTGAGAGTTTTCTTCACGCGCCCGTGCCCTAGAGTACAAACCCTAATTTTTGACTTTCCTCCTTTGATCACGGTGCTCTTTCCCAATGTTCCTCACACCCATGAATCACTTCTACTCTAGTTTGTAGATCAACCAGACTGATTGCACATGAGTTTTTGAGATTTTCCTTGCACATGAGTTAGCTCTCAAACCCTAGCTCTTGAAAGAAAATTGTTCTCCTTGTTTTTGCAAAGTAAAATAATGAACTACCCATCCTTGTATTTATAGCTTTTCCCACTTTTACGCATTAAAGGCTAGGCTACCTACCACCATACGACAATATTTAATGTGGCATTTTTCAAACAAACCCGACTTTGTGCTTTTCCTTACATGCCCAATCCTTGTGTGAAATTTTTTCACCCACGCCCAATCCTTGCGTGAAAACTTTTTCAACCTTCTGGCACGCAGACAATCCATCTTGACAGAAGAATCTTTGCATGTGTTACCAGCACCAAAGGCACCTCTTCCATCCTCATGATTCTTGCTTTCACCTACCTCGTGTTTTTGCGCTTTCTCCTTTGTACGTGGATTTCCAATGGAACTCTATTTTGTCATCCATCTGCCTTCCTAATGCATCTTTTCAACAAGGCCAGTTCGAATGGTCTACCAACCCAATCCTCTTGCAGAATAACTTCATGCCTCTTTTTATCACCTCACCCCACACTAAATCAATGCGGTCCTCTGCGCATAATCATAAGTTTAAAAGTAATAAGGTTACCGGCACCCAAGGTGCAAAACAAGACAACAACGAAAGGGAAAAACAAGAAAGGAAAAGCATAAAAGGAAATGCTAAACTAACTGGCAGAACTACCTTATTTACAAACACCAAGAAGCATTATTTATAGTAGGGCTTCAGCCTACTCCCATTAAAGTGTCCAGGTAATTTTGTTCCATCCAACGCTTATAGAACTAGCATGCGCCTGAATCAAGGATGTATGAAATTACATAAGGACCCAACCAATGCACCTTCAACTTTCCAGGATGGCGTAGAAATTTTGAATCATATAGCAATACCATCTGGCCAACCTCAAACTATTTGTTTTTAATGTGGCGGTCATGCCATGCCTTTTGTTTAGCTTTTTCAGTTGTTTGGCTCCATCTTGCTAGTGAGCAGCCTTTCATCCAACTTTATTAACTCATCAATTCTCTCTTCCAGTGCTTGTTCATCATCCAACCCTCCTACGCGCATGTTATATGTAAAGCGATGGTAGCATAAATTCAACCGGTAAAATAGCCTCTCCGCACCAAACACCAGTTGAAATGGTGTGGCCTTGTTCAACCTTTTATACGTTGTTTTGTATGCCCAAAGGATTGCTTGACACCTTGTCATCCCAATCCTTCCTACCCATGTCACATATCTTAGTCAATGTGTGACTAAGGATTTTGTTGAATGCCTCTGTAGTCCCATTTTCCTGAGGGTGATAAGGGGTAGTCTTGTGATGGGCTACCATGAATTCTACCAATAGAATCCTGATTGTTTCATTTAAGAAGTGAGTGCCCCTATCACTTGTTAAACTTAATGGGCACCCATACCTACTGATAATGTTCTCCCACAAAAATCTAGTAGTCATGGCTGTGGTGCAATCCCTAGTGGGCATGGCCTCTGCCCACCTTGTCAGATAATCAGTACAGGTAATGATATACCATGAGTTAGTCCTTCACGTAGCTGGTGAGATTGGTCCGACAAAATCTATTGCCCACTTTTCAAAAGGTTCCACGCTGGCGATGGGGTGCAAGGGCATCTCATCCCTTTTTCCTAGGTTTTTCAAGGCACTACAGTGGTCACAGGCCTTGCAAAACTCAATACAATCCTGGTGAATCATCTCCCACCATAGTCCAATGACTAGGATCTTGTGTGTGGTTACATTCCCGCATAGTGTCCTCCATGGAAATCCCACCATGGGCTTCTTCTATTATAGCTATGTGTTCATGTTCTAATACACACCAGCACAAAACCTCATCGCGGCCCATTTTATACAAATCCCCATTGATCAACATGAAGGGCGTGGCATGTATGGCTAACCTTTTCCTTTCCAGAGCATTCATCCCTTCGGCGCCACACCTTCCTTTGAGAAAAATAGCAATGTCTTCTAGTTCTGAGGGCACGCGCCATAACCTGAATAGTTGTGCATCTGGCATGGTTTCCTCGATACTCTACGTGTCCTCTCCGAATCAATCCTTGATAAATGATCGGCCCACAATTGTTCTTTCCCAATTTTACCACCACTTTGAATTCAAATTCCTAAAATAAAAGAACCCAACGACATATGTGCCCTTGCAACACTGCTTTGTTTACTAGATACTTCAAGGCCATATGGTCAGTGTAGAATATGAAAGGAGTTGCCAACAGATATTGCCTAAATTTGTGGAGCACGTAGATCATTGACAATGCCTCGCACTTGGTCATTGTATAATTTTGTTCTCATTGGTGTCAACTTTCTACTTACAAAACACAAGGGATGATCAACAATCCCCTCTCCTAGTTGAGCAAGAACAGCTCCCATTTTTGTACCAGAGGCATCCACGTGGACATGGAAAGGTTTATCCCATGATGGGAATCGTAGAATAGGTGCGGTGATAAGCCTTTCTTTTAGAGTGTCAAATGCCCTCTGCTGCACCTCTCCCCACTGAAAGGCACTCTTGTGTCTGAGCAATATTTCCAAAGGTGTGGCGATCTTGGCATATCCCTTAATGAACTTTCTATAGTACCCAGTGTGTCCAAGAAATCCATGCATGGTGCTTTGGCTAGTAGGCTCCCCTAACCCCACAATAACTACAACCTTCACGAGATCCACCAGTAAGCCCTCTTTACATATGATATGCCCCAACAACATTCCAAAAGGAGTTGCAAAGATACATTTCTTGATGTTGAGGGAGATCCTCAACTGCCGACATCTTTCAAACATCAACCTCAAGTTATCACAATGGTCCCTTACCAATCCATACACTGTCCAATCATCCAAATATACTTGAAGGAACTTGTGGATGAAGTCCTTAAATGCTTGTACCACTATGTGTGAAAATACAATGGGCGCATTCTTCAACCCAAAGGGCATGACCGTATATGCAAAGCTTCCCACTGGTGGTGAAAGTTGTCTTTTCTTGGTCTTCCTTGGCAATCCTTACTTGGTGATATCCCGAGAATCCATCCGTAAAGGAATAGACCTCACACCCAGCAACTCCTTCCAAAATATCTTCAGTAAAGGGGGTGGGAAAAGGATCTATGATACAAACAACATTTAATTCCCTGTAATCCACACATATCCTAATCCACCCATCCTTCTTTATGTTGATCACCATTGGACTTATCCACTCTGATTCCTCCATAGCCTCAATGATACCGGATGCTATCATCTTGTCTAGTTCTTCTTTAACCCTTACGCGCATGTTGGGATTCATCCTGTAAGGCCTCTTCCTGACCGGGCGCACACCATCTTTCAACTTTATCCTCATTTCCCCAATGAATGGTGGATGCTTTCAACTCATGGTATCCGCATGGGAATAAATCCTCAAATTCACGCAAGAGATCGATGATCTTTGATACTTCCTTGTCTCGACCAGTAGTCCCCAATGATAGCTTCTTGGGCTCCTCTTCCGAGCCGATGTTAACTTTCTTGGTTTTGAGTGGTTCATGATACGTGCGCGCACATGCATCCACACACATCAACTACTTTTGTGCATCCCAACCGAATGGTCGACATTGGATCTTTCATCTCCTCCCCATCAACAAGGTATACCATCTTTCCTTTCTCCTTTTCAGCACATGCGCTTGAATTATATGTCTTCTGGTTCCTCCTCTTCGAACCGCGCTTCTAAGCTAGGTCCACCGAGTAAGTTTACTAACCTATCTTCCGCCATGGTGCAATCCCCCAGAGTGAGGTGCACTTGATAGTCTGCAATGCCTCATCAACTAGTTGCTTGGTACTTTGGTACTCGAATGTGTGAACCAAGTCAGTCATTAATTCCTGCCAACTTCCCATTTGGCAGGGTGCATGTTTCAGAATGGATATACCAAGTGCATGCACAACCTTGTAGTGTTGAATATAGCTTGTGTACCCAAAGGGAGGGTGGTAAAGCTTCCGCACCTTCTCCCTAGACCCTCTCACATGCCTGGATGTGGGAAGAGGCGGGTCCATTGCCATTGTAATCCTTAATAGTGGTGGGTATGTTGCTTTTTGAGAATCAGATAGTGAGCGCAATTCTAACTTCACACCATTCCAACAAGTTCTCACTATGCGTAGCCCACCACCTTGTTGTTGTGCCTATCAAAACATAACCTAGCATACTTCATCACTCATCCTCCCTCCAGTGAGCTTCCATCTCTCTCAAAAAGACCTCAGGGTATGCATCCCAGAATACTTTGTTATTACCTTCCTCCCATGTGCCGAACTATATGCACCATTGTTACCTTGGTTACTGATCCTTTCAGATGTCACCCAATCAATTCATAAGTCCATGTGCCCAATTATCACATGTTATACTAGTAGTATCACTGATAGATTGAGCATCATCAAACTAGATGACTCCTTCTGTAGGGTGGATGGTCTCGATCTCTTATGGAGCGCACATATATTCTATCCAGACTTCCTCCCAAGGGGTTCAATATAGGGGTGGACTTCCCATCAACCAGTGGTATAACTACCCGCTCTTCCTTGTTTTCAAAGCTTATGTACCCCTTGTTAAACCGGAGATCTGCATTATTCTTATAACACCACGGGTACCCAAGTAGAGCTGGGAAATTATCTACCTCGGAAAGTGCCAAGACTTCAAAATCCCTAGTGAACCTAGTCCCCTGAATGGTAATGGTCGCATCCTTCAAGACACCTATGGGCATTGCCTTTGTCTTATTTTCCATATACAACACATTTGAAGATGGCTATAATGTAGGTCTTCCCATTTGATGTTAGGCATCCAGAGTGAGAACATTAACCTCGCACCTATGTCAATGAGGATGTTTCTAAGCAACCATCCATCCACTACTATGTTCAAGGTAATCTCTTTTTCATAATCAAGGTTGTGAGGTGGGAGGTTTGCATGCAGGATCTACCTTTCATGTTCTTCCCCTGGCGTGGTACCTTTTCTCTCAACCATGCCCCTAGAAGGGAATAATATTCTCTTGCCTCAAGTAGTTTACACACCTCCTTAACCTCATCCAAGTCACCCTTTGGCGCTTCTATGGTTCTTCTTTGCTCATCCTTTCTAGTCGATCTTTTAAGCATTGGATCTCCCTTGTAAACTTTGAATTACGTCCATGGTTTCTAGTAGACTTCTTTTCCGGTGAGCCGGGTTTGGATACTTCCCATGTACTACTTCTTCCCTCGAAAAAGAGGTCTCGCTAGGTGCTTCCCTTGCACGTGGATTCCGCCCTCGTTGTTACCATAACAGGCTCTAGTTCTGATTCACATATTACTCATGGAAGCCATTACATGTCAGCCTTCTTAATACTCACCATGGCAAGCCCTTATCCTTCTAGTATTGCTGACTCATATGTTCATATAACTCTGGGAACTCTTTGTACTTATGTTTTTTTCCACACTAGGAGCATTGTAGAAGATCTGGACATTCACGCTTATAATGGTCTGTGGCTCCACAATTAAAACACGTCCCACACGGGAACTCACTTCTTCCTCCATGGTTACCATGACCACGAAATCCTCCGTGAAACCCTCTTCCACGTGCATCTCCATCTCTGCGCTCCTCATACCAACGTTCATCTCCTTTGGAACTACTGGTAATGCTAGTCTGGCGCACACCAAGATCAATTGCCTCATGAATCTAGTCAATCAATCTACAATCCTTGGTGTCATGTGTGGTTGAGGTACATATTTTACAATAACAAGATACATTTTTATAGATTACACGCTACAACAGGGGCACCTACTTGCATCATGGTCCTCATGACATATTTCGTAGTTTACTGCCATAGCATGTACCACCTTCCGAGTACATATCCCACCATTATCCTTTATGTGTCCTTCTATGTTACAATCCATGCACCACATCCCTCGTGAATCTCGGAACTATGTTGGTAGATAATTTCTCCAATTTCTTAGCCATGGTAGCAATCTGAGCCTCCAGAAATGGGCTAACACCAGTGTCAACACTACCAACTGCCTCAAGCACGTAAAGCAGCTTCCAACGCTTCACGCGGGTCCATGAATGTTTTATGAGATAAAGCCCTCCTAAAGGGTGTGATCAACCCTTCGAAAAACCACTGAGCATGTTGTGAAGGGTGGATATCATAAGATAGTTTAGACAATAGAGTTTTAAAACACATCATATTCCCACACGCTCTCTGCCATTCCTGCTGGATTTCTTTGAGAGAGCTAATGCTCTTTGTTCAAACTCAGGTATGTGGAATTCCACCAAGAATGCATTTCTCAATGTGGTATAATCCACAATAGTCTGATGAGGGTCATACTTTCTATACCAACTATGCGCACGTCCTTATAAGGTCATCACAAATTGACTGGCCTTTCGATCTTGGGTCGTGATTCCCTTTGCGTGCCATAGCAGCTCGCACTTATGCACATGCTCCATGGCATCTTCTATCCAAATGTAATCTGGTAAGTGTAGAGACATCTCAAAAATACTTGAGGAGGTGGCTGAGGCCCTTGCCCTCCCGATCCAATCCCTTGGTTTCCTCCGATGTTTCCTCCTCCACCGGATCCACTAGATCCTGAGCCACCAGCTCCACCACTTCCACCTCCAGATCCTCCTGTGTTAGGTATAAGGCCTGTGTTTGTCATGCCGAGTGCACCCGTTGTTCCACCGAATTAGCACCAATAGTTTGTGAACTAGTACCACTCCCAATCGTAGTTCCTCCACCACTTCCTAATGTGCTTCCAAAACCAGCTATATACGTGCCTTGTCCAAACATTCCACCAAATACCGGAATAGTGTGTGAAGCCATAGAAGTCCCAAACAAGAAATTGTATGTTCTAGGCACCGATCGGTTGCTTCCACCGATATCAAATGGATCAACTATACTCTTCCCTCATTCGAACAAACCAAGTGCCAAGGTTTGGTCGCTAGGTGGGGTCAGATGCGCACCAACAACTCTTCTCTCTCTACGCGATGGACTCTCATCAGAAGCCGCAAGGTTTTCTCTTCCACGCTTACCAAGATGGGGTACCACAAACTATTCGGGTTCCACATCCTCCGCATGAACCTCAACTCCTTTCCACCATGTCTGGCTCCATAACCCACTTGTAATCTCACGTTGTCTATCGATCTCCTTTTCACATGCTTCGTTATACTTGAGCCGCCTCTCCTCCCTTTCCTGTTCAGTCGTCAGATCAGCCATCCTTCCCCAACCTGGCTTCCTCGCCTAGCTGCTCAGGGTGGTTTAGCCAGCCATAGGAAATGCCTCTAAACCCATGGTTACCATCAAGATTTTGATCACAAGGGGAATACACACAGAAATGATCCCCTGGGCTCTCGCAAGAACTCAAACTCAGCAACTTCTGGACAGGAATACGTGGAAATGGCGTATTCCAGAGTGTAGCTAGTCAATACTCCCTTCCACCAATGATCTATAGCACGGGTCCACATTAGATCAACATCTTGCAGTTCTGATATGTTTCTTGGGTCCAAGGGTGTGATCTATAATGCCACCCCGATCTAGATGTATAAGCCGAGAGCCATTGAATAACTCTACTGGGAAACAACAAGAAGAAGGTTTCATATAACTCATGATAAAGAGTGTCTTCCACCCATCTTCACGTATCAAACCTAGATCCAGTACTAAATCTCTGAGTGAATTCATCCTCCATGCTTTTAAACCAATCTTCAACACCTTCAAGTGTTAAGCGCTCTACCATCACTCTTTGCAGAGATCATGATATATGCCATGTTCCACTACAACTTCAAAAGAGGTCCTGACAATGGAACCAAGATGTAGTCACTTTTGCACCCACTAAGAACAAGGGAACCTCATGTGCACCGGCCTATCACCCAAACAAGTGTTGGGTGCTCACCCGAGGTGCATGAGAGGGAGCCGAGTCTCTCTTTTATGTGAGTCTAGTGGAAGGCATAGTTCATGATCCTGACTTAGTGTTTTAATAGACATGAAGAACTATAGAGCTCAGGATGGCTTCTACACCCCTTCAGTCATAAGAGAACCAAAGCGCAATAGAAATAATAGAACTAAGAGTTGTAAATCCACTAATATACTTAACCATTCAAGTAAGATTCACGATTATACAAGAACAAAAGTACAATAGAAATATGCATATAATACAAGAGAAAGAGTCTTAATACATTTGTCATGGCAACCTTATCACATTCATTCATAGTGTTACTTATAAAAGATTACAGAAGGCAAACCATAGTCATGCGCCATGTGTGGATCCATACATGTATTCTCACAAGACAAAAATTACATTCCCCATTTCCCCATTACATCCTTACTGGAATTTTGTACCCATTTTCATCCCATAGTCCTCACGCAGTAATTCTAGCAGAGCTCCACTACCTCACTGTCTCTCTTCTTTGCCAAGGGCGCGTGTATAAATAGGCCTCTGAGCTCTAAAAAACTCCTCTGCAGCCTCAGATCTGGCCCCAAGTGTCAAGGTGTGGGTCACCCTAGCCGCATGCCTCTTCATGTCATGATTAACTTTTTGGATCTTTCTATCGCAAGGTATATTCCCTCCAAGACACCCTATCGCCAGGATGGAACCTTATCCAAATGGAACACGTTCTTCATGTTCCTACCCAAGGGGCCAAAAATGGCTAAGTCCTAAATTGTTCTTCGTGGCATGCATGTCCTTGGTTCTCCAAGAAGCCTTTTGAATACTACCTTGTGCGCCTTCACTTGCGCGCTTCCTTTGGTCATGTGTGCCTATGCGCCCTTAAGATTTGGAAGCTATATTAGGGGTCAACAGTGGATTGATCACCCACTAGTTACATGTAGAAATCATTTGGGTTGTCTTTTCCCAGGATTTTTTTTTCTTATTAGTCGATTGCATTGGTGATTGTATAGATACATGGATAGATGGTTGCGGAACATGGTTGGTACAATGCTACGGTTTTGATTGAAACTTAGTACTTCGGTTCAAGTGGGGGCTCTTACAAGTATATTATTCATGGTCACTTGGTTACATGAGAGGCTTAGAGTTATGATTTAGTGGGACCTAAATGTATGTTTAGCTAATGTATTATGGATCAGTAGTAGCTTTGTGTGGGTATATGGTAAGTCACGATTATTTATCTTCTTGGTTTTATAAGATGGTTTAATCTTCCTAATTTCATTTGAGATAATTGTTTATTTAAAGAATAGATGGTCTTCACGATATGTAGAGGATGGTGATGTATAGGTACGGGTTCGAAATTTATCTCTAAGTGGGATATTGTTAGGTTGTAGAGATGAATTGCTTCACAAAGGCATGCATTTGAGGTTTATTGGTTTACACAATAATGGCGGCATTAGTCACCGAGGGAGGAAACCGGTGTCGGTCGGGAATTGAAATCAGTCGGGATAGTGAACCTACATTGGTCGGGGGAACCGACATTTGGTTACCTATATGTTTATGTTTTTATTTTAGATGCGGGATTAGATCCAACCTTTGATTAGAAGGTGATCTAAAGGTTGTAAATGCATAGCTAAGGTGCCCTAAGTTTTTAGATGACTATATAAGCATGACAACTAGGGTTAGAAGGTAAATTAGACAAGGATTGAGTTAGATCCTTGATTCTCCTAGATTGAGAGAATGAAGAAGAAGAAAAAAAAGAACATGTTACATAAAGATAGAGCTTCCATGGAGAGAAGCTAGATAGAAGGAAATAGAAGGTAGATCTAATGGTGAGAAGAGGGTATTATCTTCTACTGCATTTCCTTTGTGTTGTTATTGTCTCATTATAATGGCTTATATAGTATGAAAAACACATAGAGTTTCTTCTTGTAGATCCACATGTTTGTGAGATCTTGTAGTATAGATTCTTTGGTTAGATCCATAAGTTATTGTGAGATCTTATATTATTAGATCTAAAAGATTTTTGTGAGATCTTGTAGTCATAGATCCATGAGATCATGTTGTGTTGTTGATCCATGTAGATCTTGATAGAGTAGAGGAGGTTGTCTTCTTGAGTGCACAATTTGATGTAGTGAGATGAAGGAGAGACTTAATTCTTGGTACATAAATATGGTTGCACATTGGTAGACCCTTGTGAGAGGTCTTGTTTTCCGTGAGAGCTTGGTTGCATAGTGGAAGATGTAGAGTAGTTCCTGGTTATGTGAGATCTATTAGTGGTGTGGAGGCATGGTTGTAGTGCACTCATGGAGATATGTTTAGAGATCCGGAGGAGGAGATACTCTTGGATAGATGCATTGTACTCTTGTGGGAAGATTTGGTTTGTGCTCTTAATTATTATATATATATATATATATATATATATGAGATCTCTATCTTTGGTGAACATATCCCATATTGGGTGAACCATGGTACATGTTGTGTCATGTGTGTGTACTTTTTTTGATTTGGATTATTTTATTTTATACTTCCACCGATGTAGATTTTGGGGAATCGTTTAGATCTTGTTTGCATGATTGGGTTAATTATTGAATCGTAGCACTATTTCATAGTTCTAAATTCCCAACAAAAATGAATGTTTACATTTCTAGGGAAGGGATAACACCTCTCCAATGGTCCGTAGAACTCCTAAAAAATATTAAATGCCCCTAAACTAGACTGAAAAAAAAGTGGCTCCAACAGAAAAATGACCTTCACAAAGCAAAAATGCCCCTTTAGATTGCAAAACGTGGCTCCAAATGACGAAAAAGCCCTTCACATAGAAAAATTGACCCTCTAAATAGAAAAACGTGGCTCTAAATAACAAAACACCCTTCACACAAGTAAAAAACGTGGCTTTGAAGGTCAAAATAGCAACCCATATCCGAGGTTTCCCTAGCTGATTTTAAGTGAAACCAAATCGAATCATACCAAAAAATGTCATTGGAAGATTCCCTATAACGAGAAATGGCCCAAACACATTCTAAAAGCTTTTTCTTGTATAGAAAATATAGCCACAACATAAAAACTATAAATATTTTTTCTTTACCAACAATAAAGTAATTTTTTTTTACAAATAACATTCTCAATTGAAAAAGAACCAAGACGATTCGGATCTATTTGAATATGAACTTTTAGTTTCACAAATGAAGTATTTTAAAACTAAAATAACCCAAAGAATGGTAAACATATCACCAAAATCACTTGATATCATAAAGAGTTTGTAGATCTTTAATAAAAAAATGAATGCACAAGCAATTGTAGAAATCAAAATAACTAATAATAAAATGTAATATGATCAAAACTCACAAGGCACGAATGGCTCCAAATCAACATAATGCTCCATATGATAGACTAATGTAAGTCATGTACATATAGGAGGTGAATGTGCAACCTCCTCCTAGATCAGTGGGGAATAACTCTCACTAATTGATACTAGAAGTAGAGTTGACTCCACACAACTAGTAGGCTAACTCAACAAAAATATTATGCTAACTCAAAAAAATTGGTAAGTTAACTCGACACAACAACTACAACTAAGAAAGCATATCCCATGAGTGTAGGAAAGCTACAAGTAAATAAAAATACAAGGAAAATAAATATCCTAGACTAATAGACCGATCCCTCGAACGATGGCTATGAAAGCAAAATCATGTCAAATAAATATCTAGACCACTCCCTCGAAATATGGTTAACATAAAAGTAAAAAAAAATCAATCATAGACCACTCACTCGAAGGATGGCTACCCACTCAAAATACATATCAAAATTACTTCCCGCATCGATCATTCCTCATGTCAAAAGGTCTTCCCCATCAACCATCCCCCATATCAAAATTAAAAAAACATCCCAAGAAATCTTCTCGCGTTGATCATATTTCCCATAAAACACAAGCTTCCTATATCGATCAATTTGTGTCATATACTGATAAAAGTTAGGGCGATACCTTTGAAACTATCAAGAAGAACTTGTTTCCTTGTGCTTGCTACATGAAAACATTTTCCATGTCAAAAAGGATAACATAAAAATATCCCACATCAAAGCAAAGATTTATTAATAATCCTAGTATGAATAAATTTTTTGAGTCATATGTTAACACTTATTACAAGGCTACATGTGCAATATTATAATGTATCAAAATTAGTTTACGATCATACACTATATATATCTAGAATAGTAAAAAATCAAACATCCCATATTTTGTTCCTATCCATCATATAGTGCATTAATTAAACAACAAGATCATCATTTTCATGACCATATCAACTATCATCAAAAATCACATCATATATCTCCAATCTATAAACATACATTTTACATACCATAATACACATACATAAAATATATATATATTATTAACTATATATATATATATATATATATATATATATCATTATTATAAATATATATATAATATATATATAAATCATGTATATATATATACATACATATATATATATATATATATATATATATCAAAAAAGTGTTTATCCATCATCAAAGGATTCAAAGAGCCACACATATCAAAAATATATCTCGTATGTCATCAACAAGAGCTTGAAAATATCCTCATACATCAAATATCTAAACATAAAAAAATTACAAAATATCTAGCAAATTGAATGTCCATCAATCGAGACACTCCCTCTAGTGTTATTCCCTAATCATCATCTAGGCCTCTCGGCTAGTCCCTCACCTAGACCTACCTCGGTGGTGACCCATGCTCACAAAAATACCCGATAGAGCATGCACTTGTCGAGCCCAAAACTCTACATAACAAGTCTCATTCAAAAGCCTCTACCTCACTAAATCCTCAAATTAATGAATCTAATCGCTTAGTGTCCGATCATTAATAATAATCACACTACCAAGTGGCCTTATTTTTCCACTAGTTTGAGCCCTAGCATCCTATAACTTATCCCTAAGATTGATGGGCTGTCACACCAAAGGCCTTCCATAACACCTCTTTGTCTCATCTATATCATTCTCTATCATCTCGGGTTTGTGTGAGCTCTACCTATACAATGGTGAGTTTTGGCTCATCCCATCTTGCTCACAAGTCACGGTATCTCATGCCACTATGGCATTGTCTCTCCCAACTATCAATATGTCCCACTAGGTTAGCAATGCAGGCCTTCTCGGCCTCTAAATCACTATAGTAGCATCTAATAACGTTCTCCCATCATCCTCCTCTCCTCACTCACCACCATCACCCCTTGGCACCTCCATGGGGCCCACACCCACCTCTCAAAACCATCAAGCTACCCCTACCACCAGTAGTGTAGGCCTCTATCACTATAGAATTTTCATGCCCCACTACTTTGCTCCTTGAGCATCCACCTCACCCCTACTCCCTCCTCTTCCACTATATCAACTTCCTCCTAAACATCTGGGTAGTGCTACATCTTATTCACTGTCATCTCTCTTGTAGGTTACCACCGCCTCCGACACATCTTGAATCAATCCAAATTATTGCATTACACACTCAACCTTGATAATATCCCACTTTGGTTGGATCTCCGACCCCATACCCACCTATCCCGCTACATGGATCACACTCTCCTCTCCATACTAGGCCATACCCAAAAAACCATATAGGGCCTCCAAACTACGTCATTTCCCTATAACCTAGCTAAAACTTTTCTATAAATTCCTCACCCGTGATGGGCCCTATACTTTATGATCCAATCTCCACCTCATAAAACCCACTAGATAATCCAAGTCAACCCATCTCATCCATTAAACCCCCTCAACCGAGCCACTACAATGTGCTCATAGGCCCAACACTCCAACAAAAATGGTATGTCAACCCTAAATCTCGGAACCAGTCCTCCATGACCATATCTCCATATAAATATGTGCCAAAAAAGTAGGGGACCAAGAAAAATCACTCATGTAGTCCATCATATTGACTACAACCCCTGTTAAAATCCATGAAAATTTTCCCCTAGGGTGAATCCAATAAGGTGTAGAAAATAATTACCATATTCATCATCATGACTAAGTCTCGACCCTCCTCATCATCCCTATATAACACTCCATATTCAAACCTCGAGAAGTATAAACAACATCAACTCCATCATCACCATATAATCATTGTATCGCATTACCCCCTATCCCCCTTATCAAATAACATACACCTTCTCACCTTGTCTTGGTAAGCGTGAAATCCTATGTATATTCTCCAATGTCACCATCATCTCTCTAGTAGGAAACTAAATGTGTCTCGTGACATGGTCCCACCTGTCAAATAGAGCTAACAATAATCCCATATACTTTTGGATACGTCTCGTAGTGGTGCATCCGTCCCAATCCAACCTCCTCGAAATGATCCCAATCAACATCTGATAATCTATCTCGAACATCATCTAGTATCTTTAGAGATCATATCTCATGTCATCAATCTCTCTCGAGCTTGCATCCATAATGAAAAAACACAATATTAGAAACAATCAATCAAAAAAATTATCATAACATTTGAATTGCCACCGATTCTACTTGAATCACTAGTGACCCCATAGGAATCGCCAATAACCCTAAATCGCTAGTGATTTCATAGCGATTCAAAAAAAAATTAGAGAAAAACATAAAACAAAAAAATAAAAATTAAAAACACCACCTACCTCGGCATGAGGGGGCTTCATCATCTCTACACACCTATAAATACCTCCATCTCACTAAAAATATCAAAACACTCAAAGATTAGAGTTTTTTTTGGTCTCTTAAGTTCTCAAATCGCAATAGTACCAAATAAAGCTCCAAACCACCTTTTATATCAAAACATTTCCGCACCCACACGATAGCGAAGATTGGGCTAATCATAAGTGATTTTTTAAATCATAGTGACCTAAGGAAAACTCTAACAATTACCTCCCCTTTATCCAAAATATCATTATTGGCCTCGAACATTACCAAATTGTCATTTTTTTCATCCTTGGCAATAATTACACATTTTCAAAGTATGTTCTTCCTTTTTGGGCCCCAATACCCTCTTAAAATCCAACTTCAATCGATATATATAAATTTTTTCTTATCAAATCACCCTCGGATTTCATAACCATTAGGAAAATTTTCCCCCTTGTCATCATTAATATACAACTATAGGTCAAGAACCCATTGGTTCCCCTATCACTTGAATTCTTGGTCACATAAGCCCACCTTTGTGGAAACATCCTTTATATCGAGCATGTGTCTACCGATACACTATGACTAATATATGCTTTCAGGAAAATTTTCCCATCGCTCCTTATAGTCATACGTCTATAGGTTGAGAACCCATTGGTTCCCCCTATTACTTGACTTTTTGGTGGCACAATCCCACCTTTGTTGCAATAATTTCATGCTCGGTCTTGGGAACCTTAAATTAAAAAACTCTCATCGAAAAACCTATCCCATCCAACAACCTATTCAAACCAATGACCATTGCACTTCATCATAATGACCCCTAGTTTTAGGGGACCACTTATCCAACACAAATCTGATCATTCCACTCATTTTTGTCTAGCAACTTGTCCATCACAAACCACTTGAAAAAAATGAAAATGTAGACACCTATTTTTGGTACCTTACATTGTTTATCCACACTCCTCACATTCATACTCAAAATATTAAACTTATCTTATTATTCCTAAAACATACACTCACCCCGATAAATCACACTTTACTCGTGGTAAAAATATTTCACTCACCCTAAATGACTTAAACCACCCAAACCACTTAAAACTCATCCTAACCCATTTTAGCCCTAAATTTCTAACCTCCCAACTCCCTCAACACATTCCTAACCATATTCACTCATTTTATACCCAAATTAACCCTTTTGGAAGTGGTTGAAACCACTTCCAAGTGGGTTTCTCCACTTTTCATGGGTCACCATTTATTCTAACTAATCACCAGTGATTATATAAGGATCATCAAAATTCATGAATGGGGATCCCTAGGCATTACAACAAAGCTCTGTTACTTTGAATAGTTAGACAATTGGATTTCACACATATTGACACCATTGACACACCTTTCATGTCATTGAGAGTTCTACAAACTCGTAAGATTCCCACCACACTATGTTCTAGCATTTCTTAGTAAAGGTAAGCTTCTATCTTTTATTTTCATATGTTAGAGTAGGTATTTACCTTAGCTCATATTCACCTAGGTACTTTATTTACCTTTATTGTATTTATCCTCACCCACTTATGTGTGTGGATATTTATTTTTATTTATTTAGATATTAGGGGGATATTATCTAGTTTTTAGGTATAGTTCTTCCTTGATCTATGGTATTGACTAGATGCTTGATGTCTAGTTCTCTCCTAAGCTAGATGTCTCATATTTTTGAGTCTTTGGAAGCCATGCTTGAGCCTTTGTGCGAAAGAAGAAAAGTAAATATTTGATAATAAGAGAAAACCCTTAATATTTATAGGGTATTATGAGGCCATGAGAGCTTATTGCCGCCCAGATTCTAATAATCATGGCATTATTTTTCAAACACATGTTCATTTTGATGAGCACTTCACTCCTCATGATTCTTCATCTTCTTCCATCCCTCCTTCTTCTTCATCTCATCTTGAGGATCCTTTCTTTGAGGAGGTTGATGAGGAGGTTATATAATTCATTGATGATCTTACTCTCACCGATGTTTTCACTATGCCTAAGTGGCTCATACTTCAATTTACGAGGCAACACCTTTCATACTGAGTTTTGGAATTTTGTGTCGGAGTAGTTTTGAAGATCTTAAGACTTTTTCAAAGGGTCATGGGATACAGGAGTGGGATGATGCGATGATAGCTGAGTATTCTTATTTAATGAAGAATCATACTTTCGATTTAATATCTCTTCCTAAAGGAAGAAATATCCTTAGGTGTAAGTGGGAATACCGAACCAAATATGCTATTGATGGGTCCTTTGAGAAGTATAAGGCTTGTCTTGTTATAAAGGGGTTTTCACAAGTTGAAGGTATTTATTACTCTAAGACTTTTGCACCATTGCCAATATGGATTATGTATGCCTTGTACTTGTTATTACTACATCACAGGGTGGCCCATATACCAAATGGAAATGTGAAGAGTTCCTTCTTACATGGATATTTACAAGAGAAATATACATGGAGAAACCTTCTTGATTTATTCAGTATTCTTCTCTTATTTGTAGGCTTCAAAGGTCTCTCTATGGTCTCAAACAAGTCCCTCGGGATTGGTATGAGAAGATGGATCTTTTCTTCTATCTATTGGTTTTGTTCATTGCCACTCCAATCATACAATGTATCTCTAACATGTTGTTGAGGATATTGTGATATTTTTCTTGTATGTTGATGATACAGTAACTTACTAGTAACTCTTCTTCCCACATTCGGACTATTCGAGAGGGCTCTTTCTACACAATTTGACATGACAGATCTAGGGTTATTGTATTATTTCTTTGGTTTGTAGATTTCTCAGATAGATTCAAGGATTCATTTCAGTCAACAAATTTACACCCATGATCTTCTTAAATGCTTTGATATGGATGATTACAATCCAATTACATCTCCTTTTTAGTTTGGGGTTACTCTTACTTCCACTTATACCACTCCACTTTGTGATCCTACTTTTTATAGGTAGTTGGTTGGAAGTCTCATGTAATTGACCCATAATAACCATGATAATTCATTTATAGTAGGGCTTGTATCTTGATTTTCACATTTTCCTCATAGTAGTCACTAGAAGGATACTAAAATGATTTTATACTATTTGCATGGCACTTATGACTTTTCCTACACTACTAGGGTACTTAGTTGGTTGGATATAAAAATTCAGATTGGGCATGTTTTATTGATGAAAATTTCCACTTCTAGCTATTCTTTTGTCTTGGTTCTTCTCTAGTTGTTTGGGCATGCAAAAAGTAACAAGTTATGGCACTTTCATATTTAGAGGCATAGTTTAGGTAAAGTTTTTTTTTATTAAAGTGTTCGAGGTAAAAAGTGAATGAGATTATTTTATTCAACAGTTATTGATAGAGTTTAGATTCCCATTGGATTCACTGACTGTCATTTGGTGTGACAACCAAAGTGAAATTCACATTTCTCACAACCCAATTGAGCACCAACGGACCAAGCATATTGAGATACACATCCACTTCATTCTTCAGCACATTTGGGATGGAGTTATTTACTTAGAGTACATTCCGACTTAAGAAGCATGTTGCTGAACATCTTTAAGAAGCCTTTTTCATCACCTCACTACCTTGAGTTGTGTGGCATGCTTGGGGTTTTGGAAGTTGTTCTTGGGGGTGTTTGTCATAACATCTTCCTTCTTCTTCTTCCTTCTCTTTCCTTCTAACAAGATTCTTTCCTTATTTTTGTTCAAGATTTATTAATGGATATATTGTACATGATTACCTTAGCAGGCCTTGTTTTTGGGACTCATACTATGGACATGCCACTTCTATTTTGGCCCCTAGGTTCACTTGGGGATGTGTTAGGTACGTATTTATCTTAGCTCATGTTTACCTAGGTACTTTATTTACCTTTATTATATTTATCCCCACCCACTTATGTGTGTGGATATTTTTATTTATTTATTTATATATTAGGGGACATTATATAGTTGTTTTGTATAGTTCTTTCCTTGATCTATAGTATTGACTAGATCCTTGATTTCTAGTTCTCTCCTAAATCTATGGTCTTGACTAGTTCTTTGATGACTAGTTCTTTCCTTGATTTATGGCTTGATCTACGACCTTGAGTGGTTCTTAGATTGTTATTCCTTTCCTATATAAGCAAGGCCCATTCTCATTGTATTTCATTGAGTTCCATAATAATATATGATATTTCGATCATTTGTTTGTAAAGGTTTATGTAAAGTTATTTTGGTGAATTACTTTGATCTTATTGATTGTGGTGTTTGATTACCATCGTGTTTTTGGCTTGGTACGATTTGGTTATCATTTCTTTTATCATATTCATTTTGTTAATAAGTTACATTAAGGAACATATCATATCATAAATTTCCTTTTATAAATCAAATTTGTAGCTTATCAAAGAATCAACCTTTTTCATAGTAATGCCAATGATTTACTCAAATTGCTAGCTATCTATATCTGTTTTCTATTTGATCATATTTCTCACATTTGTAATCAATTTATCAATATGTTTTTCATCTAATTGTCCTTTTTCAAGTTTTTTTACTTGTAGAAGAATGTACCAGGTTAGGAACATCCAAATAGAAACTTATACAACATTTCTATTGTCCAACATCCTCTCTTCTAGGAATAATTAGACATTACGCATGAGCCGAGTCTCTATGTTATCTCCTGACGCCAAACATTAAAGACATGAAAAATCAACTAGAAGTCATACGAGAAGAACATGAAGTTTCTAATAAGGATTGGTTTGATTATGTGGAGTTTTATTTTCTATAACCTTTACTGGGCCACCTATCACGCGGAACATGATCTCTTTATCCATTTGAAAGTGTAATCATCCTTTTATCGTCAATTATCTTGCTATCATTATCACTTGATTGTAAAATGAGTTGAAACCCTTCAAGAAAGCCCTTTGGGTCCTGAGATTGAACTTTTTGAGAAAATCATCGTATTTTATTTAATTTATATCTTGTTTATATATCTTTATGTGTATGTTTCTCTCATTTCTGTAAATAGGAATCCTACACCCATTTTACATATCCACACAATGACATTGCATTGTCGACGACACATGTATCCCTAATCTTTGTTGTCTTCTAAGTTTTTGGTGATTTTCTATATAATAAGTAAACCTAAAACCACCTTAAATAGGTAACCCTAAAATATTCAACCATATTTTTGGTTTTACCCCATGTGCAAGATTCTTGGAATTGGATCTCGTTATTTTTAAACCGTATAATCCTAAGAATTTCACTTGGAATATGGATCTAATTGTAGATTCTTCTTAATGGCCTACTTACATTACTTTATTGTGGCAATTTTTTAGATATATCATTATTTTGATTATGGAAAGCTAAAATATTTTTATCTTTAATAATGATATTATTTCTATTTAATTGCAATGTAATAGAATAGAATAAATGTTGTTTTTGTAGTGCCCTTAGTATTATATTTTGATCAGTAGATGGTGGACTATGCGGATATTTGGATTATTGACATGATGTGATTTACATTTTTATTATGATGCACTAGATAGCGATGATAGAGAGTTATATATGTTGATTTGTAATATTCTGATTTTATACTAACATGTCATATTTTGGATGCATAGCCTATGTTGGATGTTTTTAGTAGAATTATGATTTTATGGATGCCAAAATCAAATTAATTATATGATGATAGATGATAGAATTGCTAATTTTGGATGATGATTATGTATTTTTATATGTATATTATTCTGATGTTGTTGATATGGCTATAAGGCCAAGAGAGTATTTTATTTTGTTGTGCAAGACATTTTATCACATACATCGAAAGGGGATGGGGATAACCCAAAAGGATGTCGGGTGTTGTGCAACAACGTGGCCAAAATTTGACAACTTGTGTAATGTTATGTTGTGTTGTTGCATGCCTAGTTAGGAGGTTTCCCATGGGGGTGACCTCACATGTGTGGCCATGGGGTAATGTTTCTCTTCTTTTAATTTTGTGTGTGTTTTATTTTGTGTTATGTTTTTAATTATTGGAAATTGTAGTCACTTTATTAGCAATTATTAATGTGTCTTAATTAGCTAATCCAACTTAATTTGTTAACTAAAATAAGGATGTGACAATTGAATAGTTATGAGGGTAGATGGTCCTTGAAATCTTGTGGATGTAGATTAGATTTGTGTTGGATTTTGTGTTATGTACCCTTCCCAACTTCAAAATTCGGATTTTGACTTGGGAGGCCTTTTTGGAGGCTTGTGGGACAAGCTAAGCTTGTCCCATGCCTCTTAAATTCACCCAAAACCATACCTATGGTATGGGAGTTAATTTTAGACTTATTTATGCATTTTGGAGTGTAAAAGGGTGAAAATAATTGCACTTTCCTACTTTAAATAAATTTGTCCTTTGTAGACTTGGTGTGCAAGTTTGAGTGTCATGTGGGCTTGTCATAAGTCTTACATGTTCATTTATTTTCTTGGGCATGGTGTTTGACTTGTGTGTTGGAATGGAGGATGATGAAGTGGCATCCTACATGGAGCCACCTCATCATCCTCACATCCATTTCTATTTATTGATGGAATTTGATGGATTTGGGGTTACTTGTTCATTTTCTTTCTTTGCACTTTTGGAATTGGGAGCTTGTTGGAGTTGCTTTTGGAGTGTGCTTGGCTTGAAGGTGTCAAAAATCTTGTGGAGTGAAGTATCTTGGAAGCTTGATGGAGAGGTAGGCTCTCCACCTTTTTTTTATTTATTATAATTGTAGATGTGAAAATTTGCTTGTTAAGTTTGCATGAGTGTTGTGAATGTGTTTGTTTTTGTGTGGTTGGGTAGTTGCCTTAATTTTGGAGTGGGAGATGGATTTATGGGACCATTGGGGAGGGAAAAGGGAGATGTGAGGCATGCATTTTGGAGGGAGTGTGATTGGGAGTTTCACCTATGGGGAGTGAAAAGGAAAACATGGACATATTTTGCATACTTGCAAGGGAGAGATAAGGATGTTTTGTTGTTGTATTGTGCACATGGAGGATTTGGGTGAAACTCCTACTTCACTTGGGAGGAAAAAGGAGGTGGTTCCCATATTCCTTCTCCTTTTGGTTTGATATCAAGCCTATGTGTTTTTTGAGAAAGTTGTAAATTTTTGTTGAGTATGTCCATTTAAATGTGTTGAATGTTTTGGATTGTATTTTTTTTGTGGAAGCCATTCTTGTAAAAAGTTGTCAAATGTTGCTCAAGATCCCTCATTGTTATTTGGTTGGGGCTCGGGGCCAATAAGGGATGGCTTCTCCCTTATTGGATTATAGGTTGGGCGGAGAGCATCACCTATACCCATTTTTCTTTGTATTGTGATCCAAGTTTTGAAAGATTGAAGAGTGAAAGATTGAAGCTACAAGTTGGGAGAAGACATGCAATGAAGACTTGTGTTTTGGCCTTGTTAAAAGTCCTTATGTTGTAATTTGTTCATTTTATTATTCCCACTTTGAGTGGAAGATTGTAAATTTGTATGCTTGAAAGAAAGCTTGTACATTCATTTATAATTCAAATTTGAAAGTGTTTTATAGTGAAAGGAATTTTAAAAGTTGAGTTTATTTTGGTTGAAATGAAACTCTCCTTCACTTGTATGTTTTCAAGTTGAAATAGAAAATGTATTTTTAAAATGGAAAGTTTTGATTGAAAGAATTTAAGTTGTTTATTTATTCCAAATTATTGTTTGATTTAGTTGAATGGAGAAAGAGATTTTGTTAAAATACTTTGTTAGAAATGGTTAACTACTTATCTTATTGAAGAAAGAAAATGAATAGTTACTCTTATTTTATTAATGAAAGGCATAATGAAGTATTTAAATTATAGTTGCATTCTAGTCATGTTCAAGAAAAAAGAAATTAATTGTTAAAAATTCTTAGTATAAGGAAGAATCTCATCCTTACTAGTTATGTAGGTTGAATGAGAAACTTTAATAGTTTTCCTTAATATTCACATTTTTTTAAATGAAAACCTTGACTTGTTTTTAATTATATAAATATCTAAATATCTTAAATGATCATTTTTTAAATAAACAAAAAAAAAACATATATATAAATCTTATATAATTATAATAAATTTAATTGTACAAATTTTTTTTGTAAATGTATACATATATAAAATATTATAATATATATATTTTAAAAAAAAATTATATAATTAATTTAATATTATATTAAAAAATATATATATTATATTATATATATATATATATATATATATAATATATATATAATCTTAACTTTAGTGGTCTTATTAATAAATTAAACAAAAAAATATTTAATGTTTTGGAAAGGCAACGGGACTATTTTTATTTAATATAATGGGGGGGGGTTTCCCACTCCCACCCCCACCCCCATATGTGTATATGGGAGAATGGGGTGGGGTGGGCCCCCCCCCAAATTTAAACATTTATTATGGAAAATGGGTGGGGGTGAGGCCCCAAACCTTCTATAAACATTTTTTTAAAACCACAATGTATTTTTATAATGGTCATTATTTCGAACCATTTTAAAGCAGTTTTATAATTATGTATGTGTTGTGACACGTATTTATTAAACATTTGGGTTTTATAAATGTTTGTGTTTAAATATAAAAAATGTATATAATTATATATGTTTTATACACACATACACACTAGTATATATATGTATACTTTACATTTACATACATATATATACACACAGGTATATATATATATATATATATACATATATATATATATATATATATATATATGGGATATATATAATATGTATATATACCCAACAATAAGTGTATATTCTATTTAAACACTAGATTTGTTAAAATGGGACAAATGCCCATTTACCCAAAATAGGGAAATACAATGAAATTGTCCATACAAACAAATTAGAAATTACAATCAAACCCTAGGAGAGGGTAAAATGGAAATAAAAACAAAAAAAAAAATAAAATGGGAGCATCCATCCTAAGCTCCATTATACTTCCATGGCTTCCTTCTCCTTCTCCTCCCATAAACTGCAAAACAAAATGAGAAAATAAGTCAAATGAATGAATAAAATCTTTCTAAAAAGAGGATTAGGGTTAGTTTGAATCCTAGATCTAAGGGCTCAGATTTAGTCCATCCAATGGCTAAAAATCATCCCTACAAAAGTTAGGTGAGGGTTAGGTGAGAATACTTTAAATGAAATGCATGGGTCAACTTTGAATGGGGCCACTTAAGTGGTGTAGAAGTTAAATTTATTTTATAACCTAATTGATTAGTTGATGAATTTGTAATAAAAGCACATGACCTTGTAATTAATTAAGTCAAATTTACCCCTAAGTAGTTAGACAATATTTATAATCAAGATTAAATTAAATTATATTTGATTTAATGGGAGGGCAAATTTAGACTTAGCCCTAGAATAATAAAACTATTTTATGACTTTTGAGCTATGTTATTAAATCAATAAGGATTGTATCAAGGGGATTTTACCCTAACTGGAGATGAAATAATATTAATTAAATGATAATTAAAATTATAGAGTTGTTAATCGAGAAATAAACTGAAATTGTTGACCGGTTTTCTTTTTCTAAAAAAAACATTTATTCATTTTTTTTTCAATTTAACTTTTAGGTTGTCTTGGGTTTTTGCAAGAAATTTTTGGGTGTTATACTTGGTATCTAAGCCATTAGTTCAATGCTTGGACCTCGAGCACACTTGGAAATATGAAACATAAACAAATAAACCTAGCGCAACTCTAAACCTAGAACACACAACATTGCATGATATTTTTTTAAACGTAGAAAACTTAGAAAACTGAAACAAAACTTAGATGATGATGAACTAAATTTTGTATTGGTTTGTATGGAGGATGTGCGGACTAGACGTGGGGTTGATACACATGGACCTAGACCTACCACCCCTAGATCAAGTTGTAGCAGCTATTTTCCTCAGATACTACAGACACTATAGGATGTTAATGCCGCTATATGTGGAGGATATTTAGGAGGGTGACCTAGTAGACATGAAAAAGAGCCATCAGTGGAGGCTTGTGTACCTTCACATCACGGTCACGAGGATATGGTAGAAATCCCACATGGATTCGGTTAGACATGCATCACCACCTAGGGATCAGAGATAGAGCTATGAGGCATAAAGACATGTCTAAGAGCCCTAGGCCGAGAGATGATCAGGTAGAGATACCTAGGGGCTGACATTCGATGGAAGCGGATCACATTAGAGAGATACTAAAGTTACACCCACCTCATTTTTTAGAGACATAGGGATTTCAGGAAAAGGCATCATTTGTTAGCTTGAGTGGATGCTTCTAGTTATGCCTTTGTTCTAACAACATGAAATCTCATATTTCCATCCACCTTCTTAGAGAAGGAGATGGAGTTTTGTGGAGGACTGAGGAGCAGAAGATCCATATGAATTCAAAGACAGTTACTTGAGAGCTCTTCGAGGATCATTTTAGGAGTATATACATATCTAGGAGATTCATTTAACAATGGATCGATGAGTTTAATGATCTATGACAAGGCCTCCATGATGGTAGTAGAGAATGAGGGTTGGTTTTTTTATACTTTAGTATGTAGACTACATGTAGGATGAGTAGGTTAGGGTTCACTGGTTCATTCGGCCTGAACTTAGACTTGGGATGGGCATTGCATATTCACTATTTCCATAGATATTATTAGAGGCCATGGAGAAGGTCTACATTGCAGAGGAAACCAAGGGGAAGACTCACCAAGCTCGAGATAGAGTGAGGATCGTATACAATAGATGCAAGATAATAGGTTGAGGGGATCAACTTCACCTCCTCATGGTGGACACACTTTAGCACATTATTCCTTCCGACCTCCTCCTCCTTAGAAGAAACATAAGCGTACTCAGACTTGACCGCCCTTTTGACCTCCATAGTGCCATGATGCTCAGAGAGGGCATAGTATGGGACCTCTGTTAGGGGGAAAAGGACAAAACTCCACCTCAATCACATCCGATAGGGGTACATCCACCATAGCACCCATAGAGATCTATGACAAGATCATCAAGTTCTACAACACAAACTACCTTGGGCCACCTGGAGGACTATCTGCTTAGTGGAGAGGACCAGGTAGTTATTATGGATGCGGTGTGCATGGACATCATTGGAGAGAGTTCCCTCAAAACCCTACTAATCAGGGTAAGGCACTATTTATGAGCCTACGGTTGGTGACATGGCTAGAGCCACAAGATTTATGTAGTAGTTGAGAACCACAAAGATCACCAAGGCACGGTGATTAAGACCACATGTAACATTGGTGGTATTTCTACCCCTATCTTATTTGACTTAGGCTCTTTAAATTATTTCATTTCTCCATCATTAGTAGAGCATTATAGGTTGGTGGAAATTAGGCAAGGCCTTAGTTGGGATGTTGAGATGGATTTTGGAGCCAAGATCTCAGTAGACTCCTTAGTCAAGGAGTGTGTAGTGGACCTAGGACCCTTCACCACTACTTTGGATCTTTGCATCCTTCCTTTGGGTTCTTATGGAGTGATCTTGGGCATAGATTGGTTGTCTACACACAGAGCTAGGGTTGATTATTACAGTAAGATTATATCTTGTGTAGATGATTTGGGAGTGGAGTCAATTATAGCTAGAGTTAGGAGACTCATATTTATTTATACTATTTACGCTATGAAGTTGAAGTGGTGTGCGTGACGGGGTTATCGGTTATATGCTATTACTGATTAGTGATAGGTCGGAGGATGGGGCTAGTGGACCTTTGCTTGTTGATCACCTCATTTTGTAAGAGTTTTATGATGTTTTTCTTAGTGAGTTTTCGGGATGCCCCCCACATGAGATATACTTCAACATATATTTGGTTCGGGAGCGGAACCTATCTCATGCGCCCCATATAGGATGACCATCCCTGAGCTATGTGAGCTAAAGTTACAGACTAGAGGGCCTTTTTGAGAAAGTATTAATCTATTCTAGTGTATCCCCTTGGGGTGCACCGAGAAATTTTTGTAAAGAAGAAGGATAGATCCTTGTGGTTGTGTGTGGACTATAGTAGTTGAACAAAGTAATAATCAAGAATCGTTACCCCCTTCCTCGCATCGATGATTTGTTTGAACAAATGAAGGGGGCCATAATGTTTTCCAAGATATATCTTAAGTCTAGTTACCATCAGCAAAGGATTCTAGAGGTAGATGTCCACTAGATAACTTTATGTATAAGATATGACCACTATGAGTTCACAGTTGTGTCATTCGGTGCGAAAAATAACCATGCGGTGTTCATGAGTTTGATGAGCGAGGTGTTCATGAATTTTCTAAACTAGTTTTTTCTCGTGTTCCATGATGAATTTTGATATACTCTTATACTCGTAAGTAGTATGAGAGAAACTTCGTTAGGTTTTGTAGTGTCTTTGTCGGTTAAAAATTTACAAGAACACAGAGAAGTTTGTCTCTGTGAAACCTTGAGAAAAAGAATGTCAGAAGTGTTTTGTGGGTGCTCTTGAGTGCTCTCCAAGCTTTGAAGGAAAATCTATAGACATAGTTCAACAGAGTTTTTGTGCTTCAAATTCAAGAGGGATTGGAAGGAAGGTAAGCTTGTAATTTATAGAAATAGAAGGTAGTTGGAATTGGTTACATGGATAAATGAACATGCTAAAAATAACATTATGGGTAGTTGCAATAGTGTCGGGGAAATAATGAAATTAATTACAAAAATTTGCATCCGGAAAGGTGGTTGTATGTGCATTTTAATTGCCCCCACCTTTCTAGGATTCTAGAAGTGCAGTTAACTAGGGTAGTCAAAGTGGAGTCTAAGTGGAGTTTGATCAAGTGGCAGATGACTAGGATGTGCACACACTTAATTAATTAATTATTTAATTAATAAATAATAATTAATTTAGCCAAAGGGGTAAAAAGGGTACATGGGATTAATTTAATTAATCCAAAGGGGTACAATGTGTATTAATTAATCAATTTAATTAATTAATTACAAATGGGTGAATAACAAGGTGTATTAGCATAATACTGGGAACAAGTGGAAACATGAATGTAAATTTGGGGTGTCTACATTTTCCCCTCTTTAAAGTGCTATTGCAAGTAATAGTGCTTTAAAGATAGTAGACACATGCATGCGAGATCGAGAAAGGAAAATTGTGAAGCATTGGGATGCCCCAACAAACAAAATGGTAGAGGAATGCCCCCTCAAGTGGGTGGATGGATGAACAAAGGTGGTGAAAACCACTTGATAGGAAGAAAGAAAGGGATTAAAACAAGGATGGGAAAGGATTGTGTTCATAGCATGAGCATTATTTGGAGAGTATTTTTTTAGAGCAACCTGATTTTTGTTGTTGCACAATAGAGTTGTCACCATGATTATGAAAGAATCAAGATGGTTAACCTAGATGTGCGTAAACAAACACACACAACAAAGAAAAGATAAAAAGGAAAACAAACCCAATATACAAAGTAGGTGTCGACATCAGGGTTATAAAGGAACCAAGATGTGATCACACTACTTGTAAGTGGTCCAAAAAGAGTAAACATCAACAATGCAACAACACAAAGTCAAAAAAGAAGACAATCAACTATGCCCCTAATGTGCCACAATGATGATTAAGTAGATACAAATGCTCCCAAATGGGAATAGGATCAACTGGAAGAGTGGAGTTAAAGTGACTCCTTATGACACTCTTGTTGAATCCATTGTGCAAATGATCAAAGTTGAAATTCCCCAGGTGAAGTTATATCATGAAGGAAAAACAATTTGTGTGACTTGCCCCAAGTAGAGTTAGCATATCATGCAAAGGGAAGAAAGTGATAGTTGTAAGATTGGCATGAGCACTAGAGTAATAGATAAAAGTATGACATTTATCAAGATTGTATTGAGATGTTGAATGATTTACTTTAAGGGTTTTCCAATTGTATGATTTCTGTGAGAAGTGAATGTTTGTTCGAAATTTTTTTTTGATTTTTTTGGGATTTTGAACTTTTTTATTTTTTTTTGAAATATTTTTTTGGATTTTCACAAGTTTGGAAATACAAATGCAAAAAAAAATGAAGACATTCCATGGCTTAAATAAACCAGGAGGAAAACACAACATGTGCAAATGAAAAAGATATAAAAAGAAGTAATAAAAATAAACCCAATATGAACAGGAAAGAACCACACCAAAGTTATATGTGAACTAGGATGTGAATAAATTTCTTGCAATTGGTCCATAAGTGCATTCAGATACATAGAGTACTGGTTATTCAAACTATCACACATAAGAAACTAAGCTAAGAATAGACAATACAAAATTCCATATGTACAAATGTTAAACAAGCAAACAAGCTAGTGAACAAAAACACACCAATGTAAAAATTCTAATAAAGAAGTGAAATATATACAGATGTCAAGTTGCCCCCAAGAGAAAGCCAAAGCCAAGTGATGTCCCTATGCAAAGTTACATTGCAAAGAGTGGCTTGATTGATTGGAAAAGATGATTGGGAACAATCAGGTGAAGAAAATGGTGAAAATGGTTAAAATGGTGATTGTATTTTTTTTTTTTTTCTAAACAATTTTATATTTTTTTTGGGATTTTGAACAATTTTATATTGTTTTTGTAGTTTTTTTGAGACATTTTTTGAATGTTTTTGGTTTTTTTTTTTGGAATTTTGAACCACACGCCAAAGAAGAGGGAAAGGAAATTCCCAAGTCAAAACCGACATGCTAAATGGAAGGTGAACAATGGTGGTAGACAATGGGCATGACAACCTCAAGGAGAACATGTGACACATGGATGAGAGGTGAAAAGTTACAAGCGGGAAACAAAGTGAAATGAAAAAATAGGTGGATGCACTGACATGCCCCCAGTACAAGGGTTACTCTTCAGAGACTCAGGAGTAGAAACTTCTTTAGATGAATGGACATTCATAGGCTCCTTCAACTCTTTTCCATCCTCGGTAGACAGTTTGTATGCACCAGATCCAAATTTAGTAGTTATAACATAAGGACCCAACCAATTAGGCTCAAATTTTCCTATTTTTCTCATGGTTTTGTTGTGTTCTTTTGATTTTCCTTTAGGACCAAATCACCGATTTCAAACTATCGAGGTTTGATCTTGTGATTATAATTACGGTGTATCTATTATGATATACCTGCATATGGTCTAAGGCGTGAAGCCATCTCTCGTCTAGTAATTCTAGCTCTGTAAGGTGTGTAACATGGTAATCCTCTTCATGAATGAGATGTTGGAGGGATACACGAAGTGAAGGCAGCTCAACTTTGATAGGTAATATGGCTTTAGAGCCATATACTAGGGAAAAAGGAGTAGCTCTGTAGGTGTATACGGAAGGAAGTGTGGTAGGCCCAGAGGGTAGGATATAACTGCGTATGCCAATTACGTCCATGTTTATTGATAGTATTCTAGAATAGACTTGATAGTCTTGTTTGATGCTTTGGATTGGCCATTGCATTGTGGATAATAGGGTGTAGCCCATTTTAGGTGGATATTATATTTCTTAGCTAGGGCCTTGAGATCCTTATTTTTGAAAGAACCACCATTATCAGTGACAATAGCAAAGGTGGGATGCCAAAATGACAGATAATATGGTTGAAGATGAATTTAGAAATATTGCACCTAGTAACGTTAGTAAGAGGCATAGCCTCAACCCACTTGGTGAAATACTCAAGTGGTGGGTTATAATAAAAGTGTGGCCATCGGAAGATGTGGGCTTTATTTTTCCAATTAAATCAAGTCCCCATTTTGAAAAAGGCCAAGGTGAAGTAATAGGTCTGCAAGGCTTGGGATGGTGCATGAATGAGATTACCATGTTTTTGGCAAGCCTGACATTTCTTCACAAAGTTGCATGCATCTTCCTCCATTGTGGGCTAGTAGTATCCAATGCGTAAAATATTCTTTGTAAGGACTATTCCTTGGTATGGGCACCACAAATACCGAATGTACTTCAACTAGCATCGATTAGCTTCATCTGATTGAGACATCTTAAGAGAGTCCCATCATAGCCTCTTTGATACAAGGTGTCAGCAAGAAGGGTGTAGCATGTAAAGCACGTTGTGCTAAGGCTCTTTTATTAGCTGAATTAAAATTAGGAGGATAGGCTTTAGTTTGAATGAAGGTGTATATATCATGGTACCAGGGATGATCAAGACCAACAATCTCACAAACCATGGTGGACTCTGGAAATTCATATGCGGGCACCAAAATATGTTCAACAAGGAACTCGTTGTGAGTTTGATTAGTGTCGAATGAAAGAAGGGAAGTGATAGTTTCCATGGCATCCACTACTTTTTTTTGTACATGAGGAACTTGTTCAAAATTGATAATAGAAATACCCTCTAAGGCTATCAACCATTCTTTTATAAGGTAAGAGATTTTCATCTTTTACTGATATTCTCCATTAACTTGATTAATGACTAGAAGAGAATCACCAAGAACTATCAATTCTTATAGGCACCATGAGATAGCAAAGCCTAAGCTGCTATCAGTGCTTCATACTCTGCTATGTTATTTGTGCAAGGGAAGTTGATACGATAAGATTTAGGTATGAGGTCTCCATCCGGTGTACGCAAGACAATTCTGCTCCAGAACCATGGATATTGCAAGATCCATCAAAGAATAATGTCCATAAGGGTGTTGCCTCTATGTACAACAAGTCTTCATCTAGAAATTCAAAATTTAGTGGTTGTGAACTTGGTAATGGTGGTGTTGTGCCAATTGATCTACCAATTGCTTGACCTTTGATAGCCTTTTGATTGACAATTTCAATGTCAAATTCACTAAGTAGCGCAATCCAACTAGACATGCATCCTGTTATGATTGGTCTCAAAAGTAGGTACTTAAGAGGATCAACCCATGAAATTATCTTGGTGGTATGATTTAGGAGATAGTGTCACAACTTCCAAAAGTATAAGCAACTACTAAACAAGCCTTTTCAACCTGTGAGTACTTGGTCTCATGTTCAAGGAGAGTTCTTCTCAAGTAATACACAACTTGTTCCTGACCCTTATCATTGTGTTGCACCAATAATGCCCCAATGGCATGTTCTGTTGTAGATGTATACAACAACATAGGCTTATCTGTATAGGTGGCATGAGTACCGGTGGAGATGTCAGGTATTCTTTCAATTTTGCAAAGGCATCTTGACAGTCTTGTGTCCATTTGAACTGGACATCCTTTTTAAGCAAATTGGTTGAAATGATGGCACTTATCTACCAATTGGGAGATGAAGTGATGAATAGACTGTATTTTTCCTTGTAGGCCCCTTAATTTTTGAAGGTTATGAGGAGGTGGCATATCTATTATAGCTTTGACCTTGGTAGGGTCCACTTCAATTCCTCTTCGTGAGACAATGAATCCTAGAAGTTTCCCTGAAATGACACCAAAGACACATTTTTTTGGATTAAGGTGAACCTTGTACTCCCTTAACCACTCAAATATACACCTAAGAACTTGGATGATCCACCTAGTCTTTGATTTAGCAAGAATATCATCGACATAATCTTCCATTATGTCATGAAGAAGGTCATGGAAAATAACAGTCATGACACGTTGATAAGTTGCACCAACATTTTTAAGGCCAAAAGGCATGACCTTGTAACAAAATGTCCCCATGGGGTTGTAAAATTTGTTTTATGTTGGTCTTCTTCAAGCAATTTGAATTTGGTTATACCTGGAAAATCCATCCATAAGGGATAACATCTCATGGCCCGCAGTAGAATCGACAATCATGTCAATATTAGGAAAAGGGAAATCATCCTTAGGACATGCCTTGTTAATGTCACAAAAATATGTACAAATATGGATTGGGGTCTTCTTCACAACTGGTACCATATTAGATATCCACTCTGAGTAATCAATGCACCGTATGAAGCCTGCATCCAATAATTTTTGTAGTTTGGCCTTAACAAGCAATGCAACCTTGGGATGCATTTTACGTAGTTTTTGCTTGATAAGTTTAGCATCTGGGTGCACCACAAGGTGATGAACCACAAGAGAAGGATCAAGACTAGGCATATCTTTATAAGACCAAGTGAATACATCCTAAAACTGGTTAGAAGTGTTGTGAAGGCTTTGATTTCAGTTTCTGATAAATTGGCACCTAGTTGTAACAATTTTGGTTGGTCTTGATTCAATGTTAATGGTTGTCATCTCTTCTACCAACAACTTAGAAGTGTCATTATCTTGAAATGATGTTGGAGGCTTGTGTAGATTGTCAGATATTTTTGGATCCAAATCTCCTCTCTCTAGTGCCTTTGAAAGGTTTTCACTAGGAGATGCGTCATTTTTTTCTTTCTTTTTTTTTTTTTTTTTGCTTCTCGTATAATGCCTCAGAAAGGTTTTCACTATGCGAGATATAATTTGTCTTTTTTCTATGTTTAATTTATTTTTCTTTAGGACTAGAGATTGTAAGTTCTTTCACCAAAGTAAGTGGTAGCATCAAGGTTTATATTGAAACCCTTCTTGTGATCCGACAAGGAAAAGGGGTCCGAGCCCGAGGAACTCTGGATGGCCTCATCATTTTGAAAGAGATCCATGGAAATATGACATTGTTGGTCTTGATCAATGAGGGAAGGATAAAAAATGTCAAGGGTTTGAATGGATAAGTAGTCTAGGAAAAGTGTAGTTTTGGCTAGGTCTTCGAAGAGGCTATGTGTGGAACCGGTCTCAATTTTAGAATCTGAGTCCACGCATCGCTAGATAATACCTCAAAGACTATAGGCCTCTTCTCATATGTCTCATATCCTAGACCATATGTGTAAAGGTTAGACTTGATATTCATAGGTTCAAGAACACCATGCCCTTGTGGGCCAAGGCCTCTTCCTTTCAGTTCATGTTTTTCATCATTTTATGGCCCTTGGTGTAATCGGTGGATTCAGTAGCATTCTGCCATCCTATCATCGTATAGCCAAGAGTCATCAGAGATTGGAATATGTTCATCTTCTAGATATCCATATCATCTCCAAAGATTTTTTCCAAGATAGTAAGTTGGATGTTCTTGTAGATGAGGAGTGTTAGGATGCCCATAGCTATGAGGTGATAATGGGAGTTTTCCAACAAGGAATGTATTGTCAAGTGTGTACTCACCTAAACCTTTATGAGAGAATGTAACTTCAGGTGACACCTTAGATGTAGATGCTTCAGAGGAGAGGAAGTGTGAAAAGCATGAGGGCTCAATATATATATTTGGAATATGAGGGTCAATATGGTTGGTAACAATAGGAGTTGGGCTAGGTTTGGTTGTGTATATCATAGATGGACAATAGTTTTCCTTTTTGTACCTTGCTTGAAAAAATTATAGTATTCAAAGGGGTTAATATCACCACAAGGTGAACTCTCTACCATTATGTGGAAACTTTATGCATTGATGGAAAGTGGAAGGTACGGCATGTGCATCACATGTATCCAAGGTCTACCCAAAAGAAGGTTATATGATGTGTCTACATCAACTACATGACACATAGTGTCAAGGAGCATGTGGGCCTACTTGTATGGGAAGAGTGATGGTGCCACAGGACTGGCGCTCAAGTATTATCATAACCATGAATGGTAATGATGTTAGCATCTAAGTCATCTATTGTATGACCAAGGAAACAAAGCATTTTTATAGAACAAATGTTAAGGGCTGCTCCATTTTCGATAAGAACTCTCTTGACTTTATGATTGGTAACATAGGATTTGATGTACAAGGAGTTGTTGTTAATCAAATTTGGGTTCAACATATCTTGAGGGCCAAAAGATAGGATAGGAGTTTTAGGTGTAAGGTTCATGATCATAGCCTAAAACTATTGAACATTGAGAGTATGAGGAACACGTGATTCATTTAGAGCATGAGTGAGAATATCTTGAAAGCTAGGTGACTCTTTTAGTAGTTCCATGAGAGAGATATGTGTTGGCATGGTTGTTAATTGTTTGATGAAGTCATACTGACTGGAGTGGAAGATTTGGCATTAGAATTTGACTTTTGATTTGAAGGAGCTATTGGTTTGGATGTTTGAGGTTCTACAGAAGATGTAGAAGGTTGGTTTTCCACAGGAACCCATATCTTTCATTGGCATGTGGTCATGACATTACTCAAAGGTGTGAATTTAATGGTCACCATTGTAGATGGTACTTCCTCAATAAATGAGATAATTGAACTAAAATCAAGCATTATTGGTAGAAGGACCTTTGTCAACATTTTTATTGTCACCGCCATGTTTGGGAAATGGGTTTGAGAACACCTTAAGATTGTCATTGGGTGTCTTATTTGGTGATGATTCTTCAATAGTGATATCTCCACTATCAATGAGATCTTGGACAAAGTGATGTAAGTGAAAGCATCGATCAGTCGGGTGACCATCAATGTGATGAAAATCACAATAAGTATCAGACCTTGTACCAAGTAGGCTTGGGTTCTCCCTCAACCCAAGGTCTGGTGATGGGATAAGTAACCATGTTTGCATTAATGAGTTGTTGAAGGAAATTTGATAGAGGTTCTCCCAAAGGAGTGAAATGACGTCATTTAGAATCAAGAGAGGATGAAACCTCTTTGCTAGAAACAACAAGAGGTTGTTTACCTTTGTTTGGTCTAGTCTGAGTGTTTTGGATGTTGTGGACATTGTGGTTGTCTATAATACCATCATTGACCATATTATGATTGTGGTTAACATGTTTAGATTTGTCTTGGTGAGAGCTATTAGAATGGTTACTATGTTTCCCATTGTCTTTTGAATGAGGTTTAATCAAACCTTTTGCAATAAGGGATTTTTCAATCTGTGATCCTTTCTCAATAACTTCTTGAAAGTATTAAGGAAATGCATTTGCATGTGAAAGGATAGCTCACTATTGAGATTGGGTACAAAGATGCTCATGAGCTGCTTCTCAGGCATGGAGCATGGGAAATGGACTAGCAATCCCACACCATCTTTGTAGGAATTGTGTGAAGGTTTCATTTGTTCATTGTTTGGCATTACACAAGTCCATCATTGTAATTTTAGACTCTATGTTGAATGAGAAATGTTTGACAAACTTCTCTGAGAGGTCCGTGAAATTTTACATAGAGCCCTTGGGGAGAAGTAGGAACCAGTCCAAGGCTTGTCTTCCTAGACTTCATGGAAAAAGATGCATTAAGAAGACATCACTATAGGCCACCTCTTGGAAAGCCATATAAAACTCCCTGATATGCTCTCTAGGGTCACTCTTTGCCCCTATATTTTTCAAAGTTGGGTGTCTCAAAATATTTTGGAAAAGGAACATGCAAAATGTCCTTATCGAATGGGTAAGGACACAATTCTTCAAAGCTGAATTGTTTTCCTTGATGTTTCATACTAGAGATGGTATCCTTCATCATTTTCCATTCTTGGGAAAATGGTGAGTTGTTTTGTAAGAAAGATAAGGAGCCATCACTTGTAGAGTTATTGTTATCTTTGGTGTGTGTGGTATGACTCTTAAATGAAGCATCACTAGATTTCTTTGGTGCCTCCTTGTCATGGGATTCATTGGTGACTTTGGAATTTAAAATAGCAAGTTGTTTAGCCATGTCATTAATTTGATTCATGAGGGCTTGAGTAGGATCAGTGGCTGAATTAGTTGATTTTCCTTTGTTCCTTTTGTCATATTTTTCTTTGTTTGATTCATTTCCTTTGGCGTTGTTTGAGGTGGACTTGTTTTGATCATCATTATTCATGTGACTAGGTCCTGCCTCATCGTCATTATTTTTGAAATGAAAGGTTCACCCTTGTTAGGTGGTGGTTTTCCAAGTAATGTTTGTAAACTAGCTTCATCGAAGTCAGAGGGTAATTTTTCTCCCATCTCAAGGAGAGAAGAAAAAAATTGGTCTTTATTCATACGTAAAATATTTTCAACATGGGATTGTTCTTGAGTGAGATGTCATTCTGATCATCCTCAAGAGTTTTGGTCATTATCACTATCAAAATTTCCAAAAGGATTTCATTCACCCCTTCCAAAAGGACTATAATCTTGTGTCGTGTTCCCACCATTTTTAAAAGAGGGAGGGAGAAAAAGAGATATGTGAAAGATAACTCAACCCCGTAACAAAAGTGAATGATGATGGAAGAGAGGTGTGTGATTAAGTTTGATAATAACTTGTCCCTTAACAAAGTGAATGCTAAGATGGGCAAGAGGTTTGGAAGATATGAGTGATGCAACCCTTAACAAAGTGAATGTCAAGATGGAAGCGTGTGAAAGTGTTTGATAAATTGACCCTTGACAAAGTGAATGCCAAGATGGAAGAGTGGTGCGATGTGATGAAGGTTCTTGTCCTCTAACAAAGTGAATGCTAGAATGGAGGAGGGTTATAGTGACAAAATTCCAAATGTGTTCAACCTCTAACAATGTGAATGCTAGAGTGAAGAAGCGAGGATAGATTGATTGCAAAATGCACTCTACCACCTAGCAAAAATGAATGCTAAATGGGAAGAGGGTATGAAAAAGGATTCAAATCATATGCGATGTGCTCAACCCTTAACAAGAATTAGTTAAGAAGGAAGAGGCTAATGAAGAGATAAGACTCAAATACTGATAGTGTAAGTGTTGAAAAGAAGATATGATGAAGTGTCTAGAATGCAACAAATATGTTGTCAAGTTAGAGACGTGAAGAAAGAAAACATATTCAGTTTAACAATGATGTTGTCAAACTAAAGGTCGTAAGAGGAGAATGAAGATAAAATGTGATGAAATAAGTTGTGGAAAAGTGAAACACAACACCGCTAAGATGTGAGTTGTAAGATGAAAGTTCTTGAGCGAGGACGTGGATATCCACAACTCAAGACTTGATGTCGAAAAGAGGATGAAAACTTAAACTTTAGGAAATGTAATCCAAATGTTTAAGTGTTGAATGAAATGGGAGATGAACTCAAGGAGGTGAATATGAAAGATAGAAGGATTTGATAATCGCGAAAGGGGAAGAATCAAATAAGTGAATAAAAACTCCAAATGAGTGAAAGAAGCTCAAATGGAGAAGACAATGAGGATGAAAAGAAGAGAAAATTGAAATAATGAAAAAGAGATGAAAGTTCGAAAAGGGGAAAATTGAGAGTAAAATGAAGGTTAGTGAATGACTGATGATGAGAAGAAAAGAAGATGAGAACAAATGAAATGAGGATGAAAGTAGAATCCAAACAAGGATAGTTTGGAAAAAAAGATGAAAAGATAAGAAAAGTGAAAGATGGATCCCAAACAAGGAGTATTTGGGAAAAGTGAGTGTGGAACACTACTATAAAAAAAAAAAAAAAACAAAAGAAGAAAATTGAAAAAAAGAATTTTTGTTTGAATGTTTTTTTTGGCCTCTACCTTAGATTGGCTTGGAAAGTGTTTGGCTTCCTGGGTGGCTCTCTCAACTAGGTGTCGAAAAATATCTAAGTGAGCATGACACTATTGCTAGTTGATGGATTTACTTAACCCCCTTTGAAACCCTGAGAAAAGACCTTCTCAGAATGAATCGCATTGGGGTCGCCACTAAGGATATCCATGACTCTAACTCACAAAGGATTTACTAGTTAGGTAGGAGAAAAGGTTCCCATTTCATCCACTAGTTCCCTCAAGGTGTGGACTACTTTGGGGTTCCTAGAACCACCCCCTTTGTTGTAGCTTAAGGCTTATGCCAAGGGGGTTATGTTCTAGTTAAGTGGTCGAGTTGTAGCTCTTAACCGAACCTAAATCAAATGTTTTGAATGTGGTGTTTTTTTATCTTTGATTTAGGTGTGGTTTGGTTGAACTCCTTTGGCAACCTACGTTAGTAGTAGTTTTCAATGTTTTAATCCACCTTGTGAGAGCGGGTCCTGCAAACAATGATTAGAAATTTTTCTGAATGAGGAAAAATAACAAAACAAGATATAAACAAGACAACATAAGTGAACCCATGTTTTGATTTCCAAGATCTCTTTAAAAAGCTGAGGAAAGAGCATACGTGTGGGTGGCTTTGGTTAAGTAAACTTAATTCCCAAAAATGAGAAAAAGAAAGAAATGACCACATTGGTGATTCACAAGATTGAACTTTAAAATCATGAGGGAAGAGCATACGCATGGGGGATGACAAGTGCATCACAAAACCAAGGATGGATAACAAAAATGTTCCAAAAGACATTAGAAAATAGCTCTTGACCTTGAACATTCAAAATGCAATAAATTTTAGGAAAAAGGAATTAAAATGGCGACAAAAATGGACAAATGAAACATGCAAAACACATTTTAAATGTGCAACACTACAAAACATCATTTCATTAGATAACATCCAAAATGTGCCAAAACTAAGTGAAAGAGAAGTTGAAATAGTCCTCTAAAAGAAAAATGCAGATAAGTGATGATAAATCTCTAGATTTGTATAAATAAATTAAGCAATAATTAATTAAAATCAACAATGAAATGAAAACTAACAAAATGCGGGAAAAATTTGTAAATCCAATGGAAAAATTTCTAGCTTGAAATATGAGATGGAAAATTTTATAATACATTGCTTGCTTCATTTAATTTGGTGGTTGGGAACCATTTCTGCGTGACCCTAAAATTATGGAGTCAAGTTTATCATTTTATCCCCATATCTCTCCTTTATTCCATCTAGTCTTACTCTCAATGACCCAAGATAAAAATTCTCACAAATTATCTATCTCGAATGATTTAGTGAAAATTGACAAAACTGGATTGTTCAGGTGAAACTAATATATTATTTTATAAATATTGGGAAAACTATTACTACCAAATAACCCAAACCACACCTAAGTGTTCACATGGCGCTATGAACAATAGGGATGGAAGAATGCCCAATCCCCTCCATAGTGTGAACATGAGGAAAATTTCCCAACTTTGCCCCTATCTCTTGACACGTGTCACTTCATGATCTGTGAGGTCGGGAATAAATGAAGGTTTTAGATGAGTACTAACAACTCAAACAATATGAGGTTTCCCAAAGAGAACCTCAAACTTAGAAAATGGTTTTCTAGTGGAACCAACCACTACATAAGCGTGGTACATTAATTTGCTCACATCATTTTCTTTCTAACTTAGAGGGATTACAAAAAAAAATTATGCTCATATAGGACTTTAAACAGGGAATGTTACTTTTGTTCATTTACTAAACATAAAGTAAACACACCACAAAAAGAAAGGTCACCAATACCATGAAGCTTCGGGTAAATCTCTTTTTGTTGGTGACTAACAAGAGATGTCAATTTGCCTCCATCCTCCTTTCAATGATTTAACTCAACCGAATTTTCTTTGAGGATCATTTTGAAAAATTAATATTGGTGTTGGTTGCTTCCCATGGTATGATAATGCACCCTTAGCCATTTAACCAACTTTATATTTAAGCAAAATAATAAAGCATATTGGATTTTATTCCAACTTGGAAATCACCACTATTTTTTTACAAAATAATTAGAAACATTAGAATTGTTTCCACGATTTCTTCTTAGGGAAATGGGTTTCTATAATAAAAAGTTTCCCAATAGAAATAAACAAAAATTGCAAAAAATTCCAAATTTGAGTTTTTGAAAGGTGAGGAAAAATCCTACACGAATGACTAATCATTTTTTAAGATAAGAATCTAGAAAATGGCGATCTCCACCTTGTGAGAGCGGGTCATGCGAATAGCTTTAAAATTTCTCCACCTCTCGGGGAATGAAGGAAAAATAACCTTGAGGCACGATTTTGTATTTGAATCAATCTTTAAATTTCCTAGATCATTTTAAAAAGCAAATGATGATAAAGCTCTAGATTTGGGTAAATATGGTTAAGCAATAATTAATTAAAATCAAAATGAAATGAAAAAACAACACAAGTTTATGAAACCAATCACTGTAAAAGAATGCGAGCAATTTTTATTAAATATGAGAGGGCGATTTTATAATTGCTTGAAACAAAAAAATTATGAAGATCACAAAAGTCGTTAGAAATCATTTTATCCCCATATCTCTCCTTTACCCTGATCTTACTTTAATCAAAAGGAATATTCTCACACATTTCTATCTCTAAAGGTTGTAATAACGCTAATTGTGCAAGCTCATATATTATTTTATAAATATTAGATAAACGAAATTACTAAAATAAGTGAAACCACTCCTAAGTGTTCACACTAAACAAATTTCGGTAACAATTAGTTCTATGTAGGAAATAAAATGAAAAAAAGTAACGAAAAGATCATAAGTGAATGGAAAAGTCCAATTTAAAATAAACAAACTAATTAAATAGATAAAATAATGAAATAAATAAACGAATAGTGGAAGGAATAAAAAAACAAATAAATTAATGAGACAAACAAAGGAAAGTAAATAAATAAAAAAAAACTAATTAATGAAGAACAATTAGTTTAGAACAAAGGACACCACAAAAGTAAACTAAAATTAAAAAAACTAAACTAAACTACACTTGAATAGATTAAACTAAACTGAAAACTACAAAAATAAATATGAAAAATTAAAACCTAAAACTATAAAACTAAGTGTAGATCAAATGCATTGTAAAATGTTCAAGGGAGGCATCTCGGCATGAGGTAGGAACTCGGCTTGGGATCGAGTGCAAGGAAAGGGCGAAGGGAGGGGGACTATGGGATAGGGCTCGACGGGGAAAGGTAGCTCGGGGACAAGTTTTATAGGGATGGATCCGGGATCGAGCATCGAGATGAGGCACCGTGGGGTTGGGTCTGCATGATGAGCCGAGGGCTCGGGGGGAGGAGAGGAGGGAAGCGGGGATGGGGGCGAGGTAGTTAGGTTAGGTTGAGATACGTGTGTGGTGGAGATTTGGGTAGTTAGGTCGTGAGGGCTCGAGGGAGAGAACTTGGGAGCTAGATAAGATGGGGTCAAGTTAGATTACGGGGTTGGGAACATGGTAGTGTAGGAGGGGTGAGGCTTGGTAGAGCCGAGGAAAACATGGGGTAAGAAGAGCTCGAGAATTATGAGGGGGTGGGAGTGAGCTGAGTGAATGGGGAATCATAGGGAAAACTTGCTCGAGATGGTGAGCTGGGGGAAAGGGGAGTGGGAGTGAGGGGTAGGTCTAGGGTTTAGTGTTGTAGATTTTAATTAATATCTTATGTGTAATTTTTGTTAATAATAAAATTCAACTATGTAAAAAAATCTAACTAATTTTTGTTTGATTTTGCAGATTTTTAACAATGCAATAATGAGAATTTTTGTGCATTTGTAATGTGTTTTTTTTTTGTGAAAAGAAATCTAATTTGTATGAAGAAATCTAACTATTTTTTTTTTATTTTGTAGGATTCTTTAATCGTGGCAGAATGAAAAACAACGTATGTGATAGAAAGTTACAAACTAGTAGAAAGCAGAAATTGATAACTTGAAGAAAGCAACAAAAAAATGTTCAAAGTGAGAAGAAATTAAATGTAAACTAAACAACTTCCTAAATACCAAAAACACCTAAAAGCAATGGGAATTTCCCAATTAAGTTTATTGTGATACAAGTAAACACAAGAACTAAAACCAAAAAAGAAGTTTATTATGAAACAAATAAACAAAGAAGAAGAAATAAAACTAAACATGAAAGGAGAACAAAGTCTGTTAAACCTTGCAAAAAGAATGTCGGGTGTGCCAAAATGTAAGAGGGAGAAAAATCATAGTGAAGCTTGAAGGAAACAAACAAACATAAGGTAGTTAGAATTGGTTACACGGATAAATGAACATGCTAAAAATAGCATTATGGGAAGTTGCAATAGTGTTGGGGGAAATAATGAAATTAATTACAAAAAATTGCATCAGAAAGGTGGTTGTACATGCATTTTAATTGTCCCCACCTTTCTAGGATTCTAGAAGTGCAGTTAACTAGGGTAGTCAAAGTGGAGTCAAAGTGGAGTTTGATCAAGTGGCAGATGACTAGGATGTGCACACACTTAATTAATTAATTAATAAATAATAATTAATTTAGCCAAAGGGGTACAAAGGGTACATGGGATTAATTTAATTAATCCAAAGGGGTACAATGTGTATTAATTAATCAATTTAATTAATTAATTGCAAATGGGTGAATAAAAGGGTGTATTAGCATAATATCGAGAACAAGTGGAAACATGAATGTAATTGGTAGTTTACTATAGGAGGTTTGTTCATGACTTCTTTCGTATTGCGCATCCCATCACTTCCCTTTAGCGCAGAAAGGAAGATGTTCATGTGGTCGAGATAGATGTGAGTAGGACTTCAGGACAATGAAGGAATGCCTTATGATAGCACCCATTCTTGCAGTACCAAATCAACAGGAGAGTTATTCATTTGCACGAGATGCTTCTTTCACAAGATTAGGAGGTGTTTTGATGTAGGAGGGTTGTGTAATAGCATTTGAGTCTCACAAACTCAAGGATTATGAGCTCAATTATCTGACTCATGACCTTGATCTTACACTTGATAGTACATGATTTGGTTTAATGGAGACATGTCCTTTTGGGCAAGAGATTTATTCTCAAGAATGATCATTTGAGTCTTTTTCACTTCTTCACGCATCCCAATCTCAATGCTCTTGAGTGGCATTAGATGGAGGTTATTTGTGAGTGTGACATGAAGATAGAACATGTGAAGGGGAAGAAGACTATGGTTTTGGATGCTTTAAGTCATGAGAGAAATTTGGTTATGGCTACAATAATTAGTATAGACTTAAGGACCAAGATTTTGTAGTAGCTTCCTCATGATAGCCTCTACCTTTCGGTTAGGGAGAGATTGAGTATTAGAGACTCATTGAGGGAAATTTTGATGGATTTTAGTAGAAGCATATGGTCTTCTTAAGCACGAGAGGTCGAATATATGTTCCCGAGAGAGGGAGGTTTGAGGAAGGATATCCTTGTTGAGACACACCATGCACCCTATTCATCCGATCTATGGGTGAATAATATACGCCATAATCTGAGATAGTTGTACCATTGGAGAGGACTTTGGAGATATGTTTCTCGGTTTGAGTCTCGTTGTTTAGAGTTCCATAAGGTTAAGGTTGAGCATCAACACCCAACCGGTATTCTATATCTTCATGTCATATCGGAGAGGAAATGGGACACCATTTCCATGGATTTCATTGTAGGGATACCTACTGTCGAGATACCACCATGACGCCATTATGGTCATGGTGGAAAGATTGAGAAAGTGGCTCATTTTTCTTTAATGAAGACCACCTATACAGCTAGTGCATTGGCATGAGTATATCTAGATGAGATTGTTAGGCGCACGGGATTCCAAAGAAGATTAATTACTTTGTGATCTCTTGTACACTTCTCACTTTTGGACCACCATGCAAGTAGGCTCTTTAGATGAGTATCAACTTTAGTACAACTTACCACTCAGAGACATATGGACATGCCAGACAAAGCGGGTGAACTCGATTTTAGAGGATATGTTGTGGATGTACGTCATGGACCATCAGTCTAGATGGGAGGAGTACTTGTATTTAGTGGAGTTTTGCCTACAACAACGGTTTTCGAGTTCAATTGGCATGACTCCTTTTCGGGCATTGTATGGCAGGGAGTGCATAGGACACCATTGAGTTAGCACAGATCGGAGGACATAGTATCTCTTGGGCTAGCCTTGTTATAGAACATGGAGTAGTAGGTTGTTTTGATCCGAAAAAGGCTTCAAGAGGCACCTGATAGATAGAAGAAATATGCATATCGGCGGAGGATAGATTGTATTTTTGAGGTGCACATGAAGGTGTTTCTTCATGTCAAGACTCATAAGATCCCTATCCATTATGGAAAATGCTCTAAGTTTGATCCTAGGTTTGTGGTTCCCTTTGAGATCTTGGAGTGTATCAGTCCATTTCACCTATCGTCTAGCATTGCCACCCATCTTGTCTCGTATCCATGATGTATTTCATGTTTCTTTGCTTAGGAGGTACATTCTAGACCCTTCTCATGTACTTGATTAGATTGCATTACAGATGAAGGAGCAGGGGTCCGAATTCTATGGATCTCCCGTGTGCATCATAGAGCACGGGACCCTAATCCTTCAAGCTGCAAATGAGAATGACTAGGTATGGGTCCAAAGAGGATAGGTACAATAAGACTAAAACCACATGGGAGGATGCCACTTTATTGCGATGGCCGAATTTACTCATCTATTCCATTGACTTCCGGGAGGAAGTCGAGTCTAAGGGAGGGGAATGTAATGCCCACTTCTCTTCGACACTATTTCATTATGGTGTCACTCGATTTCACCCCGAAATCTGTGACTACCCAATTCGAAAAAAAAAAATTAATGTACTTTTAAAATAGTGGGTCATTTGTTGTTTTTATTGCACGAAAGTTCTTGTATTGCATCAAGATAATCCCAAAGAGCCATATAAGCCCTTTTCGCCAAATACCCGGATGCCCAAAATTGTTTTATTCTCATGTCGTCGGGATTTGTCTCGGGAAATTTGTATTTAATTATTTTGAGCCCGTATGAGGCTATTTGCGCTCGTTTCAACTCTTATAAGCGAATATGTTATTATTCCTATATATCGAAGGATTTTAACTTATTTTAAGTTTTGGGCTTTATTTGTAACTTTTGGCAATTTTTCGTGTTTTTGTGGTGTCCCGTTGTTTTCGTCAAAATTTCTCTGGAACAACTCCTTCACGGTAAGCCCGATTTTGGCACAGAGTGGCATTTGGAAAACATACACGCACATTTTGCCCGGAGGAAGTAATCATCGGAGTTACGGATCACTTTGGGAAAAAGCGAAGTCGTGCACAGAAAAGCCCCTGCGGGGATGGGCGCCTTTTTGGAAAACAAAGGATTTAAGCTGCGATGGGAAAAATATAAGCCGCAAGCAGGATGGGAATTATATGCCTGACTGGCAGGTACTTTTTCCCGTGTTATAAAAGTCACTTAAGCCTGCAGTGGGAAAAATAGAGGTGCAAGGCGGGTGGGAATTTATTGCCTCCCTTGCAGGTAAAAATTCCCATGATATAATAAAAGGAAAGTGACTTAAGTGAAATCATGGGATTTTAGTGCCTGCCTTGTAGGGTAAAGAATCCCATTGCAAAATTCAAATCACTTAAGTGGATCATGGGATTTTGGTGCCTGCCTGGTAGGGTAAAGAATCCCATTATGAAAAAATTCTTAAAAATAGAATTACATGTGCAAAAAAGTGCGCCCCCTTTGGTGATGGATTAAAGTGATTAAATTGATTATTTTTAATAATCTTTCTCCTTGGAAAAAGTGCGCCCAAGCTTGAGGAGGTCAAAAAGTCAAAGGAAGAATAAAAGAAAGGAATTAAATTAATTAAATTTAATTTATTTAGTGGCTGCCCCTCTCCTTGGAAAAAGTGCGCCCCATTTAGGAGTTATTTAATGATTTTAAATGCATTAAATCATTAAATTAATTTCTATTTTCAGTGGCTATGGTCAAAGCACACTGTGAGGCTAAAGTTAAGTGCTGTGTGAAGGATTAAATTGGATTAATTTAATTTATTGGATGGCTGTCCTTAAACATGCAATTTTTAAAAGAGAAAAGCATGATTTTTAATTAATTAATTGCCTTTAATTGTTAGGGCAATTATTAATTATAGAATTGTGAAGGTTATATAAGCATGGGCAGCCATATGGATGAATTATTCAACACACAGGTAAAGAATTGCAGCTAGGAGAAAAAGTGCGCCCCCATTAGAGGAAGGATTTTGCACAGACAAAGTGCTAACAAAGGCTAAAAGCTTCCAGATTTGGCGCATGCTTTGGAGAAGGTTGATCTTCGTCGGCATAGTTGTTTTCACAGGTGTTACAGGAGCTCAGGTGTTGATTGAAAGGATTCATGCTCTCTTTATGTGCAAATTAAACACCAATTTTGGGGCACGGAGCTTGAAAAGTGCAGATTTTTATAATTTAAATTCACTATTCATGCTCCGGTGGCCATTTTGTATCGAATAAATTGCGGGAACTCATTACGGGTGCTTTATAAAAGAAAAGGAGTATTTATCAATGTCCAATACATTGCAAATATCCTCGAATCAAGAAGCCCAGATCTGCACCGGTATTGAAGAAATCCGGCCAAATTAGAAGAAAAGAATTATTCGGACAAAGATTGATAAAGTCATGGCAAAAGAGATGAAAAAGAGAGCACGATGGATTCATGCATTGCTTCTAAACTTTCGAGACATAGGAGACACGGATCTAGGCCCGAGAACCTCTTTCGATTTGATGTGAGATCCAGAGTGGAAAGACTTCACTCATGCGTGCGATCAAAAGTAGTGGAATTATTCGAGTGCGGCTTTCCGTGTACTGACCCAATTGCGAGTTTGTGATGGAGTGTGCTAGATCTTATCATCCTTCATCAGATCGATGCGTGATGTTGCGGGAAAGACAATAATTCGTTTGGATGCGAATTCTTCGATTATTGTTGAAGATTCCAGTGACGAAAGGTGGTGACTTCTATTAGCATTCAGGATGCTGAAAGTAGGTGGGAAAAGCATAGAAGCTGACTGTGTGAGCATCATGAATAGCCGGTTCATGAAGAAGCCTAGATCCCCTTCCAAGTTCCCGAGAACTCTTCCACGATCCAATTTGGTGCGGAGAGGTGGATGATATTGTCAAATTGCTATGCAGGTTGAATGGTGAAGCGAATGCCTACACTTTCCGGACATGGATGTATGCTTTCATCAGGACCATTGAAATCAACAAGGTTGATTCTATAATCAGTTGGTCAGAAATTATTAGCAGCAACATCGGTGAGCAACTGCGGAACGTAAAGCGTACCTTCAGCTTCAAGATGACTTCATACTTGGTATATGCTGCAGCTTCACAGGGTGTCTTTTCCAAGCTGGATAGATGTGGTATTCTTTCCAAGGATCCCATTTTCGAGTGCTACCCGCAGCTTACTGCACCTGCGTGCGAGAAGGACTTCAAAGTGATCAACGATGGTTTCTTCTACGATTTCATCTGCAGGTTAGACAAAGACTTGAAGACTCACAGGGTAAGCAAGGAAGCATGGGAAGCAGTGTCCAAGATTGGCAGTGTATTCATCCAGTTTGTAGATTTCACATACATCGTGGTTACGAGCTTTTCAGTGAACCAACAAAGATGCCAAGGTACCCGAGTGACAGATTGATTGCCATGGAGTGAGAGCAACTTGTGGAGTTACACGACCTTGATCGAAGCGGCACAAGTCTACGGGCTTCTTCCCACTCACGTGGGATATTACTGATTGCATCAAAGCATTCACAGAGCTCGAGGATGGAAGCACAAATGTTATCCAAGTATGAGCAAGAGTTCTTCCTGCGGCTTAATTTCGATCCATTTGGAATAGCCGGGAAGACAATCTCTAGAGAGTATGCACATGTGCCTTCGTTAGAAGATTTCGGATGAATGCGAGAAGTGAGTACGAGGTCGAAAGAAAGATTTCAGCAGGCTATCGGCAAAGCAAGTATTTGACTTTGGACTAGCGCGGATACCTGCGGATCTTGAAGATGATGGGAACGTGGTACTTGACACTTACCATCAAATGGGAGGAGATAAAGCTCTACTGCAGGATAGCAATGGCGGCTGCAGCACAATAGAAGAAAGATCTGGAGCTATGTTGGTGAATACTTCAAACTGGTTACTGACGAAGGGATATTGCCTTGATGAAGCATTGATGAATCAAATCACAGGCAACTTCGGCGCAGGAGATTCCCTCAAGCGAAAGCATGAAGGAGAGAGCAGCAGAAGGTCCGAGAAGTTGAAAGTACGCAGAAGATCTCAAGAGAAAGAGAAGACCACTTCTCCGGCCATAGCTTTGACTCCGACTTCTCCAGTACCTAGAGGATCACCAACTATTGCACCACAGCAGCAGGATGTTTCCATGCCTTCATTAAAACCAGCAACGTTCATCTTCTCTCCGCAGCCACTTCGTTCAGCACCCATTCCAGAGGAGATGTTGAAGCTGCAGATGACGGAGTTCGAAAGAGCTTTGTCCTTGGATGTTTCGAGAGGATGGCAGCCATGATATTGTGGCACTTTCTACGATGGAGAGGATGCGAGCGGGAGATGGTAGTGCACTCAAAGAACTTCTCACTCTCCGAGAAGTAATTTCTCGGAATGGTTAGCTTTGCGGTTGGTTCCGAAGCAAGAGTAGAGATGAACTTAGAGGAAACATGACTTGCAGCTACTTCGAGGATACGAGCGAGAAGAGACGAGAAGGCCTAAAGTTGCTAAAGCAACTTCTAGGTTGATCATCGAGGATTCGGGAGAGAAGTTTGCTTTGAGATATCAATCCCGGCGGAAGGAAAGGTAGAAGAGGAACTCACGGCGAGAAGATGTGTGACGGTGACCAAAATACCACTCGGTCAAGCTACCACTTTGAAGGATTGAAGCGAGGACACGCAGCGTTCTTTGGATGCTTTGTTCCTTAGGCTTGACAGTGAAAAGGCGGAGAAAGAAGAGCTGCAGAAGCAAATATCTCAATTATGTGAGATCATAGCCAAGGTTGCTAAATCTTCCGTTCAGCCCATTTCAGCGCAGGTGAGTGATCATCTTATGCAGGAAATGGAAGATGCAAGCAATCAAGTAAAGGCTATTGACGAATGGAAGGATTTGATTATTCGTCAAGCTTCTGTGCAACTTGGGAAGTGCCAGCCCGCCTAAAGGTTATGAATGATGCAGCAAATCAACTAAAGCAACTGATAGAAAGCATAGAAGGAATGAATACTGGTTGCAAGAGAGTAACCTGAGTATTTTGGCTGAGATCAACAAGCTGCCGGGAGATGTATTGGTTGCAGAACAAATTGTGCCGGATGGATCAGTCGAGAAGGGGAAGCAGCTAGAGTTTGCAGTATCTTTCCGTTTGGAGATCTGCAGAGTTTTGCTAAAGAGGATGCAGGCGCTTGAGAGTAGAACATCAGATTTGCCGGACAGTATTATTTCTTTCACTGAGGAAAGAGTGGATGGAGGTATTACTTCATACGTGCGGATTGTTTCTAACGAGGTGCATGATTCCCTGGAGGGTTCTCTTCTGATGGTGCAAAAGAGGATTGATAAAGCCACCAAGCCTTTCACGATGAACTCTATCAGTAGGCTGGTGACACTGCAAGCAGACATTGCGAGATTTGGGCCAAGTTTGGAAGAAGTGGAAGCATGCAGCAAAGTGTTGAATGAAGGATTGCTGCAATTCAGGACAGAAAAGGAAGCATTAGTTAAAACAGATGGAAAGATGCTGAACTATATGTTCGACAAGTATATCAGATATCAGAACAAGAAGAAGATGTAGATGTTACAGCTGGCATGACTTCTTCTATTTCTTTCTTCTTCTACTTTCTATGTTCCCGGATGAAATTGTAAACTTCTAAGTTATTGGTTTTGCAACCATTACTTGAAGTCATGTGGAACCTTTCTATTAGTTAAGTGATACATGTGTCACTTAAGAAGAAGTTAGTTGAGGATGATTGCCAAATGTCATCTTTACTTGTTGTTCATACTTTAGTTCAGTTTGAGTCTTCTATTTGTACTTTCCCTCCTACATTCTATAAGTAGGAGAAGAACCTACGGGTTAATGATCGATCAGAATTTGTAAGAAGCAATCTTGTGTTCTAGACTTTGTGCTGAACCCCTGAGAGCCACTTGTTGCAGAGGAATACAAAGAAGCAGGTTTCCGGAGAACTTTGTGTCACGGCGTACTGTGTTTCTTGCTTTTAAATCTTAGATCTTTAAAGTAAACTTTGTGTTATTTTAGATCTGGATCTAGAACTGCCTTTGCTTTAGAATTCTGTGTGTTCAAATCTATTAAGTTTCTTCTATGTGCATGCAATTAGCTCTGCTATCTACTAATTGGGATGCACATCTTCCTTATTTCTTCTCTATAATTCCTCTACTTCTTTCTTCTATAATTTTCCTTTCTTAAACAGCTGCTTACTTGCTGCAGATTTTCTTAGTTATGGTTCATGAACTAAGTGGTTAAAGTAAAACCCCTGATAGATAAAAACACATTTATATTGACAAATCTGACACGGGAGCCTCACCGGTTAAATGAGGGAGATTTATCTCATGACTGCCTAGGTTTGATGCTATGCAGAAAATCTAGCCAACAATTTTGGTGACTCATTTGGGAACAACTATCTTTGCAGATCAAAGCTTTCTATTGAAGATCAGAGTGTTTTCCATACAAATCTCAACCTGGCTGAACGTCCATTCACCCGATCCGTGAAGGTGCAAGGAAGGACTGATCATTTCTTCCGACTGCAGGAGCAATTCAATTTCAATCATCCTCCTCAAGTTAGAAGCCGCAGATCTAGTCTTTCACCAGGAAGGAGAGTACACACCCATCCAGATCCGGATCGTATTCAGCATAATCCGGCGGCTGGAATTATCCAACAAGTCTATCAAGTCTACACAAGGAGGAGACGTGCTCAAGCTAACATGGCGCACCAAATTGTACCTGTTCCATGGGGAGCGGCTTTTGGACCTCTCAACTTGGCTCCACCTATGCACGAGCTGCCAAAGGGATCCAGAAAGAATTTTCCAAAATTCTTTGGAGATGGAAAGCAAAACCCGGATGATCATTTGGCAGCCTTCTTCATATCTTGTGGTGTGCTTGCAGTGGAGCATGAAGATGTCTCAGTCAGGCTATTCATTGAGACTCTACACGACTTGGCTGGAGAATGGTTCTATCGGCTGGCTCCTGGCACCGTAACCAACTGGACGACTATGCGTGAGCAATTTCTGAAAAGATTCAAGCCTGCAGAGGACGCGAGCACGATGATCACCCAACTGACGCAGTTGAAGAAAGAGCCAAACGAGAACATGCGGGACTTTATTGCAAAGTTCCAAAGGATTTTGTATAAAATCCCCACTTCTGCTGCATTGAGCGACGAAAATCAAAAGACGTTTTTTATAAACGCTCTATTGCCTGAAGTTGGATATCAGCTAAGAAGGGCAAGACCTGCAAATTTGCTGGATGCACAAAATGCTGCTGTGGAGGTTGAGGACGACTTGATCATGGCTGGAAAACTCAAACAACTATCTCACAAAGGTGATGGTGCTTCTAGTACTTCCGATCCTTTGTTGCAGAGATTGGCTAATGACATGTTGCAGATCAAGAAGCAAATCTCTCAAGCAGGGAATGCACCCCCCTCAAGAATAGCTCCTACCGGACCTTCAATGGTCAAAATCAAAATCAAAATCGAAACAGACTTGCTGCTGCACCACAGCGTTTGGCAATAGAAGCTGCTCCAAGGAATAACTTGGAAACTAATGAAGAGGATCTCGGCATTGATGAATCATTTGATGATGAAGACTTTATAGATCCCGCTGGCGACTCCAATATTGGTTACCTGGACTACGAATCTGATGAGGGCTATTATGAATCTTTTGAAGATTCTGATGGTCACACTTTTGCGGTGTTTACAAGGTCTCAGACACGCCAAAATGCCGAAGCATCCACAAGCGGCCGGAAAGAGAGAGAAGATCCTGGCCCGGATGTTACTATCTTGAAAAGAGGTAGCATTCTTCCTTCTTCATTAGCGCCCAAGGAGAAATATTCAAATTCTTTCAATTCGCAGCAAAGAACCAACGCACATCCTGCTGAAGCAAGTCAAGCTTTTGACATAATTGATCACATCAAGAGAAATAAGGTCCAAATGTCAGAAGCTGAATATTTGAGGGCATTTCCTGATCAGTTGAATAGATTGGTCAAATATGTGCAAAGTAATGGTCCTAGCCCAACAAGCAATAATCCACGGGGTATCTTATCAAGTCCAAAGATTACTTTACCGTCAAATAATGCTGCTGCAAGTTCTTCTCCTTCCACCCCTTCTCCTGCTACATCGGAAAGGATTGAGCCATTCTATGTGTCTTTGCTCATCAACGGACATAAGCTAAGCAATTGCATCTGGATTACGGAGCTTAAGCAACGTCATGCCACGCCAAAGTTCTTTGATGCCTTGGGTCTTACATTGACAAAAACCATTGGAAGATGTTATTCCATGGAAAGGCAAGTCCCTCTTGTGGGGCAAATCAAAGATGCGGAGGCGTGATTTTGCTTCCTTCCCAGATGAAAAGATGAAAATGACTATCCTTGTAGCAGACATTCGGTCTCTTATGGCATGCTTTTGAGTAGAAATTTTTGCAAGGATTTGGGTGGAGAAGTGAAGATGGATTGGTCTTGTGCGCACATACCAATCAAAGGAGTAAATCGGAAGCTAGAACCTGAGAAGAAATCCAAGTACATAGTATCAAAATCTGAAGATCCTAGATCTCAGATCTTGTTTCAGGAATCGGATCACGGAGTCTATTATCTAGAAATGGATAAAGAAGAAATTCAACCGGTGATTCGAGAATCACATCAAATTGATAACAAGATTTGGACTCTGGAATTTGATGGTAGCTGCTATTCATTTGGATCCGGCACAGGCGTTGTTCTTATCTCTCCTGAAGGGAAAGTGCATGCGCACTCCTTCAAATTGATGTTCGAAAATACTAACAATATAGCTGAGTATGAAGCATTGTTGTTAGGCATGGAGCAGGCGAGAACAATGGGAATCAAATTATTACATGCAAGAGGAGATGCTGAGCTGATTGTAAAGCAGATAAGGGGCCTCTACCAAGTCAAAAAAGACAAACTGCGGCACTACAGAGATCGGGTCTACTCTGCTATCCTGGATTTTTCAGCTTTCTCGGTATCTTACATTCCGAGAGAACAAAATTCAAGAGCTGATTCGCTTGCGGTTCTGCAGCCTTGTTGAATCCGGATCAGCCCCCTGCATTCTTTAGACAGGGAGACTACAAGGTGGAAATGGTTTTTCGCCCAAAGGTTCCTGACAACGTCCAGCAATGGCAGGTTTTCAACGATGATACACAGATTGCTGCATTTCTCCAACAGAAAGATAACTTTGAAGAAATCTACTATGAGGGAAGCAATTCACCTCCTAGGCAGACCACTGTCGGAGAAATGGATGCTGACGTCTCAGGAGGTCAGGAGATTATCCAACTAAAGGGAAATAAAATTCCCAAAGGCTTGGTATCTCTTGAGGAAATGTTTGATAAGCATGATCAGATGCTTAAGAAAAATGAAGAAAATGAGGAAGGCTCTTCCTCCGACACACAATTACTAAATTTGGGAGCCAGCAATGATCCCAAATTAGTAAATCTGGGTAAGTGTTGTTCAGAAGCTGAAAAGGAAGCTTTCACTAAGCTTCTTAAGAAATATATGGATGTTTTTGCCTGGTCTTATCAGGATCTAAAAACATATCAGCCTGCGGAAGTTCAACACTACATCCCACTTAAATCAGAACAGAAGCCTTTCAAGCAGAAGCTGCGGCGGCACAATCCTACCATTTCAGGAACCATCTTTGCAGAAATCCAGAAGTTGTTAGATGCAAAGATTATCTATCCCATACACCATTCGGAGTGGTTGGCCAACATAGTCCCTGTAAGAAAGAAAAGTGGCGAAATTAGGTTGTGCGTGGATTTCCGCAACCTTAATCAAGCTTCATTAAAGGATAACTACCCTATCCCCATCATGGATCACACTTTGCAGGTGGTCACTGGATCTGAGATGCTTTCCATGCTTGATGGCTTCTCAGGATACAATCAAGTCAAGGTGGCTGAGGAAGGTCAATACAAAACGGCGTTCATCACGCCTTGGGGAACTTTCGCATACCAGAAGATGCCGTTCGGCCTTATCAATGCTGGTGCTACATTTAAAAGAGCTATGGATCTAGCCTTTGCTCATCTCAGAGATATAAGCATAGTTGTGTACCTGGATGATTTGACAGTCTTTTCTAAAGATAGAAGCACACATATTTCAAACTTAGAAGAGGTCTTCATACAATGCCGCAAGCATGGTATTTCTTTGAATCCTAAGAAATCTATCTTTGCTGTAACCAAAGGAAAGCTTCTTGGGCACATTGTTTCTAAAGAAGGAACAAAGATAGATCCAGAGCGTGTCAAATCCATTCGGACATTACCTTTGCCCACATCCAAAAAAGGAGTTCACTCTTTCTTTGGAAAAGTGAATTTTCTCAGAAGATTCATTCCTGACTTTGCTGAGCTAACCCGTCATATTTCAAATATGATGAAGAAGACACAAGATTTTAAATGGAGCAGCGAAGGGAAGGAAGCTTTTGAGAAAATCAAAGAGGCCCTGTCTAAAGCTCTCAAGAATTTCGCGCTTGTTACTCCGTCCAAGTTAATGCACCAAACTAAACACGTAAACCCCGAAAACTCCAATAAAATCGATACCTGATGGATAAGATCCGAAGATGTAGACGGATGAGGAAGCCGATGTAGACAAGACGGGCGCACACGAGCAATTCGCACAATAGATCCGAATAACCTGCAAAACACCGATGCTTGACAGAAAAAGACCACGTTAAAAGATATTTAAGTGGACTGCCCGAGAAGCGGGTCCGAGAAGCGATAAGCTTCCTCGGCGGATGTCAGTCCACGTTTTCAATTAAGAAAAGAAGCATACATGATAAAAGATGTAAATAAAGACTAGATTTTCGATCGATTAGAATAAGAATCTAAACAAGAGAGTAAAGTACGTAGAAAACAAAAGGAACTATGAAATAAATGCGGATTTGTGTTACTCGTATCCTTTTACCTATCTCGCAGAGATCGGGCGCCGATCGGGTAGAATCGGCGTCGATTGAGACCGGTCGGGCGCGATTGAAGAGGATCGGCATCGATCGGATAAGATCGGCATCGACCGAGACAGATCAATCAACGTGGATGAATGTGCGACAAGATTCGGGAATTGGAAGGTGAATGTGGTCTGCTGGATGTGCCGAAGTTGGCGAGATACTGGAACAGAGTCACCAGATGATAGATGGTCGTGACAGGGACAGAGTAACGGTGCTCCTCTCAGGGATTGATTCGACAGATCCGTCCTAACTCGAGACAATTGATGCTAAAAAGATCTCTCTTTCTCACACCCTGTATCTCTCTCGCTCTCTGTTCGTGCGTAAGTGCTTCCTTTTTTCGCCTGTTCGTGATCTCTTTTCGGTCTCTTTCGGTCTCTTCGGTCCCTAGAACTGAGTTCTGGACTTGCTTTTATAATCGGCGCCGCTCCTAGAAAATCGGCGCCGACCATATGGGTCGGCGCCGATCGCGGAAAAGACTCCCGAGATGGCCAAATTGATTGATTCGAGAAAGATAAGACTTATCCCGACTACGGGAAAATATCCCGCTTATGGAAGATTAAAAATAGATGCGATACATAGATAGAATAAATTTGGGGTGGATAAGTGATTAAGATGCATGGGAAGAAGCGTAATTAAATATTTAATATTTAATCACTCATGGGCAAGATATGATGGGATGAATTAAATTTAGAGTAAGTGATTAAATCACAAATTGGATAATATCCCAAGGGGATAGTTGGTGACGTAAACGTGCCCCAGGTTACCTAAGCAGGTAAACGAATGAGAGGGACACTAAATTGGGTAACCAAATTTAAGTGTCTACATTTTGCCCCTTTTTGTCAAGTAACTTGCGATAAGCAAGGTTATGAGACAAAAACAAAGGGATGGAAGAAGGGAAGAATTTGTGATGATGTGATCCCCCTCAAACTAGGGATGGGATGGATGATAGAACAGACGATCCCGAGTTTGAAAGAGGTAGATGAAAACGCAGGATGCCCCAGTCGGATGTCTGGAGTAGATCTGATCATTGATGACACACAAAAATAAATAAAAAGGCAGCAACCTAAGGAACTCACATTGGTAGGGAAAACTAGCCGGTCTCCTCATGAGACGACGTTAGTGCCTACAGACCCATGAGTGTAAGGAGAACTGCAAAACAGTCAGCATCTAAAGAGAGACACATTGGTAGGGACAACTAGACGGTCTGCAAAGCAGACGACGTTAGTGCCTACAGACCCGCGTAACTCTAAGCGGCCAAACAAAAAGCGAGTGCTCCACGCAAAGGGAACAAACCCGAAATAGACAAGGATATCTAAAAGATGCGTCAAAAGGCAAAATTCAGCACATCACAATGATCAGATAGACCAATAAGCCAAGCATCAACACTGTGGCAAAAAGATATGGAAAATCGGCGGCGACCAAACTAATCGGCGACGATCAAAACAAACGGCGTCGACCAAAAAAATCGGCGCCGACCAATCCAGACGCATATAAATATGCGAACGGAAAACGTAAACGATTTATTTGCAACGTGACGATTGATTCAGAGAGAGATAGATTTGTGATTTGAACACAATGGAAGCCTCTGGGAGCGGACAGAAGCGCAGGAGGACACGACCTGGGGTAAGTGGTCATTCTTGAACCCACTTTTCTTATTATTATTTTTTTTTTTTTGTTTGATTTTTTGTGCATGGGAGGCCAGGGACTGGTTTACATCCGGCCAGGAAGTCGGCGCCGATTGGTTTAATCGGCGTCGATTTGTTTTTGGATCGGCGTCGATTAGTATTAAACGACGCCGACTGAAATGAACGACGCCGATTTTACCAAATCGGCGCCGATTGAAAGATATTCTCTCTTTCTTTTTTTTTTTTTTTTTTGGTTTTGGAAGATGAGATTTGGGGAAATAAGAGACTAATTATGTTTTTGATGTCGTGGATGCAGGCACGAGAGGCTCTTCATATGAGGGATGCCATCCCTGAGCTATTGGAGACGATCCTTCCTGATGTGACAGATGCAGACTGGCAGCATTTAGAGCTAGCCGGGCTCGGGGGTTTCAGATATTATAGACGAGTGCCACGAGATGTGGAGCTCATGCGGGCATTAGTGCGACGGTGGGACAGCCACACGTGCACATTTTGGTTCAGGACGGGTGAGATGACGATCACCCATGAGGATGTATTCAGGATCCTCAGATTACCGATTACTGGGGACCCGATCGAGATCACACCTCGGGAGCAGCAGCAGAGGGCCCCGTGCGACTACAGAGACAAAAAGGCATTTATCTCGAGATAGTATCTCGGGGCAAAGTGAGGATAGCCTCACAAGACAGCAGATAGCCCCTGAGCAAAGCGGATAGCCTTGATTCGATGGCTATCTCCTATTTTGCCCCGCTGCACTCGGGAGGTGGGAGATTCCCATCAGCATCGCTAGATCGCAAGCCATGACATCTTGCAAAGAAAGATGCATGTGTTTTTGCCTTTGCCGATGCCCCGATAGCTGTGTATATTATGAGCTATGGATGTACACCACTGGTCGGAGGACAGGGATCGATGTCAGCTTTGTGCTCCATTGCTGGGCATATGAGCACATAGCGGTGATCAGGCCATCCGGCTTCCTGGATGCCAAGCAGCAAAGTGGGGGTGTTGATTATGGATTTCGAGAGATGGCGGGCTGACATGGCCGCAGGAGATACAGGTAGATCAGCCGAGTGGTACTGAGCGCCAGACGCTTACACCGATCAAAGTCATCCGGAGGCCATACGGCATTTCGACATGGGCTGGTCAGGACGCCCACTTGGCAGCATTGAGACGGAGTCGGGTGGTCAGGGGCCGTAGGCCAGATATGTGGGAGCGAGTCCCGTTTATGCGGATACTGAGACAGTTTGGCCTAGTACAGACAGTACCGGCCACCTACACGCCGTATAGGCGGGATAGCAGAGAGACGGATTTGCCGATTTTGATCCCGGCAGACCCATTGAGAGAGGCCCCACCCTCCGCAGACAGTGATGATGACGCGGGGGTGGATGAGGGCTACGCAGCATGGTACGACACCGAGCTTCCACGACATCTCCCGCCCTCTATAGATGCTGATGAGGAGGACATAGCTGCTACGCTGGACAGATTAGAGGGAGAGCATGCCACCCTCACACAGACACATCAGGTAGCTCTGGAGGAGATCAGGGCTTTGACGGAGGAGAGGGATGCCCTGATTGTGGAGAGAGACACCGCCGCCAGAGCGAGATACAGCGATCCAAAGCAGAGGGACCGCCTTTGGCACATGTGGAGGCCCTCGTGGCCAAGTATGGGGAGACAGGTGCCACATCAGAGTCTGGCACACAGGGTACGACCCTAGGAGGGGTACCACCAAGAGAGCTGGCCAAAGAGCCCCCAAAGAAGACCAAAGCAAAGATTGTTACGAGCACCGGCACCGTGAGCCCGAGCACGTACTCGCCTCCTCGCCGAGGTGAGATACTACGAGGATGCCCTAGCGCAGCATGCCCCAGATGTGCCTCGATACGGGGCGAGGAGGAGAGCAGCGACGGCGACGGCGAGCGGAGCCTCGGGTGGAGGGAGTACTGGGAGAGATCGGGGTGGGCCGAGACCTCCAGCAGCAGGTGCATCGAGCTCGATAGGCGGCGGCCAGGAGAGACAGCCAGGGGCAGAGGAGGGTGGAGGAGATAGTGTCCTCCACGCTTCAGATTTTACCATATAGAGATTTGATAGATTTTGTATTCAGTATAGTGATGTAGCCTCGATTGGAAGGCATCAGATAGATGGCTTGATTGGAAGCCACCCATTTTTGTATAAACACACATGTATATATAGATTGATCACGTTATTTGTCATATAATTGTACTCATGCGTTTAATTTTGGATATACATGGATAGATGGATATAGATATAGACCGATAGAGGATAAAATAGATGTGATGGATAGGTATAGATCGATAGATGATAGAAATAGATGTGATTAGATAGATTGATATGTGGATAAAATAGATGTGATTGGATAGATATAGACTGATAGATGATAGAAATATATGTGATGTGGATATAACTTTGATAGATAGATATAATGTACCTTGGATGTACATGTGTTCAAATGTTTGGATTAGATATGGATAGATATAATGTACCTTGGATGTACATTTTGGTGGATAGATTGATGGATGTGATATATAGACTAGATATAATGTACCTTAGATGTACATATTTTAACTATTTTGATGGATAAATAGATAGATGTGTTCGATGTATAGATAGATGTAATTTTAATGAGAAATGAATAAAGATAGATGTCTTGATAGATAAGAGGAATTTTGATAGAAGATAAATTGTGATTGAATTAACATGTGAAATGTCAATTTAACAGGATGCAAGAGCCAAAGATGAAAGCGGAAACAACCGTGACTTAGAAGAGAAGACACTTGGAAAAGAAGGGAAATGATAAGTCGGACTTCCAACCGACCATAGATAAAATCCAGATAAGAAACCGAAAGACCAAGCATACAAGGCCCTATATAAGATTAAAATAAACCTGACACTAACTAGTCGCAAACCAGATCTAGGATAGAAACGGAAAGGAAAGTAAGTAAGTATCTTGTCGGAACTTACAAGGGACAAAATACATGTCCATAGTGGGAAAATAGGATTCTCCATATGATCGACAAAAGGTCCTAAATCTCAGCTTCATGATTTTGACAGAAAAGCAAACTGATCAATGCGGGAAGTTTGCTTGATATGGAAAGACTGATCGATGCGGGAAGTCTTTCAGTGATGCTAACAAGTGTATAAACTGACTGGAAGGCTGATTGATTACAAGAAGCCTTGAATATTTCTTTGAGAAACAGCCGTCCTTCAAGGGAGCGGTCTGTATTTTGAATTTGAATGATAGCCATCCTTCGAGGGTATGGTCTATATTTTTAGAATTTTTGATTCACTTGATAATATATGGATAGCTGTCCTTCGAGGGATCAGTCTATCTTTTTGGATAGCATCTTTTTCTTTTCTTTTTTTTTTTTTTTTTTTTTTTTTTTTGAAGCTTTTTGGAAGAAGCTGAGTTTAGACCTAGATAGATCAGATGAAGGGGAAGAGAACATAGAAGAACATGTACTCATGCCCCGAGCAGATCCGATTAAGATAAGTACTTGGGACAGATGAAGTGGTGATTAAGGTATTCCTACCATGAGGAGGAACATATCCAAAAGAAACGTGCAATGAGTAGAGCCGCGATACTCATATTTAAGGTAAACGAGGCAATAAGCGGAGAACCACACAATTTCGAATCACCACGAAAGTAGATGACTGGTTATTAGGACGGATGAAAGATCTGAGTTGCGACTAGATTTGTGTAAGATAGATTTTAACAATAGAAGGGCCGTAAATGCAAAGCATTAAGAGGTTCCGCTTCAGGTACACCATCCATAGAAGATAAACGATAAGCCCCAGACCCATATTTATGAGTGATAATGTAGGGGCCCATCCAGTTGGGAGCAAACTTACCACGTTGACTCCTTTCGAGTGTAGTGGCATTTTGATTTTCCTTAAGAACAAGGTCACCAATTTTGAAGTCACGGTGTTGCAAGTGCTTGTTGTAAGCACGTTTGACACGCTCAAGATAGACTTGATGATGCTCAAGAGCGTTAAGACGCCGCTCATCTAATAATTCAAGTTGTGCTAGACGATTTTGACGATAATCCTCATCGGAGACAAATTCTCTGAGAGAAACACGGAGAGATGGGATTTGGACTTCCAAAGGAAGGACAGCCTCAGATCCATAGACGAGAGAGAAAGGAGTAGCACCAGTAGGGGTACGAATGCTAGTCCGATAAGCCCAAAGAGCAAAAGGGATATGTAAATGCCAATCCCTGCCAGCTCGACTAGTTACCTTTGCGAGGATACTACGCAAAGTTTTATTGGACGCTTCGGCTTGACCATTAGCTTGAGGATAGTATGGAGAAGAAAAACTGAGCTTGATATTGAAAGCGTTGCAGAGATTTTGCAAATCGGCGTTCTTGAAGGATTTACCATTATCTGTGATTAGCTTGTGTGGAACGCCAAAGCGACAAATGATGTGTTGATAGACGAAATCAACTATGGGCTTAGCCTTTGTTGAAGAAAGAGGGATAGCTTCTACCCACTTAGTAAAGTACTCAGTGGCAGTAATGATAGAATGATGACGTTGTGAAGAACGGGGATTGATAAGACCAATAAGATCAAGACCCCACTGCGAAAAAGGCCACAAATCCGCCGCAGGTTGCAAAGCCTGACTAGGGATGTGCGTGAGATTGGAATGTTGCTGACACTTGACGCACTTCTTAGTGTATTCACAACAATCTTGATTAAGAGAAGGCCAATAATATCCCAAACGTAAAATACGCTTGGCTACAGCTAAGCCACTAAAATGTCCACCACAGATACCGTCATGGACCTCCTGGATAGCTTTAGATGATTCATGGGTTTTGAGGCATCGAAGCAAAATACCATCAAAGCCGCGTTTGTAAAGAATCCCGCCTAGGATAGTATAGCGATTGGCGCGTTGGACAAAAGACCTTCTACCATTGGAAGTCAGATTTGGAGGAAGGATCGAATGAGATAGATAATCAACAATCTATTGATACCACTCATCCTGAGTATGGGTTGTGATAGCATGGATTGAAGATAGTTGCCTAAGATAAGATGGTTGATCTAATCGTTGCACAGCCACATAAAGACGCGAGTCTTCGGTAAAAGGCGGGATAAGGGAGGCTAAAGAGGCCATGGTATCCGCGAATCGATTTGCAGTACGAGGAATGGCTTGGATAGTGAACTTATCGAAAGATTGGAGTTGGGCAAGAACGATGTCACGATATTTTTGAAGGATATCATTCTTGCATTGATAGACACCCGTGACCTGATTAACGATGAGTTCAGAATCACCGAAGATGTCAATATGACGAGCGCCGAGATTAATGGCATTTTCAAGACCTAAGACAAGAGCTTCAGATCACCATATTATTGGTGCACTCAAAGTTCAATTTGTGTGCAATCGGGATAGGCGTATTCCCAAGGAGGAATCATCACGAAACCCGCACCTCCCCTTGCCGGGCATTTGGATCCATCAAAGAAGAGCTTTACTTTAAATGGAGATAGACCAAAATCAATTTGTTGGATATACTCATCGGGGAATTGAGCAAGGGGGTCTTGAGTGTCCGGAAGAGGAGCATCAGCTAATTGATCTGCAATAACCTGACCCTTGATAGCCTTTTGCGGGATAAACTCGAGGTCAAACTCAGTCATAAGCATAAGCCAACGAGTGATGCGATCATTGTGATAAGGTTTTGCATGGATTGTCTTGAGGGGATTGACACTTGTGACAATATAAGTTTTGTGATTAAGGAGATAATGACGAAGCTTAGAAGTTGCGAAGAAGAGAGCGCAACATAGTTTTTCAGCTTCGGAGTAACGTGTCTCATACTCATGGAGGGTGCGACTGATGTAATAGACAGCTTGTTCTTTACCACAAGTGTTCCGATGCGAGATCATGGCTCCCAGAGCATGGTCAGTCACAGAGATATAAAGATAGAAAGGCTCCCCCTCGCGTGGAGGTGTAAGCACGGGTGGAGAAAGAAGATAAGCTTTGAGATCATCAAAGGCCTTTTGGCAATGCTCATCCCATTCGAAATGAACATTCTTACGGAGAAGATGGTGAAAAGGTTGACAACGGTCCGACAATTGGGAGATAAAACGACGCACCGATCAAGACGCCCTCGAGACCATGGAGTTGCTTCAAGTTAGAAGGGGGAGGCATCTCAAGGATAGCTTTTATTTTTGCGGGGTCGACTTCAATACCCCTGATGGAAATGATAAAACCTAAAAGTTTACCAGTGAGAACGCCAAACACGCACTTAGCTGGATTTAGACGAAGACAGAAGCGGATAAGCCTCTCAAAGAGAGGTGCAAGGATGAAAAGATGATCTTGACGACGCTTGGACTTGCCGAGGAGATCGTCAACATAATCCTCCACAGTTTTGTGTAAGAGATCATGGAAGATGTATGTCATTGCTCGTTGATAGGTTGCTCCCGCGTTCTTAAGGCCAAAAGGCATGACACGATAACAAAAGGTCCCCCAAGGAGTTATGAAGGAAGTCTTATGTTGGTCTTCTGGTGCGATGAGGATTTGATTATATCCAGAGAAACCATCCATAAGAGAAAGCATCTCATGACCCGCAGTTAAGTCTACGAGTTGGTCGATATTAGGAAGAGGAAAATCATCCTTTGGACAGGCAAGATTAAGATCCCGGAAGTCGGTACAAATTCGAATCTTCCCAAAGTAGCCTTAGTTATCGGGTACTACATTGGACACCCATTGCGGATAATCGATGGGTTGGATGAAGCTAGCCGAGAGCAAGCGTTGTAACTCTTCTTTGACAAGAAGGGCTACTCTAGGGTGCATCTTACGCAATTTTTGCTTAACTGGTTTGATGTTGGGAAGGGTAACGATATTGTGGACCACAATATCGGGATCGAGTCCTGGCATATCCTCGTATGACCAAGCAAAGGCTTGACGATGTTTGGAAAGAAAAGCGGTAAAGTCCCCTAATTCCTGTGGATTAAGGGATTGGCCGACCTTAATGATGCGAGGGTCTTCAGAAGTCCCTATATTAAGGTCGATAGTGGCTTCGTTGAGAAGGGTAGACGTGTCAGAAGGAATAGTCTTGGGAAGATATGAATCCTCTGCCCCTAGATAGGTGAGGACAGAATCATCATCCGCACAGTGGATAGTGTTGATAGTGGGAGAGTCGTCTCCAACTATTTCAGGGAAGATTAATGGTATAGAAGCGGACCGATTGTTAGTCTCGTAGGCTAACGGCCCTAAGGAAATGGTATTGATCAAAAAAAAAAGTTAGGTGGGATGGAAATGTCATCGTCCACATCAAGTGATGCTTCTGATTTAGTGGGGGAAGGTGGTTCTTCAGTAGGAAGAGGCTCATCAAGAATAGTGACAGTGGCTTTTGAAAGAGGTTTAAATCCTAAACCAAATTTCTGATGTGGCATGAGAGTAGGAATGGACTTGAGGTCATGTATACCTTGTTCATATTTTCCGAGGCCAAAACCTTTCCACGCGCATCGATATAGATAAGTTTTTGCAAACGTGGGATTCTGTAGATAATCAAACCCTGTTAGGTAAGGTTTGGCTCTAGGAGGAGAATCCGGGCGATAATGAGGCGTATCAAGACCACCGTAGATGAAATTGGTCTGTTGATTGGGCAGACCAATGGTGACGATGCGACCGAGACCTGGTTGATATTCAGGTTGTTTGTCTGGTCTACCATACTCATTAGGTTTGAGATGGGCATCAAAAGAAAAGAGAGGAAGCTCTCCTAGTGAGAAACGCTGCAATGTCTCTTCTAGATTTTGTAAATCCGGTAGTTTGGTTGCAGGTATAGAAGAAGATGAGGCCCCGTCAGGAGAACATGGATTTTCTTTTAAAGGGGCAGATCTTGTGGTCATGTCGCATTGTGCGGAAGGAAAAGGATCTCCTGGATGAGTATATATTTTGCCCTCATATTGATATTTTAAGCATCGATGGAGGGTGGATGGGACACAATGCATTGCGCGAATCCAGGAGCGTCCAAGGATCATATTATAGTGGAATTTTCCTTCGACAATGTAGAAGAGTTCATGAAGCAGCTTCTTACCTACTCGAATGGGTAAGACCACAGTTCCTAGAGTGACTGCTAGCTGATCGTTAAATGATCGAAGGGCGAAAGGCGGGGAGACACTACATTCTTTGGTAACTTAAGTTGCTCAAACGTGTGCGAGGAGATGACGTTGAGTGCAGCTCCACTATCGATCATGACACGTTTTAAGGTAGTGTTATTGATTTGGACTGTGATAAAGAGGGGAGCCTCCAAATCCTCTGAAGAAAGAGGAGGAACTTCCGAATCCTCGAAAGAAATGGCGGTTGATGGTCCATTCAGTCCAACAACCAACTCGAAGGGCTGGGGCTCATCGGAATTTACTGCGATGCGACGCAGATTATCGATTAGAGCCTGGCGATGTTGTGGAGAGGATTGGATGAGGTCAAAAAGAGACATTTTGACCGGAGCCTGGGTGAGTTGTTTCATAACACTCTCCTCAACAGACACGGGAACTTGAGCCCGAGGTGCAGCACGAATAGAGACCTTAGGTCGTGGGGCTAATGAGGAAGGAGAAACGCCTTCAGGGGCTGCAGAAATGACAACCCGTGGTCGAGATGCTGAAGATGAAGATGGGTTATCATAGTGTTGGGTTCTAGTGGCGATATGGATTGTGTCAATTTGAGAAGGTGGAAGATCAAGTGGAGTGGAACCACCAGAGATCTGAGTGGATTGTTGGGGCTCAAATGAGGCTAAGGTGACAGGAGGTACTTGTTCCTCCTCCTCCAGCAAAAGGTCACTTTCTTCTAGAAGGTTCTTGACAACGGCTTGAAGAGCCTTACATCCCTCAGTATCATGACCCGGAGTACGGTGGTAAGCACAAATCAGATCGAGTTAAACCAGTAGGTTTGACTCCTTTAGGTTATAAGGTTTAATCGAGGAAGGGTTATGGATGAAGATTGGATAAGTTGATGAAGGATTTCGGTATAGAATCCGGTAGATGAAGAGGAGGATAGAGATGATGAAGATGGTTCTTTCACATTAACCGACTGCCGAGGTAAGAGGACTTGCATGTTAGGTTTAACAGTTTGTTTAGGAATCCTCTTATTTGTTTGGACATTTGGAGGAGCAGTCTTGGGCACTTGAGATGGGAGCAAGTGAGACATGATTGACTTTGGTGGAGGAGGAGCCCCTAAAATAGATTTTGAAGATGATGGATATGTGACAAATTTTGCGGTCTTTGGAGGCAAAGGGGGTTGCTTGGTCGAATGTACTGATGATTTAGATAATGTCGGTTTAGAAGAGGAAGAAGCTCTCAAAGTAAGTGTAGTCAGAGGAACATAGGGTGCCTTGGTTTTTGGTAATGAAGATGATGATCCTGATAGAAGAGGTGACGTCTTTTTAGTAGGTAGGTCTATTTTTCGGAGTATTGGTGAGGAATGTGTTGTAGAAGAAGACGATGGTTTTGATAAGTGTGTAGAAGAAAACGCCTTCTCAGCGGGCAAATCCAATCGTTTATGAGGCGTGGAGAGAGATTTTTGTGGAAGAGCACCAAGAGTCTTGATGGTCCGAAATATGGGCTTCCCTTTTTCAGGGATGGTGACAACTTCAACGGCATAAGGTGATTGTAACCTTTTCGGAGGAAGCAAATGGGGAGATACTGATGGTATAATGTTAGATTTTGGTTGTCTCGGTTTAGGTTCAGGAACCGAGCGTATAGATGTTGGTGCTACTTCTTTTGATTTTTCCTTAATAGGTGAAGTAACATTAGTGATGGAAGAAGTAAGTGATGAAGAAGTTCCTTGCGAAGGGACCACTTTTGGTGTAGTGATCATGGGTGGAACTACTGTAGGAAAAGAGATAGGAAGAGTCAAAGTCGAAGACACTTCCGTCGAAGTCGGCACGATTATAGGTATGTTCACCAAGGGCATAGTTGTAGCGGGAATGGGAGCAACAGAAGTAGATGTGTCTGTAGTGGAAACTCGAAGGAATGTAATTGCCTCGAGCATTGAAAGGATGTCTGATGATGAGACAGATGAGGAAGACACTGTCTCGGGTATGGATGGGAGATCGGACAAAGGAGCGGAGAGAGATGACTCCGTGCTTAGCAATGTAGGAATATTCAAAGGTGGGTTATCTGAAGATGGAGGAATTCCAGTGATTGGTGGAGTGGAAGAGGGTTCTGATTCGATTGCTGCGTTTGTAGATGACGTGGTTTCAGAAGCGGATTCTTCAGTAGAAATGAAGTTGATAGTGTGGGTGTTTGGTTTTTGAGATTCCGAAGAATTATGATTTGGGGCATGATTGGGGAAGGGTTGTTTAAAAACATCAAGCGCCTGATTTGGGGGAGCATTTGGGTTATCTAGAATGAGCTCGCCTTTGTCAATGAATTTTTGGACAAGATTTTTGAAAGTCTGACATCGTTCGATGTCATGACCTTTGGTTCTGTGATAATGACAGAAATCGTTTTCCCTATACCAGAATGGGCGTTCTCGGCTTTCATCAATATCCCTAATGGGTGGAAGTTCGATCATGCGAACTTCCAACATTTTTTCTAAGATGGAGGTATATGATTCCCCCAATGGAGCGAAGGATCGAGATGATGAAGCCCCTTTTCGAGCAGATGAAGGGTCTCTTCGTGGTGGTTGATTAGGAGTACTATCGGTTCTTGATGTTTTTAATACGATAGCATTGGTGGACCCTTGATTCTTATCTTTAGGAGGGAAAGAATTTGGTTTGGTGAACCGAGAGAAATCTGGTTTAGATTTGGAGCGAAGTTTTAGCTTTCCTTGTTCAATGGCACGAGATTCGAGTTTGCGTGCCATCGTGAAGGCTTCTTCGAAGGTATGAAAAGTTTGGATCCTTAACGTGGAAGAAATGTGACTAGCACAAGATCGGGTGAACAACTCGATCTGTTGGGATTGAGGAAGGGAGAAAGACAATTGGTTGATTATCCCTCTCCAACGAGCGACAAAGTCTGCAATAGACTCATCGTCGAATTGGCGAATGTTGTAAAGATCTGTAATTGAGATCTTATGCGCAATATTTATTGAAAAGTTTTCAACAAACATCTGGGCCAATTGAGAGAAAGAAAATAAGGAATGTTGAGGAATATTATTGTACCAGTCCAAAGCGGGACCCGCTAGAGACATAGGAAAGGTACGGAGCATGAGTTCCTGATCCTGGACGATGAGGTAGCAAGCATGTTTGAATGCTCGCAGATGTTGTTGGGGGTCTTCCCGACTATGAAATTTTGAGAATTTGGGAAGTTCCCATTGGGGAGGATAAGGCTTAAAAGCCACCGAAGGATGAATGGGTTCATTGCACACTTCTTCAAAGGAGTATGAAGGACGGGCTCCTTTTGTGGAGGCTTCCAAGTCTGCAATTTTCTTGAAGAGAATTTGAACTACGCCGGAGGAGGGGAGGAGGCACATAAGAAGCAAGATGGTGGATGTTGGTGAGGTGTCAATGGGGGATTTATCTGTTGATTGGTGGGGTGGTAAGAGGAATAACCAGGGGTTCTGGGTGACACTTGGTGGGGTATTTGTTGTGAAGTAGCTTGCGTATAGGTAGGCTGTGAGATAATGAGTGGATGAGAAAATGAGGGTTGGGTGACGGGTGGAGCTTGTGATTGGTGGACTCCTATGTTTGTTGATTGGATCGGGACAGATTGAGGAACGTGGGTGTTGGTTGGATTGGACATGTTGGGGAACAAGACCTGAAAGGGGCCTTCTACTACCGGGTTAGGTATTAAGGGTGCCGATGTTAGCTGATGGGCGAAGGTCACAGTTGCTGGAATATTAGAAGAAAAACCCCCTAGAGGATGAGAAGTAGGAGCCAACTGACTATTCGGAGGGGGTTGGCTCATGAAGTGATACTGACCTTGGGACACGATGGAGGGCATAGACGAATTGACGGCAATGTGTGGGTGTGCAGACGCATTCATTATAGCCAGGGCAGAAGACCTCTTAAATGGGTGTGGAATATTCGAGGTAACTGCGGTGTTAGGGATAGGTAAGACTAATTGAGAACTAGTCGACATGGTAGGTGGAAGAGAAAAGGGAGGCATAGGGGCCTCGCCCTTCTCCGTGGCTCGAGGCAAGAGAGATGGTGCAAACTGCTCTAAAAGGCCTGGGATGATCCACGAGGATAATCGTACACTTGTCGGATTGGTGGGTCTTGGTCAGATATTTGGATCGACTTGTGTACTAGGTAGTCCATGAGGGCTATTGGATTGCGATCGAGGAAAGCCTGAAATTCAGGATCCCCGCGAGGAACATACTCCGAGCCAGATGATATCTCGGAGGGACTAGGAGAAGCTGGACGTGATGGAGGCGCTTTGGTTTGATAGAAGGGATTATACGACCATGACGGGAACCAACTAACAGCGGTCCCGAGGAAGATTGGAGGGGTGCCGAAACATCCACGCTGGTGGTGATTTCGGAGGAAGAAGGAACCTGTTGGGCCATTTTCCTAGATTGTGACCGGGTGATAACCGCCATAAACAAGCAAGAAAGAAGATTGTCCTAACTAATGCACAAACAATTCAAGCAGCAAGCAAGTGATTATCTCCTTTAAATTTTGATGCTTTTTAAAAAAGAAAATGTTAGGGAAGGCTTTTAGAACAGGAACTACTCAGATAGCCAAACTAAGGATGGTTTGGGTAATGTTTGGTGAGGAGTCCCGAAGGCACTTCAGTAAAAGACCGGTACGTGGCTTGATATAGGGGCCTACCCCCGCACTTCACACACCGCTGCGATAAGGGAGTCGGGTGCTTTGCCAATATATACCAAAATCTTTCGTGAATTTATAGCGCATGCCCGAGTACCGCGTAGAGCTCTTCCTCTGGATATCACTTCCAAGTAGGCGAGGCCAGGGAAGGAGTTTTGTTTAGATGCTTTATACCTAGTGATTTTGGCTTTGTGTGCAAGGGTGAAAAATAAAAATCAAATAGTGTCACTACCGATTTTGATCAATTTTTCCAGCCTATTTAAAACTAGGTGAAAAGCATGTAGCAATGACAAAGGAAAATGTTCTTTTTAAGCACTTAAAAATGAAGTGTTTGATTTCGATGAAAACAAGCCAAACAGATTCTTTCCCCAAATGCGATTAGGTTCTTTTTAAGCACCAAAAACTGAAGTGTTTGGATGTGATAGACAACCAACAAAGAAATCCTAAAAAGGAGAAAACACCGAAAAAGAGGAATACCTGTAGGTTTAGCTCTCCAAGGTGTGTGGACTTCAAAAAGCGCGTTGTTGAGCTCTTCCCCTCGAACAATCCCACGAACAAGCAAAGTGCTCCGCAAGAAAAGATCAAGCAAACAACAAACAAGATCCGGAAAGATACATCCAGATAATGGCAAAACGAAAAATTTCTATTTTAAGGAAATAGAAAAATTTCAAGATAATGATTTCACCTAAAAGCAAGATTGAAATGATGAAATGTAAATGCTCAAATAGGACGATAGAAATCAAGAAGAAAAAGGAACAAAGTTCAAAACTAGAAAAGAAATGAACTTACCAATAAGGGACTTTGGTTGGGTCCCACCGGGCGTGCCAGAATGTAGATCAAGAATTTCGCGCTTGTTACCTGTCCAAGTTAATGCACCAAACTAAACACAAAAACCCTGAAAAACTCCAATAAAATCGATACCTGATGGATAAGATCCGAAGATGTAGACGGATGAGGAAGCCGATGTAGACAAGACGGGCGCACACGAGCAATTCGCACAATAGATCCGAATAATCTGCAAAACACCGATGCTTGACAGAAAAAGACCACGTTAAAAGATATTTAAGTGGACTGCCCGAGAAGCGGGTCCGAGAAGCGATAAGCTTCCTCGGCGGATGTCAGTCCACGTTTTCAATTAAGAAAAGAAGCATACATGATAAAAGATGTAAATAAAGACTAGATTTTCTGATTGCAGTAATAAGAATCTAAACAGCAGACAGAAAGTACAGAAAACAGGGAACTATGAAATAAATGCTGGATTTGTGTTACCTGTATCCTTTTACCTATCTGCAGAGAGATCGGCGTCGACTGGGTAGAATCGGCGTCGATTGAGACTGGTCGGCGTCGATTGAAGAGGATCGGCGTCGACTGGATAAGATCGGCGTCGATTGGAGACAGATCAATCAACCAGTGAATGTGCGACAAGATTCGGGAATTGGAAGGTGAATGTGGTCTCATTGGATGTGCAAGAAGTTGGCGTAGATATCGGAACAGAGTCACCAGATGATAGATGGTCGTGACAGGGACAGAGTAACGGTGCTCCTCTCAGGGATTGATTTGGACAGGATCTGTCCTAATCTGAGACAATTGATGCTAAAAAGATCTCTCTTTCTCACACCCTGTATCTCTCTCGCTCTCTGTTCGTGCGTAAGTGCTTCCTTTTTTCGCCTGTTCGTGATCTCTTTTCGGTCTCTTCGGTCTCTTCGGTCCCTAGAACTGAGTTCTGGACTTGCTTTTATAATCGGCGCCGCTCCTAGAAAATCGGCGCCGACCATATGGGTCGGCGCCGATCGCGGAAAAGACTCCCGAGATGGCCAAATTGATTGATTCGAGAAAGATAAGACTTATCCGACTACGGGAAAATATCCCGCTTATGGAAGATTAAAAATAGATGCGATACATAGATAGAATAAATTTGGGGTGGATAAGTGATTAAGATGCATGGGAAGAAGCGTAATTAAATATTTAATATTTAATCACTCATGGGCAAGATATGATGGGATGAATTAAATTTAGAGTAAGTGATTAAATCACAAATTGGATAATATCCCAAGGGGATAGTTGGTGACGTAAACGCCCCAGTGTTACCTAAGCAGTAAACGAATGAGAGGGACACTAAATTGGGTAATTTTGTTCTTTGGGATAATGGTTTGTACAAAAGGGGAATTGATGGTGTATTTCTCAGATGCATGGATAAAGCTCAACAGGATCAGCTACTACAACAGTTTCATGACATGGCTTGCGGTGGTCATTTCTCAGCCCGAGTCACTGCACACAAGATCCTTAGAGCAAGGTATTACTGGCCCACCCTTTTTCAAGATACTGCAGAATGGGTAGCTAAGTGTCAAGCATGCCAACATTTTGTTGGGCATGTGAAATTGCCTGCATTACCTCTAAAACCCATTGTGATTGAAGAACCTTTCCAACAGTGGGGTATGGATTTTATTGGAATGCTTAACCCGGCTTCCAGTGCCGGTCATCATTACATTCTAATAGCTACTGATTATTTCAGTAAGTGGGTAGAAGCTATTCCTGTGAAGAATGCCACTTCCGCCGAAGTGTGTAATTTTATAAAAGAAAATATTATTGTTAGGTTTGGCGTACTCAAACAAAATTGTAGCAAACAACGCTCCGAATCTTTCTTCTGAGGAGTTGGTGGAATTCTCATACACTTATGGGATTCAACTTGTTCATTCCTCAAACTACTATCCACAAGGGAATGGTCAAGCTGAATCTAGTAATAAGAACTTGGTAACTATCGTGCGCAAGCTTGTGACAGAAAATCAAAGGACTTGGCATAAAAAGTTGTTTGATGCATTATGGGCCGATAGGATCACACCAAAGAGGGCGATAGGCATGTCCCCATTTCAGCTGCTATATGGTAGAGATACAGAGCTGCCTCTCACCTTGGAATTGCCTGCCCTACGACTTTCTAAAGCCCTGGAGGATTCCACATTCACGGATGCTATAGATAAAAGGATCATGTACCTGACTGAACTGAGGGAAGTACAAACTCAAGTTGCAGATAGGTTGACAGAGCATCAGAGGAAGGTGAAAGTCATCTTCGATAAAAGAGCCAGGGAAAGAAAGTTTGAAGTTAACGACTGGGTCCTTTTATGGGACAAAAGAAGAGAAACAAAAGGCATGCATGGAAAGTTCGATTCACTATGGAAAGGGCCTTTTGTGATCAAAAAGATCGCCGGAGCAGATAGCTTCATTCTTGCTCATCAGGATGGAGCTGAGTTACCGTTGCCTTTCAATGGGCAACACTTGAAGTCTAGTTTCGAACATGAAAAGGTGGTAAAACTGTATGTACATAAATAAAAACTTTGTTTGTTTTCCTTGTTTTGTCTTGTTTTGGTGTTGTGTTGTGTTGTGTTTGTTTGCCTGACCCCGTGCCCAAAAGACAAGATACGAAACCAGAGATGTTGGGATCTCATCTTTTCCCTTTTTCATTCTGACAAGAGCAAAAGATGTCCACAGACGGAGCCAACTGGTGTCACTCAGATTTCACCCCGAAATCTGTGACTACCCAATTCGAAAAAATTTCGTACTTTTAAAATAGTGGGTCATTTGTTGTTTTTATTGCCTGAAAGTTCTTGTATTGCGTCAAGATAATCCCAAAGAGCCATATTAGCCCTTTTTGCCAAATACCCAGATGCCCAAAATTGTTTTATTCTGTCGTCGGGATTTGTCTGCGGGAAATTTGTATTTAATTATTTTGAGCCCCGTATGAGGCTATTTGCGCTCCGTTTCAACTCTGTTATAAGCGAATATGTTATTATTCCTATATACCAGAAGGATTTTAACTTATTTTAAGTTTTGGGCTTTATTTGTAACTTTTGGCAATTTTTGTGTTTTTGTGGTGTCCTGATTCTGTTTTCTATTAAATTTCTCCTGAACAACTCCTTCACGGTAAGCCCAATTTTTGGCTCCGGAGTGGCTGGAAAACATACACGCACATTTTGCCGGAGGAAGTCATCATCGGAGGTCCGGATCACCGGGAAAAAGCGAAGTCGCAGCAGAAAAGCCCCTGGGATAGGCGCCTTTTGGAAAACAAAGGATTTAAGCTGCGATGGGAAAAATATAAGCCGCAGGCAGGATGGGAATTATATGCCTGCCTGGCAGGGTACTTTTTCCCGTGTTATAAAAGTCACTTAAGCTGCAGTGGGAAAAATAGAGGCTGCAGGCAGGTGGGAATTTATTGCCTGCCTTGCAGGGTAAAAATTCCCATGATATAATAAAAGGAAAGTGACTTAAGTGAAATCATGGGATTTTAGTGCCTGCCTTGCAGGGTAAAGAATCCCATTGCAAAAGTCAAATCACTTAAGTGGATCATGGGATTTTGGTGCCTGCCTGGCAGGGTAAAGAATCCCATTATGAAAAAATTCTTAAAAATAGAATTACATGTGCAAAAAAGTGCGCCCCCTTTGGTGATGGATTAAAGTGATTAAATTGATTATTTTTAATAATCTTTCTCCTTGGAAAAAGTGCGCCCAAGCTTGAGGAGGTCAAAAAGTCAAAGGAAGAATAAAAGAAAGGAATTAAATTAATTAAATTTAATTTATTTAGTGGCTACCCTCTCCTTGGAAAAAGTGCGCCCCATTTAGGAGTTATTTAATGATTTTAAATGCATTAAATCATTAAATTAATTTCTATTTTCAGTGGCTATGGTCAAAGCACACTGTGAGGCTAAAGTTAAGTGCTGTGTGAAGGATTAAATTGGATTAATTTAATTTATTGGATGGCTGTCCTTAAACATGCAATTTTTAAAAGAGAAAAGCATGATTTTTAATTAATTAATTGCCTTTAATTGTTAGGGCAATTATTAATTATAGAATTGTGAAGGTTATATAAGCATGGGCAGCCATATGGATGAATTATTCAACACACAGTAAAGAATCGCAGCTAGAGAAAAAGTGTGCCCCCATTAGAGGAAGGATTTTATACGTAAAAGTGCTAACAAAGGCTAAAAGCTTCCAGATTTGGCGCATGCTTTGGAGAAGGTTGATCTTCGTCGGCATAGTTGTTTTCACAGGTGTTACAGGAGCTCAGGTGTTGATTGAAAGGATTCATGCTCTCTTTATGTGCAAATTAAACACCAATTTTTGGGGCAGCAGGCTTGAAAAGTGTAGATTTTTATAATTTAAATTCACTATTCATGCTCCGGTGGCCATTTTTGTCTGAATAAATTGCAGGAACTCATTACAGGTGCTTTATAAAAGAAAAGGAGTATTTATCAATGTCCAATACATTGCAAATATCCTCCGAATCTGAAGAATTGCCCAGATCTGCACCAGTATTGAAGAAATCCGGCCAAATTAGAAGAAAAAGAATTATTCAGACAAAGATTGATAAAGTCATGGCAAAAGGAGATGAAAAAGAGAGCACGATGGATTCATGCATTGCTTCTAAACTTTCAGACATAGGAGACACGGATCTAGGCCCAGAACCTCTTTCTGATTTGATTGACAGATCCAGAGCTGGAAAGACTTCACTCATGCGTGCGGTCAAAAGTAGTGGAATTATTCAAGCTGCAGCTTTCCCGTGTACAGCCCAATTGCCAGAGTTTGTGATGGAGTGTGCTAGATCTTATCATCCTTCATCTAGATCAGTACGTGATGTTGCGGGAAAGACAATAATTCGTTTGGATGCAGAATTCTTTGATTATTGTCTGAAGATTCCAAAGATTTAAAGGTGGTGACTTCTATTAGCATTCGGGATCGACGGTAGGTGGGAAAAGCATAGAGCCGATCGTGTGAGCATCATGAATAGCCGGTTCATGAAGAAGCCTAGATCCCCTTCCAAGTTCCCGAGAACTCTTCCACGATCCAATTTGGTGTAGGAGGCGGATGATATTGTCAAATTGCATGCGAGGTTGAATGGTGAAGCGAATGCCTACACTTTTCGGACATGGATGTATGCTTTCATTAGGACCATTGAAATCAACAAGGTTGATTCTATAATCGATTTGTCGAAATTATTAAAAGCAACATCGGTGAGCAATCGCGAACGTAAAGCGCACCTTGACTTCAAGATGACTTCATACTTGGTATATGCTGCGCAGCTTCACAGGTGTCTTTTCCAATTTGGATAGATGTGGTATTCTTTCCAAGGATCCCATTTTCGAGTGCTACCCGCACTTATCGCACTGCGTGTAGAAGGACTTCAAAGTGATCAACGATGGTTTCTTCTACGATTTCATCTCGGCAGTTAGATAAAGACTTGAAGACTCACGGTGGTAAGCAAGGAAGCATGGGAAGCAGTGTCCAAGATTGGTAGTGTATTCATCCGGTTTGCGATTTCACATACATCGTGGTTACGAGCTTTTCGGTGAACCAACAAAGATGCCAAGGTACCCGAAAGTGACAGATTGATTGCCATGGAGCGAAAGCAGCAACTTGTGGAGTTACACGACCTTCAATCAAGCGGCACAAGTCTACGGGCTTCTTCCCACTCACCGTGGATATTACAGATTGCATCAAAGCATTCACAGAGCTCGAGGGATGGAAGCACAAATGTTATCCAAGTATGAGCAAAAGTTCTTCCCTACACGGCTTAATTTCGATCCATTTGGAATAGCCAGAAGACAATCTCCCAGAGTACGCACATGTGCCTTCGTTAGAAGATTTCGGATGAAGTGCGTATGAAGTGACGAGGTCGAAAGAAATATTTCAGCGGGTTGTCGGCAAAGCAAGTATTTGACTTTGGACTAGCGCGGATACTGCGGATCTTGAAAATGATGGGAATGTGGTACTTGACACTTACCATCAAATGGGAGGAGATAAAGCTCTACTACAGATAACAAATGGCATGGCCGCAAAGACAATAGAAGAAACATCGGAGCTATGTTGGTGAATACTTCAAACCAAGTTACGACAAAGGGATATTGCCTTGATGAAGCATTGATGAATCAAATCACGTGCAACTTCAAGCAGGAGATTCCCTCAAGCGAAAGCATGAAGGAGAGAGCAAGACAAGGTCCGAGAAGTTGAAAGTACGCAGAAGATCTCAAGAGAAAGAGAAGACCACTTCTCCGGCCATAGCTTTGACTCGACTTCTCCAAGTACTAGTGGATCACCAACTATTGCACCCACAGCAGCAAGATGTTTTCATGCCTTCATTAAAACTAGCAACGTTCATCTTCTCCCGCAGCCACTTGCTCAACACCCGTTCCAGAGGAGATGTTGAAGCTGCAGATGACGGAGTTCGAAAGAGCTTTGTCCTTGGATGTTTCAGAGGATGGCAGCCATGATACTGTGGCACTTTCTGATGGAGAGGATGCAGAGCGGGAGATGGTAGTGCACTCAGCAACTTCTCACTCTCCGAGAAGTAATTTCTCGGAATGGTTAGCTTTGCAGTTGGTTCCGGAAGCAAGAGTAGAGATGAACTTAGAGGAACATGACTTGCAGCTACTTCAGGATCTGAGCAGAAGAGACAGAAGGCCTAAAGTTGCTAAAGCAACTTCTAGGTTGATCATCGAGGATTCGGGAGAGAAGTTTGCTGAGATATCAATCCCGGCGGAAGGAAAGGTAGAAGAGGAACTCACGGCAGAAGATGTGACGGTGACCAAAATACCACTCGGTCAAGCTACCACTGAAGGATTGAAGCAGGACACGCAGACGTTGCTGGATGCTTTGTTCCTTAGGCTTGACAGTGAAAAGGCGGAGAAAGAAGAGCTGCAGAAGCAAATATCTCAATTATGTGAGATCATAGCCAAGGTTGCTAAATCTTCCGTTCAGCCCATTTCAGCGCAGGTGAGTGATCATCTTATGCAGGAAATGGAAGATGCAAGCAATCAAGTAAAGGCTATTGACGAATGGAAGGATCTGATTATTCGTCAAGCTTCTGTGCAACTTGGGGAAGTGCCAGCCCGCCTAAAGGTTATGAACGATGCAGCAAATCAACTAAAGCAACTGATAGAAAGCATAGAAGGAATGAATACAGTTGCAGAGAGTAACCTGAGTATTTTGGCCGAGATCAACAAGCTGCCGAGAGATGTATTGGTTGCAGAACAAATTGTGCCGGATGGATCAGTCGAGAAGGGGAAGCAGCTAGAGTTTGCAGTATCTTTCCGTTTGGAGATCTGCAGAGTTTTGTTGAAGAGGATGCAGGCGCTTGAGAGTAGAACATCAGATTTGCCGGACAGTATTATTTCTTTCACTGAGGAAAGAGTGGATGGAGGTATTACTTCATACGTGCGGATTGTTTCTAATGAGGTGTATGATTCCCTGGAGGGTTCTCTTCTGATGGTGCAAAAGAGGATTGATAAAGCCACCAAGCCTTTCACGATGAACTCTATCAGTAGGCTGGTGACACTGCAGGCAGACATTGCGAGATTTGGGCCAAGTTTGGAAGAAGTGGAAGCATGCAGCAAAGTGTTGAATGAAGGATTGCTGCAATTCAGGACAGAAAAGGAAGCAGTAGTTAAAACAGATGGAAAGATGCTGAACTATATGTTCGACAAGTATATCAGATATCAGAACAAGAAGAAGATGTAGATGTTACAGTTGGCATGACTTCTTCTATTTCTTTCTTCTTCTACTTTCTATGTTCCCGGATGAAATTGTAAACTTCTAAGTTATTGGTTTTGCAACCATTACTTGAAGTCATGTGGAACCTTTCTATTAGTTAAGTGATACATGTGTCACTTAAGAAGAAGTTAGTTGAGGATGATTGCCAAATGTCATCTTTACTTGTTGTTCATACTTTAGTTCAGTTTGAGTCTTCTATTTGTACTTTCCCTCCTACATTCTATAAGTAGGAGAAGAACCTACGGGTTAATGATCGATCAGAATTTGTAAGAAGCAATCTTGTGTTCTAGACTTTGTGCTGAACCCCTGAGAGCCACTTGTTGCAGAGGAATACAAAGAAGCAGGTTTCCAGAGAACTTTGTGTCACGGCGTACTGTGTTTCTTGCTTTTAAATCTTAGATCTTTAAAGTAAACTTTGTGTTATTTTAGATCTGGATCTAGAACTGCCTTTGCTTTAGAATTCTGTGTGTTCAAATCTATTAAGTTTCTTCTATGTGCATGCAATTAGCTCTGTTATCTACTAATTGGGATGCACATCTTCCTTATTTCTTCTCTGTAATTCCTCTACTTCCTTCTTCTATAATTTTCCTTTCTTAAACAAATTTGCTTACTTTACTTGCGAACTCCTTAGTTATGGTTCATGAACTAAGTGGTTAAAGTAAAACCCCGATAGATAAAAACACATTTATATTGACAAACTGACACGGAGCCTCACCGGTTAAATGAGGGAGATTTATCTCATGATCGCCTAGGTTTGATGCTATGCAGAAAATCTAGCCAACAATTTTCAAAGATAATTTATCAAAGACAAATAGATTTAATGCGTGGTTGGAAAATTTCCCAACAAAATTGGTTATCTTGATGTCGGGATGAACCTTTTTATTACATATATCCATTTTATTATTAAATTTATATATTAGATTTTCTTGGAATTATTTATAAACACGCGTAATATTTGTAGTATGATTCAAACTCATGACCTATCACCCCAACTAGAGTGGATCCATGGCACTCGGCTCGTTGTGGAAGAGGCACTCTCTCAATGTGAAAACAACTCCTAGAGATGTTATAAGTCAATATATACCTTCTTTGCATGTGCTTGAATTTGGAGGTAACCAAAAATGTAACACCCACAAATTTCCCACACAAAACTCAAAACAACCTAAAAGTTAAATTGGAAAAATTATCGAATAATTTTTTTAGAAAATCAAAAGCAAGCTGAAAAGTTTAGTTTATTTCTGTTAGAGCCTATCATTTTAATTATCATTTAATTAATATATATTTTTTATTATTGGTAAATAGTTTTTTGAAAGGGACTATACCCTTGTATACAAAAAGGGGCCTAGAAGCCAGAATAGGAGTGAAAAACATTATAAGAAGGATCAAGATCCAGATAATACATAAGAATCCAGTGTAACCAAAGAGCAGTTACCCCAAAACAACTAACCAGTTCGAACACTGCAGAAGAGCAGCCAAAAATAGCAACAAAACAACAAAAAACATGACAGAAGTCAGCAAGAACATCATGAGATCCACAATTACTTCTTGGCACTTTGGAAATTCTAGATTTGATAGTCTGCCAGGAGGTGAACATAGCCAATGTCGTCATGTGAGAAGGGTCAGTAGTGTCCAGCTATTGAATGGTTTGTTTGCTTTCTTTTTCGTGCCCCAAAGAGTAGCTGGTATGCCACTGAGATTAGAGACGCAACGGACATGCTGCTTAATAAACTCCTCAATTGCACTAAATATAGCCATATTATGATCATGGCGAGTCTTGGTTTTTCCAAGTCGGTTATCCAGGGGGTAAAGTTTTTGGTAGATATCCTTAACCTGATTGTTGTCAATATCGGCCGTCCTCCTCCTTCATTCTCTTACCTTTTGCTTAGACAAGTTTTTTACTTATTATTTCATCTCCAGTTTGGGTAAAAATTCCCCTTGATACAACCCTTATTTGATTTAATAACATAGCTCAAAATTCATAAAATAGTTTTATTATTCTAGGGCTAATTCTAAATTTTCCCTCCCATTAAATAAAATATAAATTTAATTTAATTCGGATTATAAATATTGTCTAACTATTAAGGGGTGAATTAGACTTAATTAATTATAGGGTCATGGGCTTTTATTAAAATTCATCAACTAATCAATTAGGTTATAAAATAAATATAAATTCTACACCACTTAAGTGGCCCCATTCAAAGTTGACCCATGCATTTCATTTAAAATATTCTCACCTAACCCTCACCTAATTTTTGAAAGGATGACTTTTAGCCATTGAATGGACTAAATCTTAGCCCTTACATCTAGGATTCAAACTAAGCCTAATCCTCTTTTAGAAAGCTTTTATTCATTCATTTGACTTATTTCTTTATTTTGTTTTGCGGGGTTATGAGAGGAGAAGGAGAATGAAGCCATAAAAGTATAATGGAGCTTAGAATGGATGCTCCCATTTTATATTTTTGTTTGCTATTTCAATTTTACCCTCTTATAGGGTTTGATTGTAATTTATTATTTGTTGTTGGACAATCTTTTTGTATTTTCCTATTTGGGTAAATGGGCATTAACCCCATTTTAGCAAATCTAGTTTTTAAATAGAATATACACTTATTGTCATTTAATGGGCACACACACACACACACACACACACACACACACACACACACACACACACACACACACACGTGTGTGTGTGTGTGTGTGTGTGTGTGTGTGTGTAACTCTTTTGTTTAATAAATATCATGGCTACGGCTAAGAATTTTAATCTGTCTACGATTTAAAATGGTTCAATTGATTGTTATAAAACTAGTGGCGAATTTTTAAAAAATAAAGGATTTGTTTGGTGGGGCTCGGCCCCATTATCATTGTCACACTAATTAACACAAATTGGGCGTCGCCTTTAACCCCATCCCCATCCCATTTAATATGGGGTAGGGGAATATGTGTGTGTGTAACCTTGTTTAATAAATACCATGGTTGTGGCTAAGAATTTTTATACGATCGCGATTTAAAATGGTTTTGACCAAGATTATAAAAATAATGGCAGGTTTTAAAAAAATAATGGTTTTGTTTGGTGGGGCTCGGCCCCACCCATTGTCCACACTAATTAACACAAAGTGGGGGTCGTCGACCCCACCCACCATCCCATTTAATATGGGGTGGGGGTGGGGTGGGCGACACCCCCGCATTCCCCACTTATATTAAACAAAACAGTTTTGATTGCACTATGGTCAAACATGCCATAAACAACACACACACACACACACACACACACACACACACACACACACACCTATATATTCAATAATAAAGTTTATATTTTACAATAAATAGAATCTTGTTTTTTTAATAAATATATATTATAATATTTTTAATACATGTATAAATTTACAAGTAAATTTATACAGATTAAATTTAATTATAATTATATATGAATATTTATATATGTTTTTTATTTTTTGTTTAGAATGAATTAAATAAGTGGTCAACAAAATATTTGATATAATTAAAAACAAGTCAAGGCTTTCATAAAATATACATAAATACATTTTTTTCCAATTAAATAAAATTTGACTATTAAGAAAACTATTAAAGTTTCTCATTCAACCTACATAACTAGTAAGGAGAGATTCTTCCTTATACTAGGAATTTTAACCACTACTTTCTTTCCTTCAACATGACTAGAATGAAACTACAATTTAAATACTTCATTATGCCTTCCATGTAATAAAATAAGAGTAACTATTCATTTTCCTTCACAAGATAAGTAGTTCTTTTCAAAAAAGTATACAACAAAAGCTCTTTCTCCATTCAACTAAATCACAATAATTTGGAATAAATAAAATATGCAAGACTTTCTTTCAATCACAACTTTCTTTTACAAATACATCTATCTTACAACTTGGAAAAACATACAAGTGAAGGAGAGTTTCATTTCAACCAACATACAACTCAACTTTTTTCCTTTCACTATAATACTTTGATAAGAACTTTGCATATAATAAATCAATAAATTGCAGAAGATAACACAACACCAGATATATGGGGGCCAAGATGCCCTAATATTCAATATATGCAGAATAATACCCTTAAGGTAGGGCAACACCATACAATGCTCCTTAAGGAAGGAGTAACTCCACAATCTCCCAAGATGGGAATCCACTTCGAGGGGGACACCTCCAATAAACCTCTACCAAGTAGAAGACTTAACTCATACATACCTCCCTCATAATGATACTCACATCCTTTAAATAGGATGGGTAACACCTAATCCCAATGTAGGCCGACCCATTACCCAATATAATTAATTCCTATGTGAGCCCCTATAACTAACTAAGGGGATGTGTGCCACATGTCGGCATCTCCATCAACCCATATATATTATATTATCATATCCCAAGGTACATAGCATTGCCTCCCTCTTTGACATGTTTCGTCCCCGAAACATAAGAAGAAGCCATATAATGAGTGCGCTGTAAATTATTGCACACTTGTCGCCATGCTCGATCATCCAACCACCCATATGAAATCATAGGGGGTGATGCTACTCCAAACCTGATTCCATATTCCCTTGTGCTCATCTGATTCCATCCTGGTCCATATGTGTTCCTCCTCGGCATCCATGTATATCCATAATTATTATTCATGTGATTCCATGGCATATAATTATTGTTCCATTGATTCCATGTATAGCCAAAATTATTACTCCTCCAATTCCCTGTATATCCATATAGATTGCTGCCCTTGTGTGGCCTAGCATGTCTCCATGATTTTTTCCTGTCATGATGATGTGGGTGTCTATATGGTGCAACCTTAGTATGCTCAACCTTAGCAATCTTTTCCTCCACTTTCTTTTCCTCTTCCAACTTGTTTGCTATTTCTTTTTTCTCTTGAGTAGAGAAACTATTTTTTAATTTTTCATCATGTTCATCATCCTCTCCTTCTGATTCATCCTTATTCCCTTCTTCACCATCTTCAAATTCATCTTCATGATCCAATTTTACATTACTTTTTTCCTTGCTAAGTGTGATATCTTGCAATGTAATTTTCTTTCTCTTGTACCATAATTTCATGAATTTCTTTTGCAAATTAAGATTAATTGTTCCCAAGCTCTCTAACCAAGGATATCCAAGAACAATATCCATACCATCCATATCTAAAGCATAAAAATCTGAATGTAAAACATATTTATCCATAGAAAGCTTTAAATCTTCAAAAACCTGAATCTGCTTACCATCCATTTGAGATTCCTTGATATGCTTGGCTTGCACCTGTAGATTTTGAGCTACATCCATATTGATGAAGTTATATTTGCTGCTAGGGTTTATGGAAACAATTACCTTTTTTCTTTGAATACACCCTTCAAACTGAAATATTGAAGCTTCCTTCTTTGGAGATGCACTATCATGCGTAACAACTTCAACTTCTTCTTCTTCTTCTTCTTCTTCTTCTTCTTCTTCTTCTTCTTCTTCTTCTTCTTCTATTGCTGCTTCTTCTTCTTCTTCTTCTTCTTCTTCTTCTTCTTATTCTTCTTCTTCTTCTTCTTCTTTTTCTCTTGATTCTTCAATATATTCTTCCCCATCATCTTGCTTTGACTCTTGTTCCTCTTTGTGGTCCCATCTATCCATAAAAAGTTGTTCCATTTCCTCCCAAGACCAATCCTTCCTGTCATTTTTAATCTCAGAAAACCAAATCCATGCAGGACCACCAAGATAATGTGAAAACCTATTCCTTGTCATGAAATATGAGAAATATATATTCTTAAATTTTATCCACCATTCTTTAGCATCCATCTCACCATTTCCATAAAAATTTTCTATCCCCGTGACCATGATTAGGGTTTAGGAATTCTGAAAATATTTCGGCAGATGGATAAAAACACAAAGAACAAACCCCAACTGAAATTTCAAGAGCTTTCCGAAAATATAAATTTTTCTAAAAAATACCACAATTTGCTTCTTGAAAAGTGAATTTATGAAAAAACCTAAAACACCAATAAAATCCGAAAAACAGATCCAATCGAGCTGAATTTTTCAGATATTCTGACTTAGAGTGTTTCCAAATTATTCTGAAAAAATTGGAAAAAAATTCGATATACTCTTAAAGATATACTCGAAACAAAAAATTAGGGTTTTTGCCCTAATTTTGGCCGAAATCGCTGCTCTGATACCACTTGATAAGAAATTTGCATATAATAAATCAATAAATTGCAGAAGATAACACAACACCAGATATATGGGGGCCAAGATGCCCTAATATCAATATATTGAATAATACCCTTAAGGTAGGGCAACACCATACAATGCTCCTTAAGGAAGGAGTAACTCCACAATCTCCCAAGATGGGAATCCACTTCGAGGGGGACACCTCCAATATACCTCTACCAAGTAGAAGACTCAACTCATACATACCTCCCTCATAATGATACTCACATCCTTTAAATAGGATGGGTAACACCTAATCCCAATGTAGGCCGACCCATTACCCAATATAATTAATTCCTATGTGAGCCCATATAACTAACTAAGGGGATGTGTGCCACATGTCGGCATCTCCATCAACCCATATATATTATATTATCATATCCCAAGGTACATAGCATACTTTTAAATTTGAATAAATGAATGTATAAGATTTCTTTTAAGTATAAAAGGGTTACAATCTTCCGCTCAAAGTGGGAAAAAAACAATGATCAAGTTATAACAAAAAGACTTTCAATAAGGTCAAAACACAAGTCTTCATTGTTTGTCTTCTCCCAACTCATAGCTTCAATCGTGCACTCTTCAATATTTCAAAATTGGATCACAATAAAAATAAAAAGGGGTATAGGTGATGCTCTCCTCCCAACCTATAATCCAATAAGAGGATAATCCATCCCCTTATTGACTCCAAAGCCCCAACCAAAGAAAAATGAGGAATCTTGAGAAACATTTGGATACTTTTTACAAGAATGGATTCCACAAAAAAATACAATCCAAAACATTCAACACATTTACATCGACATTTTCTGAACAAAAATTTTAACTTTATAAAACAAAACATAGGCTTGAAATCAAACCAAAAAAGAGCAAGGAATATGGGAACCACCTCCTTTTTCCTCCCAAGAGAAGTAGGAGTTACACCCAAATCCTCTATGGGCACACAATACAACAACAAAACATCCTTATCTATCCCTTTACAGTATGTAAAATATATGTCCATGTTTTCCTTTTCAATCCCCATAGGTGAAACTCCCAATCACACTCCCTAAAAAGGCATGCCTCACATCTCCATTTTCCCTCCCCAATGGTCCCATAAATCCATCTCTCACTCCCAAAATTAAGGCAAATACCCAATTGCACAAAACAAACACATTCAAAAACTTATACAAAACTTAACAAACACAATTTTTCACATCTACAATTATAATAAAAAAACAACAAAGGTGAAGAGCCTACCTATCCATAAAGCTTCCAAAAGAATTCACTCCACAATATTTTTGACACCTTGAAGACAAGCAAAAATATATCTTGTTCTCCCGTACAACCACGCACGCCAACCCCGAAACCTTGTAGAGAAAAGAAACATCTAAACAATTAATAGGGTCTAAAGCTAGGACCTCTATTCAACCATCTCAACATTCTCGTAGCCAATCTAGGGTGGTGGGAAATCAGCGAGGGAGTTAATGTGGATAAATTCTATTCCATTTACTTAGAGGATTTTATTAAGAGAAACCGACATGTTCTTCTTTTGTCTAATAACTTTTCTATATTAGATGATGCTTTTGACTTGTAGGAGGAACAAGGGGAACTTGTCATAGATGAAATTTCTTCATGAATTTCATATCCTATAATGTTATCTCACAAATTGCTCATGAAAATTCTTTGTGTGTTCTACATGTCAAACAATTAGAAAGTGTGTTTTTGTTTGTTTACATGAATTTAGAATTATAGGTTTTCTTCTGAAGCAAGTGGAATTAAAGTACTTTATGTTTATTTTTTCCCACTTTCATGCTTCTCATAACCATTGTAGGGGTGGTGTTAGTATTTCTATATTCCCTAAGTCCACCTCCTTAATTGTTTCCTTCAAGGAAGATCCATCTCATCAGTCCATATGTGTCCTACTAAATTTCAATGGCGAAGCACTTTGTATTGTCAATATCTATGCTTCTAATAATGTTCTTGAATGAGAAACTTTATGGAGATGGATTACTCGACAACATCTTTGCTTATTTTTAGCTAAGTTGTGGAGATTTCAATATGATCGAGCATTCCAAATATAAATAAGGTGGTCTACCAATGCATTGTTATGTTGGAGAGTGTGAACATTTTTAATTTTAAAAATAAATGGAGTTTATTGGACCTTCTTCTTTGTTAGCAGGAATTTACTCCACAATCATGGTTCACATGGTCCAATTTTTACACTCGAACTAGATACAATTTTAAAAATATTGGATCATTCCCTACCCTTTGAGAAACATGTGTTCTTTTTTAATAACATGGGTGGCTCCTTAATAACTATCCATCAAGAATGTGTTCTCTATGACCACTATCCCATCACCTTTCAAATCATCGGGGAGAAACTCGGCGTAAAGTGTCGCATAATAAACTTTATTTGAATATGTAACTTTTATAACATGCGGGGGTCTATCCAACTCATTTCAAAAATTTAGAACATGACACCTCAACTTCCATACATTGGTCACTAGGTTTTCAAAAACTTACCTTTCAATCAAGAAAAATTATTTTTGGCCCAATATGAAACATGATATTCGTAAATACATACAATAATGTTTGAATTGTCAAAAGGTTAAAATAGATTAATGCATACAAACTATTAACTCCATCCATTATCCATACCTAATTGGAAATGGGAATTTGTAAGTATAGATTTTATCATAGGTTTACCATGTACACATATAGGTCATGACACTATCGTAGTAGTAGTGCAAAGATTGAACAAAATGGTGCATTTCATACCTTTGAAAATCAAATCCTCTACAACTAATATAGCTCATGTGTTTGTGAAAGATATTTTTCATTTACATGGTTTTCCCAAGAATTTAGTATCTGATTGTGACCCTCGATTCACTTCTTCATTTTGAAATCTCTCTTTGTTCAATTAGAAACCACTTTAATTTTTAGTACTTCCTATCATCCTAAATCAGATGGAAAAATTGAGAGAATAAATAGGATAATTGAAGACATGGAAAAAATAAGACTCAAGACATGGGAAGATTATTTACATTTGGTTGAGCTTTCTTATAACATTGGATATCATCATAGTATTAAAATGTCACCTTTTGAAGCAATTTATGGTAGAAATTGTAATACACCTATTTCCTTGTCGGACCCTGTTCAAAGAGCCTGGTTTGAAACTGAAATTTAAAGGAAATGGAAGAAATAATTAAAAAGTAAAAACTAAATATGAAAGCTACCCATGATTGATATAAAAGTTGGGCTAATTCTAAGATATCTATTCCTACATTTGCATTTGGTGATCAAAATTTTTAAGAGTGAATGTAAACATAGCTCATTAAAAGTAGGAAAATATGCTAAATTATCTCCTTTTTGTGGTCCTTTTGAAATCTTAGAAAAAATTGGATATTTAGCTTACAAACTTGCTTTACCTCCTAAATTATCTTGAATTCATAATATTTTCCATGTTACTTTGCTTAAAAATTATGGGTATAACTCGAACATATAAGTGATTGAAAAAATAATTCAAACTAGTTGTGAATTTAAAAATGAACCAAAAAAATTCTTCAAGAAAGAACCAAACAATTGAGGAATATATAAAATAAAGAAGTTAAAGTTAAATGAATTTATTTGTGATGTTAATAGTGCAACATGGGAAAGAGATGAGTATATTCAAGATCAAAAGCAATTTGTTTTTAACTAATCACATGTTTTACTTCAATGTTTCATATCCACCTTGTTCTATTGAGGGCAATAACCAAAAATTACAAGGGGAGAGTGTCATGTGACTTAATCTCGTAAAAAGGGAAATGAAGATAAAGAGGACCCAAAAGTATTTCATGTGAAAAAGGAAATAAAAGGATTATGTGAAGACTATGTATTATTAAAAAGAATAAAGTTTTTATTGAACTTTCTGTTGCGCAAACCACTAAATAAATGTAATGAGAGTTTTCACCGTTGATAACTACCTCTTCAACCCCATATAATGGGTTAAACATTTGAATAATAGTTATGTGCTTTTATGAGGAAAAAGACAAGGAATTGTAATTTTTGTAAGGTAAAGGGTTGGAGACATGTAACACTCTAAATAACAATGAGATGAGGTTGTGAGTCGGTGCAAAAGGAGGTAAAAGGTGCACTTCTAGTGTTCGGATACGGATAGTTTGTAACACGAGTTCGTTTTGTTTCCTAGTTGTTGAATATGCTCTCGATGTTGGCTTTTCTAGAAAAATTGCCATTGAAGAAGTATATATTCATACATGTATTTTAAACTTGGAACCATCAATGATAAGTTTATAATGTTGATCTTGTGTTATTTGATTTACAAATATTACTAAAATTCAGTATGTATTGATGTATTTTCAATGTGTATTTTAATTTAAATCTATTTTTGTTTTATCAATTTATTGTTGTATAAACACGAATTAAAGATATGGATAATAAGCACATCACACAATATAGGAATGCCACACTCAATTGAGGCAAAACATCCATGTTTAAGAAAAGTAATTGAGGTTCCATATATAATTAAGCTTGCATATGGCAACAGAGAAATGGTTCATAATCGGAAGAGCAATCCCGATGTGTAATGATTTAAAGAGGTGTCCATGTTCCATCTCCAATCTTTCCACCAAGAAATAGGTGACTCTAGACCTAATTTCTAAAGCATCACGTCAGAGAAGCTCTTGCACTTTGAAACTAGAAGGGAGGTATGAATTAATTAAGCCAAATTTGACTTTGAGCTCTGGACAAGGAATCCAATCTCTCGAAATGCACAAGGCTTCGAATGGAATAATTTCCCTTCCTAAAACGTTGTAAGGATTTGACTCTAGGATTTTTTGCTAAGGGAAAAAAATTCCAATCATGATAGGAGACCATTAGATGTTATGGTCATTGAAAGAGATCCCAGTAGTCCATAAATCCAAGTTAAGGTAATTATGGCTTGACCGCCTCATATGCTCTCCATAGGATTTCAACAACAAACTTTCCTTCAATTTGGATAGGGCCGAAGTGATCAAATGTTGTATAGACCTATATTCTTCCAACACTTCTTTCCATAAGGAGTGCCAACCGAGATATAGTGCTATAAAATAATTTTACATGCTTCCTTCCCTTTAACAACTTTAACAATCCATTTAGCACAAAGAAAAAGACTTTGTTTGAAAACATCAATAATGCCCATACACCTTTCTCTCTAGGGTGGAACACACTTCCCAAGACACATGATGAAATCACCTAATGTATTTGGCGTTGGTCCATAAGAAATCTTGAAGCAATTTGGTCATCTTCTTATAAGAATCATGGAAGGTGCCCAATAGGAAGAGTAGTAAACATGGGTGGTGATAAGAATCTTTATGGAAACCTAAAATTTGTTGGCAAGAGAAATTGGTTTGGTGATCCAAGAATAGATCTCTTTCGCTAACATGATTAAGAACATATTGCCAAAACATGAAGGAGTGCAATCAAAAGCGAAGGGAATGCTAATAAACTCGAGCTTCTCACCATGTTGAAGCCAATTCAAAGAGTATTGTTTAAGTTGATTTGACATGGGAAGAGTGATTTTCTTGTAATAAAGGGTTTTCTCCATTGCAGTTGATGATCCAAAAGTTAGGCAAGATGTCAAGGAAGTCTAGTGCTTCGTTGAAGGAACCTTCATTTTCGACAAACATTAGAAAATAATTGTATGCAAAATGCTTGTTGATAAGCCGAGTAGACCGATCTCGGGAGATAAATTATATGAACCAACCCTAGAGAGGCCCATTGAGCAAGGAAATATCCAAAAGCCTCTGCGGCTAACACAAAGAGATCTCGGAGTGAGAGGGATACCCTATCGAATTGAGAAAAACATGCCAAAGCTAGAAGATCCCGACCGTTGATGAATGTAAGAAAAAGCATAAAAAAATAAGGTTCACATAGCATTGATCAAAATATCACCGAATCAAAGAGCTTGTAATATGGATAATATGAAAGGCCACTCCATATGATCATAGGCCTTATCAAAATACAATTTTGAGAAAATTAGTTTTTCGGCAAGAGGTTCAAGCCCACTCCATACCTTCCCAAACCTGTAATGATGTTGTCCAAAATATATCTTCCTTTAATGAAGATGGTTTTCTCAAGTCTACCGAATACCACAAGAATATAAAAGAAATAATAACCCATGTTTAGTTCTAAAACACATATTTTGTTTAATTTCTATAAAAGTATTGAAGTGTTTGAATATCTTACCCAAGGAGGATTGGGAAAGGAGAACTTATCTTTTACGCATCAAAGGGGTGGTAGAGACCGAATGACACTTCATCATGGAGTGTTCAACTTATGATGATATTCGTATCCAATATGAAAACAACTTGAAAGTGGGCAAATTAATGGAGTTATTCGAAAAAACAAAACTTGAAAAGATCGCAGGTTTTGTGCTCAAAATCCACAATAGAAAATTTGATATTGAAAAGTCTCAAATCATCTTAAAGTCTCAACTTTTGGTCCCATCAACTCTTAAGTCTCGTAGACATCATTAAAATCTTACATTTCATTTCATTACCTATTAAACCAAATAAGCCTAAAATTATCATTTGAAAACGTATTGTGATATATGTTAATTGGATTTCGTTTTCAATAACAATAAACTCAATGCGTAAGTCTAGGAATTGAAGATAAATGAGAAGATGTAAATAAATTGGGAATTGTCCTTATCCAATTTTCTTCTACAATGCCGTCTTCCTCGGAAAATCTTATGCCGATATTTCAAAAGTGGATGTCTCTTTCCTTATATTATTCCCGGCGTAATCATTCAATTACATCCTCTGTACAAACATTTTCCACAGCAAAGCAAAGATTCCAATTTCTTCCTGCACAGATGGAGAAAGTTTTTACATGAATGCGGGCGATGGAGATTCCAGCTATGCTCAAAATTCTACGTTTTGGCAGGTTTTTATTTCTTTTCATTTTCTTCGGTTACATTTCCTATGATTTCATGCTCCATCTATTCTGAAATGCAGAAAAACGTATTGTTGAGCGCAAAACCTTTCCTGGAAGAAAGCATTAGCTCCTGGAAAAATACATTTGATTGCGAGACCTTGCGCATTGCAGACCTGGGCTGTTCTTCCGGACCCAATGCACTTTTCGTCACAGAGGTGATCACAGCAGCTATTCGAAACAAATATGCCCTCAACGGAATTAGTGTTCCCCAATTTCAGGTTTTTACAACGACCTTCCTTCTACCGATTTCAATTCCCTTTTCAGACTTTTATCAGCTGCTCCTCCTCTGGAAGGATCGTATTTTATTGCAGGCGTGCCGGGATCCTTTCATAATCGCCTGTTTCCCCCGAATAGTCTTCATTTTGTTCATTCCTCCTACGGCCTCCACTGGCTCTCTCAGGTAATTTCAACCACTGTCAATATAAACCCTAATTTTTGGTCAGGGTTCATGTATATATACTCATTGAATATATACACGCACTAAGTATATGTTATGTGATCAGGTTCCCCAACAGGTAGAGGATAAGAATTGCGAGTGTTGGAACAGGGGAAGAATCTTCATCTCGGAGCAGGGGCCTTCAGGGGTTGCCGATGCCTATTTTTCACAATTTCAGAAGGATTTCAATGCATTTCTGAGAGCACGGGAAAAAGAAATGGTTGCGGGGGTCGGATGTTTCTGGTGGTAAACGGTCGATTAACTGCAGATAGAAGAAAACAGGGATCCCCTGGCTTCTACTGGGAGACGCTGGGGTGTGCCATCAAGGACTTGGTTTCACAGGTGTGCTCTTGTGTTATATAATTAAATAATGAATTTCTCCTGCCTCTGCACTTGCAATCCCCATTCCTTATGTTGACATTGAATTAATGGCTGTTGGTTTTTTTATTTTTTTTTATTGTAGGATAAACATTTTGATCAGTGGGAATTTTGTTTTTTATTTGTTGTCAATGGGTGTAGTGTTATTAGAGGATAAATATTCGGTTATAGACTGATACTTATGATTTAGGGATGGGAAAATATTCACAATTTTGGGGTAATAGTATATAAATTATAAAGGTTAAGAATTTTTTTTTTTCAAACAGTGTGAATAACAGTATGTAACAGTTCATTGTGTATTTGTGCTTGAATTTTTATATTCAGATACCACTTTTGATTTTTAATGTCTTTGTAATACATATAGTTGATTTATGGTTAATTGGTAAATGTTTTGATTTATGTTTTACTGTTTTTATCATCTACAGAATTTTTTCCTTCATATATATATATAAAGGCTGTGTAAGTTTATTGAGTGATTGGAGTTTCCCAAATAAATTTTAATTAAATTTATACATATAGATTTTATTTTTTGAAGAGTGATGAGTGTCTTCCAAAAATAATCTTACACTACAAGAACACAGATTAAAAACTCAATTTGTAAAAAGAATAAATAAAGTTTTTTTTTTTAAAAAATAATTTAAGAAAAAGAAAAGGAAACAAAATATCCAAGAGACATCCCCAAAACAAGGAGATGTCCACTAATATTCATTGACGTCCTGGAGATTTCCCTAAGATTTTACCCTTTGTTGGAAATGTGGGAGGATGTTTCCCTCCATCTTAAGGACGTCCAAAAACATTGTTGATATGCTAATTTTAGGGAATGCATCCCGTGTAATACTAGGTATCGACCTTCTTCATTTTAGTGTTAATGGCGGAACTAAAGACTAAATTTTCCTGTTATTTCAACCCAACCCGATGCACCTCAAGTTTAAGTGTTGGTGTCTATATGATATAAATTACCTTACAATTTAACTGCAATTAATTAGGTTTGCAGCTGCCATATCCATAACCTTAATAGGGTCTTTTCTTTTCTCAAAACTTAAAAAGAAAGTATGTGATTGGAAGAAATCAGGTTGTAGACTGGTTTATATTAGAAAAATCTTCAAAATACTTCAAATAGACTCATTTTATAAACTTAGTTACAATCTCTTCTCCCCCGATTTAGAACTGTCGAAGGACATACTAAAAAACCCATCCAAGTTCAACAATATCTCACTACCATCAATAATTAGTTAATATCCAAAAAGAAGCTGTCTACTTTGTGCTCTTCCATGTCTGCTCTTTCTCTATAGTTTAGTTTACAATATTTTAATTTTCTTGTCAAAATATTACCTATCTTAAAGGCTTCTTTATTATTTCTGTTTTGATGTATCGCAGGGGTTAATAGAAGAGGAAAAGTTAGATTCCTTCAATATTCCATATTATGGGCCATCCCTTGAAGAATTAAAACAAGAAGTGCAAAAACAAGGTTCTTTCACCATTGTGGGACTTGAGGTGATCATTGGTCAGTATAATATAGAGAATATTGATGATAATGAGAAAGAACCAAATGCAAAATTTCTTTCTAAACAAATACGAGCAGTTATGGAGAGCTTAACTTCATATCATTTTGGAAGTGGTGTGGTGGATGCTATATTTAACAAATATGAAGAAATCCTTACAAACAAGAAGGTAGAAATCAAGGAATTTTTGAATAAGTCAACAAAAATTGTGTTAGTACTTGAACGAACTGTTTCAAATTAAGGTATGTCAACAATAATATATAACTGCAGTAAGAATACAAAATTGTGTTAATCTCTCCCCTATGAGTAGTGAGATTTAATACTACTTAGGGTAAGCTCAAGCTTATGCATTTATATTATCAACAAAAAAATATTACTCGCCTCTCTTTACCTTCCAAAAATTCGCTTGATTATGTGAATATTTCCTCGAATATTGGGCAATCAATGATATTTCTCCTAACCTCAATCGGGTACTAAATTTAGGCCTACATATAAGTGTGGTATTTTACTACACTCTTATGTTTTCCACTAGTTTGATTCTTCTTAGATTCCATTTTTTGAGAAAAAATTAAATAAAACACAAGTATAATGCAATAATTTTCAAGCCATGCAAATGAGTGGAATGGAATATGTTGCTATTGTATTGGTACAATGAACGTGTGATCTTGTTAAATTTTTGTAATATAATTGAAAAGGTTTGAATGCATCTTGATTGTAAAATAACTTAGTGCTCCTTCATAGATTGTAGTTTTCTAAATAGACTATGGTGCTTGTGTATTTATAGACGATTAAAATTAAAATCTAGGCCTTATTGATGCAACAAGACAACTTATGTTCAAAATACAAAAAAAATAGGACCACAATTGTGTTTGCACCCTTATCTAGTGAAAACTACAAACTTTACCAAGCATGTGAATTCTACAATCCTAACATGTCAAGAACGTGAAGTTCATGGTTCTAATAAAATTTTAAAAATCCATAGAAAGGGAAGAGAGACGACATCAATGTGGTGTGGGTGAAAGGGGATTCAAAACGATGTGCATGAATAGTCCTGAATTTGGACCAAGTAAAATCAGAGGTATTGCATAAATGGGAAAGTGGCAAAATGCATATTATTTTGAAGTCTAGAAAGGAAAAGCAGCTAGAAATGATACACTTCATTTAACTAGTGGTATAATTGATTTAATGCGTTTCAAACAATATCAATATTATGTTTTTGTGTCATCCTTGCTTTCTTCACTCTTTTGACTTTCGCAAATTATCCTTTTCCTTTCTAGACTTGATATTCCTTTTCTCATACCAAGTCACCCTTCACCTACCGAAATGAAAAGTGCAAGGGGCCAAAGCAAAGGCTTTGAATATTTTCAAGTCTCGAGTCTTACTTGACTACCTACTTATCCTTTTGTGTCATGTTGCATGAGTAGAGATGAGTGTTGGGCATTGACATTCATTCAAAAGGAAGATTTAAATATTTTATCAAAATATTTATTAATTTGATAGATCACGACATCATCATTGAAGTGAAAGGCCAAATAATATAATCACTTCAAACATTAAAAATTATAAGCCATAATAATTATGCTAATGATATTATCAGCTATGTTAATCAATTTAAGAATGTTGTTCCTTGGACTAGAACAAGCCCATATAAAGGTAAAGAGAACATTAAAGTTATGCTTTAATTCAAGTATAGATTTAAAAACAATCCTTTTCTTGGTCTTTTTGTGATTAAATTTTATCATAGAGGATGAGATTTTAAATCTTCAACTAGGGACTATTATTATTCACTTACACATCTTTACCCTTTTTAAAACTAGCAGCTCTCAAATTGGCTACAAAATTAGTAGGTTTGTTTATTTCCTACTAACAATTAGAAAAATAAATAGAAAAGATGACGAGAATAAATGAATATATACTCTTCACAATATTTATATTATCCAACACAACATTGATAATATGCATTGAACTTCTTACAACCTATAGGTTCTCTATGTTGAGCTCAATTGCAATCTTCAAGACGCAAATGAGCACTAATCTTGTGTGAGGTTATTAGTAGTCCATGGAGTATTACACGAAACAATATATTTGATTGTCGAGCATTATTTCTAATCCCCTTGTTCTATATTTACTCGATTGATTTTTAGAGACTCCATCAAAGTTTGGGTTGAAGAAGTTCTACGAGTGGAACCACCTAATTTCCATGTCTCGAGAGATAACGATCATATAGTATGCATCTAAAGGTTGTTTTATAGAAAGTTTCATTTTACTAGAAAGTATGTTTGTCTCCTATTATTTTCTTCTTCTCAAGAACCTTAGTATAAAATAATTTTAAAAAGAGAGACTCCAAATTACTCACTTATTTCCCTCAAATTGTAATGCCCAAATCGTGAATTAATATTAAAATAAAATTTTATAAAAATTATATTGTGAAGTGGTTGGGCGAATTGATTGGGAGTTGGTGGTGGAGGAGTTAATGTATGTAGGTGCATATTAATGGAGACGTGGAGGGTGAGTTTGCCATGTGGAAAGAGGACTGGTGTGGGTATGGACAGCCCATCAAGCACATGGGCATACGAAAAGGCATGCAGACCTATTAATTCCCTCGCATAAAAATAATTGCACTTTATTTGCCTCCAATTGTTTTCCATGAAAAATATATAAACCTATTACATCCTCCTTTTGTTGCACACAAATGGATTAATCTAAATTTGTTGTCTTTGTATCAAGCGAGCCCAATATCTCTAAGAGGAAAGAAAACCACAACCGCCATGTTTGGAACATCCTCAACCAGCTTAGGGGTAGCTTTTCAAGACAAGAGCGTTGACCAAATCACTATGGAGCAGGTATATAAGATCATGGAGGAGGATTTTTTTAATTTGTTTTAGTTGCGGTGTTTTGCTTGTCAGCCATGTATAATTGGCTTATGATGCTCTAAAATTTAGCTTCGCATGATAATAAGATGTTTAGTGATGTTAAGTGATTGTGTCGCTCCATGAGAAGCTCTTTTTCATTGTTGGGCAAGCACATGTGCATTGGGGCCAAGGTAGAAATTTGTTAAAGGAATTGTAGCGGTATTGATTTGGCTTCTTCTTCCTTCTATACGGTTGTGTCATGTGCATTATAACTGTGCATCATGTTCTAGATCTTTCTCTTCCATCATGAGTAGTTTTTTATTGATTAAGAAATTGAAAGTGCCCTTCCTGTTATCCTGCATGTGTCTTGCAAGGTTTTTTCCCTTTCACTCTTTCCTTTGTGTGAAATCCTCTATCTATCCATCCTCATCCAATTTCAATGGGGATCCTGGAGCAACGTTTATGTAGTTTGGAGGACATAGGAATCCTCATGGAGTGTGGTCATTGCCAAATATGAGCTCTAGAACAACACATTGATATCCATCGCAACTTAATGGAGAAGGGATGAAACTTTTGTTAGATGTTTTATTTACAAGTGCCCTAGAAGATATGCCTGCAGAATGTGGAAGCATGCGTAAGGCATGTGAACTATTCACCAAAATTCCTGAAAGAAACGTGGGCATCCTCATGACCATCGCAGAATCGTTTCACTAAATGCACACCCATCGAGCACAAAGACAAAAGGAAATTTTGTTAGACGTGGCTATTAAGTCATTTTGTATGGGTCGTGGACTATGCCCTCTAAATTTTCACTAAGGTATTATGGGGAAAGTTCGGTGCTTAGCACCATGTGGCAATGAGTAGGTTGGAGGGATAAGGTCAGAGCAAAGTTGTTGGAGAGATAAGGGGTTTGCATGGCAAGATTATCATTGTGTGGCATTTGTTAAAGGTATTTTGGTGGGTAGTTAGAATATTATTGCAATGGGTTATAAGGTTTGACCGGCCAATGTTGGAAATAGAATATTGTCTTCGATAAAAGGATAATGGAAAAGGCTATTTTATGCTCCATAACAGTGGGTGTATACCCTATTCCATGTTGGTGAAAGAAACCTAAGTCGGTGATCTTGAGTCGGTGATCATGAATCGAGATAAGTGGCTTCTTGATATGCCTCGGGCATAATCTTTGAATAAAATGCAATGGTGGAATGGTGGATGCGTGCAACCATTTGACAAAATGTTTAACTATGACGCAGAACTGAGTCCCACAATTTTGACCGGCTTCGTTCCTCCATGCATGGTTCATCTCTCCTTATCTTTCATAATTCTCATATTCTAGTTTTCTTTTTGCAATGAAATAAAATTTTAAACTCTGGGATTATCATACATTTGATTGTTTTAAATAAACCTGTTTGTAAAATAATAAAACGACATATCATAACTTTCACAATCCAAATAATCCCTTGGACTTAAACCCTCATTTTGAGATGATCTAAAAAAATTCATAACCAAACTAGATTACTAAAACACCCCTTTTTTATTGACAAGTTGAGGTTGAGTTCCTTGTAAAGATGTCAATCGTTGTAAAAAAATAGTAAACCGTGATTTTTGGAGACTCACAAAACCACCTTCGGAACCTCAGAAAAGAGGTGTCAAGCGTTGTATGTTCTCCTTATTATGAGGAGAGTCGCATCAAGCTTTAGATTGAACCCCAATCAACCGTTTGTACTCTCTTCGCCACTCCTCTAGGAGCCTTGTTACCTTGTTTTGCTTTGTTAGGAAGTTGTTAAAATTGAAAAGTTGGGTTTCATATCGACTCACCGTGTGGGCCCTGAACAACGAAATGCTTGTCCACCTTCGCAAACCCCTAGTATTTTTACTAGATAATTTCTTAGAACCTTCGGTTTGGGAAAATCACATTCCTAGTTAGTTTGGCAAATGGGTTTTCGTAGGCCTCTAGTCATTGTTTGACTAGGTCAAACTTGGCCGATTATGACCAATGACTCAGAAAACCATTCGCCAATGTACACCATTCATTAGTTATGGATTCCTTTAGTCCCTGTGGATTTTTGGTATATAGGTGGACACGTAGGAATTCTCCCATTGTGAATTTTTTTATCGGAAGACAGACTTTGAACGCACTTTCTTAGCCTCTCGAGCTAAAAATTGGCATTTTTTGCAACTAATAAGAAATTGTAAAAGAAAGTTGTAGAACCCTAGTCAAATTAGCATATTATCATGGAAAACTTACTAACACTTTTAAATCACTATTGAATCTCTCGCGCTTGTGGCTTGATGCGTGAAATTTGATTTTGGAAAAATGTGTTTTTCTTCCTCTTCCCTATCTCTTTCTCTTTCCTTAGTTGCAAAATGAAATGAAATAAATATATGTCTCTAACCCTCTTCTTTCAAATGAAAATTATTATAATTATTATGTAAATGAGAAACTAAAAACATTAATTATGCTAGATCTAGGTGGATGCCATGCTAGCAATTTATCATTGATTTCGTGCTCACATGGTTTTCAGAGGATGTAAGTAGCATGGCGAAACAAAGTGGTTGTAACTCATTGTATATTATTGTAATTTATGTATGTTAATGAAATATATATATATATATATATATATATATATATATATATGCATTGCTATGTTACAGTAAAGACTTGTATTGAAATTTGGTAATATGTATGAGATGTTAGTTTTATGGGTGCTTTGGGAATTGTGCATTAAACTATAGGTGTTCTTTTGATTAAAATTTACATATGGTAAAAAGGGGGTTGGATATATATGTTAAGTTAAATTGTAGAGGATAGTTCAACATTTTGCGAAGTATTAAAAGATTTATTAGTGAAGTTTTGTAACATTTTTAAGATGTTAGTGTTTAAGGGAAATGTTCATCTAAATATGGGTGTTATTTTGATTCCAAGTTTTGTATTATAAAAGTTGGATATTGTGTTAAGTGAAATTGAATTTAATAGCTTATAGTGCAATTCTAGTGTGCAATTGATGATCAAATAATTGGTGTGTTGTGTTTCTTACCTCAAATGGTAATAAAGCAATCGAAACGAAATAGTCCACCCTAGTATAAACTTCATGTATAACTACCCTTCATGTGTGATTCTTTGTAGCATAGAAAATTAAAACCTTAAAATGAACATAAAATCTTTACACTCTATGACACCTTCTAGTTAAGTAAATAAAATCCCAAGTTTGAATTATTGTCATAGCCTATATGTTTAGCGACATCGTCGTGAACCCAAAGATTAGGAATGATATGGTTAAACTTTGTCTTGAGTATGTGGTTCCCTCCTAGGTTTGGTAATCATGTGTAGTAAGGAGAATGTGTTCTCCTAGGGTAGTGCCCCATGGGAAACCAACATTAAACATGATGTAAAATCCTCTTAGACGAACATACATGTTGATTGGCAAAATTGCCAACTAACCTTGGAAGTCACCTTTAAAAGTTTGTAGTGCTCACTCCTCTTCGACACTTATTATATTTTGATTTCAATTACGGTTGACTATAGACATGGATATTAATATATCATTTTGGTTTAGCATGATGTTAGATGAGAGAGATATTTTGATTATTGATGGATTGTAATTCATAAGTATGATTTGTGTGGACTCTTTGATATATAGAGAGACATTTTATGTTGATAATAATGATGTGTTATTAGCATATATATTACCGACATTTAGAATTCTCGTTGTGTTCACTAGGATTAAGTATTTGAACTAATCTTATGATCTTGTTGATATTGATAAAAGATAGAATTAACATGTTGAAATTATAGACAAACGATAACATTGTTAGTATAGATGATAATTTAATTATATGAGGATGTTTATTGATTGATGTGCGTAGATTTTATCTTTGATGTTTTTGATGCGTCACAAGACCGAAGGAGGTATTGTGTGATTTTACAAGTAATTATATCACAACAATCAAAAGAGGGATTGAAGACCAACCAAACCAGCAGGAATACTTGATGGATGCAATGATGGTCACCATGGCAAGTTGTGTAATGTGTGTGTTGTTGTAATTTTTGAGGGGTTTCATACAGAGGGATGACCTTCAATTGTGACCATGGGCTATGTGTGCAAATTCTTTCCATTTTTCGTTATTTATTGTAGAGTATGTGATTTATTTTGTGATGTAATTTATTTAATCATTGTTGATTAATGTGCCTTTATTAAGTACTTTAATCATGTTATTAAGTTATGTGGGAATGCGACAAAATGACACATTTACTATAGTAGTTGGTCTTTTGACTTTTGTGATTTTGATTGAGCGTAAGTTACTTGGAGTGTTGTACACTCTACCTTACCTTGGAATTTCGGATTTAGGCTTAAGGGCTAATTTTGGAGGCTTGTGGGACAAAATAAACTTGTCTCACACCTCTTAATTTCTTATACCAACCTTACTTATGAATTGAGGGATCAAAAATAGACCCCATTAAGTTTTTTACAAGATAAAAAGTGACATTTATTGCACTTTTCTTACATGAGTTTTAAATTATGTCCTTAGGGCGTGGATTTAGATGGTATGTGTAAGAGAGTTTTCATTCCTCTCAACCACCAATTTATTGTGCATTGGGGTTGAGGTTTGACTTGTGATGTGGAGTTGATGATGAGTGATGTGACATCCTACATGGAGCCACTTCACTCTCCTCCCTTTTTCTATATATGTAATTTTATTTTATTTGTTTGGGGTTACTTCATTTCATTTGTGCGCTTGTATTTTTTGGAGTTCAAGAGTTTTGAAGTGTTTTTGAAATTTTTGAGTTTGTTGGAGTTGTATTGAGCTTGAAAGAGCTTGGTGTGTGACTCTTTCATCAAGTTTTTACTATGGAAAGTTAGGAGTTACAATCTTTTTTTTTTTTTATTTTTATGTGTATTGTATGTATGTGAGTGATTTATGTGTTTGTTGGGGATTTTGGGTAAAATGCCTAAGTATGGTGTAGGCGAAGGCTTTAGGTATTTTTCCATTGTAGGGAGGTAGAAGAGTTTATTTCATGTTTAGGAAGGATTTGGGTTGAGTTCCCACCTTTGATAAGAAAATGCTTGCATTTCTTGCTTGGTTCTTTTGAGGGAGACATAAGAGGTTGAAGGAGGCATAAGAGGATCTTGAGGGAGGAATAAAATTGTGTAGGGATTTTGAGATGTATATTGTAGGGTTTTAAGGTGGGAACCTAATTTGCATTGGGAGGCGTAAATGATATCCCCATAGATCCTTGCTCCATTGGCTTTACATTTCAAGCCTTATGTATTTTGAAAGTTGCATTCTTGTGATTGTTTTCTTGTGTTAAATGTGTGTTATATGGTTGTGAAATTTTGTATTGTGATGTTGAAGCATTGTGTAGTTGTCATGAGTTAGATCCATCCTTTATTGCATTTTGGTTAGGGCTTGAGGGCCAATTAGGAGGATATTTTCTTCTCCTCATTGAACTATTAGTTGGGTTGAGAGTGTTGTCTCTCCCTCATTTTTGTTGTTGTGATTAAAGTGAAGAAATGGTGGAGCTCTTATTGAATAATTGGCACTTGAACTTTTGTGAAGTCAAAAGAAATCCTTCTTTGTGAGAAAACCTTTCATGTAATCCCTATTTAGGTGGAAGACTAGTAGTATTGTATTTAAAAGAAGAGTTACATTACATATTGTTTGTCAAGTTAAGTTGTATGGTGAAAAAAAAAGTTCTTTACATTGTAATGAAATGAGCTATGCACAAAATTAAAAATTTCATTGTTATTGTAAGTGTTTGTATCTTTGTAAGAATGAAGGAGGAACATAGAAGTTGTAAACATTAATGATGTATTCTTAGCAAATCTGAATGTGAAATAAAGTTGTTTGTAGTTACTTGAACAAATGGTTGTAGTAACTTGAACAAATGGTTGTAGTAGTAGTGGAAAGATGCAATAAATGATAATGAGTAACATTGTTGATAGATTGCATTTTGTTGTGGAAAGGAAAATAATAATACTAGAAATAGATTAAGCTTCATTCCTACTTTAAACTTGAAAGAAATTTTGTTGGAAGAAAAAAAAATGATCTTGTAGTTGTGTTTCTTGTTACTATTGAATTGGAAAATCTATGTAATTTAGTGATTTAAGTCATGGAATAAATAAATGGTTAAACCCTTCAACTAGAGACTTTAGGAATATAAATTCAAGCTATGGTTAAACTATAAAGCACCCTTGAAACGTGTTTCTAGAAAAAATTGTGGAATTGATAGTTCTATTTTTCAAGGACACGATCGTCGCCTTGTGGAGAGCGGCGGTCTCTTAACCATCGCCTAGGTAAGGCGGTGGTTTTGAATCATCACCCTAGTAAGGTGGTGGTCCAGAACCAACCACCATCCTTTTGGGCGGCGGTTTCTGTTAGTGCAAAATCACATCACCCCTGAATGTCTACAACTCGGTGGGTTGATACTTTCATGTGATTTCATAACATGGAGAATCTCTCAAAGCGTGGGACTTTGAAATCGAGAGAGATATTTGGATGAAGGTCGGTTCCTATTCCTCTGTTCAAGTGCACACATAAATTTTTTGCAGAGGATCTATTCTGAAACCTATTCTAACTTTCCAAGGAGATATGGTTAAGAAGATGCAAGAAATTAAACCTAAACTAATAGAGGTGATGCACCAAAGGAATGTTGAACACCGGTTTTGCTATCAAACACGCATTCATTAAAATTTAATACAACTACCATGCATGATAACCAATATTGCAATGAAAGATCGTCAAAAAGGAAATGAACACAAGAGATGGTTGAAATCATTCACAAACATGTATTATTGCTTCAAAATTGATACAGAGCATTACAATGGCCAAGAGGTGAAAAACTTGTATTACGGTCTCAATGGGAGGTTCGGACTCCACAAATTCCTCTCAGTAGATCGAGAGAAGAAGGAGGCACAAAACCAAAATGTCCAACCCTTTACAATGAGCCAAGCTCTTACCCATAAGGTTTTTCTTTTTCGGTATACTCACAAATCCCTCACCAAACGCTTCAAAGCAACAATGTCGTGTCCATAGAGCCCTAAGCTAAACACTTCAAAGAAATAATATCGGTTGATAATCCAAGCCCATCAAGCATGATTTTGAAAAATATTGTGAGTGCTTGTCCAACTGGATGATTGGAGAGAGAGGATTGTGAAGGAAATCCGTGATGTTACATAGAACAACAAGAATTTTTTTCCAGGTCCACAAGATTAGTAATGATGACAAGGAAATAGTTTTGAAACAAGGAAAGAAGAATCGAGTGTGGTTACTAGGTAGCACTTGTCTCGGGTTACAAAAGAGTTACAAGTAAATGATGACAATGCATGGAATCTAAGAAGATATTTTCACCAGGGATTCAAGAGTATGTAGAAGTAACGACTATGCTTGAATTCCTTAAGAGAGGGAAACTTTTGAACCTTACAAGATCTAAATGAGGACATTTCAAAGCTTAGTGATTTATATACTAGCCAATTTAAGATCTATATCATGGATTATCTTTTAGGGATTGGAGATCTGACGGGAGAGCTCATGAGGTTAGCCATCAGTTGGGTGGTTGGTGGAGAGGTGGAGACAACTAAGAGAATATGCAACTTTTCTCAATATCTTTACAAGAAGTTAGTTCTTGTTGTTCCCTTTCTGAGCAAATGATAGTTTTGACATGAACAAGAAGATGGAAATAATGCTTTAGAGTTTAGTGAAAATAAAGAACAATATGAATTAACCCTATTTTCTCTTTTCTTAAAATATAATGAACGATTTTGTACATCTTGGCCAATATGAGATCATCATGGAGGAGCCGAGCGGAAGGGCGAGATCATCTAGGACTAACGTATACCTCCTGGCATGGTCTCCTTACCTTTATCTCTTATAATTTTTGTATAATTTGGTTATTCATTTGCAATAAAATAAAAATATTAAACTATTAGATACTCAAATAATTGGATATTTTAACCAGACGGCTAGTGCAATCAATAAAACAACACCTCATGATTTTGCTATCTTGACTCACAATTTGACCCTCAACCGTGTCGCAACCACAACCTCATGCATTGTTAAACCCAGGGTGTCAAAACTTGGTGCTCATGTTCATTTGTTTTGGTGAGAGCTAGATGAGTTAACTAAAACAACCATTTCTATCTACCTTACAAAGTTAGAAAAACACAATTTCCTAGAGACTTGCAAAATAATAATCGAGCCCTATAAAAGAGATTTCAAGCATCGTATGTGTTCCCTGTTATGTAGAGATTCATGTCAAGCATTAGCTTGACCTCATTTGACCTTTGCTCTCTCTTCACCACTCCTCTCAGAGCCTTGTTACATACGACACTACACAAGTTCTCTAGGGAATACAACCAACTAAAGACATGCTTTCCACAACACGGACCCACACTGGTTACAGATAAACATGAGGCACACACTAAGGACACAATGGTTCATCTAAAGTATGCAATTTTACAAACAAGGTCTTCCCACAGAAGGTTTCTTTAGAATCATGTTTTAGTTGTAAGTGCTTTTACATTCTTTACTTTTCCCAGAGGAATCATGATAGGAGAATCTGAAGTTCATGTCTCCTTTGAAGAATTTTCCCCTACCTTGTTAATGTTAATATACAGTGTAAACCAATTATTGGATGGTAAGAGGTTGCTTCATTTACTTGATTAACTTATTCATTTGTGAGGAGGCAGTTAATTTCTCAAGGCTCTTAACTTCATCAATCTGTTTTCGACGTTGTGCTTTTGAACATATATGTTTTATCTTTTCAAGCGGTCATTTTTATTTTATTTTATTTTATTTCAGTACATGACTGTCTAAATCTTGGATTCATCATTAAGATCTTATTAGTTGTTAATAAAGATTTCATTGGGGTCAAGAGTCTAACCAGAAATATTAAAGGTTTCACTTGGGCTTCACTTGAAGAGATAGACATAAATATACTGTTTACATTTTCAATGGGTAAGATAGATCGAAGAGTTTCTTAATCAAGTTCCTTCTATTTATTATAATTTTATTATCTTCCAAGATTTAATCATTGATTTCACCTTAAGACCATTCTAAGGATTCACCACAATAAGAGATTGTTGATTAGTTTACGTGGGGTCACAAGGTATATTTGTTTCTCTTGTTTTTTTTTTTTTTTTTTGCTAGATTCAAAACATAGTCCTCTACCAAATGACACATGACCAAGGTAACTAAAGTGATGTAAGTTGATTCAAGTTTAGATAATTATAATTAGGTTTGAAAATTCAAGGATAAATCATATTCGAAAAGTGAAAATTCAACGAAGGATACGCATGTCAAAACAAGTTCATTTAATCTTATTGATAATAATATTTCTCAAATTGACTTTCAAACGATAACAACAACCTACATGAGAACAATACAAAATTATAATGCAATGCCTTCTAAATAGTCTCCACAATTTCCATACCAATGTTTTAAAACAAAAAAAACATTCGCATACAATGCCATTCCTAAGAAGGCGGAATCCACTTTTTACACGTGTTTCTCTTTTTTCTCTTTTTTCTTTTCTACTCAGGAAATCCTCCTGCACATTTGTTAGCACATGTTAGTTCGCAAGAACTGAGCACGATAAAAGCTATAACATTAAGACAATATGTTGTTATCTAACTGTTTCAAGGAAGAAAAGCACCGTTGATTATGAAAAATAATCCAAGAGTCTAAACAAGAGAAATTAAAGAGTTGTCCAAAAGCATAAAATATCTAAATAAAAAGGAAGGCACTAACTCTATTTAATTATCATTTTCTCATAGGAGAAGTTAACAAACATCATAGTGAATTCCACCCATATCACAATAATGACCATCATTTTAACAAGATAACATTTCGAAACAAAAACAATTACAAGAAGAGAATTAATTTCAAACGTGATATGTCCCTATTTGTTTAAGTTAGTTCACCAAGCCAAGGATTCACTATGCCACTGGAAGATCCCGAACAATCAATCGACATGAGAATATCTAAACCAACATGACTTATTAATATTAAGATGATGTGCCTATAACAGTTAATTTTATGTCAAGATGTAATAAATAAATTGGAAAGAAAAGGGTGAAACGCACAAATGACCCCGTATGGGCCACATCCTATCCTAACAATCCTTCTATTAAACTTTCTTCTAATCAAGAGAATGTCTTAAGAAAAGGACAAACTTGACAAGACCAAACATAACCATTATAAATCTTACAGGAGGGTTACTCAATCATTCACAAGAACACAACACAGGATACATAGCTTCCAAAGGATCTGTCATCAACAACAAGTTGACTTAAACCTTTCTGGTCAACACATAACCATTCTACTACAATGACAGCAAGGAGGTCGTATCACAACGATCATCACAAAAACCAGTCAACCAATGAGTTTCCAAACACACCAACCTCTAAGTCACAGGAGAATGAAATTTAAGCATCTTTACGGAGCAAAACGTAGAGTAATTTCTTACGCATAAAACCAACATCCCAATTTTAAGATTTGAAAACTTCCTCACTAATGATCAAGTAGATCTCGTATCCTCCAACATGTGTGAAACAAAATCAAGGTAAGAAAAGAGTATTTCCTCTGACATTTTAAGCTATCCAAAAAAATGTGAGTAACGTCTAAAGAAGACATTCCATAGGATCAACTACATTCCTCAAAACATACAACAGTCACCAAGGGAGAGAAGGTGATTCCAAAGACAACAATCTCCAAACGGTGAACATGAATTGATATCAAATTATGAAGATCAACCATGACACTCGAAGAATAAAAGTATTTCTTGAGCGATTCAAAAAAATAACAAAAGCAACTAACCTAGTTGAGAGTAATATCAACTTGGCTCAATTCAAAAATCAGTCAAGCTAAGCACACACCAAGCCAACCGGGAAGGGTTACTAGAACCTAAAACAACTAAAAGAAAAGGATAGAGACAGGAATAGCATCATTCACCTATACACAATGCACTCGCAGTACTCAATCACTAATTCGCAAATACCCAACATAAACCAGAACTACAGATCTCAAACCGAAACAAGAATAAGAACAAAACAGGAACTATAAAGTTGAGTCCAATGACAATGTTTGATAAAACATTCAAATCGTGAGACCAACACAAAGAACTCGGGAATTTTCATTACAGGACCCCACCTCTTTTGTTTTATTAGTCTTAAGAACAAAGTTCACCCAACTAATATTTATTAAAACCCAGAAAACAATATAAAGGCTTCAACCAGCGCAATCATTTCTAACGCCAAAAAAAAAAACAAACGAGCAAGGGAAGTGGAAACCAAACAGCATACCATCACACGAGACATTTATATGAAGAGTAGAGTTATTTAATGAATCAGTTAAATAACAACATAAGAATCAATGGTATAGAGAATATCGTGCCTGATTAAGCTCCCGCAGTCGATAACAAGATGGACGGGGCCTGCAACAGCAACCCAACCAGTGCAACTTCTCTTCCTCAGCCTGCTGAAGGTCCAAACTCTGTTAACGGCCATGCTCTTGTCTTCATAAAATCAATTGTATAGTCCGCAATGTGCATCTCTGCCCATAGTTCGGTCGGGTCGCATATTCCTCTCGGCCATGGTCTTCATATATCTACCAATAGTGATCAGTTACAGATTATTATTCTCTCAACAAAATCACTCTAATAAACCGTACCCACTTCCCTGGGACGAGGTTAGCCTGTCACAATCCTTCACTTAAGCTCGACTTGACTTCGAACGTCATGCAAGTACCGTGGAGGCTTTCTATCCAAGTACAATCCAAACGCATTTCCTTTGCACTCAACGCCGTGAAAATGCAAGCTCTCGGATTCACCAAAAATTGGTTATCCAAAGAAACAAATAGGTTAAACAATTTTCCCCTTGGATTTCCACCAGTTTTTACTCCGAACATGTTTTCTCAAGAACACGATTACAAAAAAAAGCTTGATAAAAATGCATTGAACTCTTCCTTTACGTGTACAGCAAATGGGTTTTCTCCTCCCATCCCAATAGGAATTTTACCTCATTTTACAGATCTTTCAAACTGTGTTATAATTTAAGATTTCAAGTTTCTGCAAACAATTGAGTTGAAAATTTGGGTTTTCGGAAATAATTGCTTAGAACATTACAAACCCATAAACTAAAACAATCCCCAGGTGCTAGATTGGAGGAGACCCATACAAGAAAACCAAAGTGGGTATTCAATAAACATATAATAAATTTCCCGTGAGCTCTGAAAGGCTTATTTCCATCGACCCACTCCCGAATTTCATGGATCGCTAAATTCAAAAGCATTGAATATAACTTAGGTAGAATTTTCGATATATAAATAGTAATACCACACGAGAGTCTCTGTGGTAAATATTGAAAGAAAATAATCGCATGAAGAAATAGGATGATCGTCGGAGACTGCAACCCTGGTTTGTCTCTGTAGAAAAAGTTATCACGTGTCTCCTAGAACACTCTCACTGTCACAAAGTCGATTTTGATAAAAATATCTTGAAGGAGAATCCGAGTTTGAGGATGCATTCCATCGAACAAATAACAATGATTTGATTTGGACAACTACTTTGTTGGAAGCACTCAAAAATCTTCTACCAAATGCAAAAACATACCATACCTACCGCCCCAAGCTAAACTCACATGCAGTCGATGCATTGTGGATCTTCGACTGAAACACCCTCGCAGCACCCAAAGAAAGTGGAGGTAACACGCCTACATCACTAGCTTGCAGCAAGCAACAAGGAACAAACCCAGGGTAGACTTGAAGGAAACCTCCATTAAAATGAAGCGACCAGTCTCCAGAGAAACCCACGCGGCCAGGGAAGAATGCTCGAGTAAAACTAGTTTAAATCCAATCAGAAGACTCCCAAATCAGGGGCTTCCTTCCCCAAAAATGGCAGAAAATGGTATGAGGAAGTCAAAAAAATTAGAGTAGGTCATAAAGGATAACAGGTCTGAAGTGGTTGAAAGGTCGCTAGAAAAGACAGGTGGCCAACCGCCCCCCACTTGGCATTCAAACCAAAGGAAAGACCAACACGTCTTGCCTTAAAAAATAAGTGGTAAGTGTTCCTCCTCCACGCATAATTAAAGGCAGTATTTTCAACAAAAGGAAACAAGTGTACGCGCCAAAGGGTAAAAAAATTAGTTGGGGTGGGTGGATGCCCCCATACAACCAAAACACTAACCGAAAAGAAAGTATGTATACACCGCACACAAAGAGATGACGGACGGCCACAAATAAAATGTTAAATGCTAAGAACGAACACCACTTCCTAAGCAATGGCATCACCCATGAACAAGGTCCTCCTCATGCGTGAATCGGGGCTCAGTCAAAGAGGAGAGCGGCCGATAAAAAAATAAATAAGGTAACTTAAGGTGTAATTAATAATATTCCTGAAATCGACACAATAATTAAATAAATAATAATAATAGTAATTGTTATTCGACAACTAAAATAATAATACTATTATTATTATTTTATAACCTAATAATAATAATAATTATTAATCCTATTAATAAGGGCACACAAACAAGCACACAAAAAGAGAACATCGATTTTCCTTTAACAAGGAAATCGTAAGCGCATTGCAAGGGCCAAGAGACGACAACAACACGACACCATGACAGATCAACACGATGAAGAGGGAGATGATTGAGTATTCCCGTGACTAAGGCGAAGCCCACCAATGATCGACGAAGGCACAAAGATGCTCCATGCTTAGCACTCGATCGCCGCAGGATGAACAGGTGGTGTAACGAAGAACGAGGGCACGGGGCATTACATTCTCCTCCCCTTAAGAAAGCATCGTCCTCGATGTGATATAACACACGATGGAAAAGAAATGGTTCATGCAACCAAGAATGTAAAGGAGAAAGTACACCCTATGGTTTAAAATTTTAGTTGATTAAAGTACGGTCACAAGGTAGCCTTAGGAACATTTGGTAGAAATTTTAACTTTCAATGTTTCGTGAAGATCGAAGTTCCTCTTATTTATTATTTCATTAGTTCTTTCCATTAGCATTATTCTTAGTTTAATTTGTTTTAAAATTTCATCATTGAAGAGTTTTAGTTTATTCCTTATTGTGGGTGCCCAATCAAGAACTGCTAACACAACACCCTACCGGGGTCAGACAAGACACTACAGATTCACAACACCCAAGTATAGACTTCAAGACTGTATTACACCACAAAAGATTACTCAAATACGGAATAGAATAGGCACAGTCCACATAACATAGTACTGGTCACACACATCAATGACCGACATATATTAAATACTCGAACAAAGAGTACTACAACAACCAGACATTTCCTCAATTTGCATCGATGAAAAAAAAATTCACATAACACCAAACAAATGCTACAGGTACATAGTGTCCACAAGGGCATCAATGACATATCCACAACATCACAACACATATCCATCTGACATGAGTAACACATACATCAAAAGACCACTACCAAACATCACAATAACTCAACATATATCCGAAACATCAACCATACACACAAATATCATATGCCTCCCTCAAACTCTTATGCCTCCCTCAAGTCTCTTATGCCTCCCTCAAACTCTTATGCCTCCCTCAAGTCTCTTATGCCTCCCTCAAACTCTTATGCCTCCCTCAAGTCTCTTATGCCTCCCTCAAACTCTTATGCCTCCCTCAAGGAGGCCGGTTGACCCTATGGCCCAAGACACATAGAGTTCGAACACTCCTAACCCAAGTGACATAATAACGCGTGGTTCAACAACCCGCTAGTTATATGTAACTCCTTGGGGCGTACCCCCATACAATGAAGCGGGTCCATAGGTCCAACCATTCCATGGTGCATCCTATGACCCTATTCCACACATCACGACAATAGAACCAAGCACAACAATCCAATCCAAATGCCAAGTGGCAAAGTACAAGCCTTGGGCAAGGCGGTAAAATTCCAAATTTAAAAGAAGACCCAAAATCAAGCAAAATAAATGGCCAAATAGCCATAGTTAGTATCAAAATCCACATGTTAGTGCCACAAACCAAGGAAATGCCCAAAATTGTAAAGCATGGCAATCAAGAAAAGTTGTTGGTCCTTACAAAATAAAGTAAAAAGCTCAATTTACGAATAAAATCAACTTATAATAATGTCACATTACGATAACTGTGTGGCCTTATCTGGCCACCAAGGGGTACTCAACGAGTCACTGGCACTCGGAACATCGAGCCTCAACTCGTAAAATACATATCAATAATACAACTATCATCACCTCAATCGAATCATCCGCCACCACTTCGACAAGGCTCAACATAGACAAAATCATAGGTTGAATCTATATGACTCCATATCGGGAGAGAGTAAGTACAAGTCACATCTACAAGGTGTCCGCGAAACACATATGGACAGAGAGAAAATGAATCACATACCAAATGAACAAAAGTGGGTTTTCAGCCTATGTAAGGCTCCACTTTATCTCGACTCGAGTGACTCGGTCCATGGTACACCATTCCTCACTCTCATACATACACTTCTACCGATTTCCCTCGGGGTAGTTAGTGTAAGGCTCACAACATAACATATAACTACATCACTAACATAATGGTGGTACACACATAACTACCATAACATCTCACATATGGTATGTATACAGGTAGATCACAATCATACATCCACAGAGTGTAATACATCACTTTACCACATTCTCGCACCCAAAGTGCAATCACTACATACGATAGGGTTCATACACTCACCGTATGACCCTAAATCACAACATGAAGCATTACATATTTATACAAATCATACATACGATGAACATAAGTACATCACAACATAACATTAATTGCTTACATAACAAGGTGGTACACACATTTCTTCAAAACATGGTAAAAACATCATGATACAACTCATTTCTTTTAACATCAATCTAGTCATACAACACATTGATACACCTACATATCACAATATGTCACAATGCTCCAACACTATGTCATCCACATTATAATTCTTTTCACACACCACAAACAAGAATTCACACGTGAACTCTTACACTACACAAGTTCTCTAGGGAATACAACCAACTAAAGACATGCTTTCCACAACACGGACCCACACTGGTTACAGATAAACATGAGGCACACACTAAGGACACAATGGTTCATCTAAAGTATGCAATTTTACAAACAAGGTCTTCCCACAGAAGGTTTCTTTAGAATCATGTTTTAGCTGTAAGTGCTTTTACATTCTTTACTTTTCCCAGAGGAATCATGATAGGAGAATCTGAAGTTCATGTCTCCTTTGAAGAATTTTCCCTACCTTGTTAATGTTAATATACAGTGTAAACCAATTATTGGATGGTAAGAGGTTGCTTCATTTACTTGATTAACTTATTCATTGGTTAGGAGGCAGTTAGTTTCTCAAGGCTCTTAACTTCATCAAACTGTTTTCAACGTTGTGCTTTTAAACATATATGTTTTATCTTTTTAAGCGGTCATTTTTATTTTATTTTATTTTATTCCAGTACATGACTGTCTAAATCTTGGATTCATCATTAAGATCTTATTAGTGGTTAAAAAGGATTTCATTGGGGTCAAGAGTCTAACCAGAAATATTATAGGTTTGACTCGGGCTTCACTTGAAGAGATAGACATAAGTATATTGTTTACATTTTCAACGGGTAAGATAGATCGAAGAGTTTCTTAGTCAAGTTCCTTCTATTTATTATAATCTTATTATCTTCCAAGAATTTAATCATTGATTTCACCTTAAGACCGTTCTAAGGATTCACCACAATAAGAGATTGTTGATTAGTTTAAGTGGGGTCACCAGGTATATTTGTTTCTCTTTTTTTTTTTTTTTTTGCTAGATTCAAAACATAGTCCTCTACCAAACGACACATGACCAAGGTAACTAGAGTGATGCAAGTTGATTCAAGTTTAGATAATTATAATTAGGTTTGACAATTCAAGGATAAATCATATTCTGAAAAGTGAAAATTCAACGAAGGATACGCATGTCAAAACAAGTTCATTTAATCTTATTGACAATAATATTTCTCAAATTGACTTTCAAACGATAACAACAACCTACATGAGAACAATACAAAATTATAACGCAATGCCTTCTAAATAGTCTCCACAATTTCCATACCAATGTTTTAAAACAAAAGAAAAACATTCGTACAACAGCAGTTCCTAAGAAGGCTGGAATCCACTTTCTACACGTGTTTCTTTTTTCTCTCTTTTTTTTTTCTTTTCTACTCAGGAAATCCTCCTGCACATTTGTTAGCACATGTCAGTTCGCAAGAACTGAGCACGATAAAAGCTATAACATTAAGACAATATGTTGTTATCTAACTGTTTCAAGGAAGAAAAGCACCGTTGATTATGAAAAAATAATCCAAGAGTCTAAACAAGAGCAATTAAAGAGTTGTCCAAAAGCATAAAATGTCTAAATAAAAAGGGAGGCACTAACTCTATTTAATTATCATTTTCTCATAGGAGAAGTTAATAAACATCATAGTGAATTTCACCCATATCACAATAATGACCATCATTTTAACAAGATAACATTTCGAAACAAAAACAATTACAAGAAGAGAATTAATTTCAAACGTGATCTGTCCCTATTTGTTTAAGTTAGTTCACCAAGCCAAGGATTCACTATGCCACTGGAAGATCCCAAACAATCAATCGACATGAGAATATCTAAACCAACATGACTTATTAATATTAAGATGATGTGCCTATAACAATTAATTTTATGTCAATACAATAAATAAATTGGAAAGAAAAGGGATGAAATGCACAAATGACCCCGTATGGGCCACATCCTATCCTAACAATCCTTCTATTAAACTTTCTTCTAATCAAGAGAATGTCTTAAGAAAAAGGACAAACTTGGCAAGACCAAACATAACCATTATAAATCTTACAGAGGGTTACTCAATCATTCACAAGAACACAACACAGGATACATAGCTTCCAAAGGATCTGTCGTCAACAACAAGTTGACTTTAACCTTTTTGGTCAACACATAACCATTCTACTACAATGACAGCAAGGAGGTCGTATCACAACGATCATCACAAAAACCAGTCAACCAATGAGTTTCCAAACACACCAACCTCTAAGTCACAGGAGAATGAAATTTAAACATCTTTACGGAGCAAAACGTAGAGTAATTTCTTACGCATAAAACCAACATCCCAATTTTAAGATTTGAAAACTTCCTCACTAATGATCAAGTAGATCTCGTATCCTCCAACATGTGTGAAACAAAATCAAGGTAAGAAAAAGAGTATTTCCTCTGACATTTTAAGCTATCCAAAAAAAATGTGAGTAACGTCTAAAGAAGACATTCCATAGGATCAGCTACATTCCTCAAAACATACAACAGTCACCAAGGGAGAGAAGGTGATTCCAAAGACAACAATCTCCAAACGGTGAACATGAATTGATATCAAATTATGAAGATCAACCATGACGCTCGAAGAATAAAAGTATTTCTTCGAGCGATTCAAAAAAATAACAAAAGCAACTAACCTAGTTGAGAGTAATATCAACTTGGCTCAATTCAAAAATCAGTCAAGCTAAGCACACACCAAGCCAACCGGGAAGGGTTACTAGAACCTAAAACAACTAAAAGAAAAGGATAGAGACAGAATAGCATCATTCACCTATACACAATGCACTCGCAAGACTCAATCACTAATTCGCAAATACCCAACATAAACCGTAACTACAGATCTCGAACCGAAACAAGAATAAGAACAAACAGAACTATAAAGTTGAGTCCAACGACAATGTTTGATAAAACATTCAAATCGTGAGACCAACACAAAGAACTCGGGAATTTTCATTACAGGAACCCCACCTCTTTTGTTTTATTAGTCTTAAGAACAAAGTTCACCCAACTAATATTTATTAAAACCAGAAAACAATATAAAAGGCTTCAACCAGCGCAATCATTTCTAACGCAAAAAAAAATACAAAAGAGCAAGGGAAGTGGAAACCAAACAACATACCATCACACGAGACATTTATATGAAGAGTAGAGTTATTTAATGAATCAGTTAAATAACAACATAAGAATCAATGGTATAGAGAATATCGTGCCTGATTAAGCTCCCGCAGTTGATAACAAGATGGACGGGGCCTGCAACAGCAACCCAACCAGCGCAACTTCTCTTCCTCAGCCTGCTGAAGGTCCAAACTCTGTTAACGGCCATGCTCTTGTCTTCATAAAATCAATTGTATAGTCCGCAATGTGCATCTCTGCCCATAGTTCGGTCGGGTCGCATATTCCTCTCGGCCATGGTCTTCATATATCTACCATAATGAAACAATGACCACCACCATTATTATCTCTCAACAAAATCACTCTAATAAACCATATCCACTTCCTGGGAAAAAAGCCCGCATAACCTTCTTGACTAAGCTCGACTTGACATTCTCAAACGTCACCAAGTACCCGTGGAGGCCTCAGTAATATTAATCCAAGATAATCCAAACGCTTCCCCACTCAGACTTCCAATTGCTGAAAATGCAAGCTCTGGATTCACCAAAAATTGGTTATCGTTGAATCGAGAAACAACAGGTTAAACAATTTTTCCCTTGGATTTCTACCAGTTTTTACTCCGAACATGATTTTCAAGAAACGATTACATAAAAAGCTTGATAAAAATGCATTGAACTCTTCCTTTACGTACATGCACAAAGCAATGGGGTTTTCTCCTCCCATCCCAATAGAAATTTTATCTCATTACAGATTCACAAAATGTTATAATTTAAGATTTCAAGTTTCTGCAAACAATTGAGTTGAAAATTTGGGTTTTCGAAATAATTGCTTAGAACATTACAAACCCATAAACTAAAACAAAATCCCTGGTGGTAGAGATGGAGGAGACCCATACAAGAAAACCAAAGTGGGTATTCAATAGGAAAACATATAATAAATTTCATGAGCTCAAAGGCTTATTTCCATGGGATCGACCCACTTATGAATTACATGGATCGCTAAATTCAAAGAAAACTTGAATATAATGGTAGGTAGAATTTTAAAATAGATCGAGAGTGTCATGGTAAATTTGAATGAAAATCAAACTCGCATCGAAATAGGATGATCGATCGAGCTGCAAATCAACCCTAGAGGTTGTCTCATAGAAAAATTTATCACGTGTCTCCTGGAACACTCTCACATACATAGTCGATTTTGATAAAAATATCTTGAAGGAGAATCCTGAGTTTGAGGATGCATTCACATCGAACAAATAACAACAGAGTTGGACAACCTACTTGTTGGAAGAAGCACTCAAAAGCTTCTACCAAATGCTGCAACATACCTGCCCTTTACCCAAGCTAAAACCCGTGCAGCACGATGTGGAAAGAAAGAAACACCCTCGAAGACCCAAAGAAAGTGGAGGTAACACGCCTACATCACTAGCTTAGTCGAGCTGAAGCAACACATATGAACAGAACAAATTTGAAGGTAAACTTCAAGGAAACCTCCATTAAAATGAATACTGAAGCTCTCCAGAGAAACCCACGCGGCCAGGGAAGAATGCTCGAGTAAAACTAGTTTAAAACCAATCAAAAGACTCCCAAATCAGGGCTTCCTTCCCCCCAAAAATGCGGCAGAAAATGGTATGAGGAAGTCAAAAAAATTAGTAGAAGCAGGTCATAAAGGATGTAGAATCGAAGTGGTTGGAAGGTCGCTAGAAAAGACAGGTGGCCAACCGCCCCCACTTGGCATTCAAACCAAAGGAAAGACCAACACGTCTTGCCTTAAAAAAATAAGTGGTAAGTGTTCCTCCTCCACGCATAATTAAAGGGCAGGTCTTTTCAACAAAAGGAAACAAGTGTACACCAGCAAGGGTAAAAAAATTAGTTGGGGTGGGTGGATGCCCCCATACAACCAAAACACTAACCGAAAAGAAAGTATGTATACACCGCACACAAAGAGATCTGGACGGCCACAAATAAAATGTTAAACGCTAAGAACGAACACCACTTCCTAAGCAATGGCATCACCCATGAACAAGGTCCTCCTCATGCGTGAATCGGGGCTCAGTCTTCGAGAGCGGCCGATAAAAAAATAAATAAATAAGGTAACTTACAGGTAATTAATAATATTCCTGAAATCGACACAATAAATAAATAAATAATAATAATAGTAATTGTTATTCGACAACTAAAATAATAATACTATTATTATTATTTTATAACCTAATAATAATAATAATTATTAATCCTATTAATAAGGGCCGACAAACAAGCACAGTAAAAGAGAACATGATTTTCCTTTAACAAGGAAATCGTAACAGGCGTTGCAAGGGCCAACAACGACAACAACAACACGACACCAGAAACACGATGAAGAGGGAGATGATTGAGTATTCCCTGTGACCAAGGCGAAGCCCACCAATGATCGACGAAGGCACAATGAAGACACTCCATGCTTAGCACTCGATCGCCGTTAAGGATGAACAGTGTAACGAGAACACGGGGCATTACATTCTCCTCCCCTTAAGAAAGCATCGTCCTCGATGTGACATAACACAACGGAAAAGAAATGGTTCGCAACCAAGAACAGGTAAAGGAGAAAGTACACCCTATGGTTTAAAATTTTAGTTGATTAAAGCACGGCCACAAGGTAGCCTTAGGAACATTTGGTAGAAATTTTAACTTTCAATGTTCTGTGAAGATTGGCAGTTCCTCTTATTTATTATTTCATTAGTCTCTTTCCATTAACATTATTCTTAGTTTAATTTGTTTTAAAATTTCATCATTGAAGAGTTTTAGTTTATTCCTTATTGTGGGTGCCCAACATGAACTGCTAACACAACACCCTATCAGGTTCACAAGACACTACAGATTCACAAGCACACAAGTATATACTTCAAGATTGTATTACACCACAAAAGGTTACTCAAATACGGAATAGAATAGGCACAGTCCACATAACATAGTACTCGTCACACATCTATGACTGACATATTAAATACTCGAACAAAAGAGTACTACAATCCACTAGACATTTCCTCAATTTGCATCGATGAAAAAAATTCACATAACACCAAACAAATGCTACAGGTACATAGTGTCCACAAGGGAATCAATGACATATCCACAACATCACAACACATATCCATCTGACATGAGTAACACATACATCAAAAGACCACTACCAAAACATCACAATAACTCAACATATATCTAAACATCAACCATACACACAAATATCATATGCCTCCCTCAAACTCTTATGCCTCCCTCAAGTCTCTTATGCCTCCCTCAAACTCTTATGCCTCCCTCAAACTCTTATGCCTCCCTCAAACTCTTATGCCTCCCTCAAACTCTTATGCCTCCTCAAACTCTTATGCCTCCCTCAAACTCTTATGCCTCCTCTCTATGCCTCCTCAAACTCTTATGCTCCCTCAAGGAGGCCGGTTGACCCTATGGCCCAAGACACATAGAGTTCGAACACTCCTAACCCAAGTGACATAATAACGCATGGTTCAACAACCCGCTAGTTATATGTAACTCCTTGGGGTGTACCCCCATACAACGAAGCGGGTCCATAGGTCCAACCATTCCATGGTGCATCCTATGACCCTATTCCACACATCACGACAATAGAACCAGCACAACAATCCAATCCAAATGCCAAGTGGCAAAGTACAAGCCTTGGGCAAGGCGGTAAAAATTCCAAATTTAAAAGAAGACCCAAAATCAAGCAAAATAAATGGCCAAATAGCCATAGTTAGTATCAAAATCCCCATGTTAGTGCCACAAACCAAGGAAATGCCCAAAATTGTAAAGCATGGCAATCAAGAAAAGTTGTTGGTCCTTACAAAATAAAGTAAAAGCTCAATTTACGAATAAAATCAACTTATAATAATGTCACATTACGATAACTGTGTGGCCTTATCTGGCCACCAAGGGGTACTCAACGAGTTGCTAGCACTCGGAACATCGAGCCTCAGCTCGTAAAATACATATCAATAATACAACTATCATCACCTCCATCTGAATCATCCCGCCACCACTTCAACAAGGCTAAACATAGTCATAGGTGAATCTATATGACATCCATTAGGAGAGAAACATACAACCACATAGGAGAGAGGAAAGACATCATTGAGAAAATGTTACACTACTAATGAACAAAAGTGGGTTTTTTGTAAGGCTCCAGTTATTGACTCCATGGTACACCATTCCTCACTCTCAACATACACTTCTACCGATTTCCCTCGTGGTCGGTTAGCGTAAGGTTCACAACATAACATATAACTACATCACTAACACCATGGTGGTACACACATAACTACCATAACATCTCACATATGGTATGTATACAGGGTAGATCACAATCATACATTCACCGGGTGTAACACATCACTTTACCACATTCTGCACCCAAAGTGCAATCACCATACGATAGGGTTCATACACTCACCGTATGACCCCAAATCACAACATGAAGCATTACATATTTGCACAAATCATACATACGATGAACATAGTACATCACAACATAACATCCATTGCTACATAACAAGGTGGTACACACATTTCTTCAAAACATGGTAAAAACATCATGATACAACTCATTTCTTTTAACATCAATCTAGTCATACAACACATTGATACACCTACATATCACAATATGTCACAATGCTCCAACACTATGTCATCCACATTATAATTCTTTTCACACCACAAACAGTAATTCACACGTGAACTCTTCATAGAATCCACAAGAAGGAGAGAGAATACTCCCATCCCCAACATATCAACATGATCACAAACACGCACAAAGTGACATACACATCACGTGCGTTCACAATATCACAATTACGACATAATCACATCACGTTTAAAGCACATTACTCTTCCAATATCTACCACCATCATGCAACACATCATCATCATCATGCAGTATCATCATGTAACACCACCACCATCATGTAACATCACCATACAACACCAATCCGGCCCATAGGTTCGAGAGCATGAACCTATGCTCTGATACCAAGTGTAACGACCCAAAAAAATTCACACACGAACAACACAGTAAAAGACAGGATTTTTTTTTTTGACTTGCTTGAAGATAATACGACACTACACAAGTTCTCTAGGGAATACAACCAACTAAAGACATGCTTTCCACAACACGGACCCACACTGGTTACAGATAAACATGAGGCACACACTAAGGACACAATGGTTCATCTAAAGTATGCAATTTTACAAACAAGGTCTTCCCACAGAAGGTTTCTTTAGAATCATGTTTTAGCTGTAAGTGCTTTTACATTCTTTACTTTTCCCAGAGGAATCATGATAGGAGAATCTGAAGTTCATGTCTCCTTTGAAGAATTTTCCCTACCTTGTTAATGTTAATATACAGTGTAAACCAATTATTGGATGGTAAGAGGTTGCTTCATTTACTTGATTAACTTATTCATTTGTTAGGAGGCGTTAATTTCTCAAGGCTCTTAACTTCATCAACTGTTTTCGACGTTGTGCTTTTGAACATATATGTTTTATCTTTTCAAGCGGTCATTTTATTTTATTTTATTTTATTTTTCAAGACATGACTGTCTAAATCTTGGATTCATCATTAAGATCTTATTAGTTGTTAATAAGATTTCATTGGGGTCAAGAGTCTAACCAGAAATATTAAAGGTTTCACTTGGGCTTCACTTGAAGAGATAGACATAAGTATATTGTTTACATTTTCAACGGGTAAGATAGATCGAAGAGTTTCTTAATCAAGTTCCTTCTATTTATTATAATTTTATTATCTTCCAAGATTTAATCATTGATTTCACCTTAAGACCGTTCTAAGGATTCACCACAATAAGAGATTGTTGATTAGTTTACGTGGGGTCACAAGGTATATTTGTTTCTCTTGTTTTTTTTTTGCTAGATTCAAAACATAGTCCTCTACCAAACGACACATGACCAAGGTAACTAAAGTGATGTAAGTTGATTCAAGTTTAGATAATTATAATTAGGTTTGAAAATTCAAGGATAAATCATATTCTGAAAAGTGAAAATTCAACGAAGGATACGCATGTCAAAACAAGTTCATTTAATCTTATTGACAATAATATTTCTCAAATTGACTTTCAAACGATAACAACAACCTACATGAGAACAATACAAAATTATAACGCAATGCCTTCTAAATAGTCTCCACAATTTCCATACCAATGTTTTAAAACAAAAGAAAAACATTCGTACGTACAAATAGATTCCTAAGAAGGCTGGAATCCACTTTCTACACGTGTTTCTTTTTTCTCTCTTTTTTTTTTTTTTTTCTACTCAGGAAATCCTCCTGCACATTTGTTAGCACATGTCAGTTCGCAAGAACTGAGCACGATAAAAGCTATAACATTAAGACAATATGTTGTTATCTAACTGTTTCAAGGAAGAAAAGCACCGTTGATTATGAAAAAATAACCCAAGAGTCTAAACAAGAGCAATTAAAGAGTTGTCCAAAAGCATAAAATGTCTAAATAAAAGGGACGGCACTAACTCTATTTAATTATCATTTTCTCATAGGAGCAGTTAATAAACATCATAGTGAATTTCACCCATATCACAATAATGACCATCATTTTAACAAGATAACATTTCGAAACAAAAACAATTACAAGAAGAGAATTAATTTCAAACGTGATCTGTCCCTATTTGTTTAAGTTAGTTCACCAAGCCAAGGATTCACTATGCCACTGGAAGATCCCAAACAATCAATCGACATGAGAATATCTAAACCAACATGACTTATTAATATTAAGATGATGTGCCTATAACAGTTAATTTTATGTCAGCACAGAATAAATAAATTGGAAAGAAAAGGGATGAAACGCACAAATGACCCCGTATGGGCCACATCCTATCCTAACAATCCTTCTATTAAACTTTCTTCTAATCAAGAGAATGTCTTAAGAAAAAGGACAAACTTGACAAGACCAAACATAACCATTATAAATCTTACAGGAGGGTTACTCAATCATTCACAAGAACACAACACAGGATACATAGCTTCCAAAGGATCTGTCGTCAACAACAAGTTGACTTTAACCTTTCTGGTCAACACATAACCATTCTACTACAATGACAGCAAGGAGGTCGTATCACAACGATCATCACAAAAACCAGTCAACCAATGAGTTTCCAAACACACCAACCTCTAAGTCACAGGAGAATGAAATTTAAACATCTTTACGGAGCAAAACGTAGAGTAATTTCTTACGCATAAAACCAACATCCCAATTTTAAGATTTGAAAACTTCCTCACTAATGATCAAGTAGATCTCGTATCCTCCAACATGTGTGAAACAAAATCAAGGTAAGAAAAGAGTATTTCCTCTGACATTTTAAGCTATCCAAAAGAAATGTGAGTATCGTCAAAAGAAGACATTCCATAGGATCAGCTACATTCCTCAAAACATACAACAGTCACCAAGGGAGAGAAGGTGATTCCAAAGACAACAATCTCCAAACGGTGAACATGAATTGATATCAAATTATGAAGATCAACCATGACGCTCGAAGAATAAAAGTATTTCTTCGAGCGAATTCAAAAAAATAACAAAAGCAACTAACCTAGTTGAGAGTAATATCAACTTGGCTCAATTCAAAAATCAGTCAAGCTAAGCACACACCAAGCCAACCGGGAAGGGTTACTAGAACCTAAAACAACTAAAAGAAAAGGATAGAGACAGGAATAGCATCATTCACCTATACACAATGCACTCGCAGTACTCAATCACTAATTCGCAAATACCCAACATAAACCAGAACTACAGATCTCGAACCGAAACAAGAATAAGAACAAAACAGGAACTATAAAGTTGAGTCCAACGACAATGTTTGATAAAACATTCAAATCGTGAGACCAACACAAAGAACTCGGGAATTTTCATTACAGGAACCCCACCTCTTTTGTTTTATTAGTCTTAAGAACAAAGTTCACCCAACTAATATTTATTAAAACCCAGAAAACAATATAAAAGGCTTCAACCAGCGCAATCATTTCTAACGCAAAAAAAAAAAATACAAAAGAGCAAGGGAAGTGGAAACCAAACAACATACCATCACACGAGACATTTATATGAAGAGTAGAGTTATTTAATGAATCAGTTAAATAACAACATAAGAATCAATGGTATAGAGAATATCGTGCCTGATTAAGCTCCCGCAGTCGATAACAAGATGGACGGGCCTGCTGCAAAGAACCCAACCTGCGCAACTTCTCTTCCTCAACCTGCTGAAGGTCCAAACTCTGTTAACGGCCATGCTCTTGTCTTCATAAAATCAATTGTATAGTCCGCAATGTGCATCTCTGCCCATAGTTCGGTCGGGTCGCATATTCCTCTCGGCCATGGTCTTCATATATCTACCAATAGTGATCAGTTACAGATTATTATTCTCTCAACAAAATCACTCTAATAAACCGTACCCACTTCCCAGGACCAGGTTAGCCCTGTCAAATCCTTCACTAAGCTCGACTTGACTTCTGAACGTCACCAAGTACCCGTGGAGGCCTGTAACTATCCAGTACAATCCAAACGCTTTCCCTTTGCACTCAACGCCGTGAAAATGCAAGCTCCGGATTCACCAAAAATTGGTTATCCAGAGAAACAACAGGTTAAACAATTTTCCCCTTGGATTTCCCCATTTTTTTTCTCGAACATGATTTCTCAAGAACACGATTACATAAAAAGCTTGATAAAAATGCATTGAACTCTTCCTTTACGTGCACAGCAATTGGGGTTTTCTCCTCCCATCCCAATAGAAATTTTACCTCATTTTACAGATCTGTCAAACTGTGTTATAATTTAAGATTTCAAGTTTCTGCAAACAATTGAGTTGAAAATTTGGGTTTTCGGAAATAATTGCTTAGAACATTGCAAACCCATAAACTAAAACAATCCAAAAGGATGAGGAGAATATACAAGAAAACCAAAGTGGGTATTCAATAAACATATAATAAATTTCCCGTGAGCTCTGAAAGGCTTATTTCAGGTCGACCCACTCCCGAATTTGCGGATCGCTAAATTCAAAAGCACTGAATATAATGGTAGGTAGAAGATTTTGCAATAGTACCTGAGAGTCTGTGGTAAATATTGAAAGAAAATAACTGCATCAGAAATAGGATGAGTTCGGAATCGTAAACAAGAAGAAATTGTCTATTAAGAAAAATTATCACGTGTCTCCTGGTAACACTCACCTCACAAGTCGATTTTGATAAAAATATCTTCAAGGAGAATCCGAGTTTGAGGATGCATTCAATATTGAACAATAACAATGATAGTTGGACAACATACTTGTTCTATTGGAAGCGCTCAAAAAAAGCTTCTACTAAACGCAACATACTGCTGTCTGGCTAAACTATGCATGGAGGGTCGATGCTGTGGATCCCCGACAAGAACACCTCTCTATAAACACCCAAAGAAAGTGGAGGTAACACGCCACATCACTACTAGCAGATCAAGCAACAACAAGGAACAAACCCGGTAGACTTGAAGGAAACCCCATTAAAATGAAGCGACCAGCGTTCCGAGAGAAACCCGGCGAAAACAAAAGGGAAGAATGCTCGAGTGAAAAACTAGTTTAAACCAATCAAAAGAGTTAAAATCGGGGGCTTCCTTCCCCAAAAAATGGTGCAGAAAATGGTATGAGGAAGTCAAAAAAATTAGAGTAGGTCATAAAGGATAACAGTGTCCAAGTGGTTGAAAAGGTCGCTAGAAAAGACAAGCAGGCCAACCGCCCCCCATGAGCATTCAAACCAAAGGAAAGACCAACATGTCTTGCCTTAAAAAAATAAGTGGTAAGTGTTCTCTCCTCCACCATAATTAAAGGGCACGTCTTTTCAACAAAAGGAAACATGTACATGGCACAGAAGGGTAAAAAAATTAGTTGGGGTGGGTGGATGCCCCCATACAACCAAAACACTAACCGAAAAAGAAAGTATGTATACACCGCACACAAAGAGATCTAGACGGCCACAAATAAAATTTTAAATGCTAAGAAACGAACACCACTTCCTAAGCAATGGCATCACCCATGAACAAGGTCCTCTCTCATGCGCATGAATCGGGGCTCGTCTTGAGAGCGTCGATAAAAAAAATAAATAAATAAGGTAACTTACGGGTAATTAATAATATTCTGAAATCGACACAATAAATAAATAAATAATAATAATAGTAATTGTTATTTGACAACTAAAATAATAATACTATTATTATTATTTTATAACCTAATAATAATAATAATTATTAATCCTAATAATAATAATGTAAGGGCCGATGACGACAACAACAACACGACACCAACAAACACGATGAAGAGGGAGATGATGAGTATTAAAAAAAAGGCACAAAGACGCCTATGCTTAATCGCGCAAGAGTGGTGTAACGTAGAGCGAGGGCATTAAGACTAGGTGAAACTTGGTCGACACGATCGGTGGCTACATAAAACCATTCACAATTATACACCATTTTCCACTTTAAATCCTTTCATTCCCTATGGATTCTTGGTATATAGGTGGACATGTATGAATTCACCCGTCATGAATTTACTTATTGGAAGATAGTCTTTGAACGCACTTTCTTCGCCTCCGAGCCAAAATTGGGCATCTTTGCAACTAGCTATAAAATTTAAAAGAAAGTTGTAGGACCCTTTCAAGTTAACAAAACATCATAGAAACTTATTAAAATTTGTGAATAATTGTTTGAAACTCTACTATGTGACTTGTGTGAAATTGAACTTTTGGCAAAATAATGTTTCTCTCTCTTCCCTATTTCTTTCTCTCTCCTTGGTTAAGAAATGAAGTGAACTGAAATGAAATAAATATGTGTCTCTAACCTTCTCCTTTTGAATGCAAATTATTAATGTTATTATGTAAATGGGAAACTAAAAATGTTAATTATGCTAAATTTGGGTGTATGCCATGCCAGCGATTTATATTTGATTTCATACTCACGTGGTTTTTGGGATGGAAGTGAGATGGCGTAAGGCGTGGTTGTAATTCATTGTTATTATTGTAATTTATATAGGTTATTGTAAAATGAATGTGTGTGTGTGTGTGTGTGTGTGTGTGTGTATTGTATTTCCATGTTACAAAAATTTATATTTGAAATTTGGTAATATGTATGAGATGCTAGTTTTAGGAATGCCTTGGGAAATGTGCATTTAATCATAGGTACCATTTTGATTTAGATTTAAATATGGAAAAAGTTGGATATGTATGTTAAATGAAATCAAATTTATTATTTTATAGTGCATTTCTAGTGTTCAATAGATGATTAATTAATTAGTGTGTTGTATTCTTACCTTGTAAATGTAATAAAGAGATCTAAACGAAACACTCAACCCTAGTATAAGACTTGTGTATAACTACCTTTCTGTGTGAATCCTTTTAGTGTGGAAAACTAAAACCTTATGATAAAATTCAATGTCTACACTCGATGTCACCTTCTTTCTTAAGTAAATAAGATCTCTAGTTTGAATTATCATCATAGTTGGTATGTTTTATGACATGTCATAAACCCTATGTTAGGAGCGACATGCTCAAACTATTTTTTTTTGTAAGTAGAATAAACACTTCCTTAGGATCCTAGTGGACTGTCAAGTCTTACAAAGTTAGATCTAGAAATCAACTTCATGATCGAATGAATTCCTTGTGGGATCCAGACGACACAAATGGAGCTAGTGAAATAGTTGTGTTATGACTTAAAATCTTATTAATGATCTCTTTAGTTCCTCATAGATAAATGGGTTACCTTGGTTACTAGCAACATAACACCTTGGTCTTTCTTGAAGGTCATTTAGCATAAATTTTTTCCTCTCACCTTAAACTCATATTTAGTTGGGGCGTTGATCCTTAGGTACAATTGGAATTAAACCAAACCTTGGCTGATTAAGGGGTTAACTTATGAGTGGAAATTGTTCATAACTCTTAGCAAATGCAATTGTATTTTAAATTAAGTTGACTTAAGAGAAGTGTAGAAAAATTAAAAATGGTCTTGTACCCCTTATTCTAGTTTCCCTTTGTACCCTATGTTAGTGGCCCAAAACTAAAAAAATAAAGGTGATATTCCTATGATTGATCTCATGGTGGGATTTAAATGACACAAGTGGATGTCTTGGATTCAACATGTGTTTAATACTGTAGAGTATAAGAGAAAATAAGTGGGATGTCTTAGGCTAGGTTACACTCCTTGTAGTAGTGAATCCATTAGTGAAAAGTATGTGTTATTTTGTCTACGATTGTTATAAAACAATGCTAATAATGAGACCATAGTGCGATGTAAGAGTAAATCATATAAGAGTAAAATGATATTTGAGGTTAGGAATAATGTCACTCTTGGAGTCCTTATAACTCAATTAAACATTTTCATGTGTTAGAAAGAATATGAATTGCCTTGGTGAGATCAAACTTCGAGAAAACAAAAGATATATATAAATCTAAATAAAATTTCTTCATGTGGAAATGTTGAATGGATTCAACAAGTTATTGAACTATATTAACTATGGTAGGGAAATAAAGATACCGTGATTGAAGAATGTTTATGGGAAAAGGTATCTTGAATCTAAATCTCCCTTAAATCCTAAGATTTCTTTCTTGACATCACGTTAGATTCACTTGTGTAGCAAGGGTAAAATTTAAACTTTGAATAAACGTTTGAGAAGCATATTCTTAACATAAGAACGAGATAATTAAGAACTTTGTATGCAATTTGAAATATGCCAAATAATTATGTAAGTTATGGAGATTTTTGTAAGAGATAAAGATCCAACTTAAATGGTTGAACTGTAAGTTGAATGTGAAATGAATTAAATAATTTGTAGGTGGAAAAAGGATAAAATTATCCTTGCACAATAATGTTCTTGGAATGTTAATCGTAACTAAGATGTAATCATGGTAATGATGTGTTGTGGGTTTTCCAATCCTTGAGTCCCTTTCTTGTGGTTGGGTCATTTCTAGCATTCATTCATTGGGGAAAGTGTGGCATTGACATGTATATGGTGTTGTCATGTGTCTATGTGAGTCGATGACTTATGTAAGTGTCTTATGCATTGTTGAGTTTCTCTACTTGGAACCTTGTGGTGTTGTGTAGTGAGCAATGTAAGTCAAAAAAAAATCCCGGTATTATTATTGTTGTATTGTGTGTGCAATTTTTGGGTGTTACACCTTCCAACTCACATGGTCGGTGACCGATCAAGATGTATACGCAGGTCACCAAAGGAAAAAAGAGTAAAATTAATAAATAACATTGACAATGCATGTAGCTAGTTTACAAAAGGGCATTTAGCCCAACAACACAAGTGTCAAGTATGTTTCCCATTAATTAGGCAATAAATGAATGGAAGGAGGCCAACAAACCCCATCTCCACACCTTTCACGAGCACAAAGTCAAAAATTTAGTAGGAGAAGCACAATGGTGCCCTACAAGACTGAATTCCATTTGGTGAAGGGCCACATACAACAAACCCGGATCGCGCTAAAAGAGTGAAAGGTGGTAGGTAATAATGTTAAATTTGGCATTAATTAATAGTCCTTTCAAAACTTGCCACCACCACCAACTTCCTCCCACTTCCATGCAACCAACATGCCAAGCTTTTTAAAAGTGAAAGAGCAATTTTCTAAACTTAGCCAAAATTAGGTACCTTTTATTAAAATAAGCCCAAATACCTAGGTAAAGGTTTTAAGATTCCATTATCACTATTAACAAAATGTCATTTAACAACCATGATAATCAGGATACAATAAATCATCAATAAGAAGGTCTTCACAAGATGTTACAAAGTACCATCAAAATTGCAAAAGCATTCATGACAGAACAAAATGGTATAATGGAAGGAAAGGAGTCAACTTTAGTTTGCAACAAGGATCACAAACACTTAACGGTCATAGGTATGCATTGGATCACTGAAATTGATCCAAGGCATAACCGTTGACACAAGAGCAAAAGGACTACGGTATGGGTAACAAAGTTTGTTACTAAGGTAATTTTTTCGTAGCGCCATAAGACCGCATCTTCACCAATTTCTTGGGTGCACAATATTGAGCTTCGAAACTCAACAACATGGGTACAAAACAACCATGCATCATTAGCAATAGGGGGTCAAAAGCAAGGACAAGAGTAAACATTGAAAGAGGCATTATAATGTAAACCCATGCCTCGGCCAAAACTATGATCCAAGATTGTGCTAAACCTTGGATGCTCCTACATCAAACATCCAAGGTAAATAAAATTTTATTGCAAAGTTATGTCAAACATACCACACATAAATCTGTTATATTTTTACACATAATTAATGTTTGAAAGATGTATATCACAAGATGTTTGACGATAAAGACATTAATATGAGCTTTGAAAATAAGAACTCATCTTTGTGTGTAGGATGTATCTTTCTTAATGGCCTATGGTAGATTTGTAGGATGTTAATATACTTAGATATAATCAATTTGATTGAGAGATTGATTTATCAATTGGATGCTTTGATTTGATCTCCTAGATATACAAACAATGTGAAGTGTATGGCCCTTGAAAAGGGTTAAATGTATGTGCTTATAGAGGTGATTGTTATCACAATATTTCCTTTCAAACGACACATAACCGACTAGGATACCTTTTCAATTAAAAAATATGATTGTTAAGTTCTTAGGATGAATTTATTGACCTAGGATTATTTTTTCTAGGAGACTAATCCTATCTTATCATACTTTTCCTAAGAACATTGCACAATGGAAGCTTTTTATTGGAGGTGGTTGCCAATTTTTGAAAATATGTTATATAGGTATGTGACTAGTCAAAAATTGATAATACATTTTTCCTAGTGGTCAATAATATTAGATAAGAAAGGGATGTGTAAAAACTCGTCAATTTATTGAAAAGTGAGTTATGGGCTAAAATAAATGTCAAGGAATAATTACCAAATGTTGTAAAGTCCAAATTAAATTATTTAAATTTTCCACCCTTTTGGTGTAGTAATTGATAATTGATTAAAATAATAATATGAATGAAACAAAAATCTACCTTAAAAATAAGGATGACATGATATTAGAATATATATGTTTCTTTCTCCATCATGAGTATAACTAGACATAAAAACCAGTAATATACAACAATACCATGGTGACAACTAATTTAATTATTGATTTGGTTCCAATTTAAAAATATATTTCTATTTGGATCGCACATTTTTATGTTAGATAATTTTAAAGGGGTTGTTTGGTAAGGACCCTACTCTATTACATCAAAACAAGGGGCCATAATACCCACCTATAGTCTTTAGGACAAAGTAAAATATAAAACTAGACCTGCTACCCAAAAGCATGGAAAAAAAAAAGAACATTTAGCAAAATGATAGTCAAAACAAAGAAGCTGGCTTAGCTTGGGACGTAAGAGTTATTTGCAATGGATTTAAGGCCTTTCTATAAGAACCTCTTTTATTGCTACGGATAACTATCCACTCTTCCTTGTCATTATTACTGGCCTATACGGTAGTTAAAGTTCTATACAGTTGATTAGTTAAAGAAATTCTTGGTTCCAAAGAAAGAAGTTTCACTCTCCTTGGTCATGCCAGGAAAATCTTCAGGGTTAGGTGCCTCATATTGATATTTTCGGAGAAACTCCCGAGGCACAGATTCATATATTTCTTCAATAACACGAGTGGTTTCTACCCTTGAAATGCTCTTTTCAATAATTGGTGAAAATGTTTCCTCCATAGGTTTTGTAAGTGCAATAATGGTGAAATCTTTTGGTAGAGATTCTCCACCAAATCAGTTTAACACCATTTTTGTGCTTAGAGCATTTACAATCCACAATCAGGTGAACCGTGTCAAAACATTGAAGAGAAGGAAAAGTTAGCAGACATCTATGTCCAGGTTCTTGCCCTAATCTAAAGATTAAGCTTCACTGGGAGGTATTAGCAGACATCTAGATCACCTAAGATTCGAGAAAACGTAGTATGGTAGGAATGAGAGGTGTCAACATCCATTTTCCCCCAAAGTAATCGAAAGCATTAATTTATCAAAGCTTCTAAAACATGGTTCATTCCAAAATTGTAGGAATGCCAAAATTTTTACCCATATTTGCAATGTATCAAACAAATCCTTCAATGGAACAAAATATGAGTTCCAAGATTTAGTCATGAGGCCATGCTCCCCATACCCAATACTGAGTATTTATCACATCCCGGCCTTCACAGGATTAAAAACATCAATAAAATAACCTCTGGTGCAACGCTGGAGTTCTATGGTACCTTTTATTGTGGCCCTCCATGTTTGTGAAATCCATTGCTGGAGTTGGGAAAGATTTCACCAAATCCTGTTGAAATGGCATATGAGGCCAATTTTGCAATATGTTTTCTCATATTCTAGAACTATTTGTAGAAGGTCTTCCTCAAAATTGAGAACAAGGGTAATCTGCGCTGGCTTCAATGGTTTCCCTGCAATTTTTGCTTTGGAAACAACTGCCCCTTGCACGGACTTATCCCTTTTTGTGTATCGATGACCTGCTTCCCACTCGGATCTTAGCTAGTTCGCTGTTTCACCAATATCTGAATGCCCTTTACACGGACCTATCATCGCCTTTGTTCAATCCGAAAGAGCATAAGAGGCATTATTCCATTCAGAAGCACAGGATTGGGCCATGTTGAGACATCAATCAGGGTTCGTTTTTGTTATAATCGCTACACACGCTATCTATATGCTAAAATAATATAATCTGTTTTTAAATGATCCCTCGCATGTCTCTAAAAATTATCTTACATTACCAATACATATTCATATTTTTTTGATGGGTTTGATAATTGTCAGCGCTAGTTCTGTTATTAGGCTTTTCCTTAAAGAAACAAAAAATCAGATTTCATAGTATAGTGTAAGAAATATGAATCTAAGTATGAACGGTTGGCTTCTTTTGTACAATTATGTTGAATATATATCTTACATCGTTAAACAGAATTATGTAAAAATATTAATTTAGGTATGAACGGTTGGCTTCTTTTTGAGAGAGCTTCCATTACTCTGTGTGCATTAATTTACTCAAGTTTGAGGTTTTAAAAACACTTATAAATTGCAATCATTATTTAAATATAAGTCAAAACATGGTAGTGTGTTTTATAAGGTGGTCAACATTGTTTCTAAAATGCTTATTTTTTAAATCTTATAAAATCTTTATTAATAGAATTGTTATATATATAATCTTCTTAATACACTAGTGTACTAATATATTTGTGTACCTCTTAAATTTAAGCTAGAATTCTATTGATACGTAATCTTTATATATTACAAAAGAGAAAGATGTAAACCTAAAAATGAATCTTATAAATAATATTATAATATAGTTATGTGGTCTCTTTTCTCATGTCTTAGTATTTTAAGTTATATACATCTCTTTTCTATAGTAAAGATGATGTTGTAATAGAAGTAGCCCTTTTATTAACATAATAGTTGTTTGTTTGCTTGGCCTTTTCATGCCTTCTTTTCTAATGCAATTACCTCTAACCTTAATTTGGATATACATTTTTATTGTGCCTTGGAATTATTTATACTACTCTAAGTCACTTAATCAAAAAATTTGATTCCACATTAATTTTGACATAGTATAATTTTCAATATATCATAACTTCATAATCACAAAAATGTCAGGAACAATTATCTTAAATATATAGCTTACTGCCATAAATTGAAATAAATACCTATTCAATACATTTTTAACTGCTTTTACAACCCTTAAAAACCTCGTACCAAGATCTTAGAGTTCACGAACTGTAAGAGTATGCAAGCTTAAGAACGAAATAAAAATAGCGTATCGTATAAACATAATACTTCGAATAAGCGAGAAAATATATTGGAAACCGAAAAAATTAGAAACTACTGTAAACATTTTTAAAAATTCAATAGGTTGGAAATCAGTCAACGGTATCGCTTTCTATATATTAGCATGTGAAGCGCCAGTCATGAACTAAAAATTGAAATACAGATCAGGGAGAAGAATATTAAAGAGGAAGATATGGAAAACTAGAACAAAACCCGTATTCTTGAGTTTGGAATAGGTGCTTGACATTTAGTTGTATTAATAATGAAAGGAAAGTCATCCTTTTTGAGTTCAGCGTTCATCCCTTGGTAAACAAAGAAAGGGATAAACCGACATCAACTTCTTCCGTTTTTTTTTCAAGTCTGTGTTCGGTTATCAATGGTGATCCAACAGAAACATTTCCTTTGCTCATTTCTCTACTCCCTTTCCACCGTCCCTACATTCACAATTCACAACAGAACACATTATTGGCAAATGAGTTTTTAATAAATCATATTCATTTTCTATCCTTAAATTTTCATGTATAAATCGAACCTGTGGATGCAAAGGGAATAGTTGTTGCACAGCACAAGCTTTCTGTGTTTCTCCATTAATCCCGTACAAACTATTTCAAAATTTCATGCATAATAATATCTAGTGATCTTATTTCCCATTGATTGATTTATAACATCGAAAGCCGTAATAACTTCATGTAACCCATACAAAAATGAGTACTTCAGGCAAATAGTGAGTACTTCACTTCATGAAACCCATAAATAACGTTCAAGTATAACAGACCAAATTACAGTTCTATTATAATTATGCATACCTTTTCTTCCTTTCTTCATGGCCCTCCTGTACCTCTGAGCAAGCACCAAATAATATAAGATATTAAGAGAAAAAAGAGAAACAATATAAAAGAAAAAAGGAAAAAAGAGAAAAGAGAAACAAGAGAAACAATAACTTAATTATTTTCTACTACAGTATTAGTTTAGTACCTGCAGATAATTTTTTACTTGTGAATATTTTAGTCCTTCAGCGTGCATGTACTGGAAAATAGGCTTAGGAGATGCTTCTGCAAGAAAGTTAATTAAAAACAATGATCATCGAAAACCAGAACAACAATAATAAAAACAATGATCGTCGAAAACCAGAACAAGAGGATTACTGTGTGGCCCTCCCAGCGAGTTCACGACGCAAATAAAATGGTGTCTCCTTTGAGCAGTCCAGCAAAATCTAGATCCCTCCATTTTTCAACTCAAAGAACTCACTCTTAATAGAAATGAGAACAAACTCTGTGGTTTTATAGAGGTGCAAAGCATGGCAGGTCGGGAATGTATTTACACTGTACCCTAATGTGTCCAATAGATGAGAAACATGCATTCAATATTTTTTTTTTTGGGTCCCTATAAATTTAGTATGGGCACTATTTCCTTGAGATACAAATAATTAAAAAAATATTAGGTTAGCGATTCATTAATTTATTCTAAAAATGTTAATATAAGTATTCTTAATCATTTAATTATTTAAGCTCATTAACTATCTATTTAATAGCATATCATATTTCAATGTGCATTGTGTGTTGCCCAACAACTACAACAATTGCACAAGCTAATAACACATATCACTGCCACGAATTAATTATTGTCATTACCAATACATGTTTAAGAAGTTAAAAAATTTAAATCAAGCATAAAGATTTGTTTCAGGACGGCGAGTGTATTAAATATTTATGATGGTAAATACTTATAATTTAATTTGATAATAATAATTGGATTTGTTAGAAAAACAAAGATAAGGTATAGATATTTTGGGGTGATGGGTATCAATATAGGAGTTTTTAGTATTTAAGATTCAAATCTATATTATTAGGATCAATATAGATATTTTATAGAGTTATGTAAAAAAAAATTTGAGAGAAATAACAATTTTAAAGTTATTTTACTAGCATGTACTTAATATGGATTTCTTGTTTTGTTGGATTATCAAAATACAAAATAAGAAGCATAGAAATAATGTTTTAATCTATTATAATTATAGATCCATTATTATAATCTCTTATAACTAGATTAGTATCTTACCCAAACTTAAAGTCCCTCAATTTTTGTGTGTATTGTATTGAATTTTTCTTTCATATATTTGTTCTCAATTTATTCGCTAATAAATTTTTAATGTGAATTGAATAAGTTTATAAGTACATAGGTATATTAGTGTATTTAGGGATAAAAAGAATGTTCGAAACTAACTACACTTTTTGAAAGACCATGGTCTTAACTACCTCACTTGTGGGCCCTTCTTACCCAAACTCAAAGTTCCTTAATTTTTGTGTCTATTTTATTGGATTTTTCTCTTGCATACTTTTACTATGAATTGAATAAGTTTATAAGTACATATGTATATTAGTGTATTTAGGGAAAGAAGAATGTTCGAAAGTGAATTACATTTAGTTTGTAAGACCAGGTCTTGATTACCTCACTTGTGGGCCCTTCTTACCCAAACTTAAAGTGCCTCAATTTTTGTGTTTGTTTTATTGGATTTTTCTCTCATATATTTGTTCTCAACTTATTTGTTAGTAAATTGTTAATTTGAATTTAATAAGTTTATAAGTACATAGGTATATTAGTGTATTTAGGGAGAGGAGTGATCTAAAGTGAATTACATTTAGTTTGCAAGATTAACTACCTCACTTGTGGGCCCTTCTTACCCAAACTTAAAGTGCCTCAATTTTTTTATCTAGTTTATTGGATTTTTCTCTTGTATATTTGTTATCAACTAATTTTTTAAGGAGAGAAGGAATGATCGAAAGTGAATTACATTTAGTTTGCAAGACCACAATCTGACTACCTCACTTCAGGCCCTTCTTACATAAACTTAAAGTGCCTCAAATTTTGTGTCTATTTTATTGGATTCTTCTTTGTATATTTGTTATCAACTTATTTTTTAATAAATTGTTAATATGAATAGAATAAGTTTATAAGTACATATGTGTATTGATGTATTTAGTGAGAGAAGGAATGATCGAAAGTGAATTATATTTAGTTTCCAAGACCATATAATCTTATTTATTTCTAAATCATTCACATAAAAATAAATTTTAAAGAACATCTATTTTTTGTTGGTTATCATGCATCCATTTGAAAAGATAAGAATTGGATCACTTTCATAGACCCCATTGTTAAATGACCTACATAGAGATTGGGTTTCAATTATGTTTTCCCGAAAAGGGTGGGATTGAGACATGCCGCCATATCCAAGCCCCGAGTTTTACAACTTATGTGTATCAAAATAAATTATTTTGAGGTTAAAAGTATCAATAATGTTAAAAGTGTTAGCCTCATATAAGAAATTTAGTGGATGAAGATGATTTTTAATGTGCAAATTCTAAATTATTGTATGAATGTTATAGGATCTCATATGATTATCATTCTACTCTTAAGATGAGCCTTATATCTCAAATGGTGAAGGCCCATGGAAGAAAGGATTTCTCTTAGTGGTTGGTCAAATTGCTTTGACCTTTTTGCTATGGTGGGCCTTTTTCTTTTGTTTGTATTATTCCGGTTCGGTATTGGGTTTTTCTTTGTTCCTTTATTGGCCTTGTATGGCCTTGCTCCTTGTTGTTTCTCTTTTAAGCCTTGACTCTTATCTTTTGGTTGTACATGATTTTTTATCCCTTCAAAATCAACATGTTTACCTAATCTATAAAAACATATGATGATCGTTCGAAAATAATAATAAATATTTCTCTAAAATTAAAATCGTAGTTAAAAGAAGTTTTTTCCAAGATATGCTATAGTTATTTATTCTTAGAATGGTATATCGAGAGAATGATTAGATCGTTTCTCCTTTCCTTATCATAATTACTAATGTAAGTTCTTTATTTGATTATGTGACTTCTCAAATTGTACATTATAAAAAAATCTTCTTTAAATATTTAAGATAAACTACTTAGGGTTTTTTTAATTTATTTAACACCTTCTATTTCCAGCCTTTTCTACACCATCTATAGCTATGTACTAGTTCTAGTATTTGAATCAAGGTAACATTATTTTGTGAATTATTTGCTTCAAGAACTATTGATACAAATATAACTCCATCATAATTTCCTTGTTTCATTATCCATTAATCATTTTTAAACATCTATATTTTAGTTACTCTTAGTCATGATTACTTTAATTTATACAAGAACATGTAAAATATATACATAACTAGAATCCCTTTCTCAAAATCTTATGTTATGCCTCTAGATTTTACAATCTAACACTAATTTCCTCCTCTAATTGTAGTAACCTTGCATGGATAATAAATAGTTTTAAAATGCAACATCTTTCATTACATCATACTATGCTCAAAATTCATGGGTTAAATATGATGAGAAATAAAAAAAAGAGTCACTTATATATATAAAAATGACCCTTTTGGTAATTTTTCATCCACACACCTCAAATAATCCAAGAGCATTCCTAAAGAAGTATAATGAGCTAAAAAATGATGCATTGAGTTAAGAGTGCATGGTTCCAAATATTTATGGTCAAAATAAGGATGAATGTATATTAGAAAAAATATTTCCTTTCCTTATGCTCTAATAGGAAATTTGAAAGAAATACATCCATATTGATCTCCCCTTATAACTTTGGTACATGTGTAGAGATCACATGCATTGGGGCATGTTGAGGTGATTCCAACCTAATAGAATGTAATATATTTTAATCTTTTTTTTTTAAGTGAATTTTTAGGAGGAGAGACTGAAAAATTATTTGACATTTCAAATCATAATGATTGATTTCCTTATATCAAAACTACATGTTGTTGCATAATCACAACACTCCTAAAGTCAAGAGCTTGACGAGTTAAGATCTTGGTGTGGATCGAAAACATGGAGCATCTCTCGAGTGTGGGACTTTGCAACTTGAGAGAGCTCTGGATGAAGGTCGGCTCCTATTCCTCTGTTCAGGTGCACATGTTCGGATTGCAGAGGGTCATTCTAAATCCTACTCTAACTTGCCAAGGAGACAAAGTGTTGAAGAGAATGCAAAAATTAAAACCTAATCTAACAGAGGTGATGCACCAAAGGAATGTTGAACATTTACACTACCTTTAAACACAAACCATTAAAATGTAAAACAATATCCATACACAAATGACCAAGATTGCAATGAGGGATTAGGAAGAAGAAATAAAACATAAGAGAGGGCTGAAATCATCCACGGACTTATTCTATTACTCCAAGAATTGATACAGTGCATTACAACAGCCAAGAGGTAGAAATTACATTACAATTTGGATGGAGGGGTTTGAGACTCCACAAATTCTCCTACAGAGTAGAGAAAAAGGGAGGGCAAAAAGCAAGAATGTCCAACCCCTTGAAATTGTCCCTCTTGTACAATATATAGGAAGAATGAGAGAGGGAAAAGGAGGGAAAATCCAACCCTATTCCAACTTCCCCGTCACAATGATGAATCCCGAAGCAACACCTATGCCCTCGTCATTGTTCCTTCATCGAGCAAGAGAGGAAACCCATTCTTCATCATGGTGGTAGGTGGGAGACTTAACGGCCTCCATAATGGCGAGTCGAAGCATTAATGGTGGTAGGTGGGTAGCAGGTGTTGGGAGCTCTCTAAAACGTCCCCTCCTCTCGATTCGAGCTTCGATCAAAAGATATGACCGCCTAAAGGTATTTCAAGTTTGGAGTCTATTCGCACAATCCGTGGCAGCCCCGTGCATCTCACAATTTCATCCCCTCCTCTTCATCCTTCAAGTTACACCAAAGAGACACATGGTGGCTTCCGCGGGCCTACTCTGTTTCTTTTGTATTCTGCCTAAGAACCCTTCTATTGGTGGAGACATTGTACCCGACCCAAGACATGTGGAGGCTTCGCACTCATTTGAGTTTCCACCTTGGGTCACACTTTTGAATTTGCGTTGATGAGACACGTGGCACCATCCGCCGATTCTTCTACACTTAGCTGATTCGAGCATGTTGCCCATTTGATTCTATTTGACCTCGACTATGTGGCAGTAGGCTTGCGCTCATTTGAGTCTCGCCTTGGGTTCTCACTTTTAAAATCATGTCGATTTGACACATGCTTCTTTCCACTCATTTGGACTTTTCAATGGTGACTTTGTCCCACTTTGGGCATTAGACACATGGGAGGGTCGACACTAGTTCGTGGTCTTTATTTGGGTGCGCCTTGAAGATGCACCATTGAGACACGTTGGGGCTTCCGCTGACTCTCTTATACTTAGTCAATTTGGGCCCGCTCTTTCCCTTTTTTTTGACTCGACCACGTGGAGAGCCCGCACTCATTTGGGCATCGATCTTAGGACCCAGCCTTGGTGTTGCACCGATGAGACACGTGGAACCCTCCACGGGTCTGTGACTTTTCAATGGCTGATGAGGCCTCCCTTTATATCCCGACTACGTGGTGAACCAACACTTGTTTGGGACCGCCTTTGGGCTTGACCTTTGAAGATGTGTTGATTGGATGTGAGGCCTCCAATGACCTTGTTGCACTTATCCATTTTGGGCCTACTCCTCCTCCTTCTTTTTTGGTTGGGTCCCTTCTACTTATTTAGGAGTGACTATATTAGGTTATGGACACGTGGAGAGTTGGCACTTGTTTGGGGTCCCTACTTTGGATTCTTCCTTTGAAATTACGTCATTGAGGCACATGACTCCTTCACGCTCGTTTATTATACTTAGACTATTCGAGCTCGAGTGAACACTACCTTTCTCCATTATTCTCATGTGCGCCTCTGGTCTCTTCGGGTCATTTGCTCCTTCACCGACCCTTCCCTTCATTGTCGAATCCACCCGCCCCTTTATTTGGGATTGATTGTGAGCTTGTATGATGAAGAGACCCTTCAATTTTCTCTAGTGTAGGGGCATGTTTGATTAATTTTTCCTAAGGGGAAAAATTGGTCAACAATTTGGTGACTTGCGGGATCACCTGCCTGCTAGGTGAACGGATCAGCTGCCTTGTTATATCCATTGGGCACGGAGTCATGGGTGGTGGCTTGATGCTGGTCCTATTTTTGAAGACTAAATACAACGCTTGCACTTGGTGACCTTGAACCTATCTTGTTGTTCTAGAAATGGACTCCCTCGAGACCCGACTTTAGTTGCTCTGTATTTGTTCTATTTTAAAATTAGCAACTATTACGGAAACTATGGGTCTCCCTATTGTAAATGTTGAAGGGCCTAGTGCATTCACCTAGAGGCACATCAAACTGTATAATGACGTAAACCTAGAGCAAAAACCTATGCCAGAGCACTTATGGAAATAAAACCTATGCTACAACAAGACAATGTGTACACACAATTAGAGAAATTAAAATCCTATGCTAATATTTATAAGGGTGAAACCTTCCTTTTCACTAGTAATGTTTGAGATGGATCCCATTGACTGGAATCAGAAGTTCCTCTCCTTCCAATGTAGACAATTGGAAGGCATTGCTACTTTTACATCCTATGACCACGTAGGGGCCACTCAAAATGGCGTCAAACTTGGAATGCCTTCCCGGTTTTGTTGGATCTACATCCCATTTTAGAACTAAGTCCCCTTCCTGAAAGTTCCTTGCTCTTGCTTTCTTATCAAACCATCTCTTAATTAAGGTTTGATCCTTTTCCATTGTTTGAACTGCATGTTCCCTAATTTCTTCTAATTCAATCAGCTCTGCATACCTAGCCTCCATTGGTTCGAACTATGACAACTCCAACTACTTCATGAGCTCTAATGTGGGCAATTCTAACGATATAGGAAACATTGCATCTTTCCCATAGACTAATTTGTAGGGAGAATTACCTGTTAACCTCTTGGGGGTGACTCTATCTTCCCAAAGAGCTGATTTGAGTTTTGTGTGTCAATTTCTCTGATTCTCATCAAGAGTCCTCTTGATGATTCTCAGCAAGTTCTTGTTTGTGGACTCTCTTGGCCATTACCTTGAGGGTAATAGTTTGAAGAGGGGTGAGATATACCCCATTCTTGATAGCCCATGCAATAAATTTTGTGCCAAGGAATGCCAATGCATTTTCTGATATGATAGTAGCAGGGGCACCAAACCTTGTGACTATCCCTTCATATAAATCCAAGATGTTGGATTTGTTTACCTCCTTAAGTGCCACTACTTCAGTCCACTTGGTGAAATAGTCAGTCATTGTGAGTATCCACTTTTCACCCCGGCTTGAATTTGGTTTGATCACTCCAATGAAGTCTAATCCCCATTGCATGAATGGTTGGTTTACCAAAATTAGGTGAAGAGGTAGGGCTGCTAACCTTTCTTTTCCTGTGAAGAATGCACATTTCTTGCACTTCTTGATCCATGAGTAGCAATCCCTAAACACCATAGGCCAATAGTAACCAGCGTATATAATTTTGAGCACTTTGTTACATTACTGTGGAGCAAAGTGGCCTCCGATTCTCCATCATGGAACTCATACAACACCCTCTTAGTTTGGCTCTGTTCCTATGCACCTCAATAGAACACTATTGATGTTCCTTTTAAACTAGACACCACCAATAAGCACATATGGGATGGCTTGTAACCTGAAGTATCTCCTCTTTGCTTTATTCCATTCTGGAGGGCACAAATCTATTTGGATATAATGCACCAAAGCTTGAGTCCAACATGGAGTGGGTGCATTATTAGCTGGCAGCTTTGAATTGTCCTGCAGTAGCAGGACAACCTCTTCTTCCCCTTTTGACTCATCTTGTTGCTTGGAAGTGAGCTGCTCACACAGAACTTTTCTCAAACTAGCTTGGTCACTTTGATTTCAATATCATACTCCATTACAAGAGTGGTCCAGCCTGCTCTCTTCTCATTCAAGTCCTTGACACCAACATGAGACACTAGCAGTTGAATCTTGTTGTTCAAGACCAAGTGTCTGAACTTCTTTAAACTCCTAATGACAACAAGGACATGCTTTTCAATGAAATAATACTTTACCTCGTAATCTTCCAAGCCCCGACTAAAGAAATCTATGGGCTATTCTCGAACCATCCTTGTTAAACTCGAACCAAGATAGTTGAGATTGGGTCCGACCTCGAAAAGCATACAAGATGAAATCATTTGAAAAGTATCGTTAATAAGAGTTGGGTTCTGTGATATTGTGATCTTGATGGTCTCAAAACTCTCCTTACCTTCTCGCTATCCATTTGAATGCAAGACACTTCTTAAGCATCATCGTTAAAGGATTTACAAGAGTTACAAAATCAGGCACAAACCTACGGACAAAGTTTATCCTTCCTAAAAATCTTTGGAGGGATTTCTTATGGTGTGGTAGTGGTAATATTCTAATGGATTCAACTCTTTCAGGTTCAATTATCAAACCTTCTCTTGAGATAATGTAGCCCAATAACTTGCCCTCGTGCCGAGAAACACACATTTCTTTGGATTCAATGATACTCGAACTTTCTACACCTTTGAAATACTTGCCCGAGGTGAAAGAGGTGGTCTGTTGTGTTTGTCGAGAAGAAAAAGATGTCATATAGATATACCAATACCATCTTTTTGATCAATCCCTTGAACACCATATCCATAGCTCACGAAATGTTGCTCCGGCATTGGACAATCCAAATGGCATCTTCTTGTAAGCATATGTGCCCCATTTTGTGGTGAAGGCCATTTTATACTGATCTTCCTCTTTAACCATTATATGATTATAGCCTCGAGTATCCATCTAGCAATGAAAACCTTTCGGAGCCAGATCTCATCTTACTCTCCTTTTTATTAAGTTTGATTGCATTTTGTGACTTTTATTTGATCTGATATGAGTTAGGATGTAATTTTCTATCTTTTGATTGATTGTGATTCTAATGTTAAAAGCTCTAAAATTCTGATGAAGTGTGTGTTTGAAATTTAGTTTTGTAATAAAGTAGGTCTAATCAGTCGAAGAAATGAAGTATGTAGCATTCAGTATGTTTTGGTAGCATCTGTTCCAACATAGCTTAGTTCTGGAACTTCCAAGCTAGTTCGGAACTCCATTACATAGTCATCATCTAGTTCAGAACTTTTGGACTTAGTTGGAACTCCAGTATTTAGTTTAGAATTTTGGACTTAGTTCGGAACTCCTAGGTATAGCTCCGGAACTCTCATGGTTTTGATCCTTAATGATTTCCTATGGTTCTGGAACTTCTCTGAAGTTCAGAACCGATGGAAGTTTATCTATTTTAACCACATCTAGAGATTCTGCATCAATGACCCTTTCAATCAAGAAAGGATGAGAAGATCTGAATGTAGATCTAGGGATAGTTATCTTATAGTTGTCTGATCAGCCACAATCCGACTCAACATCTATTTAGGCATGATTGATTTCATCAAGAATCATAGAGAGACAACTATGATTGTAAATGTATATATAATAGACTGTAGTATACTAGTATATAGATATAATAATAATATAAAATATAGAGATAGAAAAAGAAGAGAGATATAGACTAAGTACAGATCCAATACGTTTTGTAATACCGAATGTTTTATCAATAAAATAGCCATTCTGTTTGAGAGAATTCTGAGTTGTTAAATCTTGATTCAAGGAGGAGCAAGGGCCCACTCCCCCAAGGACCAGGATATTCATTTATTTGGTATTTATATTTCTTAAGAAAATAGTTTAGATCTATTAATTTTGTATTGCTTTAATTCTTCTAGTTAAACTCTATTGTATACTTGTTCCTGTAGGTGTCTAGATAGATTCTTATTTTTTCTTGCAATCATTTTTAAGCATTCTAAGTTGTGTGTGTTTATTTCCAAAAGCAAGTGTGTTTACTTTCAGAAGCAAGTGTGTTTATTTCCAAAAAAAGTGTGTTTATTTCCATTTTGTAAAGTGTGTTTCTTTTTCAGCAAAAGTGTGTTTCCTTTCAGCAAAGTTTTCATAGTATGATTTAAATAAGGTTTTACCAAGAAGTCCTTAAGACATTGAAAAGATCCCCCAGAAAATACAAAAAAACAACTACAGTCAACTACTAGATCAATAGGATTACTCTTGTTGCATATAGCTTTAGACACACCCCTGGTTTGATATGACATCAACAAGAAGTTGATTAAATGAAGGGAATAATGACACCCATCATTTTTGGCACCATTTTGGGGACACACTAGTTGGAATTTTCTAATTAAGTGTTAGCAAGAGCAACAATCATACATCTAGTAGTTGAAGGATCTTCCCTACTATATCATAAAATATATGAGTAGACCAAGAGACTCAAAGGGTAGATTCCTCCCAAGAACATCTTCACAAGAATTCACAACATCCTCTAGTCCAAATAGGAAATTGATCAAGAATTGGAGGCACCATCATCCCCTGTCATACAAGAAACAAAATTGCCACCTTTGGAATTCTTAGATCAGTCACCTGAAGGAAGTGGAACTTTTAGGAAAAGGCTTATTACTCAAGATCCATTTAGGGTGAGTTTTGATTCTCAATTGAGTAGTCAACCTCCTACTCCTGATTTTTCACCTTCCCCAAGGCATACCACATACCACATTGATTGGGAGGAAAATTTAGAAAATATTTTTAAAATGGCACGAGAAGCTGAAAGAGTACCTGATAGGACCTTTACTTATCCAATCCAATTGGGAGATGATGATACATCAATGAAAAATATCTCACCTACACATTTACCCACATTTAGAGGGATGTCATCTGAAGATCTGACCAATTTCTATTTGAGTTTAAGGTACTATGTCAGACCTATGACTATAAAATAGATAATCAAAAACTCAAGTTGTTTCCATCCACTCTGAAGGATGCAACAATGAGGTGGTTCATGGGATTACCATCCAACTCTATTAGCACTTGGGCACAAATGGAGACTACCTTCCTAGACAAATACCAAGATTATTGTAGAGGGAGAAATAGGAAGGAAGAATTCTTCAAAATCAAGCAGGAGGAAGATGAAAATATAGAAGACTATTTAGACAGATTCCTCTTTGTGAGAAAAAGATGTGGATTTGTACTTCAAGAGGAGTTAAGTAAAACCATTTTTCTTAAAGGTTTGGATGATGAATCTAGGGAATCCCTTAACTTGATAGGAGGTGGAGACATTGATCAGTTAAGAATGAATGAAATTAAGGAGATTTGTAGAAGCTATTCCAGAACAAGAGGTGGACCTAGAAAAGGAAAATCAGTGAAAAGTCTGAATCTAGATATGAACAAACTAATGGATGAGTTAGAAAATTTTAAAATAGACATTTTAGTTCAATTAACCTCTACTATGGATGGATTACAAGCTAAAGAAAATGCCAAAACTGAACCATTGGCTATGTATTGTCCTAGATGCAGGAAGAAGCATGCAATAAGAGATTGTCCTTTGGATAAAATAGAAATGTGTCTTATATGTGAATCTAAAGAACATGATATTGATGCTTGTTCTCTACTTCTAGTCATAAAGAATCAGCTTAAACAAACTAGTACATCATCCACAATAGAAGAATTGAATTTTGTTTAGAGACAAACCTAACCAAGGGTAGTTTATGCCAAGATCAGTTCCTAATCCCTGGACGATGCCATGGGCTGCTCAAATAGTACCAAAAATTGGGGACAACCACCTTGGGTACCTCAACCAACATGGAACCCTCAAGATTGGGAAAATCAAGCTTGGTATGCTCAGGGACATCAACAACCATGGGCTGGTCAAGGAAATCCTTATGCTTGGTCACAACCTAGATGGAACCCTAGTAATTATGCTCAAGGAAGAACATATCCAAATCAAAATCAACAGGCCATCCATGCCAGAATTCGAGAATGTAGGCAAATACCAGCCAAGACCCATATATAAACCCAAGAAACAAACAAACAACTCTTGTTTATGGAACATAGAACTAGAAAAATTAGTTGATTTACATCCATCATATTGTAAGGATATTCAAACTAGATGGAAAAATCATTAAAAAAATGACACAAGAAAATGAAATCCCTTAGTATTGTTGTTCCAAAAGAGGATATAAAAAGAAAATAAAAAGAACAGATAAGAACACTACTTGAGACTCCATTTCCAGAGAGATTTAAAGAAGCTATAGAAACCAAGGAATTGAAAAACATGAAAAGATACCAACATAAAACAATAAGGAAAATTGAATTAACAAATTAATCAAAATGTTATGTTTGAAAAAATATGGAAGGAAAAACACTACCCCAAGACTATCAAATAGATGGAAATCATTGAAAAACTTCCCAAATAGAAATTGGATTATATAATAGAAATAATAAGAAATGAGATGATGGGAAAAAATGTAGATTAGAAAACTTTTATTATATAGATCCCTAAAATGGAAGTCCAAATTATAAAATGAAAAAAAGAAAATGAAATCCCTAACTTGTTGGGGAAAAAGAGGATATAGAAAAGGAGCCAGAGAAAAACTTGAGATTTAAAGAGAGATTTAAAGAATCTATAGAAACCAAGGAATGAATTGGTATAAGAACTCAAAATTGAATATTGAGAATATAAAAAATTAAGGACATTCCATTTTGAATTGAACAAATTAATCAAAATGTTATGTTTGAAAAAATGAGGAAGGAAGAAAGAGTACCCCAAGATATCAAAAGACAAACTTGTTGATTTTTTAAGAAGAATTTGATTATGAGATTCCCTAAATGAGAACCTATTATAATCAATGAAATGAGAAGAAAATGAAATCCCTAATCTTTTTCCAAAAAAAAATAAGAAAATAGAAAAAGCCAGATAGTAATATGATCCACAGAGAGATTTAAAGAATTATAGAAACCAAGGAAATGTACAAGAATACATGAAATTGAATATTGAATACCACTTTATTACAATTACAAGCAATTAAGGACATTCCCTTGAATTGAACAAATTAATCAAAATGTTATGTTTGAAAAATCTTGGAAGGAAGAAACAGTACCCCAAGACTATCAAAGTAGATGGGAAACTTGTTGATTTATTAGTAGGAAAACTTTTACTTCCCAAATATGGAGATCTTGGAAGTCTGTTATTTTGTCTCTATAGGGAATAAGGATATACATAATGTTTTGGTAGATTTGGGAGTGGCTATCAATGTAATGATAGTGGATACTTTGAAAACATTACCATTAATGGGTATACAACCTACTAATACCATATTACAGATGGCAGACTAGTTCTGTTGCAAAACTAGAAGGGATTATTGAAGACGTGGCGGTTATGGTGGAGTCATGGGAATATCTAGTTGACTTCCTTATACTACAGCCAAAAGGTAAAACATTGGGTTATCCCATTATTTTGGGTAGACCATGGTTAGCTACAATTGTTGCCTTAATTGATTTAGAGTCAGGTGATATGACAATCTCGAATGGTAAGAACTCTAAGAAAATTTCCTTATATCCTTTCTGCATGACCTTTTATTGACAATCATGAACAATTGTGGGTTGATTCTCTGATACTAATAAGAAAAATTTGTCTTCTTTGGCTATGATCACATTGCAGGATCATGTAAGAGAAGTAGAAGAGATGATTAATCCACCATTGGATGAGCACCATTGTCCTCGAAGAAATCAGATATAGTTCGGAACCTATGACTATAGTTCTAGAACTATAGACTTACGAGAACCTGTAAACTTAGTTCAGAACACTGTGAATTTAGTTACGGAACACTTGAATTTAGTTCGAAACCACCACATTTAGTTGGAACCACCACATGAAGTTCCGGAACCACGACAACAACAGTTCTCTGTGATTGGAAATAATTTCACTCAGAGGAATGAGATTTCTCATGGGGAGAGGAAGAATCAGTAGCTTCAGTTTCAAATACATCAGGGAGTGGTGAAGAATTTCTGGAAAGTAGCAGTGATGAAGAGTTTGGCCTGCAAAGAGATAAGTATCATAATTCTCATTACTGTCCTTTTTCCAGTATTTTGTCTCAAGGAACTTTTGGAGATGTTGCTACATACCATATGTTGTTACCACATGCATGTCCACTAAATACTTTAATGGAACCCTTTCAACAAATCAGTTCATCACACATTGGAACCAAGCATGTTGAGATTCAACTGGGTAAAACTTTGAACATTAACAAGCTGGTTGAAGGATGATGAAGAAGCTAAATTGTTTGATGTTTTAAAAAATCATACTAAAGCTTTTTCTTGGGATTACAAAGACATGAAGGGGATTCACCCAAGTATCTACACTCATCACATCTATACTAAAAATGTTAAACTAGTTAGGTAGCCTCAGAGAAGGATTAACCCAGCCTTAAGGGATATAGTCAAACAAGAAATTGAAAAACTATTACAAGTAGGTTTTATCTACCCTATCTCAGATAGTCAAGTGGGTATCTCCTCTTGTAATTGTTCCTAAAAAGAATGGAAAATGGAGAATATGTGTTGACTATAGGGAACTGAACAAAGCCACACTGAGAGATTATTTTCCCTTACCATTCATAGATCAAGTCCTAGACAACCTTTTAGGTAAACAATACTTTTCCTTCTTGGATGGCTTTAGTGGATACAATCAAATCAAGAGTTGTTGTTGAAGATCGGGAAAAACTACATTTACATGTCCATGGGGTACCTTTTCCTATAGGGTGTTACCATTTGGCTTATGTAATGCTCCTGTAACTTTTTAGAGAGTTGTACTTGTAATCTTTGTTGATCTAACAAATGATTGTGTTGAGGTATATATGGATGACTTCACTATACATGGAGATACATTTGATGATGCTTTGAGAAATATGGATAGAGTGTTAACAAGATGTGAACAACACAATCTATCTCTTAGTGATGAAAAGTGTTTAATGATGGTTGATGAGGGGATTGTATTAGGACACCATATTTCAAAAAGAGGAATTCAGGTTGATCAAAACAAAATTAGGATCATTTCAGATTTACCTATTCCTCAAACCCCCATAGATATCAAGTCATTTCTAGGACATGTTGGGTACTATAGGTGCTTTATAAAATATTTCAGTAAAATTTTTGCCCCCATGTTTAATTTGCTAACCAAGGACTGTGAATTTCTTTGGGATGAAAAGTGTCAGCATGCTTTTGAAGAAATTAAAGAAAATTTAATCACTGCTCCAATATTGAGAGGACCTAATTGGGAAAATCCATTTCATATCCAAACAGATGCTTCAAATAATTCCATTGGTGTAGTTTTGGGACAGAAAGATGAAGAAGGAAAAATGTATGCTATTTATTATCTTAGTAAGAATCTTACTCCCACTGAAAATAATTACACCACCATTGAAAAATAATTTCTTGTTGTGATTTATGCAATCAATAAATTCAGACATTACATTATAGGTTACAAGATATTTGTACACACAGATCATTCAACAATTAAATATTTAATGAACAAACTAGTGGTTGGAGGAAGAATAATTAGATGGTTATTACTTTTGCAAGAATTTGATATTACCATTGTGGACAATCTAGGTAAATCTAATGTGGTAGCTGATTTTTTGTCAAGACTAACCACTAGGGGAGCAAGATCCAGTCAAGGATAACTTTCCAGATGAACAATTATTTTCTATCTCAGCAAGTACACCATGGTTTGCTGATATGGAAAATTATCTTGCAACAGGGAAGTTTCCTCCTTCTTTCACTAAGAAACAAATAAAGAAGTTAATCAAAACTAGTGCACAATTCAAATGGTTAAATGGAATGCTATTTAAATGTGGGCCTGATTTTTTTTTTGCAGAGTGTGTAAGAGAAGATGAAATCTTTGACATCCTCAGAGCATGTCATGATGAACCAAGTGGAGGACACTATTTAGTGAAAAGAACAACTCATAAGATACTTGGCACTGGTTATTATTGGCCATCTTTGTACAAGGATGTAAAGAGATATATCAAGTGGTGTGATCCTTGTCAAAGGATGGGACAACCAACTTTCACCAATGAAATGCCTCTTCAACCTCAAGTAGTAATTGAACCATTTGAGAGATGGGGATTGGATTTTTTTGGTCCCTTTAATCCTCCTTCACAAGGAAAGGAATATATTCTTGTGTGTACTGACTATGTGACAAAGTGGGTAGAAGTGCAGGCATTGACAAATGCCCTTTGAAGAAGCAGTTGTTGATTTCCTTTGGAACAAAATTATGGTAAAGTTTGGAGCACCGAGGAGCATAGTTTCAGATCAGGGACCACAATTTATGTCTAATATGATCCAAGCTTTCACAATGTATTACCAAATCAATCATAGGAAGTCATCTCCTTATCACCCATAGTCAAATGGACAAGCTGAAGTAACAAACAGAGAATTGGAGAACATCCTTACCAAAATAGTTGAAGTTGGGAGAAAAGATTGGGTAAAGAGACTACCTGAAGTTGTTTGGGCTTATAATACAACTTGGAAAACTACAACAGGGTTTTCACCATATGAGTTAGTCTATGGGAAAAATCCCTTGTTTCCCATTGAGTTTGAACTTTAGACATTGAGGACAATAGTTAAGGTGGGAATTGAGTTGGATGCAGCTCAAAAAGAAAGAATCCTTCAACTCAATGAGTTGGATGAATTGAGGATGGAAGCACTTCAGACAGATAGAGATAATCCAAGATCAAAGGAAGCAATGGCATGACACACATATCAAGAGAAGGCAATTCAAAGTAGGAGACTAGGCATTGTTGTTTGATTCTAAGTACCAACAATTCAAGGGAAAATTGAGAACCAGATGGTTGGGACCCTATCAGATTGAGTAGATATTTGACAATGGTTCTATTCAGTTACTTCCCATTGATGGTAGTAGAAGAACACTCTTGGTCAATGGACATAGGCTGAAACTCTATAGGAAGCCTCCCACTAAGGATGAATTCTTGAGGAAGATTGAAGCTAGACAAAGAATTTGATCATATGGAAGAACCCAGTTCTTCCAAAATGATCAAATAACTAGATGATAGATCCAGAATAAAGGGAAGAAAATGAAAACTAGTAAATGGCATTTTTTCCCAAAAAAAAAAAAAAAATAAAAAAAAAAAAAAAAAAAAAAAAAAAAAAATTCTCTCAAAGGTCAATTGAAAACCAGCAATGGCGGTTGACCTCTTCTTTTGGCTAATTCAAATAAAAGGGAATTCTTTTGAATTCCAGTTGTCTTATCTAACCGTGTTTTGTTCCACTTGTAGGAATGAGTCATCATAACAAAAGGATTACATCATCAAGGATGGTAATTATATCTTTTAACTTATTTAGGGTTAAATTAAATGTTTGCATGTGTGATTTGACTTGATTTAAAAGTTGGTATGATGAGTCATCTATTTATACATTATGATTACAAGTGAGTAATCATGAAGATGATATGGATGGGATAAGTGGTGGCATGGTTATTATTGGTAATCATTAAGTGCAAAATCAAGTGAAATAAGTTGTAGAGAGATTTTGAGAAGCAGTGAATTAAGCTTTGTGTTTAGCAAAGAAAAAAAAAGAGAGGATTTCATGACTAAGAAAGAGGTTCATGCAGAAAAAGGTTTCATAGTTCCAAAAAAAATAGCTAAGCTAAGAAAGAAGGCCTGCAACCGATTTGCACAAAATCAAAGGAAACAAAACTTGAGCCGATATGGGGATTAAAAATAAATCAGAACCAGAGGATGATTCCCAGCTGCTCGCAGATGAAGAAGTGGCATCTATCTTTGAGCATGCAGGATGGCTAGAGTTCCTGAAGAAGTTTTCAAAGTATAATGATGAATTAGTAAGAGAATTCATCATAAACCTAGAGCAATCAAGGAAAAGGTGAGAAATATATTTATTCCTTTTTCTATAAATACAATAAGTAATGTGTCTGGAGTGCCAATTGTGCATGTCCCACATCCTGCCAAAGGGACATTGAAAGAACTGGTTGAAATCCTACTACAAGGAGGAGAAACTGAACCCTAGTACATCTACAATACAAAGAAAATCATAAAAGGGGTTAGAAGGGCCTAGTTTTCCCAAACCCTTTGATAGGGTAGCATTTTGGATAGTGAAATATTTAACCTGTGATGGTCAATTTGGGTCCGTAGGAAAAGAAGTCCTAAAAATGCTCATATATTTGAAGTATGGATCCACAAAACCTGAGTACATAATAAACCTTCCAGGGTTTCTTTTTTATTCTATCAGACCATGGCCCAGAGGTATTCTGGGGTGTTGGGACAATAAGGCATCATGGGCTAATTCATTTAGTATGCCAAGCACCATTTTCTGTCAAAGAAAAATGGAGAAGAAATTTGGGAAAAGTTTCTTGGCAAGTTCAAGAAAAACCCTAATATTATCAGAAGGACAATACCAGCTCCATTTTCTCCTTCAACTAATTTGGAAATTGATGCCCCTGCAGAAGAACAAAAGGAAGTGGAAAGAGAGAATATACCAAAAAGAAGAAGGTCTGTGAGAAAATCAAAACAACAGAGCCTTCTGTGCCTTTGAAGGAAATTCCTTCTTCTAAGTAGCTTCAAGGGAGCAATATCTGTCTCTGATGGTGATAGCTCACCCATGCAAGAGAAAGAAACAAGAGTAAGAAGAAGCTCTAGAAATAAATCCACCGCTGGGCATGTTGAAATTCCCAGAGAAGGAAAATTCATAAAAGGACAAGGGAAACCCCGAGAGGAAGGAGTGAATAGGAAAAGATGGAAAAGGAAGCTATTGATATTTTGGGCAAGCATGGCCATGACTCCTCTGAACCAAGCCAAGCTGAGATGGACAGAGGAGATGAGAGACTTGAAGAGCAGGAGTTTCAAGAATTGGTTGAACCATCAACATTGCCACATGAAGAAGAAGAGTTGGCATCCTGGAGAAGAAAAGGAAAATTTCCTTTGATAGAGGAAGAATGCTCAACTCCTCAAGTAATTTTAGAGGAAGAAGAAAGACATCAAGTTAAACAGGCTCTGTTCTTATCTAGAGAAGAGCTCATTATCAGAGAAAAGGATGAGGAATTGGATTTCCTCAAACTCAAATTAGAACAAAGGGAAATGCTCATTGGAGAGCTAACAACTCAGCTTGCAGCTAGGACTGAGGAGTTATCAGTAATTAAGAAACAACTGATAGAAAAAGAGGAAGAATGTCAAGACTTCCAAAAAATAGAATGTTGTGTCCACAGTCTCTGCACAGACTGAGTTAACCTATTTTCCACTCAAACAACTATGGAATGACACTATAGGAGCTCAGAGAAGCTAAAACATCAAATGAAGATTTGAAGACCAAGATGGAAGAAGAAAAGAAGGCAAGAAAAGAGTGGGAAGAAAAATTTTATAAGGAAGAAGGAAACAAATATAAATGTCTTGCAAAAATTCATATGGTCTGCATTATGAGTGAAAAAAATTGCTTGCTAGGGAGGCCCTCTCCTGCATATAGTGTGTTTTTAGAAGAGTAGTTCATTTGCTGGGAAAGTTGTCAAGGATTGCATGTGGACTTCCACATGAACTAAAGGATGAATCTGAATTCATGACAACTTACTCTTTATCCAGTCTGAGTCAGAAAAATCTTCTATGTGAATTTTATCTTTGTAATTTTATGCTAGAGAAAAACACAGGATTTATGATCAATTTGTATGTGGGGGAGAGCCATCTCAATGCATTTGTCTCTATTTCTGCAAAACCAAATTGCATGGAAGGAAAGGGAATCTGAGTTTTTATTGAAAGCTAGCTCAACTGGTCTCTGTATGAGAGCTCACTATGGTAAACCTTCTGCCTTCCTCATACATTTTAGAACTCATGCCTTTGATGAGAGATTCAAGACACATTATTTTTCCATTCTACAAAAGAGTATTGATGCCTTTACCTCCTATGAGGAGGAGAAGTTTGAAGATATTTATGAAGGATGCTCGAAGAGGTGGGAACTCCTTACTATTTCCTTGAGAAGAAGGGAAGTAATATCCCCTACAAATCTGATCTGGAGTTTAGAAAGGGAAAAAGTGTTATGCACAATAATTCCTCAGATCAATGAGACCTACGGGAAAATATGGATGGGAATGTGAACAAGGCCCCCTCTACTTCTCACCCCCATGTCTCCTTGGAAAAATAGAGAACCTCAAGATCCTACTGAATTTGAAGAGTGGGAGAGGAAAATAGAAGCAAGAGACTGGGTATAGTACCTCTAAGTTTAAGCATTGGAAAATCTAGTTTCAGCCATTTGATCTGAGCAATCAAATGGAATGCAGAACATATAACCCCACTTTTGAAGAATGAAGTTTGTAAAGGGACTTACAAACAAGTAAGTTTGGGGGAAATGATGAGGCCAGAATATGCCCGATTAATGTATAATATATGATCTCATCTTACTCTCCTTTTTATTAAGTTTGATTGCATTTTGTGACTTTTATTTGATCTGATATGAGTTAGGATGTAATTTTATGTCTTTTGATTGATTGTGATTCTAATGTTTAAAAGCTCTAAAATTCCTGATGAAGTGTGTGTTTGAAATTAGTTTTGTAATAAAATAGGTCTAATCAGTCGAAGAAATGAAGTATGTAGCGTTCAATATGTTTTTGGTAGCATCTGTTCCAACAACTTAGTTTCGGAACTTCCAAGCTAGTTCGGAACTCCATTACACATAGTCATCATCTAGTTCTAGAACTTTTGGACTTAGTTCGGAACTCCAGTATTTAGTTCTAGAATTTTGGACTTAGTTCGGAACTCCTGGGTATAGCTCAGAACTCTCACGGTTTTGATCCTTAATGATTTCCTATGGTTTTGGAACTTCTCTGAAGTTCTGAGAACCGATGGAAGTTTATCTATTTTAACCACATCCGGAGATTTTGCATCAATGACCCTTTCAATTAGGAAAGGATGAGAAGATCTCTGAACGTAGATCTAGGGATAGTTATCTTGGTTTGATCGATCAGCCACAATCCGACTCAAGCATCTATTCTAGGCATGATTTGATTTCATCAGAATCATAGAGACAACTATGATTGTAAATGTATATATAAGAAGACTACTATAGATAGATATAGATATATATATAGAAATAGAGATAGAAAGAGAAGAGAGATATAGACTAAGTACACAGATCCAGTACGTTTTGTAATACCGAATGTTTTATCAATAAAATAGCCATTCTGTTTGAGAGAATTATGAGTTGTTAAATCCTGATTCAAGGAGGAGCAAGGGCCCACTCCCCAAGGACTAGGATATTCATTTATTTGGTATTTATATTTCTTAAGAAAATAGTTTAGATCTATTAATTCTGTATTGCTTTAATTCTTCTAGTTAAACTTTGTTGTATACTTGTTCCTGTAGGTGTCTAGATAGATTCTTATTTTTCTTGCAATCATTTTTAAGCATTCTAAGTTGTGTGTGTTTATTTCCAAAAGCAAGTGTGTTTATTTCCAAAAGCAAGTGTGTTTATTTCCAAAGCAAAGTGTGTTTCTTTTCAACAATAAAGCTTCAAAGTGTGTTTCCTTTCTTTTGTGTTTCCTTTTCAAAGTTTTCATAGTATGATTTAAATAAGGTTAAGGTTTTACCAAGAAGTCCTTAAGACATTGAAAAGATCCCTAGAAAATACAAAAACAACTACGAGTCAACTACTAGATCAATAGGATTACTCTTGTTGCATATCATTTCCTTGTAAGGGTTAAAAACATGCCTCTTACTTGTCCATTCATTGAGATTCAAGTCTAGAATACACCCAACCTTGGTATCTACCTCATAAGTGCTTGGGAGGTCCTCTTGATCGAAGGATAAACAATTCAAATTGATTGGGTGGGTACATAAGGCTCAATATGGAAATATGGAATGGGCTCAAATCTGATCGTAGCCTTAGCCCCATACCTTGTTCTAAAAATCATGTGTGACCAATTAGCAGACAAATAGCCTCCAATTTTAGTAGTGAAGTCTCTTGATGCAGACACAATGCAAAGTGTGGCGGAAAGTCTATGACCGATATGTTTTGCAATATGGTCACATTGAGGCATGTGTGCAATGTGGGGTTTAGATCCTTGATGAATCCAACCGTTGTTACCTCTATCCCATCCATTGCAGCACTATTCCCTCGGAGATGATTTCGTATTGAAGACCTAGGCGATCAACTATCTCGCTTTCTCGGCATGACTTGAAGCTACTTGCTCCGAATCAATCATGCGGTTATGTACCAACTTGTCCCCAATGATCAATGAAATGTAGAATGGGGGCACTTCAGATTCTTACCTTATTTTCCTCCATGATTTCCTTCGGGTTGAGCTACATTGGTAAGCACTTTCTCTTGTTTATCAAGGGGTTGATTTGAGATTGACCAATTGACCATAGCTATACAAGAGGAACAATTTCAAGGGGTTGGACATTCTTGCTCTGCACCCTCCCTTTTTCTCTACTCTGTAAGTGAATTCATGGAGTCTTGAACCCCTCCATCCAAATTGTAATGTAATTTCTTCCTCTTGGTTGTTATAATGCACTATATCGATTCTTGGACTAATAGAATAAGTCTATGGATGATTTCAGCCCTCTCTTATGTTTTATTGATTTTTCCTGATCCCTCATTGCAATCTTGGTCATCTGTGTATGGATATTGTTTTACATTTTAATGGTTTGTGTTTAAAGGTAGTGCAAATGTTCAACATTCCTTTGATGCATCACCTCTCTCGTAGATTAGGTTTTAATTCCTACATTCTCTTCAACCCTGTCTCCTCGAAAGTTAGGATTTAGAAAAACCCTCTACAATCCAAACGTGTGGACTTGAACAGGGAATAGGAGCCAACCTTCATTCGGAGAGCTCTCTCAACTCGTAAGTCAATACTTTGAGAGATGCTCCATGTTGTGAAATCATACCGAAAATCTTAACTCATCAAGCTACCGACTTTAGGGTGCTTTGTGATTCTACAACAACAATTTTGGCATGCCCAATGGGACAAGAAGTCCTTATTTTCACCACAAGAAGATTGATGTTCCCTTGTTGTAAGTTCCCATCTTTTAAGAAGCTCTGAAATTGTAAATCTGGCAACTCCAAAAGAGGCAAAACCCACTAGCTTCAGCAGTCCAAGCTTGCCAAGTTCATGAGAAGAATACAAACAAGGTGAAGGACTAGAGAGGAAGGACTATTTTTCTATCTACATTTATCCCCGTAGAAAGAGCAAGGAGAGGGAGAAGAGCCCAAAGGTCCCCATCTCCACCAAATAGGACATTGTCAACACCTCCTCCCTGGTAGGCCTTTGTTATATTGACTAGATTCCTTCGACCGGTAGGATGCGCATCCCAACCCCTACCTCAATTTCACTAAAGAACATCCATTGGCCCTCAACACAAAAAATCCAATTCCAACTACAAGATCAAGAGCATCCCATATTTTACCGGAGAGAACCAGATGAATCCAATTGACCACATCTAGGATATTGCAAATGTTTGTGTAATTCATGAGATCATCAAAATGGATGTTGCGGTCAAGTTGTTGGCTTCATATTTTAATGGTAAAGCTTTACAGTGGTTCATGAGTCTAACTGTGGGATCCATCCATAACTGGGACCATTTGTGCAGCCTCTCCATAATTAATTCAGAGAGAAGGGAGACAATCTATCCTTGTTGGAACATTTGACAACCATCAAGAGGTATTCTAATGAGAAGTTGAATGATTTCAACTTGATTCTAGCGCACGTGGGATAGGATTCGGCGGCCGTGAGACCAAAAGACGAAGGTTTTTTCTATACTTCCTTAGAGCTTTAAATTTGATATTTCCATGATGATTCAATCAATGGGAGGAAGGGATTTACCCGCCTCATATAACATTACTATTAGAGCTGAAAACTACTTAATTTAGGTGGTAAACTAGCACCTAGGCCACCTATGCCTCTATATCTAGAACTAGAAGCTCCAAGCACCAATCAAACACCCACATTAGCTCCAAAACATGCTCCAAGGAATCGAGTTCATCCAGAAGCCTCCACCTCATCTCTTAGCACTTCAAAAGAGCTATAAGAGGTTATGAAATAATTGCATAACCTAGGAAATGAGATAGTAACTATCAAGAGACAGCAAGTCGAGTTCTAGGCCATATCGCCTCAAAATCAATATCAAGCTAGACCCCATATCAACAAAATAGACCACTAGCTCAGTTGCAAATCAAAACAAGAACCAATGGCAACCTCAAGCTACTAGGCCTTTCGACCATATGATCCAAACACGCCTTTAACATCAAGGGCCTTGGTTCCATCACAAAACAACATGGATCAAGAATATGATTGGTTTTTCCCATACAATTATCCCTATAACCAATCAACATGTTTCAATGGTGCACTAAACCAGACTTGATGATACTGACCATTGGTGTGTCCCAAGAGCCTAGTCAAGAGGAAAATCAGCAACAAGAAACCCATAAAGAGGCACCTCCAAGTGAGACCATGCTTGTCAATTGGCAGGTTGAAGATTTCTATGGTATGAATCAAGAACCTCCTCATAGTGTGGCAGCAAATACACGGTCTAAGAAGAGGAATATTAGAGAGGGAAATCCTCAAAATCAAATGGTCCTCATCCCTATGCTTCCCCACAAATTCGCAACTCCCAATGTGTAGAGTCGCCCAAGCCACCTTCCGACTCCGATCAAGTACCGGTTGTAACGACCCATGTGCAAGAGAAGAATGTGCAAGGAAAAGGGCAAAAAAAAGATAGCTCATCCCCATTTAACATCATTGAACAGATGAAGAAAACAAATGTGAACATCTCAATGTGGGATTCATTGGCTATCCCAAGACATAGAAACCCATGCATTGAGATATTCCTATATAGTTATTTGATGAGTAATGCGTTCTAGAATGTTAAGATTTTTTGTAACTATTTTAGATAGAGGGTAAAATGATGGTTTTGATATGGAATCTACCTTGTTATAAAAGGGGATCTAAAATCTACAAGGTACAATAATCATAACATGAAACAAAACAAGAAGAAAAGACAAACAACTACAAAAACACTTAGAAAACAACCCCAACACTACAAATATGTAGCCTCAAAAATCCATACCACTACCCAAAAAGAAGAAAAATGGACAAATAAATAGAAAAATATTCATAAATACTATGTTTTGGGTTACTTTTTTCCTTTTGAGTTGGAGCTAAGTCCTTCTTAAATAATTGTTTTCTTACACGGTGGATAATTGGTCATTTATCCTTATCTACATCAACATCATGTTCAACATCATAAGGGTTAAGTATTTCAAAGGATTTGATTGGTACAAACTTATTCAATGAAGGGAAGATATAGGAAGAATTCTCCATGAGTACCCTAGGAGGGTTTTGTTCGAGATATCACCAAGGTCTTGAAGGTCTCTTCTAGAGCTAGGGTTAGCAACCCAAGAAGGGTTTTTTTCGAAGAAGGAGAGGAAGGTTCGACACATGTTTAGAAGGGGTGTAGATAGTGAGATTATTAGGAAGAGATTCTTTCAAGATTGATGAATTAGATCCTTTGAGCTCAGTAACAACCATAATAAGCAATCAGTGACCAATTTCAAAGCAACAATGACACCAAAAATACATACATTTGTAATCAATTTAGTGCACCCATATTCTATCTCAAATCGAAGATTTATCTCATGGGAAGATCTTGATAAAGTTCTAATTCCACCAAAATATGATAAAAAGTAGTGTGGAAATGTTGGTCCGATTTCACATCTAATTTAAGATAAGCCCCTAACTTATTTACAATAGCTTCAAAACAATGTCCATTATAGAATTGAATAGGAAGACCCATGAGTCTAACCCAATGAGGTTGAGTTTTGAAGGGGGTTTTAATTTGTCAAAATAATGGTACCAGGGTTTTAACTTGAGATTATGTTCCCCAAGCCCAAAACTAGATTTCAATAATATCCCTATCATTGGCTAACTTAAAAAAATAGTGAAAAAGGATCTAGAATATGGGAAATGTTTCATCTTATAGTTAATTTTCGTATCCGTCTTTGATAAATCCATTCATGAAGTTGAGCTAAGTTTTTTCAAAATTTCTTAAATCCGTAGATTAGGGCAAGATTTGAGATTAGCTCCTCGTGTCAAGCACCTTTTAGAGCAGGTCCTCATTAGAGATGAGGGAGGGGGATTAGATGAAGGCTTCAAAGGAGAACTCACGTAAATAGAACGAATAACATTCAAGTAAGCGCTACTACTTCCTCCAACATTGGTGTCACCCCCTTACCATCTACCTCTAATATTTATCCATTTAACCTGATTTGCGCCCTTGAGACTACCACCATCGAAGCTACTAGGGAATAAATAGTTCGAGGAAAAACATCACTAGTTTTATATGTCATCACATCAACCTCTACCTCTAAATCTATGTTGTTAGAAGAAATGGTTCTTCTTTTCCATAGAGCACAGCCTAGGATCACTGTCTTACCTTTTCTTCAAGACTCCATTCATGGGGGCCTAACACGTAACTTGTTTTCATCCTTATCAATGCCATTGTCTACATAAATTATGCTTTCCTTCGTGTTTTGGATAGGGTTATGGTTAGGGATTTGATATTATCACTTGGTAATTGAAATGTATCAAGTGATATGTAATCAGTGGTATCATATTAAGATCATGAAATCCATGTGAGTTTTGGATCCAATTTAATTGAGTATAAACTACATTAATGGTTTTTTTAATATTTTATAATTGGTTAAAGCATATAAGTGTGTCCCACTTGGTGGAAAAAAACATTTTAAAATTTGACTACTAAATAAATATTTAAAAATACTATAAAAACTTAAAATACTCCAGGTAAATTTAGGATGTCATGCACCTTGGTATATTTAATCTCTTAAAAGTACATGTTTGGTCATTTTATACGTGTTTGGTCATGTTTTAGTTGTGGGACATATTTTCGAAGCTAGAAAACCTACAAAAAAAGTGGCACACCATTATATTCTTTGACATTGCATATAGGGAATTTTTTGTATGATTTACTTATATGAGTCTCAATTATGGAGGATTATAAAATATTTTTCAAATTGTTGTGTCTCTTTATTTTATACTTATTAATGGATTATGGGAACTTATCATGGTTAATTACACCAAAAATATACATTATCTTCATTATTTTTTATGTCCTATCAAAATCTTGATCAAAAACTATAAAATGTTTTAATATTTCAAACTTATATTGTAACTAAGAATTCAAGTTTATAAGATCTTCCATTGTTTGTATTTCTTATCATGGAGAAATGGGCTTACAAATCAAGGATACATTTTCCTTAAACATATATTTTCCTAGAACCATTTCCCAATCATAGAAAACTATGTATTATCCTTCTAGTGACAACAAATTGAGTGGGAAATAATAGTGGTCAAGCTTTTCAATTGGGTTTTTGTTTCTCATATGAGGATATTTTTCTACTTTCATGCTTTTGAGTTATTGATTTTTTATCCCATATGTTTCATAGCCACATCCTCAATTATTTACCTCAAATAAATCTTGATTTTAGACGGAAAACCTTGTTGTAATGATCATGTTTAGTTTCTTCCTCAAAATCCTCAAGGTTGACTTTGGGCTCCAACATCTTCTATTTTCATTTTATTTATGACCTTTTTTCGAGAGGATTTCAATGCTTATGTTATTATAACACTTAATAATTTAGTTACAACAATATGAAAAAGTTATAAATCCATTAACAAATACCCCGATTTTTAAGATGATGTCATGAAGATAGATGTAGTGCCCACATTTTTATAGTTCCAGATTATCTGTTGGTTCCTTTATTCCTAGACATGTTTTGATTGAGACTCTGATAGACTTTGGACATTTTACTATGATATTTTATCCTCTTTGACATTATGGCATTTTGGGTGCGTAGTGCCAATTGGATTAGATTCATACCGATATATTTCGTATGATGTGATGACACTAATGGTGGTTATATGATAGACTTATCGGTTAGATGTTAGTCTCTTGTGGTTAATTTGATTGATGATATAGTGTTTTAGATTTAATGATGGTGATTTTCATGCTAACCTAAGTGTATATCATTACAATTTTACTTGTGGATGATTCATGGAAAACTATGTGGATAATTGGATGCATTGCACTATCAATTGTAAATTATGTTTGGACATTATATGTTTGATTGATATTGTGATGTATAGATGATGTTTACTATATTGGACAGTGTGGTTAATGTGTGCAATGAGTGTGCAGTGACAGGTATAGAAGAGCATGGGTTTCGGGCAGCTACGCAATTGTGCACAAGCGGCCCACGGCCGAGTCCTAACCATGCTAAATGTTTGAGGCCTTAGATTAGATGTATTTAATTGGGCACCATGGGTGAACCCTCAATTTGTAATGTAATTGTGTTTTGTAAAATTAATTAGGTTTAGAGTGTGTTTTATTAATTAAACTAGCTTAGGGGTTTAATGATATTATCTTAAGTTAAATGTTGGTTTTGGGAAAGTGTGTGTGTGTGTTGGTAGAAGGGATTGGGGACCACATGTGAACCTTGGGTGGACCCCACACCCTCTACCCATGTGCCCAAGCATGCCAAACCCGAAATTGGGTTATTTTGGGTAATTTTAGGGACCCCTTTTGAGTTTGGGGGTTCCCTTAGCATGAAAATGGGCCCTTGGACCCTACCTAATAGGTAGGGGGGCCTATTTCCAAGGTTTGGAGGGAGTTTCCCTCCCATTTAGCCCTCTTTAGTCACCATCCATGTAAGATGGTTGGATTGTGTGAAAGTGTTAAAAGTTGCTCCACTTTGTTTTATTTTAGTTTTTGGTATTTTGGGTGAAAAGGGATAAAAGGTGAGTTTACTCTTACTTATTTGGTTTTTGGAATCTTTGACTCTTGAGAGGAGAGGAGGTGACACTTGTCACTTTCTCATTGGTGAGGAAACTTTTGGGTTCCTCTTTTTATTCTTCCTCATGTGGAAGGAATGGGTCTTCTTGGTTCATTTTGGGAGCTTGGAAGGGAGCTTGGACAAAGGGGAAAAGCTTAGAGTTTTGGAAAGCATATTAGAGGTAGGGTTCTTAACCTTTTTCCTTCTTAGTTTGTTTATCTTGTAAACTATGCTTGATCAATAAAATAGTGTGTGAAATGATGTATGGTGAATGTGGTTGTTTGTTTGTTCTTGTTATTTCCTTTGTTTTCTCTCCACCATCATTTGGAATGATGGTTTTTGGAGAATGTAGGGGAAGAGAGAGGGATTTCCCTCTCAAACCTCATGGTTGTAGGTCAAGCCATGAAGGTCCCTTCTCATCCCCTCATATGGTTTGAGGTGGGAGAAAGGCTCATATGGCTTGAACCTTTCCCCATTCTTGGTGAGGAAACCCTTTTGGGTTTGAAAATCCTCCCAAGAAGGATTTCTATAGCATAAGGAGGAATAAGGAGGATGTATGATTAGGAGGTATAAGGAGTTTTTATATATATATATGTATTTATTGGTGCTCCTATGGTTGGACACCTTGATTTGGGCATCCTTCTTCCTCTCTTCCCCCTTGTGAGGTTGACCTTGTTCTCCTCATGTTGTGGTTTTTATTGTATAGTAGGTCTAAGTGGTTGAATGGTCTTATGTTTTCTCTTGTTGTGTGTTTAAACCCCATTATTACTTGTGCACATTGTGGAAGCTAGTTCCTCTCTCCCATGGGCTTGGGGGAGGCTAGCATGACTTCCAACCATGGAAAGGCATGTGATGATGCCTATTGGTTGGGTGGTAAACAAGCCATGTTCTCTTGGAGTTGGATTCTTGTAGGAGCATTGGAGTTGGAGCTCAAGTTGGAGATAGTAGAGCCTCTTGCCATCTTGGTCTTTCTCATCCTTGGAGGACATTGCCTTCACTTTGTAAATAAATGTGGCTTGTCAAGTCTATACACTCTTGTAAATCACCATTATTGTAATTATTGCTTCTTGTAAACATTGGTCTTTACTAAGAGAGTTGTTATTTTTATTGTTGCTAGAATCTTGAAAGATTGTCATTTGAGTTTATAATGAAACTAAGAACTTTTTATTTTCAATGCCTTCTTTTGGAAGAAATGTTGTTTAGAAATATGCAAAATATATAGTTATGAAATATACACTTGAAATATTTAGTTGTGCATTACATATAAAATCAAAAAAATTAGTGTGCTTGCATTTTATTTCAAAAAAAAAATATGGCACTACAATAGATATAACACTCGAGAAAACATTGCATTAAATGGGAAACTGAATTGGAGAAAATGTTTAAAATTATTTAATAATTTTATAAGTTATGATTGTGAATGCTATAAAAATAACTAATATAGTTTTTACAAATATAAATGTTTAAAACTATTTAATATTTTATAGAAGTTATGATTGTGAATGCCACAAAAATAATTAATATAATTTTTTCAAATGTAAAGGTTCTTTATAGTAATGTTTACACATTCTAGGTAACTAATATCATTTAAAATTAATTATGATTTCAATCTCTATTACAATTTCTTAAATAAATAGAGCAACTTCTAGTTTATTATTTTCTTTATAAAAACAATCAATCAATCAAGAAATAGTAACTCAATATGATACAAATGACATATCATAATATACAAAAATATTATTATGTGAATATAAGTATTGATTTTTAAATGAAAACATGAGTGTTATATATATATATATATATATATATATAACCAAAATAAAAATATAGTGTTCTCAAACAAAAATTATTGAGTTACATATATAACTACATCCATATTACAATGTTCACACATAATTAATGTTTTTCGTATTAAGTTACATATATATTAATATAACCAAAATAACAATATTAGTGTTCTCAAACAAAAATTATTGAGTTACATATATAACTACATCCATATTACAATGTTCACACATAATTAATGTTTTTCGTATTAAGTTACATATATATTAATATAACCAAAATAACAATATTAGTGTTCTCAAAAAAATTATTGAATCACATATATAACTACATCCATATTACAATGATAGGTTAGACTCACATAATTAATGTTTGACTTACTAAATTAAATTTATTAAGTCTTAAGGATGCATTAGGATGAGTGAGCGGGAAGAGGTGGTTCAAGTTGGAGAAGGATAGGATGAAAGAACAGGCCCCAAGAGTGGTTCAAATCTTTCCCCTTCCTGGAGAATGGAATCCCTACCTTGGTTGTCCTTGACTAAATACTGGATAATGCCAACAAAAGGTATGGAATAGGCCTCTTTGGAATTTTTACTAGTTTCGGACAAAAATCAATCAAGTAAGGGAATGGGCCAAGAGAAAATTGAGGCTAAAGCGATATCGGAGGTTATTTCCCTGGCCAATGAAGCATTTTTATTCATTTTTATTAGAGATGGATTTACTTGATGTTCTAGGGGGCCTAGTTTATTGGAAAAATAGTCATCAATATTTTTCGGTGGAAGCTAGGGGATTTTGATAAATATATTGTCCCCTATTGACTAATCTAGGTGTGTCTTCTTGCACTTCCCATTGAGCTTTGGGATCATAAGTTTCTACCAAGGATTGTTATATTATGTGGACACTTTCTCTCTTTTGATATTACTATCTCTTGCTAGAACCATAATGGTGAGTGCAAGATTTTGTGTCAAGATGGGTCAAGATAAATCCCTCCCACAATCTATTTTCCTAACCTCCTTTATTGGCACTAGAGATAAAATAATAGATTATGAAGGATCCTCTATTTTTACTCAAATTGTTTCTTGATGGGTCATGGGGTAGCTAGATGCAAGGTAGTTCTCCCAAAATGGTAGATTAAAAATGTTCAGCTAGTAACCCACTTCGTGGAAGGTGGAACTTGAGGACCCTCTCTCACAAGGGCTTTGGCTTGGAATGGAAAGGGTTCCACCTAAATTTGGATGGATAGGCTCGATGTTGTTGATGGATACATTGTTTTCGTGGAAATGAATAAACCTTTCCGGTGTTTCATGTCATCCCGCTTTGGAAAATAACGTTGTTCTAGATGTTGACTCGAGAAAAAGATTGTGTGATGACATAGAGCTCGCCAAAAATGAAAATGGGGATGTTTTCTCTCAATACCTTATCAAGAGGAGGATTTAAAGGATGTGGGTGAGAAGTTTGAGAATGATGAACTCAGTGAGTCGATATATTGCTGCGGATGAGATTTTGAATGAAGAAAAGGAAGATTCTAGGTTGTGTTTGGTGTCTTCTTGGGAGGTTAACATGGTGATAGAGGAGGTGGAGAGGGTAGATGTGGGGCTAGAGGATGGGGAGAAGCTTTGATGAAGGATCCTAAAATTCTACCTGCCACAAACAAAGAAATGATTATTGAACCTATTCTTGACACTAGTAAGGATGTCCCAAATGGGAAGGATGTTTTTCTTGGAAATAATGAAATCAAGAGTCTTTTGAGGAAAAGTGATGGAAGTGGGTTGTTGAACGCTTCTTGAAGGGGAAGTTATAAATCATCTTATTCATTAAAAATTATCTTCCCAAATTGATTCTAACTCCCTCAAGATTCTATATTTCTGGGAGGGTGAGGGTTATAAGGAGTATATTAAGTTGACTTATGGTGGTGGTGTGATTGAAAATTTTGATGAGGTGTGGAACTCGGTGTGATCTAGAAGGGATAAATGCAAACACTCTATTTATTTCTCCTGTATAATCACAAGGAGAAGGTACAAAGGCTATTTGGATCTCACGCTCCCTTGATTCTATGGTTGTGTGAGTGATGTTTTCATTGCATTTATATAGTGATTGTGTTTTGGTTGTGCCACATTTTTACGGTTTGTCTACTATTTGTTTTAGCTAGCTTTTATGGTCTACTCCATGTGTGATATTTTCTATGCTTAGTGCTACATCCGGGTGTTTCTAGCCCTTTTTTATACTAGGTAGGGTTCATGCCAATAAACCTTTATCCTTAAAAAAAATTATTGATTCTTTGCTCACATAATTTAAGTAAGTCGTCTTAATTTCAATAGGATGTGAATTTGTTTGAGTATTTTATATTATTCATTATATGGACATGTCACCTTAATTATAATAAAATAATATTGGTTAATGAGTTTGAACTTTATTATTTGAACTAAATTTATATTCTACGGAAAAACATTTCTTACTTACAACCATCTAACCTTATTCACACTATAACAAAAATAAATGTTCATGTTAATAAAATTCAACTACTATAGTATTGATTATTCTATTAAAAAATTGAAATAAATTTATTATTTATAACATATAAATTACAAAAAGTAAAAACAATAAACAAGATGTATTGACATTTATCATATAAATGAAACCGATATTCATATTACAATGTCAATTCTCAAGTTTGCAATAAGTTCTTTTCATTTATTTGTAATAAAAATGAAATGAAGTCATCTCTTTTGAGTTCATCATCCCTTAGTAAACAGAGAAAGGGATAAACTAACATCAATTTCTTCCTTTTTACTTCAAGTTATCCTTCTATTCCAAAAGGGGTCACACTTTTTGACATGGCTGATTTGTATTTTTAAAAGTCAATTTCTAATGGGATTATTCACCCTGCATCACAGCTCCAAAAATCCCATGATCCACTTAAGCTATTTGACTTTCATAATGATATTTTTTACCCTGCAAGGCAGGTAAGAAATTCCCATCAATGCCTTAAGTGATTTTCTTTTATTTTATAATGGGAATTTTCACCTACGGCAGGCATGTAAGAAATTCATGTCTACCGCCGCCTCTAATTTTCCCATCATGACTTAAGTGACTTTGCTTCCATGGGAAAAAGTACCCTGCTAAGTAGGTACAAAATTCCCACCTACCTGTTGCCACCAAAAATCCCATTGTAGCTTAAATCCATCTATTCCCAAAATGCAACTTGCCCAGAAGAGGCCTTTTTGTGCACGACTTCATCTTTTTAGAGAGAACCAAACTTCCTGTGGAAAATTCCTTCTATCATGATGTCCGTAGATGATTTCTAGATACTCAGAAAGAAAATAGATCAGACTTGGCAAAGGAATTGACCTAGGGAATTTCACAAAGAAAAATATCGAAAAATAACACAAACGCAAAACGTTGCTGAAGTCACATGACAAAGCCCAGGATTCATTTTCGATGAAAACCCTATCGGGTATATTGGAAAATTAACATGTAAAACCTCAACAGGTTAAACCAGAGCACAATTTACCTCAAACAAGGCTTTAAATAATTAAATAAAAATTTCTCGCAGAAAACCCCCGACATAATATAACAAGTTTGGGTATCCGGGTATTTGTCGAAATTGGCTTATATGAATTTCTCGGGAATATCTTGACGCAATACAAAAATTTTTCGGCAATAAAAACACAAAACAACCCATTATTTTAAAGAACGATTTTTTTACATGGGGTAGTCTCAAATTTCAAGGTGAAACTGGGACACCATCGGCTCCGTTTGTGGACATCTTTACCCCTGTCAAAATTACAAGGGTAAAGATGATGATCCCAACATCTTTGGTTTCATATCTTTCCTTTGGGCTCTGGGTCGCAAAAAAATGACAACAAAAAAAGGGAAAAACAAACAAAGTTTTATTTATATACATACAAAGTTTTACCCTATTTTTTATGTCGTAATAGCTTCAAGGTTTTCCCATTCAAAGACAAAAAAATTCAACTCCATCCCGATGAGCAAGAATGAAGCCATCAGCTCCGGTGATCATTTTAATCACAAAAGCCCTTTCCATAGTGAATCGTTCCCGTGCATGCCTTTTGTTTCTCTTCTCTTGTCCCATAAAAGGACCCAAGTCATTGATCTCAAACTTTCTTTCCCTAGATTTTTTTTTTAAGATCACTTTCACCTTATTTTGATGCCCTAACAATCTATCTCGTGATTTGAGCCCTGTACTACCTGCAATTGATGATACATTATCCTTTTTCAATAACATCATTGAATGTAGAATCCTCCGAGGCTCTAGAAATTTATAGGCAGGAAATTCCAAGGTAAGAGGCACTTGGGACAACTTAGTAATGGAAGTTAGTAATACATCAACTACTTATCTTAAATTTGAAGATGTAGTCAATGTCATTTTAAAAGAGGAAATGCACAGAAAGGTACACGGAAAATTCTTCTTCTAGAAATGCATTGAATATGGAGAGTAGACAGAGGAGCAAGGAGAAATCAAAGAGTAAGGCTTGTGGGAGATCTAAATTTAAGATGGTTAGGTCCAAATCTAGGAGTAGAGGCATTACTTGTTGGAACTATGGAAAGAGAGGACATGCTAAAAAAGGATTGTTGGTTTGAAGAAAACAAAGAAAACCAGCTTGAAGGTATTAAAGAGGAAAATCCACCAGAAATATTGTTCGTGATGCTCTTATACTTTCTCTTGATACTAGAGTAGATCTTGGGTAATAGATTTCGTGCCTCTTTCCATGCAACCCCTGATAAGGGGTATTTTAAAGAGTATTTCAGGGAAATTTTGGATAGGTTTATTTGGGTGATGATGAGCCGTGTAACATTTTCGGGAAGGGAAATGTACACCTGAAATTACAAAATGGAAATACATCGATATTTAGAGACGTGAGGCATGTACCTAGCCTCGAGAGAAATCTCATCTCTGTAGGACAGTTGGGTGGTGAAGGTTACACATTCACATTCACTTCAGATGCTTGGAAGGTTTCCAAGGGTGCCTGGTAGTGGCACGGGGTAAGAAAGTAGGAACTCTTTATTTGTCTACTTGTATATCTAATCCTTCTACCATATTGTCTACTTGGATGAGGATGTCAACATGTGGTACAGAGATTAGGACATATGAGTGAGAAGGGCATCAAAATTCTATAGAAACATGTAAGATTTCTAGTTTGAAGCAATTGGACTTAGAGTTTTGTGAGCATTGAATTTTTGGAAAAAAAGCGTTAGATTTCTCAAGGCAAGGAATACCAAGAAAGAGAAAAAGTTGGAGCTAGTTCATACAAATGTGTGGGGACCGGCCCATGTTGCATCTCATGGTGGTTCTTTGTACTATGTCACATTCATAGATGATGTCACAAGGAAGGTATGGGTATATTGCATTAAGTGTAAGTTTGATGTCTTTGATACATTTAAGAAATGGAAAGCACTTGTTGAGAATTAATGTGGTTTTAAATTGAAATGTTTGAGATCCGATAATGGAGGTGAGTATTCCAAGAAGAAATTTGATAATTATTGTTCCTTGAATTAGATTTTAGAGAGAAAATAGTTCCCAAGACTTCGCAACAAAATGGTGTTAGTGAGAGGATGAATAGAACAATAATGGAGCATGCACGGTCAATAAGATTGCACACTGAGCTGTCTCTTCGGTTTTAGGCAAAGGCCGTAGATACTTACTGTGTACTTAATCAACCATGGGCCTTCAAGTGCTCTAGATGGATGAATTCCCAAAGAATCCTAGACCGGGAAAGAGGTAGACCTTTAATTTTTAATATTATTTTGTTTAAAGGCATTTGTGCATGTTAATAAAGAAAATAGGAAGAAATTGGATTCAAAACCCAAATGTTGTACATTCATAAGCTATGACTCCAATGGTGATTATGGATTTAGGTTTTGGGATCTATATGAATATGAGATAATTAGGAGTCGTGATGTTGTTTGGCATGAAAATAGAATGTACACGGGATGATGACAAAAAGTCCAAGGAAGAATTGGTTGAGGATATAGCTCCTAAAAATGAACTCTCGGGTGGAAAATATCCACCTACAAGTACCGAGGTTGATGGTTCTATAGGGATGAGAATGACAGCCAGTGTCGGCATCGGCACCTCTATCAAAAATTCAAGAAAATGAGTAGCAAGAAAATAATGATCCCATGACACCCTCAACTTCGGTAGTATGAAGGTCACAACGTATTAAGTATACCTCCGTAAATATTTTCCCTACTTTGTATTATTCATCACTAACATATAGAGGTGAGCCGAGAGATATTTGATGAGGCACTACATGTGGATTCCACTAAAGAGTGGGAGTGTGGCATGAATGAGGAGATGGACTCCTAGAGAAGAAAAAAACATGGGATTTAGTCAAATTGTCATCCGAGGAAGACAAGATACTACAAAACAAATGGGTCTACTGTGTGAAAGAAGAAGAAGGTGGATGGAAAGGTACAAAGAAAGGCTTGTAGTGAAGGGGTATGAACAAAAGAAAGGTATCAATTTTTATGAAATTTTCTCCTTGTTGTAAAGATGTCTTCCATTCGTCATTGTATTAATTTTAGTTGATGTTGAAGATTTACACTTAGACAAACTTGAAGTCAAGATGGAATTTCTCCATGGTAACTTGGAGGAGGAGATTTATATGCGTAAACCACTTAGATATGAGGTGAAGGGTAAGGAGAAATTGGTTTGCAAGTTGAAGAAGATCCTATACGGGCTCAAACAAGCTCCCCAAAAATGGTATCTAAGGTTTGATAGTTTTATGCATGAGCATGGTTTAACAAGTTATCAATCATATCATTGTGTGTACTTTAAACGGTTGGATAGTGGGAGCTACATTATTCTTATATTATATGTAGACGATATGCTTGTAGCAGGGTCTAATATGTAGGAAATTTCAAAGCTTAAGGAAAAGCTTGCACAAACATTTGCAATGAAGGATTTGGGTGCAGCAAAGAAAATCCTCAGTATGCAAATCAAGAGGGATAGGAAAAATAAGAAATTGGTGTTGTCTTAGGAGGACTATGTAGAAAAGGTGTTAGAGATGTTTCAAATGCATAATGCGAAACTAGTTAGTACACCATTGGCTGGGAATTTTAGATTAAGTAAAGAGAAATCCCCAACAACACAAGAGAAAAAAAGATTATATGGCACAGTTCCTTATTCTTCAAAGAATTGGGAACCTCATGCATGCCATGGTTTGTACCAAGCCAAACATTTCCCAAGCGGTGGGAATTATTAGCAGTACATGGAAAACTGCTGGGTAAAGCACACTAGAAGGTAGTCAAGTGGATTCTCAGGTGCTTGAGAGGGACCAATAGTAGGCACTTGTGCTTCAAAGGGTCAGATTATACTTTACATGGATTTGTGGATTCAGATATGGTAGGAGATGTGGATATCATGAGGAGAACTACTAGATATGTGTTTACAGTTGGTGGTGTAGCAGTGAGTTGGATCTCAAAGTTGTAGAAGGTAGTTGCCCTATCTACTACAGAGGCAGAATATGTTGCAGTGACTGAGGAAAGTAAGGAAATGTTATGGATGAGTAGGTTCATGGAGGATTTGGGTAAGGAACAAGGGGATTGTAAGTTACATAGTGATAGTCAAAGTGTAATTCACCTAGCAAAGAACTCAACCTTCCATTCCAGAACCAAACATATTCAGCTAAGATATCACTTCATACAACAGGTGTTGGAGGACGAGCATCTTGAGATAGCAAAGATTCATAAAAATGATAATCCTACTAATATGTTTACCAAGCCAATGAAAAAGGAGAATTTGAATTTTCATTCAACTTCGTGGGTCTTCAAGATTGATCTTGAAGTAGAAGAAAAAAGCCAAGAAGAAAAGTTCAAGCAAGAGTTGTAGTGGTGGAGTTATAAAAATTAGTCTCCAAGTGGGAGATTGTTGATTGTGGAGCCTAATAGTGATGGGCGTTGTAAGGGGGCTTCACCCCTCGCAGGTCTCTGTGAGATGCGTGCCCGATTGGGGTTTGGGGGTAGCTCCCCTGAAAGCCACATTTTATATGTATTTATGTATTGTGAAATCTAGACTGTTCCTTATTAGGTCACGGATATAACAAGTGGTTTTCATGTTTCACCAAAATGATAAAAACCCTTATATCTTTAAAGGATCATTATATATGAGGCTCATTCTATTATTGGATGCACTCGAGAGAGTGTTTGGCTGGATGAAGAAAAGGATTGGCTATTTCTCGCTGGATGTAGCCTATTTTTGGTGAACCGCGTTAAATTTGTGTCTCTTTTTTTGCATTGCATTCTTTTTTGTTTTACGTTTTCGCATTATTCATTGCATGATTTTTTATCTCATATTTGGTATAATCCTAACATATTTGACCTAGAAATGCCATTTTTGAATCTTAAACTCGAAAAATGTAATAATAGATTTAATGAGATCCACCAAATATAACTATATGTATGGATATATACACACATTTGTGTATATATCCATCTATATACCTCTACATACAAGTTTAGTACAACTTAACTAAAAATAAAATGTGCATTCATCAAATTTGAACTAAGATAAACTTGAAAACAATGAAAATGAGGAAGATAAATCCTCCCATTGTAGACTCTGTGATATCCTCTTCAACTTAGTTCCTTATCTCAATCCCTTGCTTCCATTGTTGCCTCCCTGTAGCTTGACCTGTGCAAATGGAGGCACTTAGGGTAGAAAATGAAAGATATAGGAATGCATAAGGAAAACTTAGGGAAAATAAGGAACCGTAAGATCTAAGGGAGAGGATTAAATGAATCCTACGGTTGGGATTTAATCATCTTCCTTTAGATATAGGTGAATGAATTTTGTAAAGTATGGGTAAAAACATATATATTAAAACCCTAAAGTATATTGTTGTCAGGTGTGAGGAAAAGTAAAATAGTAAGGGATATTTAATTTAAGTCTTTTAATTGATGTTGTGCATGGGATGTTCATGGGTAATTTATTAAATGGGAGATAATGGGTTTAAAAGGGTAAGTGTTATGGGTGTATGTGAAGGGTAAATAATTAAAAGGGTGGCTTAGGAATTATGTTGCTAGGAAATGAATAATGTTGTGCTAGGAACCTTATTAAGATTAACCTAGGAAATAAATTAAAGTCAACTTTAGCCTTAACGTTAATACTGTGAGATAAATCTTATATGGGTAAGTTTTAATTGATGAAGGTTAAGGATAATTTTAATAAGATTTAATTAAATTTATTATTGATCTAAGTGGGTAATTAAATGAAATTAATTAAGGATTAATTAATTAATTAAATAAAATTAATTCAGGATTAATTAATGGAATGGGAAAAATTAATAAAATAATAGTAACGGGTTAAATAGATTAAATTGTATCAATAAATAGGTAAGTGGTTATTATTGTAATTAAAGGTATCTTAATTGGTTTAATGTTTTTAATGTAATATTTCAAAAAAATGTAACTTTCTAGCTAATTTTTGGTGTGGTTTGACGTGGCGATTTTCGGTGTCACACTTTGGTATCAGAGCCATGGGTTCAACACTTAGACCCTAGGAAAACATGGGAACACAACTGAAAACCTAGTGCAACTAACCTAGAACATTTGAAATTATTTGAAAACTTGAAACATAAAAAACTTAATAAATTGAAACATACCTAGAATGATGGACTAACTTTCATCTTAGTTTGTGCAAGAGGCACGAACCAGATGAAGGTTTCTTACACATAGAGTTAGATGGACCACCCCTGGAGTAGGAAGTTACCACTATATTGTCGTAGATTTTGCTGGACCTTACATGAGTTCAATTTCGTTATACGAGGAGGATCAGTAGATGGGTGACCTAGTCGGCATGATAGTGAGTCATTAAAGGAGACTTGTGGCACTCCACACCATAGTGGGGAGCATAGGGAAGAGATTTATCATGTGGATCCGCATGACATGACTCGGTACATGGAGATAGGGCCACGACACATAGAGATATATCCAAGAGCCCTAGATAGAGGGATGGCCACGAGGAGAGACCCAAGGGCAAAAAAGGCAGACAACAATGGCTAATCTCGAGAGATCCTAAAGCTTCATCCATTCCACTATTCCGGTGATCCAAGATGATTCCAAGAGAGGCTTGGTTGGTTAGCTTGAGTGGATGCTTCAAGCTATGTCCATGCTCTAAAGCAACACGAAGGCTCATATTGTTATCCATTTGTTGAGATACTGGGCTAGTGTTTTATGGAGGAAAGAGGAGCAAGAGCTTCACCTAGATTCAGATTCGGTGACATGGGAGCTCTTTGAGGAGTGTTTTCATATCATGTACATATCCAAGAGGTTTATCTAGTAGTGGATTGATGAGTTACATGATCTGTGATAAGCTAGGATGATAGTTGCGGAGTATGAGAGTAGGTTCTTGGACCTACTTCAATATGTTGATAACATGCAGGATGACCATGTTAGGATTCAAAGGTTCATTAGGGGCCTGAACTTAGACTTGGGAGGGGAATTTCATATACATTTTCCATAGACTTTAGCTAAGGCATGTTGAGAATGCCTATATTGCAGAGGAGAATAGGGGAAGAAGTAAAAGGAATGAGACAAAGGTGAGTGAGTCACATCCAAAAGAGTTACAGGACAATCGATTAAATGGGATGATCCCTACCCCTCGTGGTGGGCATGGATCTGCATAGTATTCTTTCGAGCACCATAGCCATAGAAGCAACATCAGACTTACCCACCTTTCGAGGCCCCCACAGAGATATGATGTTTGAGAGGGTGCGCAGATGGGGCCTCCAATTAGGGGACCCACTAGAACATAAGAGACCATCGAGAGCCAAGTCACCCAAGCATGTCCACAATGCCCACAATAGTCTATAGTAGGATCTTTGGGTTCTATACCACAGACTCCCGCAGGCAAGAATAGTCGTTACTCATTGTATAGGACCAGGAAGTTGTTATGGATGTGGTGTACTTGGGTATCACTAGAGATATTATCCATAGAACCCTAATAACAAGGGTAAAGGACCCATTACATATCTCGGCGGTGGGTGACATGGCTAGGAGCAACATGATTTATGCAAATGTCAAGAACCACCGGAGTAGAGAATCAGGCACAGTGATTGAGACTATATGTAGCATTGGTGGTATTTCTTGATCTATATTGTTTGCTTCAATATCTTTTGATTCATTTATTTCTCCATCCTTAGTAGAGGGATGTAGGCTGGTGGTAGTTAAGTAGGGTCGTAGTTGGGATGTTGAGATAGCTTCTAGAGACAAGATATCAGTGGAATCCTTGGTCAATGAGTGTATAGTTGACCTAGGACCATTCACCATAACCTTGGATCTTCGTATCCTTCCTTTGGGTTCTTATGGAGTCATTTTGGAGTCATCCATCCTAATATATCCCCTGGAGTGCACCATTTATTTTTGTGAAGAAGAAGGATGGATCCTTATGATTATGTATTGACTACGAGAAAATTGAATAAAGTAACGATCAAGAATCGTTACCCCTTTCGTGCATTAATGATTTTTTGATTAAAGGAAGGGGGCTACGCTTTTTTCCAATATTGATCTCAAGTCGAGGTATCATCAATTGAGGATTGCGGAGATGGATATTGATAGGATAACCTTTCGCACTAGATATGGCCATTGAGTTCATAGTTGTGTCATTCGGTCTTACAAATGCCCCCATAGTGTTTATGAGTTTGATGAATGCGGTGTTTAGGAAATTTCTAGACCTCTTCGTGCTCATATTCTGGATTACATATTGATTTTCTCACATACACATGAGGAGCATGAGGTGCACCTTTCTCAGTTTTGTAGTTTCTTAGAGAGTATCACTTTTGGGAACTTGGAGAAGTGTGCATTATTCTAGTTTGAGGTTCAATACTTAGGTCACATTATTTCGAGGAAGGTATCATAGTTGATCCTTCCAATATTGCAATTATCATTGATTGGCCTATGCCAACCAATGTAGCCAAGGTAATGCAGCTTCATGGGATTAGCGAGGGTGTTACAGAGATTTGTGCAAGACTTCTCATGTATTGCTCATCCCATCACTTCCCTTTAATGAAAAAGGAAAAAATTTGTTTGGTTAGACGGATGTGAGTAGGTCTTTAGAATCAAGGAATACCTCACTATAGTGCCTATCCTAGTAGTTGTAGATCCATAGAGGGATTTCTTTGTATGTACATATGCTTCATTGGTAAGGATAGGAGGATTTTTGATGCAGGACGGTTGAGTTGTTACCTTTGAGTCTTGAAAACTCAAGGATTATGAGCTCAATTACCCGACTCATGACATTGATCTTGCGAAGTGGTCCATGCTTTGATTCGGTGGTGACACTTTCTTCCGGGAAAGAAGTTTACACTCAAAACAGATCATATGAGCCTACGGAACCTCTTCACATAGCCCAATCTCAATTCCCATCAACGACGTTGGATGAAAATTTTATGTGAGTATGATATGGAGATTTAGCATGTGAAGGGGAAGGAGAATGTGTTTTTGATTCTTTGATTCGACGAAGACACCTTGTCATAGCTACAGAAGTTGGTAAATATTTGAGGGACATGATCCCGTAACAACTTCCTCAGGATAGGATTTATCTTTCAGCTAGAGAAGAGATTGATTCATGCAGACCCCTTATGGAAAAGTTTGAGAGGATATCTTTGTATTCATATGGGATTCTTCACTACGGGGATGGATTTATGTAACCATACATGGAGGATTGAGACAGATATCTTAGAAAGGTGCATCGTGTGCCTTATTCAAACCCAATCCATGGGTGAAGAAGATACACACTTCAATGAGGTAGCTATTTCATTTGAGGGGTCTCGAGAGGGATATTTACCACTTATATCTCGATGTTTGGAATTTCGAGGGGTCAAGGATGAGTATCAACATCCAGTTGGCCTTATATATCCCAAGTTATCTTGAGTGGAAATGGGACACCATTTTCATGGATTTCATTATAGGGCTACCTACGTCGAGATATCACCACGATGCCATCATGGTCACGAGTGGATAGATTGATGAAAGTGGCTCATTTTTATCTGGTGATGTTGATCAAAGAATACTTGTCAAAGATCATACAAAGAGTCTCGTGTGTGATAGAAGGCCCGGAACCAAGGGCGCGGAAGGATAGGAAGGACCCACACGTGGAAGGCAAGTTCAAATTTCAGGACTTAGCCGATTTTGAGCATGAAGACCTATTTTTAGAAGATGGCATGCGAGAACACACCAATGATGTAGAGACATGTGCACCATGCATTTTCTATCTTTGGAGAATCAAATCAAAGTGTTTTTGCATGGAGACGAGCTGAGAATAGAATTGACACTTCAGTTAACTACAAGAGGACTATAGATAGCACACTTGCATGTGTGGCTATGCTTATAAACGGCGTGTGGCTATCAATAGCATGTGGCCTATTTCTAGAATAGATAAGTAGTGAAGGGCAATTCCCCACCCTATATATATGATGTTAGGTACATAGTAGAAAGAGGGAGGTATGTATGAATGTGAGAGATGTATGTATGTGTAACAAAGAATATACACATATGACTGAATCACTGTATCAGTTCCATACATGCATTGGTATAGATTGACAATATTGTAATGAACTTTGTATTTTACTAATAGATGGAAGATATTGGCTGAATCTAAGTGTCATTCTCTGTGTAGTTGAGTAGTGCATGTTATTAATTCAATCATGATTACTATTTAAACTTGTTCTTTTATAGATCTGAGGGTAGCATGTATTGTAGAATGATGGATTACTTATGAATTTAAATGCTTCTTCCTTCATCATGTTAACATTCACAAAGAACCCTAAAAAGGGACTTCTGGTACCTTTTCACACTTTGGTGAGCACTTAGTCAAGGCTAAGTGATGTGCCAGCATGACTAGGGTGTTATTTGGTAAATTCTAGGCTACATCATTGGTTCCATTGCCGGGACCTCTTTTTAGTTGTTTTCAAGATGGTTCGTGATGAAGATGTATCGGTTAACTCTAGCAAGTATTGAGGAATGGATACATGATCTAGAGGAAGAATATACATGACGGTTCGGAGGGGATTTGATTTTAACGCACGCACTTGGGTAAAAAGAACTGTATGATAGCTTATATGAGACCGTTTTCACTATCTTTCCAGTAGAACTATACGAGTGGCTTATTTCTTATGCATCTCAAAGCAAAATTAGAGGTATCGCACACTTTTATGAACACGGGAAGAATTTCAAGCCCTATGATGTTGATTTGATTTGGACTCATGCGGTGGATACGTGGTTTTGTGGTGTTCTAAAACAGTTATATATTCGGAATAATCAATTTGACGTACTCTTGCCCGAGAGGTAGCTGAATTCCAATTTTTGTGGTATCCAAGAGGAACATATTTGCAAGGTATTCCACTAGCGATCAAGATCTTAATGGTAAATTTGAACCTAGAGAGTAAACCGATGGCTAACTAAACTTTTCCATGTGCGAGGCAGGAACATGTTTGGTTTAAGATGGCAAACCTAGCAACAAAAAGGTAGAGAGAGGAAAGGCAGCTTAAGTATAATGAGGCATGCGAGAGGGAGATAGAGAAGTAGTGTTCCATTGCAGAGAGTATGGCATGGAGGAGAGATATGGATCATGAAGGATTTATAGCTCACGTAGAAGATGTGGAACCATAGCATCAAGAACTCCCCCATCTTGGAAAGCATGATAAAGACCCCCTTGGCCTCACATGGAAGTGTGCCAAAGAGAGACTTCTTGGAATGCGGGCGCACATCTTAATCCACCTAGTGACCTAGCTCTTGCGCTTGATTTTTCATTATCTAGTATGACAAGTAACCAACAAACTAACTTGAGAAGTAGGAGAGTAGGAGTAAGTTAGGGATCAAGTACATCAATGGCGGAGACGGATGGCTTAAATGTATTGGAGGAGCATTCTTAGGTTCATCATCCACACATAATTTGAGCATGAAAAATTTTGGATTCACCTCCGGAAGTGGAAGCTACCTCACGAACCGTATGGTTTCAATATAGTACTACTTTGTCGAGAGCACGATGGGATTACATCTAGGTCCTATTCCAACCGCAAGTGGTAAATAAGGAGGTATAGGTGTTTCTAGTTCGATGGATCTTGTCATTCGGAGGCGAGAGGGAACACAAGAGGTTCTAGATCAAGTGGTCAATTTCTCGCAACAACCACAGAATATCTATATGGAGATGTCTCTTCGTCTCCGAAGTATAGAGGTGTAGAGGATATTACCGAACATGTGCATATGTGTGAAATCTTATGGCGTGCTAAAGGGATCATAGTTGCTTTGAGTGAAAGGAAAGTCAATTCGCCACTACATTATAGAGGGCATGCACACATATGGTATAGGAAATTTGACCCCGATCAAACTTGTGTGGATTTGCGCAAAGCATTGAGAGATGCTTTCTTGAAAGAGTTCCATATCTCTCGAGTTTGATTAGAAGAGTATAAGTGCACTCAAGGATATCAAGCAAGGAACTATTAAGAGAGTGTACATGAGTATGATTCTCATTTTAAGACACTTCTATCTAATTTCTCTTATGATATTCACACGAGTCAACATGCATAGTGGTTCATTGGAGGATTGATTTGCACATTTTAGAAGGAACTATCACTTAAGACATACACTGATCCACGTGAAGCTTTGGAAGCATCTTTTCATGATGAGGTAGTTGGGAGAATTGACACTGGAGTTAGTCCATTTCTAGAAGCACAGATTGCAGCTATGGAAAGCGATTAGACAAGCTATCAAGAAATTCAGCCCATGAAACGTGCTCAAGAATTTGGTGTATAGATTGTGAAGTAGAAGTCACACCAAGGATAGTTTCCCTTACATATCTATACACTCATTCTTTGTTGGAATATGAAATTTTTCATTTGAATCAAGATGCTAGTCATTGTCCTTTGTTATAGTGCATGATAAGGAAGAATGTATCTTGCTTTTGTAAATTTACGACTCCACGAGCCATGATATCGAGGATTGTTGGCTGATTGGTCGATCTAGGATGCTTTATAGACCTTGGGGTATGACGGAAAAGTATAGTAGATAATTCTAAGGGTAAGGATGAGAAACAAGATTAGGGTCATAATCAAATGTGCTATGACAGGAATGAGGGCGTTTTGAAGGAGGTCTTGGAAGGGGACATGGATATCATGGTGGATATGGAGGATGAGGACGAGAGTTCCCTCATGGAACATGTTATACGTATGGATCTCCGATCACTATAGGCATGAATTTCCTCATAATATTACATGTTCTTTTTTTAGAAAGAACCATAGCTATGAAGAGTGCACTCGACTTATATGAGCATCCGAGTAAGCAGCATAAGAAAGAAAACAAAGGTACCGAGATGGTTAGAATCTAGTACATGGTAGAAGATCAAAGTGGATTCCTAAGATAGCGAGAAGGACATGAGGCATTGACATTGAATATTACTACATGTGTGAGAGAGGAATTACACCAGAAGCCTACAATCATCAAGGAGGAGGTTTTGCATGCGAGGTACCCAGATCCTACTCATCAGAAGGAAGTTTACCAGGATACCATGGAAGTACTAAGGAATCTTCAGGGTGAGATATAGTACCATAAAGAAGAAAAAGAAAGCATCGAGAGATATTCCAAAATGATATTGATGATCTATGGGAGGTTTGTAAGATGTTTCACTAGGAGAACATTATTTCACTATTAGGAAGTTGGTTAAAAGGGAACACTCCACATGTAAGTCTTGAGACTAGACGGTAGATTCTCGCATGCAAATATTTACCTAATAGCATTGACTATGAAAAATAAATTACTCGAATGATGTTGTGGATGGGTGGTTGTTGAGTAACATATTGATCGATACAGTGCGGAAGTAAATGTTCTTACATTAGATGCATAGGTACAAATAGGGAGGCCTCCATTGCAGCCATCCTCTAATGTGTTATTTATGGCAAACCGGACTAAGGCCACTCCCATAGGAGTTTTGAAAGATGCATATATAACTATACAAGGGGCCAAGTTCACTTTGGAGATTTTGAGGTATTAGCACTTGCGTAAGTAAATAATTTTCAATCCCTTCTTGGATTCCCTTGGTGTTATGCAAATAATGTTGACTTGAGATTCAATAAGGGGTATATCAACTTTGAAAACAAGGAGGAAAGGGTTGTGATACCTTTGACAGATGGAAATTCTACACCATATGTTGAACCTCTAAGTGAGGATGATTTAAACAGAGTCTATGTACGCGCATTATTCAGACCCATAGGTTAATGACCCATCAAAAGAAGGCATCCTACAGTGGGAGGATTCTTATTCTATTAGTGATACTACAAGTATTTCTTGCAACAATTGGGCTCATGGTACATATGAATTAGTAGGACACGAGGTTAAAAGTGTGGTTATTTACAAGAATGGACTTCATTCGATTCAATGGATAGGTAGCAGCAAGTACCTTGGTATACAGGACGAGAAGATCTTCCTACATTTTTAAGGCCATGGAAACACAATGGACGGATCAAATTAAAAGGAGAGATATGTTAGTATATACACTAGCATAGGATAGGAACACACCTTTGGTGGGTAGTCACAGAGATAATCTTATAAAGCTGGGAAGAGATTGGAGTCACTTTGTCTACTAGGCATATAAGGAACAATGCACCTATGCAAATTGCACTTATCATGGTGATCAACCTATTCGAGAATGAAACTCGGTAGTGGGAGACTGTGGACTGGCAGGACGGGAAGCATTACCACCTTCACTATGGGTGCATAGATTTTATTCTATGCTAAAAGGATGCATATGTGCTTGGTATGTATATGCAAGACTACATCAAGAAACCGGGAAGCTGGCAAAATTTGGATCAGCAGGAATGATCAGTAATTTTGACTAATTCTCGACTAAACCTCTGGAGCAGAGGCATTAAAATTTATCAAGTGCTTAACTATGGGAGATAGTGCAAAATCAGAAGAGCATATATAGGAATTATTTGATGAGGTAGAGTTTAGAGCATGTTTTGAAAAGGAAGAAGAAATGGACTCCATACTACTTGAATGCGCTTGCCTTAAGAAAGAGAAAGGAAAGATGGTTTATGTTGTGGATGATGAGGAAGTTGAGAACCTGGATATTGAACATTCACATGGGGTGCGCGAGGTCTTGGACATTGCAGACAAGGATACGTGCACCTACCACAAACCCATGAAGACAAAGAAGGTGAATATAGGTTCGGAGGCTGAGCCTTAAGAGGCCATAATTAGAGATTACCGGTCAGTTCAAGGTGAGCCTTAAGAGGCCATAAGAATTTGAGCCTTGAGAGGTTACAAAAATCATCGACTTACTCGGGGATTATCAAGACTTATTCCTCTTGAGGACATCATTAACTTAAAGGCATGCATGAATCACTTGGGGAAATGAATATCAAACTTAATGATGGTGCTAGCCAATTAGAAAGAGACCATACAAAATGAATCCTAATTTGCATGAAAAGGTACAAGAAGAAATTGATAAAATGTTGAAATCTAAAATTATCAAGCCCCTTGATGAGTCGAATGGTTTAGCCCAATGATAATCAGTATTAAGAAGGATGGATTGATTAGGATATGTGTGGACTAAAGGGAGCTTAATGTTGCATGCGTTATAGATCCATTCCCTACACCATACACCGAGGAAATACTAGGAGTTGTAGGGTGTGAAATATATCTCTTCATAGCAGATTTTTCGGGATATCATTAGGTTAGGATTGCCCTGGAGGATCAAGAAAAGACAACATTTACTACGAATGGGGAAATTTTTCCTATACCGTGATTCCCTTTGGATTGAAAAATGTGTCTATTGTATTCTCATGCATAGTTATTCAGCATTTAAGGATTTTATTCACAACTTCTTACATGTCTACCTAGATGATTGGATAGTATATGGGCTTGTGAAAGATCATTGTGACAATTTGCGCTTAATGTTTGAACGATGCAAAAATTGAGTATCTCTTTGAACATCAAGAAGTGCATATTTTCTACGCCATTTGGGATCTTTGCTAGGACATATAATCTGCAAGGAAGGTTTCTAACTTTGATCCAGCCAAGGATTTAATCATTTTAGGCCTAGAAGTGCCTACCGGTCAGAGTGAGGTGCTCAAATTTTTAGTTCATACAAGATATTATAGAAAATTCATAAAAGGTATGCCAAAATTGTTACACCCTTGGAAGAACTATTGAAGGGGAAAGATACATTTTATTGGGAGAACCGCAGATGAGTGCGCGTTTGAGATATTAAAAGAGACTTACTACTATGCCCATTTTGCATTTTCCTCATGGGATAAACCATTTCATGTGCATGTGGATGCTTCTAAAGTATGGCCCTTTGGCATTGTGTTAGCTCAACCTAGTGAAGGTATTATAGATCATCCAATTTGTTTTGCTAGTAGGAAGCTGACTCTTGCTAAATGAAATTATACAACTACAGAGCACGAAGCTTTGTCAATGATCTATGCATTGTACAAGTTTTGATAGTACTTATTAGCAACACCATTTTTGTTTTATACAAATCACATGGAATTAAAGTACTTGGTAAACAAGCCCATCTTATAGGGGTGCATATGTAGATGGGTGCTCCTATTTCAAGAGTTTGACTTCACAGTTGTGGTGAAGCCAGGGAAAAGCAATTCTAGACCAGATCATTTATCTAGAATCAATTTAGGAGAGGATGCACAGACAATTGAAGAGACAATGTCGGATGCACAATTATATAGGTTACAACACATGCCCATGGAATTAGAAGACATTGTTGTCTTTCTACGAATAGGTATGACACTAGAAGGAATGAAAGCATTAGAAAATAAGCAGCTTGTTATATGCGTGGCACCATTTATGTTAATCAGTGGTGACCTCTACAAGCTAGGAAGAGATGAAGTATTACATCATTGTGTATTAGAGCATGAGCATAAGGATATCATGGAAGAAGCTCATGGTGGTATTGTAGGAGGCCATTATGTAGGTGATGCGACTACCTAGAAGATCCTACTTCCTGAATTATGGTGGGAGACATTGTGTAAGGATTCAGAAAAGAATATTATAAGGCGTGTGATCATTGTCAACACCTAGGAAAACTAAGGAAAATAGATGAGATGCCTTTGAGACCAATTACTAGTCTTGAACCACTTGAGAAATGGGCCATTGATTTTTATGACCTATTTCACCATCCACGCATAAGATTAGATCACGCTATATCATTACTTGCACATATTATCTCACGCGGTGGGCAAAAGCTAAAGCACCTACCAAGGACCTGGGTATTCTAAGCTACAACAACTAGGTTTCTATGGGAGAATGTTCTAATAAAATATGGATGTCCCTTAAGCTTGAAAAGTGGTCGAGGCACACAATTTTTGAATGATACAATCAAGATCCTATTAGATGAGTTTATGGTTGCACACCATAAAACTACGCCTTATCATCCTCAAGAAAATGGAATTGTTGAGGCCTTCAACAAGATTTTAAGCCAAAATTCAACAAAAAATTGTGATGTTGGAAGAAAGGATTGGGATGACAAAGTGTCGGCTATTCTTTGGGCATATAGAACAACTTACAAGATATTGAACAAAGCCACAACATTTCAGTTGGTGTTTGGTGTGGAAGTTGTTCTCCCTATAGAATTTATGTTACCTTTTGTGCATTGTGCATGCTAGAGGTATAGCTGATGAACATGCTTTAAAAGAGTGAATCAAGAAGATGATTCAATTTGGATGAGCGATGAGCCATAGCACAATGGATTCGAAGCAGAAAAGGCCGGGAAGAAGGCATGGCATGACAAAAACATAAGGGATAAGAAGTTTAAGATTGGAAAAATGGTACTTGTATAATGGAAAAGTGACATGTAAGCATGGGAATCTACAAGTACCTCTTCCTCATACCTGACCTCCCGAGGTCGTGTCGAGATAGCTGGTGAATGTTGAATGTGAATAGATACAGACAAGCTAATTGGGTAAACTTATATACTCAATACGCAATAATGGAATCCGTGAATCAGGCGAAGAAGGCCCTCCTAACCTAAATTGGTGTAATGGTTCATTCAGATATAATGGTTGTTTGGAGGCTCCAATCAATGTCGAGCTCTGCCGAGATCCTGTTTCTTGGTTGTTGGATACGTGGGAAGTGACTTGTGGGAGCTTCATATATATCTCCAGACAAGGTCATGAAAATGGTGACAGGAGGTTTAGTGGATTTGTAGTGAACTATGGGTGGTTTTTGGTCTAGCCTATAAAATATTAGATTGATTGGGTTTTATATTTAATATGGAAAGCGTGTGATGATTTTTGGCGGGAGTGGTGAGGATCTAAATACCAGCATTCATAAGCCGGTGTCAATACTTAACTGATTTGTAGGCCCGTTGGGTTGTGGGACTTGGGGATCACAACCATGAGTTCATGGTTGTGGACCTATTATGGTCATGTGAAGAATCAATCCCTTCTCCCAAATATCCAGTAATCGTATGCCTTTTTAGCCTCTATGTTTAGAACTAGAAGTTGTATGATTTTCTTGGAGTACCTAACAGGTGTTCTGGAAACTTGAATACGTAAGCTAGTGTCTATGTCGACGAGGAGGTCTCCCGCGTTAGGCTGTGGAACCAAAGGATCGTAACCAAATGTTTTCTCTCGTTTGAATCCTTGCACAGATCATTCAGATGTTTTATCAAGGCAATCTATAGTTTGGATGGTTTGACCAAAATGTGTAAGCTTTTTCATCTTCGATGTTTAATCCTCTTAGTTGCTCACTAATTGCTTGTAAGTTTGTTGTTTCTCGAAAGACCTGTATCCTAAGGTCTTGATCTATATCAGCTAATGTCATGGGTAGATTTGGTTGAGGCACTATGGGTTCAAATATATACTCTCTAGGCTCTCTAGGTCCCGTGATTGTCATACAAAATGATTCAACTTTTAACTAACTTTAATAAATTGATTATGAAAGGAGTATTTACACTATGCAAGCATTCTTCTATTTTTGTATTTTCAATGATGTATTTCAATGAAATTAAAGAGCAGCTACTCTAGTATATTTATAAAATGGACAACTAATCTAGTAACAGAATAGAAACAAGCAAGGTAGCCTGGTATGGCTATTTGCCTGTGTAGTTGTGATTTTATCCTAAATATCTAAGCAACTAAATATATTAAATTGAAAGGCTCTTGATCCTACCTCAGAAGTGAGGAATGAATCACAATTTCTCAGAAAATATCAATCCCCACAGCTTCCTTGGTGATATCGAGAGCGAAATTTTAACTGAAATGAAATAATTCACTACTCTATTTGATATGTTGTAACTAGAACTTTGATAGCTCAAACCTGGCATTTACAAAATAGTGGTAAATCTAGTTGTGTGTGATTTCATCCCCTTAGTGTGATCTCCTCATTCCTTCGTGTCCTCATGAATCTAGAAAGTTTGTATATGATAGTGTCAATAGAAATGACATTCGAACAATGGAATCTTTATATATAGACCGAATAAAATGTGAGTAGGAGAGGGATAGTGCAAGTGAATAGAGCTTGACTATGTGATTCCTAGCGAGATTTATTTGTGATAATACAAAACAAGTGTCCGAGATTTTAGAATCTATCCTTGTGACAAAACAAAACCTACAACTTTAATGGATTCTAGTCTAGAAATGAAGCTATTCTATGCTAAACCGATTGTATGAAGCAACAATGGAACAAGACTAAAAAAGAAGATTATA
>CM031237.1:16791933-16921933 GCA_018340775.1 Taxus wallichiana var. yunnanensis
CCATATAACCATTAAAACCTCAATAAAGCCTACTCCAGTCACCCAATAAATCATCTCAACCCCAAAGTCCTTTGTGTAATCACAAAGGCAACCACAACTTGATTCGTGATATTTCGGATCTCACTCAGTATGTATTGGCACCATTACTACACCTAACCACCATCGGTCACCCACCGACACCGATCTTTGTATTTTCCCACACGGCCTAGAACGTAGACCTACCCACCAAATTTCATCTTAACCTCATTGACTGATCTTTATCCATGACCTCTGTCAAACCCTGCAGAACCCAGAACCAATTGTTTGACCTTTGGATTCTATTCTAGCTTAACTTTGTTAGATTAGATCTATTTCTTATTGTGTTTTTAAGTGAGATACCTAAATCATTTCAAAATATAATAGGATTTACTTTTTTTACAACATTAAATTGTTAAAAACAATGGATTGATAGCCATCTAGGAAGTATCACACTTCTGGATCTAGCATACGTTAGGCGATTCACTACCCATATTGTTTAATTCCTTTTATTGGTCTTTCTTTACATTTTAGGTAGTTCCTCCTAGCCAAAGGAAGCTCTCATGATCAGTTATAGATTCGGAAGTCATACGTGTCTGACATCCCATCAACCAACATTTGAATAGGTATTCCTCCTATGCCCATTACCCTATCTGTTTCATCAACGCTTCAAAGAAATGATCTAAGAATTAGGTGAAACATTTTGGCATGCCCGTGGGACCCATCCAGGGTTCCTTGCATTTCATTCATTCCTAGGAAAAAAATTGTGTGTTTTTTCCTTTCTGAAAAGTGTACACACTAATTTTCTTCCTTGGTAATCCACCTCTTCTTTCTATTTTCTCTAAAGGAAACTTTTCTTTTGGTGTAATTAAAAAGAACCATTTCTTCATGTTTTCTACATTGTAGTGAAAGAGCATCCCTCTTCCTCTTCATCTTATTGTGTCATCCAATTTCACATTTTTGATTTGGGTTTAAAAATAAGTGCATTCCATTCTATTTATTGCATTAGCTCACATTAATTGAGGGTAACCTATATGCTGGAAGTCATGCCCAGCTGATGGTTGACAAACAAATCGTAGAAAAGCACTTCTATCCTTTTCTCTTTCTCTAAGTCTTACCAAACCACACAAAAATTCAAAATACATACATTCTTAAACAACATCCTACCTGGAAGAAGTTTTAGGTGATCACATGATCATGGACGGTGGGCACCCATCTCATTGCTCTTTCGAGTCATACTTGAAAGCGAAGCCCACCCCACCATAACATACAGAAACCTCACCTTTTAGATCTCCTTCTTTGTAGAAGCCATCCTCACCAAAAAATCTATTTCACAATTCATGTGTCAGTCCCTAAATAGCATAAGCTAAACAAACATAATAGAAAAGGCACTCCTAGGATCACATTTTCTTAGTGTTTTTGCTTGGCTTGCATTTTGAGGTGAGAGATCACGTTAGTCACTTTTTTTTCATCCTTGCATGATCCTCATCATAGCTTGTGTATTATAGCTTCAACTAAGTGTGCCTGGGCCATATCATCATCATTCTTTGAATTATGGGTCTAATTCTACATTAGATTTTAATTCACAACCACTTTCTTTCATCACTGTTTCAATTTCATAGTAACGTGTCCATTGGTTACCTCTGACCACCATCAGTTATACCCAACCGACATCGGTTCCAAGTCCTTTTGCTAACCTACTCAAAAGGACATTTTACTTCACTTTCTTCCACTTTTCACAGTCCCTATCACTATCATTATTCCCATTGGCATTTAAAACATCTTGATTTGGCATACATCGATTTTACCTTTACGCCTCATTGTTTACTCATTATCATTTTCTCTAGTAACTAGCGGGTTACCCCGACCGGCGTTGGTTTTCCTAACATCGGTTAGCCTATTTCACATTCCAGCCACCATTTGGTACTTAATCCACTTTTTGTCACTAGATTCACCTATTCCTATTGTTCTTGTGTCATTTACAGAGAAGTAGCCCTACCTGATCAGTATTGGTTCACATGGTGCTGACCCGAAGACAAGAAAGCGCACTCATATTTCATGCTAGTTGTCAACCACTCCCACCTAGTCCTTCACCACCTTCCATTTTATCACCAGCCATGGATCCCATCCAACCTATTACTATCACTACTAGAGATGAGGAGTTCACACGACTCCTTGACCAAAACCCTACCGCCTTGTAGTTTTACCTTTCCCACTCATCCACTCGAGATGCCTCGGGTCAATTGATATATGACATGCCCGTATCTATCCCCCGACTCTCGTACCCACTCCCACATCAGGCCCCATCTAGCTCCATGTTTCCCACATCCACCTTACCCCCAGTCGTTTCGTAGTTAGGTCCTATACCCGTTATGACTATTGTTTCTACCTCTATGGCACCCGTTACATCCACCATACCCTCGATGACTACCCCAAACACAACCTCATCCACCCCTAATGTCTCACACATACCTGTAGCTACATTACCACCTCCATTGTTGGTGACCCCTACCCCATTTCAAATGTGGTTATTTCTATTTCACATCATTAGCCCCTATTTCCACTAAGGTTACCATGACCCTTCCACCCCATATACATACTATCAACAACCTCCCATTTCATCCATTATAAATTAAGGTATGTACCCCTATTGTTTGCTACCTTCTTCTCCACCACCCTACATGGCATCCCCATACACTGGAGTGCCACCCCCATTATATGCCCAAAACCAACCCTCTCATGCTACGGGAGGCATCCAATCATCACAACCCACCAATGACCTAATTAAAATGATGTTGGACAAGATGAAAACATTGGAGGCATTGGTTTCCGGCTCCCACAACACTCTCACCTATGACGAGATTTATAATGAGCCTATTCACCCATCCATTCCTATCTGTTCATACCCTGTGCATTGGGAAATGCCTAAATTCAATTGTTTTAATAGTAAAGAAGACCCACAGAATTTTACGGTCATTCAAACATGGGTGTTATCTGATCACTCATGATGATGCCTTGCTTTTGAGAACCTTTCCCATGTCCCTCATTGGACCTGCATTAGATTGGTATAGTGGGTTACCTAAACACTCTATATTCTCATTCAATCAGGTAGCCCAAGCCTTCTTGGATCATTTCTCTATCAATATCATCGTAAGAAGGTTACCATGATTGATCTATATTCCACATCAATATGAGGATGAATCTATCATATATTTTCGTCACTCGTTGATCAATCAACTTACCTTCCAACTACCATAAAATGAACTCATCGATCTCTTCACATTGTGCTAGACATATTTCACCCTTACAGGTCCAAACCTTCTGAACATTCGATGAGGCATTCACTATGGCACAAAGTTAGAGATTCGGGCCATCGAAGAGAAGAAAATCTAATTACGCAATAAGAATTTGGCATTCAAGTTGAATGATACCTCTTCTTCTTCCAAACCACAAACCAATTATTCAAAATCTAAGGGCACCGCTAATGTAGTGGTACTCAAGGCCGGCCCAACTCATCCATCAAATCAGGCTACACCCTCATCTAATCTCTCACCTGTCCAGACTTTTCAATTCAAATGAGAGTAGCAAAAATATACCCCAATTGGGGAACCTTACTCTTCTGTCTTAGAAAAGCTTATCAAATCCGGATCCATCACCCTTCCACCTATAAAACCACACACTGGTTTTGACCCTGCTCACCCCATGCCTGCATGGTATAAAGAACATGATTTCTGTAACTATCATCAGTAAAGGGTCATAGTGATAACAACTGCATCACTTTCAAAAATATTGTCCAAGAAATGCTCGAGAAAGGTGAGTTAACTATGGATAATCCCAATGCCACCCCCAACCAAAATCTAAAAATCTTCAAAAAACCATTTCCCAACCATGCCCCTTCATCCAATCAAACCGGTGAGACATCAACTCATGATACCCATACCCATGAGGTTCATGCTATCTTTAATGAGGTACTTGTTACCTCCCAATTACCCCATATTCCTTCCATAGAGGAGATCCTAACCCAAAATCCTCCTTCCGCATTGGAACCAACCTCCCCTGTTCCTTTACCAACAAAGGACCACCTTTCATCTCCTTCATCACCTACAGAGGGTCTTCCACTAACGTTGAGACCATCTCACCCCTGGCTTTACCACTTAGAGAACCTTTACCTACAGTACCTCCTCCACCCATAGAGGAGCACCCATTATCTCCTCCACCCATAGAGGAGCACCCATTATCTCCTCCACCCATAGAGGAGTGACCCATATGTTCCTCCACTTATAGAGGAGCTCCCATCATCTCCTCCACCTATCATAGACCCAGTTGAGATATCTTTTCCTCTTGGTGAGCATTCTCCATCAGCTACCCAGAACCTACGAGACCTACTTTTGGCTCTCTTACCCACAAGTGAAGCTAGCCAATTCCCATCTCTAAGACACATTTTATGGGAATTTCCATTAGGTCCTCACTAACTCCACCTACAGATGTTCCATTCTCATGTTTAGCCGATCATTTAGATTATGTGGATAGGGCTTTACTATGGGGGCGCCTCTTACTCCCCGTCTCAACATAGATGCAAGATCCCTCACTGATACCTCCACTATCTACCCAAACACATTTTGACCAATCAAACCAAACACAACCACCTCTATTGCAACCCCTTCCATGATACATGTTAGCACTCAAACCACACCCTTACCCATAACCCGACCTACATCTAAACCCAAACCCACACCTACAATATTTGCCTCAACTAAACCTATTACCACTTTAGGGGTCACCTCGACCACCAGCCTTACTCATCCACCTATTAAAATGGATTTAGCTACATCCTCCAATGTCAATACCACACCTACTCTAACACCCAAACCAAAGAAACAAACTCATCGACCTCATACCCCAACCACACCAATCACACCCGCACTTGTCCGTCTATCTTAAGACCTCAACTTCCCAACATGGTCAAGCAACCTTCACCCATCCATAAACCAATAACACAACAACCCATTCCTTCCTCACAAACCTCTAACCTACCCAGGCACACAACATGACTTACACCCACACCTGTAGTCTCTTTACCACCAATACCTCCAATACCCTCAGCTATTGCTTCACTACCCACTACACTTTAATCATTATCCCTCACACCCCAGCCACGACCACGCCATCTACCTTCACAACACCCCTATTATCCCCGTGGGTAACTCACCCTCTTCCTCCATCTGCTTTTCCTTCTAGACCTCATACACCCACATCACCTTTACCCAAGAAAGTGCAACCCAAAAACAAAACCCCACTACCCCACAATAAGGTAGTCAAAACAACCACACACCCTCCTACCCATCCATCTATTTACCCATACCCAAAAAACACAACCATACCTAAAACCACACCGACACCTAAACCCATAACTCAACCCATTCCTACTCTTCCAAAAATACTTCCTCGACAATCAACCACACCTACACCCAAACCCACGTTCACTTCCCATTGTGATCCACTAGCGGGGTCCTATGTCAAAATTTTAACCAACCTCCTCAAGACTTCTTTATCACATTACCGCCACTCCGACCTTACGACCCCCTCAAACCCAAGCCAAAAGGGTTTAATGATACTAAAAAATTTCATACCATCATGTGTGCTAGGGCACATGTGGAGAACTTCAAGGCCTTGAAAACCATCCTTATCCAATTATGTCTACCATAAACCAACTTTGACGATGAGGATCCTGCTACACCAACACCCATTCCCACACTACCCACTCAACAACCACAACCTCCACCCTCACAACTCCTAGAGCCACACCCAAGATTTGAAATTAACATGGTTCACATCAGAGAGCTTGCCATGCCACCACCCCAATGTCGTTGCACCCAGCTCACCTCACAAGGCTTTTCTCCTCTAGTAGGTTTTTTCCCTTCATGTCATTACACCACTCACCCTACACCTTCTCCATTTTCCAACTCCCCTCAAATCAACATGATACATGTCACTACACGTGCGTAGAAGGGTAAAGAAAAGGCAACTGACCTACCAACCAATCCTATACCCAACATACCATCTACACCCATACCTAAAATAACTATATGTGGCCCCACGTACCCCATCTCTAATGGTGTCACACATCGCACCATGCTCAAACAATTACACCAATCTCCCCTCAAAATTTCCTTATATGACCTCATCCAAACCTCGGAATCCCATCGTCAAGCTCTCATGGAGGTTCTTGATCTATTGACATTTTACCCAATGACCCTACACCAGTAGCCTCCATTATCACACCCCATCATGTAGCCTCTCTCACCAAATTACCACCTTCATCTTCACCCCATCTTGTTCACCAAGTGGCCTCCCTTAGCTTCTCAGAGGAGGAGATCGTGCCACACCAAAATGATGACTCGGACCCAGCCCTCTTCATCTCCATCCACATTGATGACATATGGGTATGCCATGTGATGATTAATGGAGGTGATAGCATTAACATCATTTCATCCCATGCATTTGATCAAATGTGCATACTTGATAATTACATGGATAAACATCCGGTCATGTTGTGTTCATTTAACGATGCTATCACCTCCACACTAGGCAAACACTATCATCCTCCATGTTCTCGTGGGCCCCTGCACTATTCTTCGAATTGTTTTACATTTTGGAGGGGAATTCCAATATAACTTGTTACTTGGTAGACCACGGATCCACGTGTCATGGGTTACGTTCCTTCCACTTTGCATCGTTGTGTAAAGTTTGAACACAAAGGACACACTTATACCATTTCAGCTGACCCATCACCTTTCAAAACATGCAACATGCTTTACCAACCAATGATGTGCTCACTACCATACCTCTGCACCAATTTTTCTACCTCACTGACCACTACCACTCCATTCACCTACACCTCCACCTACCATTAGCTTCCTAATCTATTAACTTTCACCTCACATCGACACATCATCCATTCCTACCTACTTCTTTATAACCTCCATCCCTTGGGTGTTTTTAACCTCACTCTGGGGAGTACCACCTATATAGTGTCAACACATTCCTTACTCCACAAGAGTATGGAATCCTTCACCAACACCCTCATTATGATCACCGTATAGGAGAATGCCTCCTTTATGGTCCTCCTCATCTTCGTACTAGTCTCACCTATGGGGGACTTGATACTACCACTTACACACCTAAACCACCATCACAAACCCACCCATTTTCCGCTGAACTTCCAATCACTTACCAATCATCGTTTCACCCACACCTTCTGCACCATATGCATGGAAGGGTTTGGTTTTGGATTTTACGAGCAAGGCCACCATTCTCGTTATTCCATGTACCACCCAAACATAATGACCGTATAGTGGTATCGGCTTCCCGAACCTCCTACCGAGATAGGCCCGCATTAAACTCATTGAGGACCCTAGCCCTTCTCCACCTTCACCCGCTCCAATTTCATCACCACCCTCTCTCGATGGAGTTGATGGATCTTGAATCTATCCCTCCTTGTCAAAAAAAAATTTCATAAACACCATTTCCTTAGCAGCCTTTGACTTATCAATGTAAGGCGAGGCCCCTTCACTCTTCCATCCTATATCATGAGAATTATTGATGACAACACACCCATAATTCACGTCATTCAATGTTAGGATGATGAATCCATACTCACCTACCTTGGTTAAAAGAATGACCATATATTCATCGATCGTTACCCTTTGAGATCACGAAACCATATTGAATGAATTGACTATCAAGATCAACATTCATACTCGGACAACCCGCACATCCTAAAAGATCGAGTGGAATATTTAGATCTCTTGCTGAACAAGAAGCCATCACTTCTTTCCTCGAGATCATAACCATGCTTTCACTTGGTCTTATGTAGACATGCCGATATTGACCCCACCATAGTGGTCCACAATATCATAACCGTTCCCTTGCCAAACCTATCAAATAAAAGCTTAGGAAAATACACCCTCTCATTGGTCTTCTCGTCAAAAAAAACTTCACACCTTCTTTCCATGTCCTTCATCTTACCCATTGATTATCCTCATTGGATTTCTAACATTGTTCTGTTACTTAAAGCAATAGAAACTATTTACATGGACTTCCGTGACCTTAATCTAGCCTAAAAAAGATGACTTTCCCTTGCCCATATTGATCAACTGGTTGACCTCACCACTAGTCATGAGATCTTATCACTCATGGATTAATTCTCGGAGTTATAACCAAATTTTTCTTGCCTCCTTACAAAAATCACAATTAAGCTCTATGGAATAGATTCTGAAAAATAAGATCAACACTAAGATCGCACTTCATCACCCCTTGGGGTACCTTTTACTATCAAGTCATTCCCTTTGGCCTTAAAAACTTGGTGCCACATATCAATCATGTTATGACTTATATCTTCCATGATATCATGCACGCATATTATAAGATTACGTGGATGATCTCGTCTAAATCTAAACATCGCTCTCAGCACCTCACCATCCTCAAAACCATCTTTGATCGCCTCATTTAAGTATTGCATCCACCTTTAGCCAAAGAAGTGTGTGTTTACAGTTCTCTTAGGAAATCTCCTAGGATTTATTGTTTCCCTTCATGGTATAGTAATTGACCCACTTAAAGTCAAGGCCATCCTCAAATTTCCCAAGTCCACCTTCTAACCTTCACCAACTCCGTAGCTTTGCAAGGTAAATTACGATCCATTCGTCATTTCATTTCACAATTATTTGATCGGTGTCATCCATTTCATCATCTACTTAGGAAGGATGTCTCATTTAAATGGGATGATGACTATCACACAAAGCTTTGAGGCCCTAAAACAATACCTTCTATAACCACCTAAAGATTATCAACCTTTTTACCTATACATATCCATTACTACATCATTCCTTGGGAGCCATGCTCGCTCATCGCGATGAACAACATAGGGAGTAGGTGGTTTATTACATAAGCCATACTCTTTTGGACTATGAAACCCAATACAACCATCCCAAAAAACTTTTCTTAGCATCGATCCTTTCATTGCTCACCAAACTCATCCATTACCTACTCAACCACAAAACCTATGTCATGACCATCTACCCCCTTACACTTCATATACGCCAAACCTTATCAAAATTAGACTTGTGTCGAACGATGGCTTATTATTTTAGCTGATCTTGACCTCAAATTTATTCATCAAAAGTCCATCAAGATCCAAAATGATCCTATGCTGACCACATTGGCCATCTTGCCTAAACCAACCTAACTCCATCATGCCTAACTCACCTAATTTCAATCTACATTAAAGTAACAAATCCATATCTCATCTAACACAAGCCATAAACCAATGTCTCATAAACACATCAACACATCACAAAATACCATGTATCTCATCATATAAATCAATAAATGTGTGTCTCAATATACATGTCTACCTCATCATGTCTATCATCTCAAAAATGTCGGCATGCAGATGGTCTCATATTTACAAAAAGAATGAATGAATCACATACAAAATCTCTTGGCACACACGCTGGTATATGCTCAAAATATACAAAATCACTCATACATCCTCACTGTCTTTGGCATGCAGGCTGGTATGGGATCAAAAATACAACTATCTTCGGCATGCAGTGACATATATATCAAAAAATCACTAGTATACATCAAAAATTAGGTGACCGCATATCAGACATCTTGTCGGATGTCCTCCATCTTTGTGTCACATGCACCCTCGGCCTCCTGTGTCCCTGCTTAGCACCTCACCTAGCGTTGGTCACCGTGCACTGGTGGCCTCTCCCTGATCGGGCCTCGAGCTCGCTAACCTCCTGTGCTCTCCACACTATGTGTGTGGGATCTCGTCCTCTCACTAGATGCCTGTTGTGCCCTATACTCTTCATAAGAGAGGAAGTCTATCTCGCCACCATGAGCTGGTCCTATAATATCTCACCTCACCTAGGGCATCTCGTAACCTAGATACAGGCATGGTATGTGGTGGTCCCATAGGTCTCGGCCCTTGTACTGCCTGCACATATCGACTTGTCTATGACCTACCTACCCCTGTGTCATGAACTAGGACTATGCCTGTGCCTATGGTGGTGCCCCTACCCTTGTTCTGTATCTAGGCCTATAAGGACCCAATCTGTGCAGGTTGTGGCCAACTAGCCCTGTAAACCTACCACCTAAGCTAGTAAGGCTATCACTTGACCATCTCTATCTCCATCTCCTCCATCTCCTCCATCCTCTCCCTCTACCATCTGGGCCTCTGACTAGCCACCTATACTCGTAGCTCTACTACCTCTACCTCTGACCCCTCTAGCTATGTCTACAGTATACCTATCTAGGTAATTAACATCGCTACCTACCCCTGTAGGGCATCTCTCTGCCGTAAATGGTAACTAAGTCCTGGCTTTACCCGGTCAGGTGGTATGGCTCATAATTGAGTCACCCACCACTACCTATACCTATCTATACATCTGGCATCATCTATCCACTAAACTGGCTTCTCCTCCTCCCCTTTAGGTAGTGTAGGCTATGCTAGAGGTAGAGGCCTCTCCACGTCATCTCTTTGATACTGTGGGAAGGATGGAGGAATATCCTGTACAAGCTTGAACTACCATCAGACCCTGTTTACCGGGATCATCTCATCCTCCCAAAGCATGGCGACCACCATCCACCTCTCTATCTGGAGCTCCAGCTAGCTCCTCATGCATGTGCCTATATGAGGGGAATCCCACATATGGCCTCCGGATAATGTCCACTCCACTCGACAACCACTCCAACAACTACCGAAAATGGGCCACATCATATGTCGGCCTATCCGATCTCCATTCTCCTACAACTAGTACCCATCTCCTGTATCCCACCCACATATCTTACTGGGAATGCATCTACTCGGAGAATCCTATAGGTCGAACACAGACTATGTGCTTGTAGGCCCAGTAGTGTAGTATAAATGTACAACACAGGCTAAACCTACGTAACCACCCATATGCCCACAGCTCTCGATATAGCTACACCAAGAATGTTGGTGCCCAGGAAAACTGGGTCTCCTCTACCATCATATTGTGGAGCACCCCCATTAGTGATTAGGAAAATCATCCACCCTCTACATCTGTAGTGCATAGCAGCACACTACCTCCATCAATAGAACCACTAACCTCGTCTCATCCGAATGGGCTAGGTACATCTCACCATAGCTAAAACTAGCACTATGGAATCTTAGATATGCCATCCCCTCACCAAAATTATCCCGATCAGCTCCTCTAAGGCCTCGGAAGAGATAGAGTAAACTTGGGTACCAATATGGGTAGCCAAAAAATTTCCAAAACATCCTCTAGGGTGATAGTCATCTCACCCATTGGAAGGTGGAACATGTTGGTCGTGGAGTCCCATCTATCGATGAGCGTGACCATCAAGCTGGGTTGCCAAACAACATGTTGGTAGTGCCTTTCCCACTCAAGCCAACTTCCTCCACCATTGCAGCTCCAAAGGGGTTGCTAAGCCATGTAACGTCACCAAAAAGGTGGAACCCTATCTCGCATGTGTAACTGTGCTCTCCCCTACATCCAATCCAAGCACGACATTAATCATGACCATATTCACCAATTATCATTACCCTCCACCCTATTTTTACCCTACCCATCTCAACTACCTAACCTACATCACTTTTGCACCCTTGTGCCTAAAAGCTGACCAGTACCAGTTTATTCTAACTAACTTCGATCACCTTTAAACCGACATCGGTCACCTATTTAGTGACTACTCTGGTTCATCTTTACCAACCACGGTTACCACTTAACCGACATCGGTCACCTATTTGGTGACCAATCCTGGTTCTACCTAATGATGCCAGCCAAGCTTGATCGATGTCAGTCACTATCATGGAAAAAATTCTATGACTTCCCAAACCCCCTTTTTAAAAACTCTCCCACCTCCCCTTTTACCCCACCTACAATGACCTACACTACCCCAATACCCCTACCCACCCCACCTATACAATTTACTACCCTCCCCCCCCTCTTTTTGCCGTTATTCCCCCATACCCACATTTTATTTTTAACCACCCAAAAAACAAAACCCACAAAACCCTACAAATGAAAATAACCAAAACCTCTAATCTAGTTAATCAACAATATAGAGTTAGGTCACTTACCTCGTCACACTACTACCATCTCGGCGGCATGTCGCCACCGTGTCGGTGGCCCACCCGATCCCTCTCTAGCCTCTGCCATCACCAAATAACTACTCTCAACCTCGACCAATCAACTCTCTCACCCCCGATCCTTTGGACCCAGCTACTCACTAACCCAACCCTCATCAAATCAAACTGCTAGCTCACTTTGTCCCATTTCCTCCAGACTCTTTTCTCTCTTTTATCTCTTTTTTTGTCATTTCTTCACTTCCATGCAAATAACAAATGAATAATAAAAATGTGGATTTTTTGTTTTTATAGAAAACCTGACCTAACCGACATCGGTTACCCTTAACCGGCATCGATCACATGCCCTACCTCACCATCGTTGGTTTTCCTATACCAATGTTGGTTATACATGACCGCCATCAGTCACCTTCACCTGCACATTGCCCTTACTTTTCCCTTTTACCCCACCCTTTACCCTGATCCTTTACCCCACCCCACCTGTACCCAACCTATTTACCTTACCTTTTCAGTCTTCCTCACTTTCCTGCCTACTCTTTTCCTCCTTTGGGGACTTGTTATTTTACCCATACCTTGGCCTTACCCATGTCGTGACCTAGATATTTGGACCTGGACCATCACTAGTGACCTTTGACCTCATGTGTTCACTATACCTTGTGGCACTATTACCTATGTTGATTGACCTAATGACCTTACCTAGCCTATTGTTGTGACCATTTATCCTGACCCTACCTTTGGTGTACCGGAACATACCTAAACATTCATGCACCTAACCTATGTTGTGTTTCCTAGACCATATCCTATACCTTGGATACTGGATTCACTTCAACCTTGTCTGGATACACTTATCAACCTTAGATGATGTAGCATTTTCCTGCTCTTCAACCCGGTAGCATGTTGTAGTTTATACATGTGTGTGCATTTGAATTTTGCTACCTTTGACCCTAACCCATTACCTAGATTTCCCGAGTAGACCTTTCACCCTTTTCCCTATGCCCACCTACCTTTTCCTCACATTTACCTTTTATCAAACCACTCACCGCTTCACCTACTTCCTCGTCAGTTCTTGGTTTGAGGGGGATCACCTTCACCAACACATGGGGCAACCGCATCTTATTTTTGTTAGCATTGCTTACCAATACAAGCTATGCAACAAAAAGGGGCAAAATGTAGACACTAAAATTAGGTCACACTCCCCTTTCGTACCTCGACCAATAAGCACCCTTTATTACATTTACCTAGCCATGACCCCCTTCACCCCACTAATATTAATTTAATTAATCTAATTAAATTAATTCATTATCCTCACTATATTTATTATTTAAATAATATCCACACATACAGTTCACTTAGACACCTCACCAAGCCAACTCAACCTAAGACCTATTCTTAGCAAGTTGCCATAACTAACTAAGACTTACCCAAACCCTAAAAATCAATGCCTACATTCCCTCTAACCACATTCCCGCATGCTCACAAGAATATCCCAGTCTAATCCATGGGATAATGACATGAGATTCAAGGAAATCAAGAGGATCTCCCTAGTTTAGTAAACCTAGGAAATCCCGCCTTGACTGATATCGCTTACCCCTAACCATCACCAGTTAAGCCAGACCACCATCGGTTACCCTTTTAACCCATAAACAACCATATTCTCAAGGTTGGAAAACATTGAGAGAAGGTTGATGAGCAAGAACACATCTTAGAGAGATAATGCATCTTCAGAGAAAAAATTCTAGCAAAACCCACATGCAAGGAAGGAGATTGAGCATCTTCTCCTGTACAGCCATCCCAGCCATGATTTGATCCATCCAAGAAAAGAGGAGTGTACATGCAGCCCATGCAGAATCTTTTTTCAGTTGGTGATCACTTATAGCCTTCAAACCCCTCATCAGCACCTCCATCCCTCACACACAGGCATTCAGGACTAGGAATCCAAGTAAGTATAACATCATACTTTCTTGGTTTATTTCATTTTATCATCTATTGTTTACTTTTCCCCTATTGACCTTCTCCAACGTTTTCACCTCCATATACCCATTAAAACCTTGCCAAATCCTACTCCAGTCACCCAATACCTCATCTCGACCCACCAAAGTCCTTTGTGTAATCACAAAGGAGACCACAACTTGTTCTGTGATATTTCCAGATCTCATAGTAACTGGCACCGGTTACACCTAACCATCATCGGTCACCCCTGACCGACACCGGTCTCTGTATTTTCCCACACAACCTAGAATAGAGACCTACCCACCAAATTTCATCTTACCCTCATTCACCTGCGATCTATCTGTGACCTCTGTCAAACCTGCAGAACCCAAAACCAATCATTTGACCTTTGGATTCTATTCTAGCTTAGCCTATTAGATTAGATCTATTTCTTATTGTGTTTTTAAGTGAGATACCTAAATCATTTCAAACTACAATAGGATTTACTTTTTTCACAGTATTAAATTGTTTAAAATAAGTGGAATGACAGCCATCTAGAAAGTATCACACTTCCTGGATCTAGCATACGCTAGGTAGTTCACTATCCATATTGTTTAATTCCTTCTGGTGGTCTTGCTTTGCATTACAGGTAGTTCCTCCTAGCCAAAAGGAAGCTCTCATGATCGGTTGTGGATTCATAATTCATACACGCACAACAACCCATCAACCAACATTTGAACAGTATTCCTCCTACATCCATTACCCTATCTTTTCATCAACGCTTTAAAGAAAAGCGATCTTAGAATCAAGTGAAACACTAGGGGCTTGACCATCAAGGAGATTTTATTGATCCTGAATCTAAGAGCTAAACTCACCAAACTTCTAATCATTTCTTCTTTTCTTGGCTCTTCTTCTTGCTAGATTCTTGAGTTTCTTCTCGACATGGGCTCGGAAATTAGGAGGAGTTGTGGGTGTGGTCTTAACCATTTGTTTATTTATCTATGGTGGAGGGGAAGGTATTTATTTTATCTCTTATAAGAGGAATTGTATTTGGAAGGGAAAAGGTAATATGAATTGAGATGATATTGGAGACTAGAAGATGGAGAAGGTAATTCAACAATAGAAGCAGTGGATGGGAAGCTTGGAAATTGAAGCTCAGTTTGAGATGGTACTACTTGGGAATGGAGAGAAAATGACTAGAAGATGGTGTAGGACTTACCCATTGACAAGGTTTCCTAGAACCAAGTTTGAAGGCCTCTATCTCCTTAGTCCACTTGTGCAAGTTGAGACAACATTTCAACCATGAATTCAAGCTTCTCTTGTGGGCTATAGTTTCTTGGAAAAGGTCCTTCCCATGGACAAGATGCATTGTAACCAATTTTAAACACCTTTATTTTTGTTATACCACGAGACTCGAACCATGTTAGCCTCCATTATTTGAATCTTCTCTAGCATGTTAACATTCTCCGCATAGCTTTATTATCATCATATGCATACCCTTTCTCTTGATAAGCTCCATAGACAAAATTGTTTTGACACTGCTCATATGGGTAAGAATGATGGTTCTGGATCTGATCATAATGTTGATCTAGAGGAGTCAAGAAATGCATTGGAGGTGGACTGCATTTGTTGCTTCAAGTGTGAATTCTAAGCTAGGAATGAAGCCATGATGCACAACTTCATGAATGATAGAAGGTGAAAGATGTGGAAAGAAGAATGGGTGGAAAGAAATTATACAACTTAGAGAATGGGTTGTTGAACAAATGGAGTCATTAGATGTGCTTTTCATGTTCCTCAAAGGTTGAATCTCACCAAGAACACATCAACTTGATGAAATGAAGCGGTAATGTGCTTTAAACCTATCCATCCCACCGGGCATGCCAAAACTGTTGATTGTGTTTGCATGGCGGCTTAATATTTTTTGTTTAATAATGAGATACCTTGGAAAGATGAGAAAAATCTAACTCCGGTTTCCTCTAGGGCATGCTAGAAGTGTTGATGTAGAATCATAGCACCCTCTGGATGGCCTGATTTTGAATTAGGTATCAGTCTAACCTACATAATATGGGACCATCTCTCGAAGTTGTGGGACTTGCAACTTGAGATGGTCCTTCTAGAGAAGGTTGGTTCCTACTCCTAAACTACCTGCCACAATCTACTCTAATGTAGGCAAACTATCTAATCCTAATCTAACCTTCCAAGGGATCGGGAGAGAGAGTGCATGAAAAAAAGCCTACACTAAAGTGGTGATACACTAGAAAATGAGGTTGTTGATCACAAATCCAACTGCCTAAAATGGAGAGAGGTGAGCAATGGAGAGGATGGAAAAGATGCATCACAGACCAAAGATAAATTTCACACAAAACACCACTTCAAACCCATTAAACATAGCTCCCAAAACCTGTAATAGACATCAGAGATATGCACAGTATACCCTGTAATGATGAGAGGTAAGAAGAGACAATAAAATAAGCAAAGGATGGACAAAATGCATCATGAAACAAATTTTATTGCTCCATGAGTTCACATAGTACATCATTAGTGGGAAAGAGGCAAGAAAATTCCATTACAAAGCAAAGAGAGGAGGCTTAAGCTCCACATTCAACCCTAGGGAAGAAGGAAAGAGGGGCATGAGAGAAAAAATGACCAAATTTTAGAAAAATGCCCCTCCTTACAATATATAGGAAGAATGAGAGAGAAAGGAGAGAAGAATTCAAATCCTACTCCAACCACCAAAGAAATGCATTGAATTCACCTACTCAACCACCCCAAAAGAGCATTGAATTCACCTATCTCAACCACCCCAAAAGAGCATTGAATTCTCCTACCTCAACCACCCCTAAGGAGCATTGAATTTTCCTACAACAATGATGGGTTCCACTGCAAAAAACCCATGCCTCCATGTGTTGTTCCTTATTGGGAAAGAAAGGAAGGCCATACTTTAGTATGGTGGTAGGTGAAAATTTAGAAATCCTATAGTTGAGTAGAATACATCAAGATATTTCCAAAAAGTCCTCTCTTACTTAAATCTAAGTTTCCGGTCGAAATTTATGATCATATGAAGATTTGGGGTGGGCATTCCACGCAAGCTCGAGTCTATCCATGCAAGATCCACGTGGAATCCCTACGCATTCTTAAGATTTTTTCTTCTTTCTAGGGTCTTGGGAATGTGTCTTCATTCCCTTTGTGTTTTGGCTTTTCCACCTATTTAGGAGCAACTATGTTGGACCCTAGACACATGGAGGGCAGCGCTCATTTAGGGACCCCAATTTTGTGTCACCTTTGAAGTTTCACTGATGAGACACGTGGAGGCTTCCACTGGCTCTTCCCATTCTTAGAATTTTTAATGGTTGGTGCAACCTTCTTGAGTTGTGACCATGTGGAGAGTCTACGATTGTTTAAGGAACCCACTTTTTTCACCTTTGAAGTTGCACCTATAAGACATTAGGAGGCTTCCACCGGCTCTTCCCATGATTAGAATTTTCAACGACTAGTGAACCTTCTCAAGCTCTAACCACGTGGAGAGCTTGCACTCATTTGGGGACCCCACTTTTTCACACCCTTTGAAGTTGCACCGATGAGGCACGTGGAGGCTTCCACTGGCTCCTCCCATGTTTTAGACTTTTCAATGGCCGGTTCTACCTTTCTTGGGCTCGACCATGTGGAGAGCGTGTGCTCATTTGAGGACCCCAATTTTGTCACACCTTTAAAGTTGCACCGATGAGACATTTGGAGGCTTCCGCTAGCTCTTCCCATGCTTAGAATTTTCAATGGCTAGTTCTTCCTTCTCGGGATTTGCCCATGTGGAGAGCCTACTCTCATTTGAGGACCTTTCTTTTAAGCATCATACCAAAAGTGTGCCAAATAGACGTGTGGTAGCTTCCACTAATATTTTTTATACTTAGCCGATTCGGGCCTAAAGTGAACACTACCTTGGATTTGGAGTCATAAATTATCCACTATATGTGTTGAGATCCACATGGAGGAAAGCGCATCCCTAGGGTCTTCACTTTTGTCACATCTTTTGAAACTATGCTAAGATGACATGAGGCACCTTCCATGGCTCTATTGCTTTGCTTTGAATTGACTTACTCTGGGCTCGATTTTGACTTACTGAGTTAGCTTTCTTCATTTTTCAATCGTCTGTTTCCTTAAGATCCCAAAAAATGTGAAGTCTAAAAGCTTCGAGCCTTTCTCCATTTTACACTTGAGCTCTTGTCTTTCTTAACATTTTTGTTGGCCATTCATTTTCCCACCTTCCATTTCCATTTCTAAGCCTACCTATAACCTGATTGTTAGATTTGAAATGTGGGCTCACATGACTGAACCAACCTCTTCATTTCTCTAGTGTGGAAGGTCATGTTTGATCAAACTTTTCCCGAGGGGAAAAATTGAATAATATATATTGTTCACATTTTTTCCAGGTTACCTAGAGACAATGTTATTTGGATTGATGTAGCGTCATCCCTAGAAGGGGGTATTTTGAATGTTTATTTTTGTATATCTTTTTGAATGTTTTTGTGTTTTCTAAGGTCTGTTTTGAAAGTGATGTATAATGACAAAGAAGTGTGGATGCCCCCAGTGTGATGTGGGAATATACAAAAGGTAGAATTCCATGCATGTATGTTAAAGAAGGTGAAATGTGAAGGTTCCCTAGTGTTAAATGGGAATATGCAAAGGTATTTCCTTAATGCATATATAAGAAAAAAATAAGCTAGATCATGTCTTGGTGAAGTAGGTTCAGGAAAGGTTCCGAGACTTGACAGGGGAACCAATCCTACACAGAAGTGATAGTTATTTGTCCAAATGCAAGAGTAACTTGTGAACAGTGAACCCTCCTTGAGTGTTAGAAACCGGTTTTCACCCAAGGACCAATCCAATGCGCCACAATTGTGTGGTTTTCACACTTGGACAACCTTATTTTTCTTTATTATTTTCTTGATTTTTTGATTTTTTGCTTGTTTTTTTTTATTTTTCTACTTTTTAGGTATTTTATGATATCTACACCATGCTTAAGTGTAGAACCACTTGAGATGCATGGTGTTCATAGGTTTTGAAGCTCTTCACCATCTGAATATGCAATTTTATAAGCTCTGATCCATATTTAGCAACCACCACATAAGGCCCTAACCAGTTAGCCTCAAATTTTCCTTTCTTTTCTCTATCCTTGATAGTGTTTTTCTAATTTTATTTTAGAACAAGATCACCTATATCAAATTCATGATGAATGATCCATTTGTTATATCCTCTTGACACTCTTATTTTGGTAAACCTTCATGTGATTAAGTTCTCTCATATCTTTCTCATCCAATAGCTCTAGCTGCGGTGGCCAGAAAATATATAGTCTTCATCCTTATCAAGATAGTCTCGGAGTGATATTCTCAGGGAGGGAAGCTCCACTTCCAAGGGTATGATGGCTTTAGTGTCATAGACTAGTGAATATGGGGTTGCACTAGTAGGAGTGCGGATGGAAGTTTGATAGGCCCAGAGGCGGGATGTATCTGTAAGTGCCAATTACTGACCAATCTTACTTACCATTTTCTCCATGATCCGTATAAGATTTTTATTGGTGGCCTCGGCTTTTCCATTACCTTGAGGGTAATAGGGGGTGGACCACTTGAGTTGAATCTGAAAGCATTGACATAATGCTTTGACCATTTTATTCTTGAAGGACTTACCATTATCAATGAAAATGGTGGAAGGATGTTGTATCGGTAGATGAGGTGATTCATAATGAACTTGGAAATTTGTGCACTAGTGACATAAGTGAGAGGCACAACCTCTACCCATTTATTAAAATATTTAGTGGCGGTAATAATGTGGGTATGACCATTTGATGAGGTAGGATGGAGATTCCCTATGAGATCTATTCCCCACTTAGAAAATGGCCAAGGTGTTGTGATAGGTTGTAAAGCTTGTGCTAGTACATGTATTAAGTTTCTATAGTTTTGAACACACTCACATTTATTTACAAAATTACAATAGTCAAGCTTCCATGGTGGGCCAATAATATCCCACTCTTAAGATTTTCTTAGCCAAGACCATGCTGCTAGTGTGCACTCCACAAATACCTCTATGCACTTCTTTAATAGTGTGGACTGATTCAATAACATCCAAATAGTGAAGTAGATTCCCGTCGTATCCATGATGATAGAGGGTGCCTCCTAGGAGGGTGTAATGGGCTATACGGTGGATAAGATCTTTCTTCTCAGAATGGGTAATGTTTGGGGGAACATGTCATCTTGTAGGTATTTAAATATAGGGTCATACCAAGGGGAGAAGGGACCAACAACTTCACATGCCAAACATGACTTTGGCATGTCATATGTGGGCACTCATAAATGTTCTACAAAGAATGAAATTTTACTTGCCTAAGGAAAAATGTGTAACAATGATCCGATGGTAGCCATGGCATCCACTGATCTATTGTGTGACCTTGGTTTTTGTTCAAAGATAACTTGTACAAAATATTCTTTCAAAACCATTCTTGTATGGAATTTAAGCTTTTCATCTTTGGAACCTATACTCAGCTTAACTTGTTTAATAATAAGTTGGGAGTCACCATGACTCATATTTTTACTGTTATTCTAATTGATAGCCAACTTAAGGCCAGTGATGAGTTCTTTATATTCTGATGTTATTAATGCAAGGAATCCAAAATAAAATGACCTTGGAATGACATCCCTTATGGGAGTAATGAACATGACTCCTGCTCTTGATCCATGAAATTTGAATGATGCGTCGAAGTGGACTTGCCACACATGGACTCTGTGATATACATCATGGATACATATAGAAAATCTAGACACATGGTTCCATTCCTAGTAGAGGAGCTTCTACCAACTGATGAGCCAATACATGTCCTTTCAACAACTTCTAGTTAACAAAATAAATATATAATTCACTTAGGATAATGATCCAATTATCCATTCATCCCATAAGGGAGGGTTTGGATAAAAGGTACTTAAGAGGGTCAAATTTGGATATTATCTTGGTTTTATTATTAAGGATATAATGATGTAGTTTCTAAAAGGAAAAGACAACTATCAGGTAGGCCTTTTCAATATGTGGGTAATTCAATTCATAGGAAATCAAGGTGTGACTAAGGTAATAAACTACTCTTTCTCTATGGTCTAGGTCATATTGGGAAAGTAGTGCACCAATAGCAAATTGGGTAGCTGAAATATACAATAGGAGAGGTTTTCCCGAGGTAGGTGGCATGAGTACATGTGGGTTGACAAGGTATTGTTTAAGTAGTTCAAATGCCTTTTGACAATCTGGTCCCCAGTTAAATGTAACATATTTCTTGAGGAGATGTGTAAATGGATGGCACTTATCCGTAAGCTATGAAATGAAATGGTGGATTTTCAGAATCTTTCCTTGTAAAATTCTTAGTTGTTTGAGATTTGTAGTTGGAGGCATCTCTGTGATAACTATAAACTTTATAGGATCCACATCTATTCCTCTCTGTGAAATGATGAAACCTAGGAGCTTCCTTGAAAAAACTCTAAAGACACACTTCCTAGGATTCAAATGCACTTTGTAATATCATATATGTTGGAAAATACATCTCGAACTTCCGATGATCTCCTCTGGTTTTACATTTTTCTAAAATATCATCGACATAATATTCCATGATGTCATGATAGATCACTTTCATTTCTCATTGATAGGTGGCCTTGGCATTCTTGAGTCGAAATACACGACCTTGTAAAAATTTCCCCAAGGGGTGATTAAATTTTTCTTTTTTTGATCCTCCTCTATAATTCGAATCTGGTTATAACCTAAAAAACCATCCATTAAGGATAACATTTCATAACCAGCGGTGGAATCGATGATCATATCAATATTAGGTAAGGGAAGTCATCTTTAGGACATGCTTTATTGATGTTGCGGACATCGGTGTAAGTTATTATACCAACTAGATTCTTTTGAATCTGGGACTATATTGGATATCCAATCCGAATAGTCAATGGGTTTAATAAAATCAGCAGCTAATAAATTTTCAAGTTCCTCTTTGAAAAGTAGTGCAACCTTGGGGTGCATCTTTCTCAATTTCTACTTGATAGGTTTGGCATCTAGGTGCACAACAAGGTTATGCATGACTAATTCTAGGTCCAAACCAAGCATATATGCATATGACCATGCAAATATATCTACATATTCTTACAATAGTTCCACAAAAACCTTTTGTTCTTGTCTTGAGAGTGAAGCTCCCAAATTTATCATTCTAGGCTCCTCTTCTGAGCCAATATTGACACTGATCATTTCTTCTACAATCATTTTGGAAGCATCCTCCATCCATGTAGGACTAGGGGAAGAGTAAGATCAACTTCGATAGGAGGTGTGAGATCATATTTATAAGGATATTCCACCTTTTCTATGATTTCTTCATTTTTCTTATCTACTAGGGTCTCAAAAAGTTTGTCACTATGAGACTTGTGTTTGTTCTTCCCACAAGGCTTCTCTGACGTATTCTTATTCTTTCTTACAACCTTCTTACTCAAGCATCCACACATCTCTACTTCTTCTCTGAAGTATGCACATGCATCTAGTTTGATGGAAAATCCTTTCTTGTGATCCCCAGTCGGAATAGAATCCTTGAGTCCCATGAATTCTGAATGCCTTGTCATTTTCAAATAAATCAGTGGCACATGAAATTGTTGATCCCAATCTACAAGTTTTAGATATATAAGGGTTACTTGATAATTGGTTTGGGAATTTGATCTAGATAAGGTAAAAATAGCTAAATCAAGGAATAGGTTCAAAGCCTATTTGTAAAGCCTACACCGGGAATCTACGTCACTATCTGAATGAGATGAGTCATCCTCACGTTCGGAAGAGGTGGCATCAATCTCAAAGGGTGGATCGTCATGAGGTCTAATTCCAAGGCCATGTTTGTTAGATTTGAAATGAGGGATAGGAATGGGTTCTAACCATCCTTGTGCATTGATACCACATCCAAACCCATTATAACCCATGACATACATCATGCGGTGGCCTTTGATATATTGCGGGGCTTGATGGCATGATGCCATGGTACCCTCAGGTACTCTCTTGGTGGGATCTTCTAACATATTTTCCTTAGACAAGAGACCACTAGGGATGAATCTCTCAAAGGGTTCATGGAATCTATCTCCAGTGCTTTTGAATTGAAAGTAAGGTTTTCCCCATGTCCTAGGTGATACTGAAAGATTTGATATCAGTAAGGCCTGCTGAAGAGTAAACTGCTCACCGGGCCATACTTTGTAGATGTTTCCTCCCATGATGAGAAAGGGTTGACCAACGAAGGAAATTTATGATTACAAGGAGTGAGTGTATTTAGATCCACACATTCCTTTATAGCCTTTATTTGTAAGGGAACAACAATATCTATAGAAGGAAATTCATAGGCCACACGAGAAAAATTGTGTAATGCCCTACAATGTGTGAATGGTTTTGGATCACCCTAAATGGTGATTATTTGTCCTCCATGGCACATCTTGATACACTAATGGAAGGTGGAGGGAATAACCTACATGGTGTGAATCCATGGGTGTCCCAAGAGCATGTTATAGGGAAGATCTAGGTCAAGGACATGGAAAGTCGTATCATGACATGTCGGCCCCACTTCCATAGGAACTACTATAGTACCTATTGACTCATGTTCCTCATTATCATACACTATGATTGTAATAGTTTTATCCCCTAGATCTATTTCTAAATGGCCCAACTGCTTAACTAGCTTCAAAGTGAAAATATTTAAACCAGATCCACCATCCACAAGTACTCTCTTGATCTTATGATGAGTAACAACTACTTCTAGGTATAGGGGTAAGTTTTTCTCTAGGTCATTACGCGGGATTGCAGTGTGATCAAAATTGATATGATCATTGGAATCAAGGTGAGCAATCATCACTTGAAGGTGTGCGGGATCTACATCTGTGGAGACTCCTAAAATGTAGTGTTTTATATAATATGTTTTTATGAGCAGTAGAGATTTTGAGGAGATCTAAAATCAATATCCTAGTTGGTGTCTTCTCCAACTATTCTATTAAATTGTAATGACCTTCTGAGGAATAGGTAGGGGATCTGGTATGATCAAATGTGCACGTCATGTACCTACCACACAAATTTTTTCTAAAATCCTAATAGTATTAACATATTCATCAGATGAATGGATACAACCTATAAGGGAATCAAAGGGACTATCATTAGTCGGATAAACATAGGCAACAATCCTATAGTCATTGGAAGTTTGTCCATGATTTTGCTTCTTGTTCTTCTTATCTACATGGTTAGGAAAGGGCTCTTTGAATATACCCTTTTTCATTGGGACCCTGTCCTAATTCAAGGGTGAATCTACGGTGATTTTTACCTCTTCAATGAGGTCTTGTATATAATGTTGTAGTCTCAAGCACCTATCAGTTTTGTGTCCTTTGACATGATGGAAATCACAATACTCATGCTCTTTGAACTAACCCGGTTTTAGAGCATCTTCTGATACATTACTATCATGGTTTTTAGTGCACCATGTTCACTACATCTAACTATTTAAGTATGGTAGATAGTGATTTTGTTAGTGGTGTAAACATATGTTTTGTAGGTTCCTTTGGGAGAGGTCCCTGCAAAAGCTTTAGAAGTGGACCAGTCTGTATAATTTGGACTCTTTTGGAGTCTATAATGTTGTCACCAATGACATGTTTGTTTTTGTTGAAGAATTTTGGTTTATCTGAGGGTTTTGTTTCATGTTTTCCTTTATGACCAGTTTAAGTGTACCCTTTGTAATGAGATCCTTTTCGATTTGACTACCTTTCTCTATAACTTCTTCAAAGTTAGATCCATAGTGTATTTGTAAATGAAAGGATATTTTTGGGTTTAAGTTAGGGATGAATATGCTTACTAGTTATTTTTAAGCAGGCACAAGGGAAACGACTTGCCAATCCACACATCATTGTAAGAAGCTCGCAAATGTCTCATTAGGTTTTTGTTTTACATTGCAAAGGTCATTCATGGTGATATCATTCTCCATATTGAAGGAGTAATGTCACACAAAAATTTCAGCTAGTGCATGCCATGTCATAATGGATCCCTTAGGTATACTAAAAAACCATTCTAATGCCAATGCTCCTAGGTTGTGAGGAAATAATCATATTAGAAAATTATCATTGTATGCGACCTCTTGACAAGCCATGTAGAAGTATTTGATGTGATCATGAGGATCACCTTTTCTTTTATACTTTTCAAACTTAGGGATGGTAAAATGTTTTGGAAATGGTTATTGCAACATATCCTTATCAAAGGGGTAAGGACATAGCTCTTCGTATAGGTATTTCCTATTGTGTCCTACATTGCTTTCTTGTAGCATAGTAAGCATATTTTTCATCGATTGTAACTCTGTTGAATGATTTGTTCCTTTATAGGTGATACCGGTCTATTTACCTTAAGCAACTTTGAAAGTTACATCATCATATGGATCAAAGTGAAACTCACGATTTCATCTTGAGTTTATCTTTATGCACATTCCTACTTGAAGAGCCTAAGTTTTCTAACTTTTGACTGAGTTTCAATATCTGTCTTTGGAGGATCTCTTCTTTAACTAAGGGATCGTATTCTTCATCAAACCTAGGAGGTAGTGAGCCTTTGCACTCATGTTCAAATTTTACTTTGTGTGAAGCCTTAGAATAAGGTCTTCGCGAATCACTGTTGGTTTTGATGGGTCTTCTTCAATATTTTTGTTATGTTGTCTAAAAGTGGAAGCATACCCTACATCAAAGGGGTTATCCATGTCCAAGAGAGATGGTTACTCTTCCATTTTGTGATTAATGGTATTAGTATTTTCTTTGCGCTCTTGCGAAGCTTTGATCCTAACTTAAGAACTCTTGCGAGTACTTGATCTTTGTTATAATAAAGGAGCTCATCGAAGTGAACTAGGTCTAACTTATGTTGTTCCTTAGAAGAATTAGACTTCTCTGCTATGATCAACCAAAGGTTCTATGTATTTGACTTGAAAAGAGAGGTGCTAAGTTATTACCACTGAATGGGAAGGATGTAAAAGGATTTTCTTCTAAGTCATGCTCATTTGGTTTAGATGCCATTTTCGTGATTCTTGGCATTACTAGTCAAAGTTGTACTAGGTTTTTTCTAAATGTATTCAAAGTTGTATGAAACCTAGGTGTACGTCATGTAAGTCATCTAAAGTCTAAATATCCTAGTGTGTCCTAAATGTAATGTTATGTAACCGTTATTGTTCTAGGAACAATCACACGAACACTCTAACAAACCAAACAATCACTCAAGTTACTTTTTAGAAAGACTATACCCTAAGTTATGATTTCAACAATGGGTGCAAGATAGATAGTGACAATACCCTATCAACACATAGGTCGAGTTAGAATACCAACAAGACCTAAGTACCAAAGTGATATTGACACAATCTCTCCACAAGATATACTATGAAAAGTTCAAATGCCGACAAAACCTAAGTTTTTGATAATGGAAGTTGCGAATGTGGATAACATAACAACACTATTTTGATACATTAACCAAGCAAGCAAGGTGTTAGTATCAAGATGATGTCATCATGATATAAAAAAATTAGTATCAACACTCTCAAAAGACTTAGATGATGTTGGAATCAAAACTAAGTACAAGTATAGCCAGAAGTTATTATCCATGTGAGCAGCATAACGATACAATAAAGAAACTTATACCAAGTTCTCAAAAATGAAAACAAGATGTAAGTACCATAATTTTATAGCTAAAATGTGAGAAAAATAAAAACTCAAGGGGAAATAATGATGAAACGAAATCCTAGCTATGAAGATGATCTTGAAATCAAGATCAAAGGACTATCAAAGATGTGAAAACGTACTCACACACTTTAGACATTTAACAACCCAGCCGCAAACATGGATGGGCGTAAATGGACAAAAAAGTGGTGAACATTGTCTATGATAACACTCACAAGGTATGCCTCCTTGTCCCAAATGGGAAACAAGAATGCAAGGGTATAGACCAAATGAGGTGGAAATAAACTAAGTGTCACTTGGGCAAAGTTTCACCTCATCCTAAGGCAAGAAAGAAACTAAGATAAGTGATACATCAGAATCTTGTGATGAATGAAACTTAGATCTAACTTAAGTGGACTCTTTACCTTGTTCAAAAATAAGGTTTAGACTCCAAGTAAGTTGTCACTTTGTGATGGTTCGACAAGACGCAATAATGGACTAGTAAAGTGGGCTCCAAGACAAAATGACTTTCCTAAGTAGATCACTCAACTAGGTGTCAACAGTTTGTCTAATGTGAGCTTGATTTACTAAGGTTTCCCAAGGATTATCTCATCTTTACTTACCCCCTTCAAATACGGTGAGCAATAAATGTGTTCACGCGTATTCTCACTGGGGTCGTGATACGAGACAACTTTGACTCTAACTCACAATGTAAAAACTAGTCAAGTGGGTAAGCGGAGCACTTCCTATTTCATCCATGAGGTTAATCAGCGGTGGATTACTTTAGGATTCCTAGAACCACCCCCATTGTTATAGATTAATGTGTTATGCCAAAGGTCTTATATTCTAGTTAAGCAAATAGGTACGTACCCTTTTCCGAAACCTGCAATATAGTGTGATGTATGTGGTGTGTTTTTATCTTGCTTAGCTTAATGTGGTTTTAAGTAGCAAATTAATTAGAAACCTATAATCAAACATGTATTAGTGGGTTTTTTTAACCTTCCTTCTTTGATAAATGAATTTGGTCCTCTACGCGAAAGGTTAGTAATTTTCCAAAAGATAAAAATAGAGTTCACATGTTGCTTTTGATTCCCAAGGTCACCTAAAAGGTGTGAGGGAAGAGAAAACACATCACAAAACTCAACTATAATAATAAATGTAAAAAACCTTAAGTGATTTATGAAAAATAAAATCGTTATAACTAACTTTGAAAAGTTGATTCATTATGAAGCATAAAACAAGTGTTTTGAAAGTAATAACAAGGTTTTGGAAGTGTTTTTGGTTCCCAAGATCACCTAGAAGGTGTGAGGGAAGATAATACGCACTTATAAAATGTTTATCAACTAAGAAATGAAACAATTAACTTAGTTTAGTCAAAACAAAATAAAAAAGAACCCTGAATCAATTTGTTAGAACTTGCAAACAACAACAAAAAAATCAGAAATTTTGATCTTACAACTTGGGAAAAATTTTCAATTTTTAACAAAGACACCTTTACACCCGAATGATGCCTACATGTCCCAACTAATGAGTACGTGTGGCAATATAATATGACAGTGAGTTTCAACACCTACGTGGGTAGAACAATGGGTATGTTAGGATTTCGACAAGATACACTCCTTTTCGATGGGTATGCCTATAAGCTAAAACAATATTAACACGATGCAAAAATACACCTATACATCCAAAGACACGGATACACGTGCCATTCAATGGATATGCCAACAATTCAAAAGATATGTGGCCCTTTATAAATGGACTGATAGTGTAAAATATAATTAGATGGGTACACATGCCAGATTGATGGTTGCGCGCATCTATTTTGATGGAGACGAGTTGATCCAAGATACACCTACACATACCCTTGCAAAAACTTAAAAACTCACGGAAATGAAATTTTTAAGAAGAAAACAGGTTATTTGTTGATCATGGAAACCTATTTCTAGCTTGGACCCATTAAATGCTTAGGAAAAAGGGAGATTTAGCTTGTTTAAAACATGAAATCTATTAAAAGACAAGCCTTTTAACCCTAGAAAGCTTTAAAATGATTAAAAATGGACATGTAAAGCCTAGAAAATATTTTAAAAGGACTATGGAGTAAGTCCCACCGGGCGTGCCAAATGTGTGCAATGAAAGTTTTTAAAATCTTATAAAATGGGGTAAGAACACAAAAGAGGCCCCAAAAGCTTTAAACAAACAACTCAATGACCATCAGATTAGAGATACCTATTTGCATGCATATATAAAGCTTGAAACAAATAATCAACCTCTAAACATGACTATATTAGTTCTCTACTCCATGAAAGCTATCAATAAATGAACCTATTAAAGCTCTAACAATCAGTTTTGTGATTGTTGATGTTTCAAAATCTTAAGAATGGAAGCTCACCATTAATGGCTTCTCCCATTTACCTAAAGCTTTGAAATGGATTAGCAAATAGCTCAAATAAACTATGAAAATAACTCTAAGAGACCTAAAATGGCTTAAATTAGAAATAAGAGAGAGAGAGAGAGAGAGAGAGAGAGAGAGAGAGTGTGTGTGTGTGTGTGTGTGTGTGTGTGTGTGTTCTTAGAAAAGGTGGGAGGTTATTCCTCTATTTAAATTTTTGGATTTGAGAAAATGATGTTTTGGATGCATGTGGGACTAAAAAGGGTTCAAAAATTTGATTTTTAGAAAAACATATTTGGAGGTGTGAACAAGATTTTAGGAAGCTAAGTGGCTATTTGGAAAGGTAAGATATTTGTTTAGAAAGTCAAATCTTTCTTAAAAAGTCAATAAGAGGGTTAATTAACCTAAACAAGGTTAATTAAAGGGAAACAATCTTATAGAAGCTGGTTAGAGAGGGATTAGCATGGTTTAGGGGTGTAGGAGAGGTTAGAAAGGGTAATTTACTAGCACAGTGTAGTAAATTAACATGAGACTAGGATAGTTAGTATGATCTTAGTAATAAGATCATGTAGACCAAATTATAGTAGCATTTCTGATAAAAAGAAATAAAAATTTACCTACGCGAAACATAAATAATGAATGAAAATTAGATCCTTTTATGAGATTGTTTAAAATAGATAAGTGCCTATTCTCATAGTCAGTGAATATGGGAAGTATGAGGAATTATTGTAAAATTAATATATGTTATGTTAATATGATGAAGATATTTGGATGAAGCGGTTAGCAATCAAGTTTCTAATTAACTTCTATTTAACCTCTATTTATTTATTTCTCATCATTTAAATTCAACCTCATCTATTTATTTATCATCAATTAAATTCAAATGAGTCAATTTCAATCATAGTTTGGAAATCATGTTATAAATATATTCATGTCAATTTTAATTATATGTATAATTTTGAAGTATTTCCAAACCTTACTGAATTATAGAATTTTGTATCTCATGTGCTATGTGTATTCAATATACTTATGGTTGTACACACATGATAATTTTTAATTTATTTTATGCAATGGTTTAATATATTTTCCATCATCTCACAAACTTTGTATTTTATGTTGTTACAGTAGCAGGGGCTTTTGCATTTGTAGAGGATGGTCATGTGGACTTGTTTTAAAAGGAACCAAAGTTATAGAGGGAAGAGTATATCCAAGTAGGAAGACACTACATTGCAAATATGTGGGAAGAGGATTTTTGTTGTTAGTGTTAACACAATATTGGATGGAAGAGTAAAATTTCCTTTCTTAGTTGATGAATTTAAAACCTTGGCAGATGTCGGGAATAAAGGATACTACATTTCTTGGGAAGAGAGTGAATTGTCAAAGCATGCAGATTCATCCATTCCCCCAATTTGGGAAGTGAAAACATTTTTAGTGGTTTAGAGGATTACAATGTAGAGAGTGACAGAGATTGTAGTGATGACACTGAAAGAACCATCAATACAGTCCTAAAGATAGAAGAGATTTTTCATAGACAATGTCATTCTCAAACAAAAATCTTGTAGCAAAGACGATGACATATCCATCAGTTTATAACTCATGTGCTAAAAGATCATGAAATTTATGGAGAGAGGTTGGGTCCTTTGAATTTTGGTGTATGGATAGAAAATGTCGTAAATATGTATTCAGATTTCTCGATTTGCTACAACCTAATAAAACAATTATTTGGGTGATAAAACATTTGATTTTCAATGAAACAAGAAGTTCCCTTACAATTAAGCATGAGAGTGATCAATTGGATGGTTTGCACCTTATACATAATGATCAACATAATTTTAAGTTCAAGGTAGGTGCTACTGAAATTAATCAATTCTTGCTTTCGATTGAGTGAAAATTTGTAGCGGAGGGAACAATTACAAACATAGTTGAAGGATTCATGGTACATTTTAATATATTGGATGCCAATGGATTTGGTGTGCATATTGATAGAGTATTCAATCCTCCTTGCAAAGGATGTTCCCTATCTGAAGGATCTCTCATACAATGGCCTGCTAGGCAATTGGCTGACATAAACAGTTCTCATATGGATATTAGATTCAAATAATTCCCAAAAGAGGTTGAGTTCATCATGTGGGATGCATTATAAGAGCCATAACCTCAATTTTTTATCCAATTTCATATGATTCCATTAATCACAATCAATCCAACAGAGTGATAAAAAGATATTATAATACTACAAAACATCAAAATTTGGATACCCCTCAAGCCAATCCATCAAATCAAAATTTTTATGAGGATAGAAAATGGTCAATATTTTTAGAAGAAGTGGAAAATTTAGATTTTAGTTGTTTCAAATCTAATTGTCTCAAAAAATTACCTCTTGCTTCAATTAGAATTCAAAATTTTTGGTGCACAACTAGATCCTTGAATGAAGTTGACAAAAAAACAATTGTGTTTGATGCATTAACAATAAATGTCATCTTCAATGTTGGTAAGAAATCTATGGAGATACATAAAATGATATTTTATGGGATGGATGTTTATTAGAATGCATAACACAAAGTATATGGGTACCCAAGGAGTTCCTTCTATAAACACAAATCTAAATGGATAAGATGAAATAAGCTTGGAGTGAATGACAACATTGGAAAAGAGAAACAAAGGCCAAACATTGTTGTAACAATTGCCTGCATATCAAGAATTGTTGAGGGACATTCAGATATCTCTCAACATATGACTTGGTCTATAGGATAGGATGGAGTAAAATTTCCACTGAATGTTTCTTCCTTCATTCTATACCCAAAATAGACTGTGAAAAAAATGCAATGAGGAACTTGAATTCTTGAAACTTCCTCGGTATCGGATTCAAGCTTCAAAGAACATAATGAACAAAAAAATTCACATGTTTCCATCGTAAAAATAATTTCTTTGTGAAGTGTGATGAGTGCAAATATTTTTCAATAAATGTAGATCCACCACATTCCCGAAGCACTTAAACCGTAACATCCTCATTTTTAACTTTAGAACAAGTGAAATTTTTTTATTTTTTATTTTTTGATAATTGCATACCGGTTCTAAATACATAATTTAGAACTCACAATTCAAATAACCATTCATATAACAAGCAACCATATGCAGCTGTAATGACTCTGAGTACTTCCGATCTATTCATTCCATGACTCTGTTAATCTACCGATCTATTCATGAGTAATAAGAGTCGGTGTTTTTATTTAACACATCACTCTTGCGGTTCTCTTCCCTAATCTGGGAATTGAATGCTCTGTCCAAGGAATCTAATCAATAATCAAGTTACCATTATCCATCGGCATCTCATCCCTTAGACTAGGTGAATCAGGGACAACGCAATCGGCAGCTTGCGATACTTTGGCCAAAGATTTGAAACATATCTTGTTCATGTCTCGTATTCCTTAACGGCATACTCGCCAACTGAATACGCCCTTCACCCCATTCATATGTTATATAGAATGTCTTATACTGATTACTGTCAGTCCTTTCTTTCACAGCTGAATCACTCGGAGGCAGATTAACAAGGTGATAATGTTATATGGATGCCTACGAGGATTAGGGATATGATGACATACTGGTTCAACCTTGCAGTTCAACCAGTGTGTCATGACACCCCAAATCTTCGAGGCAGTCATATAACATGACCACGTTCTTAATCGGTCCCTGGGTAACTCGTGCGAAATCAAGTGTAAATCTCAACGATCAATGCAAGGGGTGTCGCCATAAGTCACCTGCATTGTTGTAACTTCGAGAAGATCCTAATCTTCTCGGAGGTACAGCCCTGCAGTCGACTTTATGCCGTCAACCTTTAGATCCGCCTCGAGAAGATCTACCCAAAACAAGCGTTACGCACTATAGTTTAAATTACTTCTTAAGACTTTTCCCTAAGGTTAGCCTTTGCAAATCCCTGGATTCATTTTCTTAAGACGACCCTCCTCTATTATTCCATTACTTGGTAGAGGTATTATGGTCTAGTTTCTATCAAGGAGTCATTAGAATACATCTGATTCTAAGCAACAGATTCAGACAATATCTCATAACCTATGCTTGAGATTGCCACCTGAAACTCCATTGATTGCCTATCAGCCTTCTTAATCAATTCATATCATACCTTTCATTTTAAAGCTATGAATGATTAAGAATCCAATCTACTATTGTCTATTATACTTAGGACTAGGGATTAGTAATTCAATCCAACTTGTTTAGCGTTATCTTTTAGGCTCAATTTTTAACCTATCTTCTAGAGAGACAATATTTAAGTTACAATATTGCATTATCCAGATCAAATTAGAACTACTAAATACTCATAAGAATTTAGTCTAATTACTTACAAGCTTTCATTGTCAATCACAAAAGCATCCATATTATACAAAGATAACTATGCCTCTTCGTTACGTAAAACCGAAGAAGTTCATCATTCATAATAGAATACAACACATAAGTATCAAACACTTATTTTCGTTCCTTTCGAAACTCGTACCATTACATTTTATGCAACAGCATACTTGATATAATGCTAACGGAAAAGAAACATCTTTTCTCATATAGTACATCCATAAAATCAAGCTGTAATTCATAATAAATCAAATAAACTATCTGATCGGACTGCCAGATCTGCATTGTATTTACCTCTTACGGCAACCATCTCTGCAAAAATAGTCAACATGAGTCGGTTCAATGAATCCGAGCATGATAAGCACTAACTTTTAAAACAATTGCAATCCATCAATTGTTTCCATTAAACACCCTCGCTTTAAATGAGATCAAATATCCAAATAAGAAAACATATTCAAAGCTATGTCCTTGTAATACTAAATGATTACAAACATGTAACTCTATCATTGTTGGTAATAGTCTTAAACACTTTCTAATTTTTTTCATCAGATATTAAAGAAACAAGAACGAAGGCATATAAACAATCATTGAATCCAAATCACGACACTGGTCAGATTGTTGCATTCTTTCAAAAAAGGAAATAACATAACAATTTGGAATCCTACCAAAACGTTACCAAATTAATTTCCTACTGATAGTTCATTATCAATAATATTAAATAAGGGAAGAGAAAGAATCAATCCATTCTTACTTCCCTTTTTACATAAGTTCATCACTGTACATCGCCATCACTTATGAGAACAGACAACCAGTATATAAATGAACAAGTTAGACAGGCCGAAATCAAGATCACTGTTCTAAATCACGAAAATAGAAACCCAACAAATCTCTTGTACAGCAACTAACACATCAACTATCCATAAATCATCGATGTCCAAAACTAGTTTCACCTAAACACAGTAAGGCTTTCGAACCAAGTTTGAAAGCAAGAGCTTCAAGCGTATTGCTGTAACCAACAACTCTATAACATTAAGCCTTTTAAGGTTTCCGAGAAACTATGCTATGGTGACCACACATTGTTTCCAATTCATGATCACAGTCCAATCAACAAACAGAAAGGAACTTAGCATATTTATACTTTCACGCTTCTATCGGGCCGAACAAACGGAAAGGAACACCATCAATCGATCCCTACCTTGGTGCATGCAAATCCCTAGTGCAACTCGCCCAAACAGGGCCAGAACGCGAAAACAGTCATCAATGACGCATATAAAAATCAGACAAACAATCAAGCTCTTATTTCAACCAAGAAACCCGACTGTACTCTCGCAATAATTTAGCACAAATAGAAACGGAGTTGAATATGTAGTTGATCACCTAAGGAATCTGTACCACCAAAGCAACATGCAACACAAAGTACTCCAAGAAAATACAGAGGTCTTCAGTACAGGTTTTCCTTCAAGTCACTGGATCAACTCTTAACAACTGTATATACACATTCTAACTTGAATAAAGTGACCAAAATAGAAATAGAACATTGAAACGCTCTCTCACAAATGCTCGAATTCAATCCTAATAAATCCACTAATTCACACTACATATCGATAACGGATTTGCGCCATAATCACAAACCCAACAACAAGATAAAAATAGAATTAATTGATAAATCCTTCCATGCCATTCAAGACAAACATTCCGAATGAAACAAGTATAAGCAAATCAATATACTCATTCCAAAACAATGAAATAAATCAATCGCTTGAAACCTTCAACAATTTTCGCAAGGAAAGGCAATACATCCACAAAAATCAATACTCGCATTTACTACAATAACAAAGAGCCACAAAACCTGTCTTTTCCACAAGGCTTCCACGACCATATAATAATAAAACTCAAGATGAATCTACATTCACAACAGTAGATTACTGTAAACGATTCAATCATGAAATCCACTGAGTCGTTAAAGACTATGGTAACTCATCAGTTGCCTATTCCAAGCCAGAAATTAGAAAACAATGAAACCCACAAAGTATCATTAATCGCTGTTAACAAAACCATGACAGAGCTTCGAAAATCTTCAAAAGCACAGAACAATCAAATGGTACACCAGTATCATTCCCTACTGTCTCACAACAGCATTGACGATCGAAGGTCGACAGCAAAACAGTGATCTATACCCTTCACGAGTATATTCGACGGGCTCTCGCCAAACAGGCCGAGCATTCAAACCTTTATAAATATAAATCTCTCATATTTAAACCAGACGGAATACACAACAAACAGAGTTGAAGTTCGATTTCAACAAACACCCAACAAGCGGAAATTGCCAAAAATCGAACCAGAATAGATACAGAGCCAAAATCAACTAAATCTTCATAGGAAAATTTATCTAATCTTCACAAACAAATGAACAGAGTTGTTTTAATGAAGACATTTGAAAGACAGCAAAATATTTAAAGGATAGGGCCTAACATGCCTGTATTTTGATCGAATTTCCGAAGAAGACAACAGGAAGAGCTCAAACTTCCTTTTCTTTTCCCAAATACAAATGACCAACAACAAAATTTTGCTGTCTCGTTTACAATATATCCTCCATGGCAGAGAAAAGAGCCGAGAAATTCATTCTCGCCATGCAACTCAAAGAGAATCAAATGCAAGAAGAACCAAGAAACTAGCAGAGAGGGAGAGAGTAGACCGAAAATCGCGATACACCAAACAAACCTTCCAACTTCTCGTTTGCATGCCATTTCGCGAGCTCCGGGCTCGACTCCCTAAACAATAAATGCCATTAAACCAATTTTCCCGCCTAATCTCTACTCCCACCGACCGCCAAAATTGGCGACACTCCAACAAAATCTCAAGTTCATTTCAAAACTTAGTAATTGCCAAGTCTGCCAAGGTTAGCCGCCGCCTAAGCCTCCGCCATCTGCCTGTCCCTCATCCTTATCCTTCCCATTTATTGCCATAGAGAATAGCGCCCATGGTTCGCCACCCTTCAAAGGCCCCTTCCCATAAACTCTTAGTTAGCTAGGTTAGTATCTTAGGTTAGAGTTTTAGGGTAAGAACCATGCTAACCATTTTGCACTTAGTTATTATTTTAGGATCATAACACATAGCCTAGGTCTAGGTTAGACTAACATTAATCTAACCCCTAGGTTAGGTTATTGTTTTAGGTTACTAACCCTAAGTAATTCAGTTTGGTCCTTCTCCTGAAAACTCGGAGAGACCTGCATCATACTTTCTAGAACAGAGCCACTCCTGTTCTTATTACGTAATCAGTATGTCAATGAATTATTACCTGTCTTTAATCGAGACCTTCCGATATGCCGATATCGGGAACCGTTTCATTTCTCAAGATCTCGCCTCGAGTCATACTCCCGACCACTCACCAAATGCTTCCATACTCTTGCAACTGTTCAAGGTTCGGGATATAATTTTATCACTTCACAAAATTAAAGCATTACTTGATCAATTCCTCTGGTCCAAGTCTAGATATTATTGATGAATACTGTATAATTTCATTCCGTGATCGATTAATATTCAGTCCACAAGATGAAATAAATAAAAGAGTCTATTAATATTTTGACTCGGTCAAGATCTCGCAACTGCAAGAAATTTAATACACATCAAGCATGATTCCCGAATCGAGGTACACAATCCATTTACTAGAAATCACATATCAACACTTGAATGCTTAGAGAAAGTAACAACAGTTGTTGTTACATGCTTCCTCTCTAAAAGGATTCATCGTCCCGATGAATTACATATTAAACTTAACCTTCCGGTTAATCAATTTATTAGTACACAAACAATGTGTTTACTTCCATATTTAATAGTTTCAAAATCAATGTCACCTCACTTTTATTCAACTCGAATAAAGTCTCATTTTTAATCAAAGCTTTCATAAATACTCAAAAACAATCACCATAAAGTATTTCATCAACAGATTTCATTCTGTTGCAAAAAGAGAAGGAAAAGCAGTTTTCATCTCTTCCAGGTTTTCCCAAGTTGCACTTTCTTCGCTAAACTGGTCCCACTGGACCTTACATTGCTGAATATTTTGATTCCTTAAATGCAACTGGCGAGTTTCCAGCACCCTTGTGGGTTTAACCACGATTATTCCTGGGTCCTGGACCTGCAAGGAATTCCAATTTAAAACATGTGACAGATCTGAAACGTATTTCTTAAGCAAAGAAATATGGAAAACATCATGCATACGAGATAGAGCAGGAGGCAATGCTAAACGATAAGCTACAGGATTGATTATCTCGACAATTTCAAAAGGTCCCACATATCGTGGTGACAACTTGGCAGCCTTGCCAAAAGTTATAGAACTCTTTCTGGGTTTAACACGCAGAAAAACCTTATCACCAAGCTCAAACTTTCTATCAACCCGCTTAAGGTCAGCATAGCTCTTCTGTCTATCCGCTGCTTCCTTTAATCGCTCACGAATCAGCTTAACTTGCTGTTCCATCTCTGTGAGAATCTCTGGTCCAATTACCACTCTATCCTCTACACTGTCCCAACTTACAGGGGTTCTGCACTTTCTTCCATAAAGTGCTTCAAAAGGTGCCATCTTAAGAGATGAGTGATAAGTGTTGTTGTATGCGAACTCAACTAATGGGAGATACTCTTCCCACTTATACTGTTGATCCATGCAATACATTCGCAACATGTCCTCCAACACTTGATTTACCCTCTCAGTTTGCCCATCCGTTTCTGGATGATATGCAGAACTGAAGTTTAGTTTCGTTCCTAGGGCTGCGTTAAGCGTTTGCCAAAACCTTGACGTCATTCTAGATCCTCTCGAAAATAATCGCCTGTGTACACCATGCAATCTGAAAATTTCGTGTACGAACCTCTTGGCTAGCACTGGAGAATCATCCTTTAGATTTCCAGCGATGAAATGAGCTACCTTAGTTAGCTTATCTACAACTACCAGGATAACATCATGTTTATTCCTGGACATGGGTAGTCCTTGTACAAAATCCATGGTTATTACTTGCCATTTGTACTGCGGTATGCTATGAGGATACAACAATCCAGCAGGATGCATATGCTCTGCTTTCACCCGCTGACATTCCAGACAATGAGTCACAAAATTTATCACATCCTTTTTCATACCTTTCCAGAAGTATTGCTGTTTCAAATCAGCTAACATTTTTGTGATACCCGGGTGTCCAGAGAAAGGTGAATTATGAAATTCAACTAACAACTTCTTTCTCAAATCATCCAGCACAGGAACATATACCCTATTTTCATAACGCAAGATTCCTTCATTATCTAAATGAAAACCTTCATACCTTTTATCTTTAGGTTCTGCAGCAAGCGCTGCTTTTACTTGCTGAAAATATGTATCTGATTCTGAGGCACTTTTTACCTCGTCTTTAAACTGAGTTCTTAATGTTATAAGAGCAAAATGTGCCTCCTACGACTTAGAGCATCAGCTACTTATTCTCCTTTCCTTTGATATAACTCGATATCAAAGTCATATTGTGATAGAAATTCTAACCACCTTCTTTGTCTGGCATTCTTGATTGGGCTGAGTAAAAATATATTTCAGTCCCAAGTGATCGGGCCAACTCAAAAGGTTTCCCTAGTAAGTAGTGTCTCCAGGACTTGAAGTGCGTGAACAATGGCAAAGCAAGCTCCGATCATGAGGGCATAATTCAGCTCATGAATCTTAAGTTTTCTACTCTCATAAGCAATGACTTGATCATTTTGTAGCAAAACACCCCCAAGACCTTCCCCAGAAGCATCAGTTACCACTGTAAAATTTCCATTAGGGTCTGGTACAGCCAATATAGGTGCGGAAGTCAGCTGGTTTTTCAGACTTTTGAAAGCCGCTTCGCACTTGTCATTCCACATGAATTTCTTATCCTTCTTCTGCAATGAAGTTATTGGTGCAGCTACCTTAGAAAAATCCTTTACAAATTTTCTATAGTAACCCGCAAGACCCATGAAGCTTCTTACTTCATGCACATTCTTTGGTGTAGGCCACTCAGTTATCGCCACTATTTTCGAAGGATCTACAGCGATTCCTTCCTTGCTTATGACATGACCCAAATAGTGAACTTCTGAGTCAAAGAAAGAACATTTGGATAACTTACCATACAGCTTTCTCTTTCTCAAAATTCCCAAAACTATCTTCAGATGCTCATTGTGCTCCTCAACACTTTTAGAATAAATGAGAATATCGTCCAGGAATACAAGTACAAACTTGTCCGTGTATTCTGAAAAATATTGTTCATTAAATTCATAAAGGCTGCAGTGCATTAGTTAACCCAAAGGCTAGAACTGCGTGAATTCATAATGTCCGTACCTTGTTCGGAAAGTCATTTTATGAATATCTTCCTCTTTAATTCTTAGGCATGATAACCGGATCGAAGATCTATCTTAGAATAAACCGCTGCTCCACGCATTTGATCAAACAGATCATCGATCCTAGGAAGTGGGTATCGGTTCTTAATTGTGCTTTGTTCAACATCCGATAATCAATACACAGCCTCGAGTTCCATCCTTCTTTTCACAAATATCACGGTGCTCCCAAGGCGAAACACTTGGTCTAATCAATCCCTTTGACAAAAGCTCTTGTAATCGAGCCTTTAGCTCGACTAACTCAATAGTAGTCATCCGATAAGGCGCCTGAAATAGGTTCGAGTTCCTGTGCTTGATTTCAATCAGTAAAATCAAATTCTCTCTTGGGTGGTAACCCTGTAATTCCTCAGAAAACATCCTCAAACTTTGTAACAAAGGGGATTTGCTTCATGAAATCACTATCTTCTTCGAAGATTCGATATCTTTACCATAAAGGGTACATCCTTTATTCTTAGCCTTTTTAAGCTGCATAGCTGACTTTCTAACTGTAATTTCTCGTTTCACACCTTGAATTTCTACTGATTCCAGCTGATCATCTAAACATTCTATGTTCTTTTCATAGCAATCTACCTTTGCTTTATGGTCAGCTAACCAATTAACACCGATGACAATGTCATACGATCCCAAAGGTGCAACATAGAGATCAACTTCCGTGGAAAAGTTAGGTAAGTCAAGGACCGCTCCAAAAAGACACATACTCACTGTATGAACAGAATTATTACCATACTGTACAGTCCAAGATTTATCCATTTTTCCAGCTTTTCTTTTAAGTTTAGAAGCTAGTTTGTTAGATATAAAACATTCAGTAGCTCCTGTATCAAAAAGAATAGTGACAGGTATGCCGAATAACTTACCCGGAACTTCTATAGGTGTCACTTGCTTTTCAGCTTGTTTGTCCGCTACTGCAGCATGTATCTTATGCTGCTGATTACGATCATCCTTCTTCAAAGGGCACTGATTTGCGTAATGATCTTTACCACAAGTGTAGCAGCCTCCTACAGGTCCCTTCTTAGGCTCAAAGTTGCTTCCAGTTTTATAATTGTCACGCTGTCCTCCATAGGACTTCTGACCATTATTATAATTTTTTGCAAAATTATCCTTCACATTTCCTGCAGGCTTATTTACTGCTGCCTTCTTATTGTTATCTCCTGGAAACTTACTCTTGTTCCCAAACTTTTTCCATGGTCCTTTTCTGGGTGCAAGAGAGGTTGAAGAAGGGTTTGCAGTCTTCTTCCGCACTTCCTCCTTATGAGCAGTAAATAGCCTTCAATTTCTGTTTTGCCTTATGGCCTTTTCAACAACTCCTTCCATAGTGGTTGGACCGTGAACATCGACCTCTCCCCCAATAAAGAGACTCAACCACAATATGTATCTCCATCTCGAACTTTTCGTCAGTTTGGTACTGCGGTACATACTTGAGAAGTTTTGTAAACCGCTCCCAGAATTCAGTTACTGTTAACTTCCCTTGAGTCAAGTTCTGAAATTCTGTCATTTTCTGATCATAGAAAAGTTGTGGCAGCCAACGTTGCCTAAAATAGCCTTTAAATTGATCCCAAGTGATATTGGTCTCATCAATATTTAGTTCAGCTTTTCGGCTATCCCACCACGAAGATGCTTCGTGAGAAAGCTGATAGGCTCCCCATATTGCCTTGGTTTCTTCTGAGAAGTTCCTTATAGCAAAGTACTTCTCCATTTCGAGCCGAGCTCGCCTCCATCTCCTAATGTGGTGCCATCATACTTAGGTGGGCTTATCCTTTTATATCATTAGTGAGTTCTCACCAATCGCCCTTTTGTTTTCTCGGTTGACAGTACATTTCCAGCATTAACATCAACACCCATTTCGGGGTTGTCCTCAGGAGGTTGCTGATTATCATTATCAGCTTCTTCTTCCTCCTCATTCCCCATCACCTGCTGTTCGAGTACAGCTAAACGATCTCTTGTGTCCAACAGGGCAGCAAGGATCTCATCCAGTTTCTGGGTTGTTGCCGCTCCTTCTTCAGGTGGAGCATTACTCGCAACGTTCCCCCTTGTTCTAACCATTTTCTGTTACAAGAAAATTCGGGTTTTTATCGACATGGACTCAATAGGTCCAAGAGCCGCAACCTTCACTCACGATACCAAGATGTAACATCCTCATTTTTAACTTTAGAACAAGTGAAATTTTTTTTTTTTTTTTTTTTTGATAATTGCATACTGGTTCTAAATACATAATTTAGAACTCACAATTCAAATAACCATTCATATAACAAGCAACCATATGCAGCTGTAATGACTCGAGTACTTCCGATCTATTCATTCCATGACTCGGTAATCTACCGATCTATTCATGAGTAATAAGAGTCGGTGTTTTTATTTAACACATCACTCTTGCGGTTCTCTTCCCTAATCTGGGAATTCGAGAATGCTCGTCCAAGGAATCTAATCAATAATGTTACCATTATCCATCGGCATCTCATCCCTTAGACTAGGTGAATCGGACAACACAATCAAGCACTTGCGATACTTTGGCCAAAGATTTGAAACATATGTTCATGTCTCGTATTCCTTAACGGCATACTCGCCAACTGAATACGCCCTTCACCCCATTCATATGTTATATAGAATGTCTTATACTGACATCACATCCTTTCTTTCACAAATTTGAATCACTCGGAGGCGATTAACAAGGTGATAATGTTATATGGATGCCTACGAGGATTAGGGATATGATGACATACTGGTTCAACCTTGCAGTTCAACCAGTGTGTCATGACACCCCAAATCTTCGAGGCAGTCATATAACATGACCACGTTCTTAATCGGTCCCAGGGTAACTCGTGCGAAATCAATTGTAAATCTCAACGATCAATGCAAGGGGTGTCGCCATAAGTCACCTGCATTGTTGTAACTTCAAGAAGATCCTAATCTTCTCGGAGGTACAGCCCTGCAGTCGACTTTATGCCGTCAACCTTTAGATCCGCCTCGAGAAGATCTACCCAAAACAAGCGTTACGCACTATAGTTTAAATTACTTTTTAAGACTTTTCCCTAAGGTTAGCCTTTGCAAATCCCTGGATTCATTTTCTTAAGACGACCCTCCTCTATTATTCCATTACTTGGTAGAGGTATTATGGTCTAGTTTCTATCAAGGAGTCATTAGAATACATCTGATTCTAAGCAACAGATTCAGACAATATCTCATAACCTATGCTTGAGATTGCCACCTGAAACTCCATTGATTGCCTATCAGTTCTCTTAACTGAATTCATATCATACCTTTCATTTTAAAGCTATGAATGATTAAGAATCCAATCTACTATTGTCCTATTATACTTAGGACTAGGGATTAGTAATTCAATCCAACTTGTTTAGCGTTATCTTTTAGGCTCAATTTTTAACCTATCTTCTAGAGAGACAATATTTAAGTTACAATATTGCATTATCCAGATCAAATTAGAACTACTAAATACTCATAAGAATTTAGTCTAATTACTTACAAGCTTTCATTGTCAATCACAAAAGCATCCATATTATACAAAGATAACTATGCCTCTTCGTTACGTAAACCGAAGAAGTTCATCATTCATAATAGAATACAACACATAAGTATCAAACACTTATTTTCGTTCCTTTCGAAACTCGTACCATTACATTTTATGCAACAGCATACTTGATATAATGCTAACGGAAAAGAAACATCTTTTCTCATATAGTACATCCATAAAATCAAGCTGTAATTCATAATAAATCAAATAAACTATCTGATCGGACTGCCAGATCTCGCATTGTATTTACCTCTTACGGCAACCATCTGCAAAAATAGTCAACATGAGTCAGTTCAATGAACTGAGCATGATAAGCACTAACTTTTAAAACAATTGCAATCCATCAATTGTTTCCATTAAACACCCTGTTTAAATGAGATCAAATATCCAAATAAGAAAACATATTCAGGCTATGTCCTTGTAATACTAAATGATTACAAACATGTAACTCTATCATTGTTACAGAATAGTCTTAAACACTTTCTAATTTTTTTCATCAGATATTAAAGAAACAAGAACGAAGGCATATAAACAATCATTGAATCCAAATCACGACACTGGTCAGATTGTTGCATTCTTTCAAAAAAAAGGAAATAACATAACAATTTGGAATCCTACCAAAACGTTACCAAATTAATTTCCTACTGATAGTTCATTATCAATAATATTAAATAAGGGAAGAGAAAGAATCAATCCATTCTTACTTCCCTTTTTACATAAGTTCATCACTGTACTGCCATCACTTATGAGAACAGTCAACCAGTATATAAATGAACAAGTTAGACAGGCCGAAATCAAGATCACTGTTCTAAATCACGAAAATAGAAACCCAGCAAATCTCTTGTACAGCAACTAACACATCAACTATCCATAAATCAGTCTGATGTCCAAAACTAGTTTCACCTAAACACAGTAAGGCTTTCGAACCAAGTTTGAAAGCAAGAGCTTCAAGCGTATTGCTGTAACCAACAACTCTATAACATTAAGCCTTTTAAGGTTTCCGAGAAACTATGCTATGGTGACCACACATTGATTCCAATTCATGATCACAATCAATCCGAACAAACAGAAGGAACTTAGCATATTTATACTTTCGCAGCCTATCGGGCTGAACAAACGGAAGGAACACCATCAATCGATCCCTACCTTGGTGCATGCAAATCCCTAGTGCAACTCGCCCAAACACAGGCCGAGCAAAACAGTCATCAATGACGCATATAAAAATCAGACAAACAATCAAGCTCTTATTTCAACCAAGAAACCCGACTGTACTCTGCCAATAATTTAGCACAAATAGAACAGGTTGAATATGTAGTTGATCACCTAAGGAATCTGTACCACCAAAGCAACATGCAACACAAAGTACTCCAAGAAAATACAGAGGTCTTCAGTACAGGTTTTCCTTCAAGTCACTGGATCAACTCTTAACAACTGTATATACACATTCTAACTTGAACAGTGACCAAAATAGAAATAGAACATTGAAACGTCTCCTCACAGTCGTTCGGAATTCAATCCTAATAAATCCACTAATTCACACTACATACGATAGCAACGGATTTGCGCCATAATCACAAACCCAACAACAAGATAAAAATAGAATTAATTGATAAATCCTTCCATGCCATTCAAGACAAACATTCCGAATGAAACAAGTATAAGCAAATCAATATACTCATTCCAAAACAATGAAATAAACTCGAATCGCTTGAAACCTTCAACAATTTTATCGCAAGGAAAGGCAATACATCCACAAAAATCAATACTCGATTATTTACTACAATAACAATAGCCACAAAACCTCGTCTTTTCCACAAGGCTTCCACGACCATATAATAATAAAACTCAAGATGAATCTACATTCACAACAAGAGATTACTCAAACGATTCAATCATGAAATCCACCGAGTCGTTAAAGACTATGGTAACTCATCGCTTGCCTATTCCAAGCCGAAATTAGAAAACAATGAAACCCACAAAGTATCATTAATCGCTGTTAACAAAACCATGACAAGCGCTTCAAAATCTTCAAAAGCACGTAACAATCAAATGGTACACTAGTATCATTCCCTCATCGTCTCACAACAAGATTGACGATCGAAGGTCGATGAAGCAAAAAGATGATCTATACCCTTCACGAGTATATTCGACGGGGCTCTCGCCAAACAGCCGAGCATTCAAACCTTTATAAATATAAATCTCTCATATTTAAACCCAGACGGAATACACAACAAACGAGTTGAAGTTCGATTTCAACAAACACCCAACAAGCGGAAATTGCCAAAATCGAACTTAATAGATACAGAGCCAAAATCAACTAAATCTTCATAGGAAAATTTATCTAATCTTCACAAACAAATGAATGAGTTGTTTTAATGAAGACATTTGAAAGACAGCAAAATATTTAAAGGATAGGGCCTAACATGCCTGTATTTTGATCGAATTTCCGAAGAAGACAACAGGAAGAGCTCAAACTTCCTTTTCTTTTTCCCAAATACAGCGACCAACAAAATTTTGCTGTCCCGTTTACAATATATCCTCCATGGCAGAGAAAAGAGCCAGAGAAATTCATTCTCGCCATGCAACTCAAAGAGAACTGGTGCGAAGAACCAGTAAACTAGCAGAGAGAGAGAGAGTAGACCGAAAATCGCGATACACCAAACAAACCTTCCAACTTCTCGTTTGCATGCCGTTTCGCGAGCTCCGGGCTCGACTCCCTAAACAATAAATGCCATTAAACCAATTTTCCCGCCTAATCTCTACTCCCACCGACCGCCAAAATTGGCGACAGTCCAACAAAATCTCAAGTTCATTTCAAAACTTAGTAATTGCCAAGTCTGCCAAGGTTAGCCGCCGCCTAAGCCTCCGCCATCTGCCTGTCCCTCATCCTTATCCTTCCCATTTATTGCCATAGAGAATAGCGCCCATGGTTCGCCACCCTTCAAAGGCCCCTTCCCATAAACTCTTAGTTAGCTAGGTTAGTATCTTAGGTTAGAGTTTTAGGGTAAGAACCATGCTAACCATTTTGCACTTAGTTATTATTTTAGGATCATAACACATAGCCTAGGTCTAGGTTAGACTAACATTAATCTAACCCCTAGGTTAGGTTATTGTTTTAGGTTACTAACCCTAAGTAATTCAGTTTGGTCCTTCTCCTGAAAACTCGGAGAGACCTGCATCATACTTTCTAGAACAGAGCCACTCCTGTTCTTATTACAGAATTGTATGTCAATGAATTATTACCTGGTCTTTAATCGAGACCTTCCAGATATACCAGATATCGGGAACCGTTTCATTTCTCAAGATCTGCCTGAGTCATACTCCTGACCAGCTCACCAAATGCTTCCATACCTTGCAACCTGTTCAAGGTTCGGGATATAATTTTATCACTTCACAAAATTAAAGCATTACTTGGATCAATTCCTCTGGTCCAAGTCTAGATATTATTGATGAATACCTGTATAATTTCATTCCGTGATCAGATTAATATTCAGTCACAAGATGAAATAAATAAAAGAGTCTATTAATATTTTGACTCAGTCAAGATCTGCAATCTGCAAGAAATTTAATACACATCAAGCATGATTCCCGAATCGAGGTACACAATCCATTTACTAGAAATCACATATCAACACTTGAATGCTTAGGAGAAAGTAACAATTCGGGGTGTTACACAAACATTGAGGAGGAAACAAACATGTCATAATGAATATATTCAAAGTTTTTGTGCATCTTACTATTCCCACATATTACATTCAAAAGAACAACCTCATGGATTCTTGAGAATTTTCCATGATAAAATGGATAAAATGAAAACTTCCATACCAAGGATGGGTAAAAATCAAAGTCAATAAGTAATTTTATGAACCTACCAGTTACTTTGACTTGTATGCTCACACATGGACACAAGATAGGGGGTTTGTCCATTTTAGCTTGTCATTTGTTGAACACTAAGCAAACTATAGAGTCACATCATTAGCTTTGTGTCTCAAGAAGCTTTAAGAACCTGTAAGTGATGAGTATGGAGATTTTTGTATCATTGTGGATCATCCAAATAGCCATTGCATGATGCATTATTACAAAATGATGTGCATGAAAAATGTAAAAGGTACAATGAAAATTTAACTATTCAAAATTTGTTTGTGTGAATACTTATTTCATAAGGAAACCACAAATCCTCTACTTACAATTGGATAATGCTTCAAGTGATAATAAGAATCATACATTGTTTGCATTTGCATCACTTTGCTTGATAGAAAAAGGGTATTCAACATTGTGTATGTAAGCTTCCTTCAGTGGCACACACCCATAAGGATATACATGGGACTTTTGGAATATTAGCAGATCATTATATAAAGTAGACACATTTTTTTTTCCACATATCATGAACTCTTACAAAACATGCCAAGAAGGGTTGAGTACACTCACTCCTTATCTTATTGCAGAAGTGTACAACTTCAAGGAATTTGTGGAGCCATTCTTGTTGGACATAAACCATAAGATAGTGGATATTAGAAAAATGAATATTTTAAGATTCCATGTTGTGGATGGCATACCTATGCTTTGGAGTACAAAGCAACATTAAAGGATCTGCATTGGTCTCATTCTATCCATATATGGCATACAAAGGATAATGATGGACCAAGCTTACCAAAAGGGAAACCTCCTTTAGCACCATTCAAGGAACTCAAAGAAATGAAAGATCTAGAAAAGGGAATAAAAGCATATACTGAGCATTGGGGAAATGTGCAATAGGAGAAGGTAGTGACTATTGGCTTCCGAAGATCACGTATTGGGAAAAAAATTTACGTGCTTTGGATAGACTATTTTTAATTTTACAGAGATCGGATGTTTGTTTTTTGTCAAAAATAGTACAAGAGAAAGAAATATATGAATAAATAGCAGAGCCACACATATTCATAAAGAAGAATACATTAGTCAACATATCCCAAGTAATAATGATATTTATGTTGGGCTTGTTTGTGGAAGATCTAACCAAGAATTTAATCTGTTGAAGGATGTGTTTAAGGGAAAAATGCTACTTATATGGCCAAGAAATGATAATGAAAATATATGGATGGGGAGAGAAGATGGGGATATTTTCCTTCAATGGGAAGGCAATGATGTAATTAAAAAGCTAAGAGTTCAATATTAGAAACCTGCAGGGAGAGGATAAGGTACAACATTGTATCGAGATTGTTTAAAGCCAAATAAAACATGGACCATCTCAAATGAACCTAAAGTAGATATCGATGTGGATAGCATCATCTAGGCATGGACACCAAACAAAAATTGAAAAAGTGGATCCATAAAGATACCCAATAAAGGACATGTGGCCATTAAATCATACCTTGAACTACTTGAACAGGATAAGGAATGTTGACTTGGAGAAACTATTGAAGATCATAAATTTGTATGTGAAATCATCTTGGCTTGGGATGTGGGTTTTTAAAAAAATTATTCCAAACCTTGGTCCTATAAAAATTTATAGTTGTACTATTATTTGATAATTAAATGAAAGAATGGGTATTATATTAATTTGGAAGATTTTTCAATAATATAAATCTATAAAACATTGTGGTGCTTATGGAACTCTTGAATCTTATTAATGTATTATTAATAATATTATTTACACCTTGCAATTAATTAATTTGAGAAAAAAATCCTTAATTGTATTCTAAGTAAGTTTACGGGGAGTTGGATCTTGTGATTCAAAGGAAATTGGATGTGATTTACAAGGAATTCATGTCAAAATTTAGTGCTTTCTATTTTCTAGGAATTAGTCTTGATTTATGCATTCATTACAACCACAAAATTATATGGTCTTTTCTTAAAGCTATGTGCATAAGTCTAGATAACTTATTTTTAATTGTTCTAAAACTTTATAAAATGCAAACCTTTATGAAGTCTAGATACTAAATTATATTCCTAGAATCCCCTAATTCTTGAATGTAAAACTATAGTATTGGGAGTGCCAAGATATATTATTTAATGCTCTCAACAAGAGTGTTTGTAAATGCACCATGACTTAACCTATTGTCTACCAAGATATAAATTTTCAAAAGAGGTCAAAATCCCTCATATATGAATTATAGAAGAAGAATAAATATAAATTTGATACACATAAAAATAATTAGGAACATACTTGTACCATGAGTGTGATGAGAATGGGCATATGTCCATTCTCATAGACTCAATAGTTGCTTCTTATTTCATACAACATGTACCCATATCACATTGTTTTAATTTTCAAAAGGGATCAAAATTCCTCATATAGGAATCATAGAAAAATAAAGAGATAAATCATATACACATAAAAATAATTAGGAACATAGTTGTATTATAAGTGTGTTGAGAATGGGCATATTCCCATTCTCATAAACTCAATATAGAATTAGGAACATACTTGTATGACATAGTGTAAATATTGGAATATGATATTACACTACTTAAATTCCAATAATAAACATATTGGAATCCAATATCACACTAGATAAAAACCAATAATGGAAATTTAGGAATCCAATTTCAAAAATTATAAAACCAAAAATAATAATACTATAAATATAGATTCTTAGTAAAATGTCCATATTTAATGAAATGGTGGTTTTAGTTCCACTTCCATTAGAAATAATCATATTACCATACTTGAATCCTATCAATGCATCAACAAGGCCACCATGGTCTTCCCGGGATGATGGGATATCCTCCTAATCTTGTTTTTGGTTTAAGAACAATAAATTTAGCAGGGTACTCCCAAGAGTCTACCACTACCATTATGTCCTCCAAGACTCCTTCAGGTCTCATTGTTGATCTATCTGCAAGTTGTAAGACTGTAGTTGTTGGCCTTAGCCCTTCCAACTTCAAATCATCCATGATTTTCTTGTCATGATGTTTATGGTTGCCCCCAAGTCAATCAAAGTGTTATTTATTGTTGTGCCATTAATTGAAACATTTACCAATGGACTTTTGCCTAGATCTATATATTTGGGCAAGATTGAATTTCCAAGCATAATATCAACTATCATCCCCAATAACTTGTATAGTAGATGGATCCTTTATCTTCCTACATGGTTTTTTTATGCATAGGTCCTTAACCAACTTGTTATAAATTGGCACATCCTTAATGGCTTGAATCAATAGAATTTTGACACAAATATCCTTCAACTGGTTGACAAAATCATAATCAAATTCTGATTTGAGGTCAATCTTCTTTTCTTGTAGTCTTTCAGAAATGGTGGATCATTAGCCTATGTTTTATCCTTGTTAGAATTCTACTCATGTTGTAGTGGATCAACTTACAATGTCTTCTCGCTTTTTTGCAAATCGATCATAATGTGTTTTTTCTTTCTGTGGATTAGTCTACAACATCTTTGGTTCATCCGCAATCTCTGTAATAGTAGGTGTGCTGGTGGAGGAAGTGCTCTTCCTAAGCATAGATGGATATTTTCAACATGAACTAAATAGGTAGGGTATTGAGCTTGTTCAGCTACGTAAAGACTGGATGAGAAGATTTATTGTTGGGGTTAGGCATTGGTTGAGTTGGTAGCTGAGTGGCCTTAGGTTGAGTGTTTGCTTGGGATTTAGTATCAAAGCTTGTTTCGAGGGAAAGAAAGTTAATTTTAGGATTATTGGTAATTAGGAGGTGGGTTAATGCACTTTTTCCTCCTCTCCAAGGATTTTTCCATGATTAAAGGGTTGTTTCCATTATTGTTGGCCTTTAAACTGATTTTTCCAAAGTGTTGTTGATATTTCTTAGGATATGGAGCCCAACCTTGAGGATTAGCCCAAGGTGGGGGTTGCATATATGAATTATTAGACCAATTTTGAAATGTTGGCATAGGGTCTTATGACATACCTCCTTACCTTGGTGGCCATGGTTTCCTTTGAGAAACATAGAACAATTTCCCATCCTTTGTTTCTATCATCCTAAATTTAGGTGAATCCTCCTTTTCTTATGCAATGTTGGCTAATCCTTTGCATCTAGTCATATTTCTTTCTCCTACATCCATGGAAAAAATATTTGAGTACTACTTATCCATCTTCCTTTTCTTCTTGGAATGCAGAGCATCTAATTAAGTGGCCATGTCATTAACAATATCCTGCTTCATGTTCTTGAACATGTTGACAATCTCTGACTTGGATATGTCCCCAATTGTTTTGGTAGTTGATCCACCTCTTGATCTTATATTTCTTATCCTCTTCATATTAGCTCTTGAGTAATCCTTATAGGATTCACATATTTATTTAAAGGTACATTTTGAAATGTCTTATTCTCTAATCATATTCATAGCATCCATGTCCTCCTCACCGAGTCCTTTAAAAAGAGTAATTTGAGATATTCAAGAGTTAGTCTTGTGTGCCTTGTCTTCTAAATGCAAAACATGAATATTTCTAAGTACTCTTCCAATTTTTCATCTTCCTTATTTTCCATTAAGTATATTTCATTACATCATGTGCTACTTGACCTATAGTATTCTTGATACTTATTGAGGAACTTCTCCTTCATCTCGTGCCCAAGTGGTTACTACATTTATTTTTAAACCTATGAACCATCTCAAGGTTGATCCTTAAATGTAGCATGAAATAGATTCAATTTATGCACATTTGTGGAATAATCATAGCTCCTACATAAAACATCAAACTTGAAAATAAAAGCGTCTGGGTCTTCATTATGGATCCATGAAATTTAGGCAAGGATGAGGAGAAATATTCTTCATAAGAAGAACTTCATCATTGTCGATAATGGAAAACTCAAAGGTAGTTTCCCCATTTTGAGCATTTTTGTCTACTTCTTGTTATCATGAAATTACAACACCCCCTTAATGGGCGTGCATGTGAATGGGGCATTCGGTGTGAATTTGGTACCATGGAGTTATCCCTAAAGTTGTGGAACTTGTGGGCTTGAGATAACTCTTCGGAGAAGGAAAGATTATTTCCTAATCCTACCTACCAAAACTACTCCTAATGCAAGAAAAGTAACTAAATACACCTATTCTAACATTCCAAGGAGACGGAGAGAGATACTTCATGAAATAAAACATACACTAGAAGTGGTGATACACCAAGAAAAGGAGTTGCTAGTCAATCTTCCCATCCTACCAATGGAGAAGAATGAACTGGAGAGGGTGGACATGCACCACAGACCAAATCACATGAAATTCACCATCCCAAGTAAGCACAAAACAACTAAATCCTGCAATGACACAAGAATATGCATAGATCCTTTGCAAGCATGATGAGAGGCAAGTGAAAGCAACACAAATAATGCAAAGGATTGACAATTGAATCACAAAACACCATTTACATTACTCCATAAAGATACATAGTACATCACTTTAGCAAGAAGAGGTAAGATAATTTCATTACAATGTCTAGATAAATGATTGAATCCCCAAATTTACAACAGCCCAATTTTGGAGAAGAGGGGAGCATGGGAGGAAAATTGACCAACAACCTTTACAATGCATCCCCTTTACAATTTATAGCAATTTGGAAGAGAAGAGAGAGAATGTGTGTGACTCAAATGCATGCCTTTCTTGGAACTCCAAACTCAATTACTGATGTGAAGGTAGCATGGCTAACTTGCAAATTCCATATCTTGTGTACCCTTGCTTGCAGTAAATAGAATTGGCCTCCATACCTCATTAATGGTGGTGGTTGAATGTAATTGTGCATTGTAAATTGGCCAAGTAATGTAATTTTTCACCACTTTATGTTTCCCAAATTTGAAATTTTAATATGACTATAGGACTCGATACCTTTCCGAAAAGTCCAAGAAAATTTTAAACTAAGCTCCGAGTGGAAAGTTATGGTCATTTGAAGACATGTAATTTTTTTCCTATTAATTGTGGCAATTTGACCCCTTACTATTGCCATTTTCCATAGTTCATTTCCAACTACTTTAATTTTATTATTTTAAAAATAATTAAAGCATATTTTTCTACCACATGACTTTACTTTTCAATTTTCCTTTCATTTTGTTGATCTATGGTTGCTTTACTTCATTTTTCTCTTCTAGTTCTGTGGTGATCTCAACCTACTTTACTGTTTTATATGTTTGGGGAAGTAAATTAGTTTCACTTTTCCCCATTATTCTTATTTTCCATTCCTTTTTATTGTGGTGATCTCAAATTTCTTTACTTATTTTACTTAAAATAAGTAAATCAGTTCTAATTTTCCACATTACTTTACTTCTCTTTTCTACTAGTTATCCCTTTAGTTATGTGGTGATTTCAATGTATGTATTCTTGCTTCACTTAAAAAAGTAAAGTAATTTAAATTTTCCACATTAATTTACTTCTTCATTTCCTTTGTTAAGTGGTGATTTCACTTTACTTTACTACTTTAAGTAAAGTAGTTCCAATTCACCACTTTACTCTATTTTCCATTTCCTTTGTTAAGTGGTGATTCCACTTTACTTTACTTGTTTTACTCAAAATAAGTAAAATAGTTTCAATTCACCATTTTTTTACTTTTCTCCCAGGACCTTTGGTGATTTCACTTTAATTTATTTTTTTACTCAAAATAAGTAAATTAGTTTCAATTCACCACTTTTCTTTACTTTTCTCCCAGGACTGTGGTGATTTCACTTTACTTTTTGAGTAAAGCGGTTTGAATTCACCACTTTGCTTTATTTTTCTCCTAGACCTGTGGTGATTTCACTTTACTTTACTGATTTAATCAAAATAAGTAAATCATTTTCAATTCACCACTTTTCTTTACTTTTCTCCCAGACCTGTGGTGATTTCACTTTACTTTACTACTTTACTCAAAATAAGTAAAACAATTTCAATTCACCACTTTGCTTTACTTTTCTCTCTAAACCTGTGGTGATTTCATTTTACTTTACTAATTTACTCAAAATAAGTAAATAAGTTTCAATTCACCACTTTTCTTTACTTTTCTCCCAGACCTGTGGTGATTTCACTTTACTTTACTTCTTTATTCAAAATAAGTAAAGTAGTTTCGATTCACCACTTTACTAAGGAAAGTAGTAATGAGTCATAACTTTTGACTAGATGCTCTATTTTCTAGATCTTAGAATTTCTTGAAAGATATTTACTTCCTCTTCATGTTGAAATCATTAAATTCTGGTTTTGATGGGGTTAAGTGGGAGAAAAATATAAAAAAACACTTCCAAGCATATGGACATAGAAAAATTGCAGTAAAGTTCCCTCAAGTCCATTTTTCTCAAGTTGTCTGTTTTTACTAGGGGTAAAAATGGATAACACTTCTTCTACCAAATTTTTTTGATCAAGAGAAGCTTCATAATTTTCACTTAGAGTATTTTATTCTATCATCAAACCTTGTACAGAGAAAGATGTAATTACTTCAAAATCTAAAACGAAACCTATACTACTTGTATGGATTTGGTAAAAATATTCCACGGAGATCTCTCAAATAGTGCATGCATCAACTACTCAACTCACTCAATATATATTATTTGGGGGCATGGAGGTGAATTTCCTAAAACCTAAAATACTTCTAAGAAATTAAAAACATCTCAAAACCTTATAACTTAGTAGTATCCCCTACAACGATGCCAAAAATGGTGGTGTAAATTATCTTGCAACAATTAGTATGTTATTCATTAATCCATGGTAATTTAATTATCAAACCAATGGACATATAATTTCAATATTTTTGGTGATGTATGTACATTTACAAATATTCAAGAGGAGGGAAGGTAAATTGTTGTAACTATAATTCTACAAATAATAATGCTTGAAACAAACAAAATTGAGACTCGAAGTAACTAATAAATCTAAGGTAAAGCATGTGAAAATAGAATAAAAATAAAGGAATGGATTGCTACTAATATACTCATGTAATAAAAAAAAAGGAGAGGGTTAGAAAACTACAAGTGGGTCTACGCCTTGGGTGTTAATCCCTCCTAAGGCTTGTGACTACAACTAATGAATAGAACTTAGATTTATTACATTGGCATGAAGATTACAATTAGAAATACAACAATTCATCTATTGATCAATCCCTCTTCTATATAATAATTCCTCTATCTATATATATATATATATGTATATGATCCTCTTCTATATATATATATATATATATATATGTATATATATTCTATGTATATGTATGTATTAACCTTTTCCTTTTATACATCTCATTACATATATATAGCGTGAATAAAAATAATTTCTACTATATATATATATATATATGAGTTTATGATTAGATCAAGTAAAAGATCTCAACACCTAATATGAAGATCCTTTTCCTTTTTATACATGCAAAAAAAAGTCGAGTTTCAGGATGTTTACATAACTTAAGTAACCGGTTATTTTGATTAACCAGTTCCTAAATCATGAATTAAATAGGTTAGTTCCTTTTTAAATTGCAACACATAATCAGATGTTGGAGTTAATTCATCTCCTAGTTCTCATGTTTAAATTAAAACTTCTTCTTCCATCGGCACGTGCAATCTCAAGTGTGATGTCCACGTTCCACGAGATTCTTAGGATCATGGATCATTCATGTGTGTGACCTTATTTTGATGTGAGCTCTTTACTACGATAACTTCTTTCATTGCATGTGAATTGCATATAAACAATTGCTACATAAAAAGAGGCATCACATACATCATCAATCAAATATCTTATTGTAATCAAGAGAATAAATGCATACTCACAATACCACAAAATAAAGCTAATTAGTGATAACTATATTAATAAGTATTCATGCCATAATGTTCAGGTTATAATGAAATGTCTCAAAGAATATAACAGGGAATACAAGTGTAAGGCTACAAATGGATCAACAAAATACATAGGATGAGTTGTTTAGAAAGATAATTAAATAAATCATCATATTGTATAAGAACCAATATAGGCATTAATATGCAATGAATCAGAAGAAAATGTAGTTTAATAACCATGATCTAAGAATGTGATGACATGCGGTACAACATCAGCAAAAGAAACAAGAAATTCAAGAGGACTAATGAAGGAGGAGGCACAACATGATATGTATGGTTTGTTGAAGAATTGGTAGCTTGTTTTTCATGATTTAGTAGAGGGTCACTAAAATTTTTTAGCTTTTGATTATCATTGACCGGTTTTTCATGAGACGACTTAGGGAGCTCGATTGCATTGTTATCAATAATATATTGAATTATATGTTTAAGCTTATAGCACTTATCATTGTGATGTCAATGCATTGGTGGTAATCATAGTGTGCATTTTCATCATAGTTGCAGCCATGGGGGTGAAAAGGATCGAGATTGAGTGGTGGAGGAAGAGTGATAAGATTGTTTTTAATCAGCTATGGTAATAAGATCCGAGGGTGTAAGGTAGTTTAGTAAAATTACACCTTTTGGGTTACAATTGAAGATTTTTAGGTGTAGAAACAATATTAATAGTTTCCTTTTCTAAGTGGACTCGGGAGATGGTTTTAAAGTAGATTTAGATTAAAACTCGTTAGAAGATGATGATAAGGAAGTATCATAGTATTTTAATTTTCCCATAAATAAAATCTTTCCTTTATGCACTTTAAGTGTATGACATAATTGATCAAAGGAAGGAGAGGTTCTCTAAAATAACACTCTCTTGAAGTGGAGGAAAAATAATTTGAATAAATAGATCTTGTAATTTAGAGTCACTAGTATATTAGTCATGTTAGCAAGGTTTTTCTTATAACTCAAAACATAGTATGTGAGATGCTCATTGGATCCTTGTTTAAGTTGAGAAAGTTGTGCATAAGACATATTGGTGCCAATATTGATAAAAATGTGAAAGGAAAACATCAAATAAGTATTTAAAAGAGGTTACTTGAGTGGAAAGGTTGATCATATAACCAATGTATATCATGATCTTCTAAACTTCTAGGAAATAATTTAGATAATAATGTAAAATCATATGTGTAGTCAAGACAAGTAACATTAAAAGATCAAATATGTTCATGAGGGTCACCATGGCCATTGAAGGTAGGAATATTGAGTGCAATGAAGTTAGGAGGTAGTGGATGAGAGGATATGGCAGGTGCAAAAGGGTTGTGAAGGAGAAGTGAGGAATAAAGAGATGGAGAGGAATGTGAAGTAGCTTTCTTTATTTGACGGATTTGGATTTGGATATCCTGGTATAAGGAAGCTAGGTATTGAGATCCCGAAGAAGAGTCCTATCATGTGTGGGAAGTAGTAGGTGGGGTGAAATGATTGGTAGGAGTATGCATATAAATGGGAACATTGGAGGTAGGTGGAAGGGTAGGATGAGGAGGGTGTGTCACAATAGGAATAGAAGCATTATTAGAGATTGGCTTGTTGAGCTCAACTAGGTTAGTGGATTCCTCATGAGAATATTACAATAATAGATCTAAATCTTAAGGATGTTCAACAATATGGGCTTAGAGGTCATCGATATATTCATCGAAGAAGGGTTCATAAGTCTTATCCATGGGAGAAGAATCAGAAGAATGCCTCAAAGTAAGGTAGTGTTTGACTGGATGGGTTCACCAAATGATTTAATATAAATTGAATTAAATCTGATTGTAGAGTAACTATTGTATTGTATGATATAAAAATTATAATGTACAATAAAGACACAAGAAAAAAAGTATGTACAAATATGAAACCATAAGAAAGAGAGGGAGATATAGGGACTTAACCGATTCCCGATTAATGCTGGAAGTGATCTAGGTAGGTGAATATCTAAAACAGAATGAGAAGATTGTCGTCAATGCTTGTTGGAGGTTCTAAAACTCAATAATTTGCTAGAAAGGAGATCCCACATGAGGACAGGAGTGCCTATGCACTAGTGTCCCTTATGGGTGCTAGTTTCTATGTGAATGATCAGGATATGGTCTATTTTGTGTAGGATGAGCTTCACTATTAGTCTCTATTCCTCACTCTAATTTTTCTCCTTTATCTATGAATGCACTTTTAACTTGAAAAACAAGTTTTCTACCTACACATGTATATAAACCACATCAAATATAATAAAAAAGATACATAACTGGATTCAAACTCGACTACTGGCAGTCATTCAAAGAGTGAACTTAGTACCAATTGCTAAACTACATTTTAGACTCAATGTAGTTATGTGTGAGAGTGTGTGTAAGGATGCCCTAGGATGCCCTTGTGTAAGTTGCACTAAGATAGTAGGCTAGATCTAGAATGCTCAAGATGAAAATGTGTGTAATGTAATAGGATAGACTTCCCCTCCTATGTTGTGCATGTAGAAGTGGTGTAACCCTTATCCCTTGAATGCATGTGCTATATGGATGCCTTGATATGATTTTTATGCCTTTAAATGCAAGCTTAGGTGATAGTATATAATTATTAGTGTTTGGTCCCTTATTTAAGAGTTATGACTATGTGTGTGTGTGTGTGTATGATTCCCTTGTTTGAATTTCATAATTGACAACTGAAATGCCATACAAAAAATATAAAAGATGCCCAAGAAGTAAGAGAGACCCAAAATAGTGAGAAAAAGGGAGAAAGGGTAAGGAGTTCCTAGGAGGTACAAGAGCACTGGGCATTAGTTCTCTATTTGGGTGCCAATGTCCGATGCCATAAAAGATAAATCACAAATACGACATGGCTTTAGGGTGTGCAAGGTAAATAAAAGTATAAAAACAAAACAAAAGGCCTAAAAGACATGTTCAACTACTAGTTTTTCATTTCTTAGGAATCATGTATATATTATCATGCTTTAGGACCTAGAAATGTACCCAAGTGCATAGATTTTGTGTCTACAAAATCAAGGAGATAAAAAATATATGGATCAAAAGGATGAGCTATCATAATGGTCAAAGGTTCAAATCATGAACTATTGAGAAAATGGAAGCTTCATCTTCACTCATCCTCCTGATATCATGGGCATATTTTTTTGTTTTCGTATATATTAATTTGAAAACAAAATATCTACTTTATTCTAAAAAATTAAGGCATCAAATCATTCTTGAATAATATTTGTTTTAAATCCATATAGGTTTTCTGGATGGGGTTTGTTTCAAGAAACTCCTATCTATGATTAAATTTTTATGGATCATCATTATGCTAGAAAATATCACATGATATGCCTAGAGGTGGTTTTGGGAGGATATTTTTATTTGAGCATATTTTAGAGGTCCTTGATCATTATGAAGTGGATCAAAATATGAGAAAGAGATATACTTTAGCATATTATTCATACTCCTCTCCTCTTTTTCTTTCCTTTATCCCTTCTCTCTTATTTTGTTATAAGTAATAATAAGATAAATATGTAAATGATTCCTCTACCTCGAATGAAAATTTAATCATCTTTTTATTGTTGATATTATGAGTTCCTATAACCTCTTTTTCTTAGTTGTGTATTTGAATTTGTACCTTGTATTATGGGTATAATGGACTGTGTATCTTCCATATTTTGTAAATCTATCTTTTTAGATCATATCTTCCTCTATGTTTGTAGTATTGTTTCTTACCTCTCCATTATTGTTTGTGTTTGCTATGTGTAGAATTTGCAATATTTTTATTCACCGTGTCTTATTCATGATGAGAGGGAGGGTTAGATTAAAATTCAAGTTTTCTATGCCTTATATTCCCTTTTAGATATATGTTTTGTTTGTAGTAATTTTTATGCCTTTCAAAAATAAAGAAATCCCATGTGCATCGGCCTATCACCTAGCAGGCATTGGGCACTCACCCAAGGCACACACGAGTGTTGAGCCCCTCCTTTATGTGATTTGTGTGAGAATGCATTATTTACGATAGAAACTTAAGTGAAGAAAATGGAAACGAACCATACATTTATCATAATGGGCTTCTAGACCAATGTATTCATTCAGATAAGAAAAGCATTACAGAACATAGATCTGAATCATAACAGAAAGGAAATGCATAGGGTTTACACCCACTCATATGAAATATATATAAAACCGATCCATACATATATAAGTAAAAATGTAACCACATATATCCATATTAAATACGTTTGGTAAATACATTACATTCATTGATGTTATCACGATCCATATAATGGTGCAGACCAATGTCATGCATCGAATTGGGCTTAAGCCCCTCATAGCACAAAGAATAATATTTAGACCCATCCCCTTGATACATCATACTCCTACAGATCCTCTAAACCCAAGCCATAGAACTCCCAAAATATTTCTGCATAGCTTCTCCTCTTTTCCATCCTCTCTAGGTATATATCCTTCTTCTATCGGGCGCTTGTATATATAGCCTTAGCAAGCACGGTCGTGCCTTTATAAAGTTGTATATTGGTTGCCAAGTGTCCAAGTGGTCCTCCATGGGATTATGCTCCTTCATACTTGAGCTCTCCATTCTTCACCATGATGGCCCTCTAGAATCTTCTATCGCATAGTATATTCCTTTTATGGACACCAAGTTGCCAAGTTGGCACCTTATCCACTCTGCATGTGCAGTCAGGTCATGCTTTCCTCGTGTTCTTCTTGATATGCCAAATATGGTTAAGTCCCAAAACCCTTACTCTACCTTACATGTGTGTGTCACTAGTTCTACTAAACCCTTCTAAACCCCTGTCCTGTGTGCTTTCACCTTATGTGCCCTTCTTCAAATATGCCTTGCGCACCCACGTGCCTTCTTGTACTTAGCCAATATGTTAGGGGCCCAACATCACCCCACACTATGCTTGTTCCATCCTTGGGAATATTTTCTCAATGAATAAAGAATGACTGTCCCTGAATAGTTTGGGGAAAGAATAAAGGAATGAAGAATTGGGGAAGAATGAAAGAATGAAGAAACTATGATTACCACTACAAGAGGAGGGGGAAATATTTCTTCAAGTCTTCCTCCAACTTATTCCAGGCATCAAATTTTTTCTATTCCTATTGACAGAGGTCTCTGACTAGGGTGCTCACCACTTCAAAGCCTAGCCCTTCTCGTTGGGTATTCATTGTTTCCACGATCCCCTCCAATTGTTTGCCCAAATGCTCAAGTGTTTCCATCCTTAAATTGATTTGGGGATACAACTCCTTTAGCCGATTCTTGATTGATCCCTATAAGGTCTCAATAGCCTCCAATTTCTTCTCAACCTCAGCTAGAATTCTAACACGTTCCGATTTATTCCCCTTGATATTCTCTTGGAGCTCATTGAGCTTCATTTCATGAGTGGTGACTAGAATGCTGGCCACTTTATCTCTATCGGTGTAGCTGTCATAAGATTCCTCGAGTGAATTGGGAAATGACTTTCACATCAACGAGGATTTTTTCATCTGATAGTTGTTGAGTGTTTTCCAAGGGGTTGACTCCTTTTGACTCTGATACCTTTATTATTTCCCCTTGGCTTACTTTGAACTTTGGCTCATCATTGTGGGACTCAACTTCCCAAGAAATCATTTTCCTCATCCGAAGGTATGCACCTTCTTCATCAAATTATGTCATAGCCAATTTTTCTCCATTGGTATGGTGCTTTGAAATATCACGCACAACACCTTGTTTGGATCATCAATGTAGCCCATTCCTTACACTTATGATGTTTATGTGCTCTTTCTCCCCATGTGTGTAGCCTTTGGAAAGCTAACACCCAAACTGGGATCTCCTCCCATGCTACGTTTATATTCCTTTTTATGCTCTCCTCCTTAGCTTCCTTCATCACCACATCCGTGTTGCATTCTACTTATTGTTCTACTGTGTCCTTTGTGAGGCTTGGGGTCCTTTGCTCTTTTATAAATTCTTCCCCTGCCTACTCCCTTACTTTGGGTCTCGAGCTCTTTTTCATCCTCCTCCTCATCTTCTTCATTATATTCCTCATCTCTTTCTTCTTTAGAATCATGTATTTCATATATGGGATAGTCTTCTCCTCCTGGTTCATCTTCTTCATCATCCCTATCACATATGTAGGCATCTAGGCTTTCTGTTTCCTCTTAATCGGCCTCATCTGTCACCTTTTGCTTCTTCCTTACTAGGGATTCCAAGATCACGGATCCTTCTTTTTCTTTTCCCTTGGTAATTGATCTCTTCCTTGGAGATTCTTCTTAAGTGAGGAGCTCTTCGTGCTCCGGCACTTATTCTTTTAGATTATTTTCTTTCACTGGGGACTTCTTTCTCCACGCATAATTACTAGGCTTAACAGTTGTCTCCAACGTGCTTACCACTTGTCTAGTCTTAATACTTGGTGTTTTCTGCACCTCTTCTTTTCTTTCTTTAGCATGGGATTCCTCCTTCCTGTAGGGTCTTTAGAGATGGATACATTATTTTCCAAGTATGTGCCCTTTTCAAATTTCATCCTGATGTGTAAATACACTCACACCACTGTCCTTCCTGCAATTGGTAAATTCAAGGGCTTCATCATCTGGACCTCGTGGGATACATACTTTTCCACATATGCACACTTTTTGGGGTAGATGAGATTCCTACGTAGCTCTCTGTGGTCTTGATCCACCTCACTAAGGGAAACTTAGTCTTTTGGCCTCTTTGAACCTATTCACCCCCACTTAAAATTATTGTGTCTTTGAAGGAGAAGGGAAGTTTGCACCAAGGGCTCATTGTTTCATCTATCAATTTGAATCTACCAATGTAGAAGTGCTAGTACACTGCAAACTCTACTTCTCCATCCAAGAGCACTGGTAGTTTATATGAAATTATCTACTATGCCCCAAACACATCCCTCATTCACTTGTACCACTTTTCCAAGCACGCTTTGTGAGTGGTCGTCATGGTCTCACAAGTATACTTCACAAACCTCTTCGTAGGTAATGTTTTTTGTTTGGGGTACTCCCAAACAAACCTTTCCATCCCATCGGGCACTTTGATCTCTAAGAAAACAATTATGAGGAGGAAATTTCCAAATAGTATCTTCTTGCCCTCCTGTGCATTGTTAATGATTTCATCCGTGATGAAGGCATAAGTTGTAAATAGTCCCCTCCAATATTTTTTGGCATACATTCAGCCATGCCTTGTTCACTTGAGTCCATCTTTCTTGATCATTGAGCTTGGTTACCAAGCACACAACCATCCTCATCACAGGGTATGGAATCTCTGCGATGTCAAAGTATCATGATCCTTTCTTGTAGTCATACATGGATACTATTTCCTTGATGTCCTCCTTGTTGCTCAGATCATCATCTATGCTCTCTCCTTCACAGATAAGGCTCATGAAATGGAAATCAACTAGGGAGTTATGTGCATCTTGCACCCCGTGAAATAAAAATGGTCTTCATGAATACGCGACATCAACCACTGATAGAGGTGCTCAGGTTTTCTGAAGTAGGGTAATTCGTAAAGTTGTAGTAACCCTACCTTCTCTAATTTAACTTTTACTTTATCATTGTATATGGGCATGCCCTCCGATGTCCTCTTTTTTGTTGGGTGAACCAACTCCAAAGCCATTTATTTCTCTGTCATGTTGGTGTGATGATTATAGTTACTCATAGTCATTTTCATAAATGAGATTCCCATTATTTTCCTAGCAATACCCCATCCAGGTATTACATCTCCACGTACCACTCTTCATTTGTGCTTGCGACGACAACCATTTGCTTCCCCTTTCCCTTTCCTTCTTCTTTTTTAGGTGAGATGGTTTTTTTCTTTGGTGTCATCATTCTTCTAGTTAAGTTAACACTTTAAATGTCTTCTCCTTGCTCTCTCGCTCTATTACTCTCTCCAATCTCAAAGCTAATTCTTGTGAAGAACCCCTTCTAACTCCATGCTCTAGCCGCTAAACCCTAATCTGAACAATTCTTCCACAAGATGGTGCTTCTCAATAATTTCCTCCACACTGTGTACTCTTTTCCTACTAGTTTACGTTGATCTATTCTAATCATGCACTCTTAGATTTCTCTTTTCATCTTCTTCGCACAAGTCACTTCTAGATGCCCTAGTTCATGAGAGATTCCTTCACTTTGTAATCACAAGGTAAAATAATGAAGTTTCCAACTTCATATTTATTTTTTTCCTTCTTTCCAGCCTACATTAAATTCTATACGAGCTGATTTTAAGCACCCTTACCCATGCACCACATCCTATATGCAAAACCATGTACAACCTTTTGGAACGCAAAAAACCAACGCGATCGAAGACTCTTATGTGTGCATCCATAGCGTAGAAGGCACTCCTGCCCTATAAGTGTTTTCCCATGATGGGGCGAGAAGGGAATTTAAATTCGGAATCTAATTCTTTATGTATCTTTTGGAGTTTCGAGAATTTAAGACCATTTCAGGTGAAGTTCACACGAAATCTAATTGTTTTTCCCTCACCTACCTCATTTTTTTCCAAACCGCACTTTTCATCCTTTGTACATGGATTTTGTAAGGCCTTCTTGACACTAACTATTCTCTTCCACCTTCTATTCTACGTGCTTCTTACCCTTACGTGCTTTTCATCCTTCAACCCGGGCTATTCACCATAACTTCCATTGGCAGCTCAAATTTATATTTACAGGCCTATACTTCATATCACTCCACCCCACAATTAAATAGATGCATGGTTCTATGCGCATACACAACTTAGAGAAATAATGTGGTTATCGATGCACAAGGCACAAAACGAGATAAAAGGAAACAAAATGAACAAGCAATGAGAAAGGGAAACACAAGAAAAGAAAAAGCATAAAGGGAAATTCTAAGCTAACTGGCAATACTGCCTTATTACAAACACAAAGAAGACTTATTTATAGTAGGGATTCACCTTTACTCCCATTTAATTCACCTAGTACCTAAGAACCTCATCCCATCCAAGACTTGAACTAAAAATGCCCAAATCAAGAATGTACGAGATGATGTAAGGTCCCAACCAATGGACTTTCAACTTCCCAGGATGGTACGAGATACTTGGAATCATATAACAACACCAACTATCGAACCTCGAAATTCTTGTTCTTGATATGACAATCATGTAATGCCTTTTGTCTTGCTTTTTTTGTCTTCTAACTCTATCTAACAAGTGATCACCTTTCATCTAACTATATCAACTTATAAATTCTTTCCTCCAAGCTTTCTCATCGCTAACCCTCATGCATACGCTATACGCAGTGAAGGTAACATGAATTCCACTAGTAAAACACCCTCTATGCCAAACACTAATTGAAATGGTGTGGCCTTGTTCAACCTTTTGTAGGTTATCTTGTATGCCCATAGAACCATTGATACCTTATCATCTCAATCTTGTCTCCCAACATCATAGATCTTATTTAATGTGTGACTTAGTATTTTGTTAAATTCTTCGAAGAGTTCCATTTGCTTGAGGGTGATATGGGGTAGTCTTATGATGGGCTACCATAAATTATGCCAACAAAATCCTAACTATTTTATTGAGAAAGTGTGTACCAATATCACTTGTTAAACTTAAAGGGAACCATACCTGCACGATTATGTTTTCCCATAAGAATCTATCGCTTATCACCGCATTGTAATCCTTTGTAGGTGCTTCCTTTTCTTATGATGTCAAGTAATTAGTACAAGTGATGATATACCGTGAACCATTCCTTTATGCGGAAGGCACAATCGGTCGTACAAATTCGATTGCTCATTTCTCAAACGGATCAGCGCTGTTGGGCTATAGGTCATAAATGCATTTCATCTCTCTTTCTAGGTTTCCTAAGGTATTGGAAATGGTCACAAGCCTTGTAAAACTCAATACAATCTTTGTAGATAGTTTCCCACCAAAGCCCTGCTAATAAAATCTTACACGTGGTAGCATTTCCTACATAGTTTCCTTCTCAGTAATCCCACTATGTGCTTCTTCCATAATGGCTATGTGCTCATGTTCCAATACGCATCGACACATAACCTCATCATGACCTAAATTATATAGGTCCCCACTAATCAACATGTAAGGTGTTGTGCGTATTTCTAAATACCTTTTTCTGGGCCTTCATCCCTTCTCGGTGCCACACTTTTTTTAAGAGCACCTTGTGATAACTTCCAAGTCTAATGGTATGTGCTCAACCTAAATAGTTTTGCATATGGCATGGTATCCTAAATTCTTTGTGCATCCTCTCCTTAGTCAATCCTTATTAATGGTTAGGCCCTGAATTGCTCTTTCCTAGCTTAACCTCTACCGTGAACTCAAATTCATGAAATAGAACCCAACAACATATGTGCCCTCGCGAGAACGAGTTTATTGACAAAATAATTCAATGCCATGTGGTTCATGTAGAATATAAATGGTGTTGCCAATAGATAATACCTAAAATTATGCAAGCACATAGATCATAGACAATGATTCGTGCTCGCAGTTGTATAATTCTTCTCTCAATGGCTTGTGTCAACTTTCTACTTTCAAAGCATAAGGGATGATAAAAATTCCCTCTCTAGGTTGTGCTAGATCTTGCTCCCATAGTTATTCTTGAGGCATCAACATGCACATGGAAAGGCTTGTCCCAAAAAGGAAAATGTAGTATGGGCGACGTGACAAGCCTATCCTTCAAGATGTAAAATTCCTTACATTGCACATCTCCCCAAAGAAATGTACTCTTGTGTTTTAACAACTCCTCTAAGGTCACAACGATCTTGGCATATCCCTTAATGAACTTCCCGTAATAACCCTTATGCCCAAGGAATCCGTGTAATGTGCTTTAACTAGTACTTTGGAACTCTATGAATCACACAACTATGTTGTTCTACTTTTAGCTTTGGAAAATGATAGATTTTCTTGAAATTTAGAGCTTTGTGATTGATTATCTAGTGCTATAGAAAGGAATTTGTAGAGAAGGAAATAATTCAAACTTCAACACCAATAATTTTATCCTGGAAACCTTCAAGGAGGAAAAATAGTCGGAAGGGAAACTTCTCTTTCTTCCCACTTTTATTGGTCTAACATAGACAATTACATATTACAATAAGTATGAAAAGAAGCAACAATGTAAACCTTCTCTCCAATTACTTGCTTGCTCTATTTCTACACCTTGCTCCTACAATTCCATTCCAGCACTGAAGATCTTGCTCATTGCTCTCATTAAATTCTAATTCACCTTCGAATGTCTACTCTCTTGCTCCTTCCATGTATTTATAGGCCTTCCCATGTCCTCTTGTGCACTGGAGGATGTGAAGGGGCATGGAAGTGAAGAGACACGGCTGGGCACTTTAAATTTGTGTCCATTCGTGCTCTGTTCTTATTTTCTATTCAAAAGTGTCAGATCGCCACCACCCTGTGTAGATCGGAAGTCACAAGACTACCTCCCTGGTTAGGCGACAGTTTCAGAACTTCCACCCTGCAGGGCAGCGGTTCTAAAACCACCACTCTACACAGAGCGGCGGTTCCTTCCAGAACCTCAATATTCCTCAATTTATTTATTTTTCCTTCTTCTTCTTCTTGTTCTCGATGGCGGATGAAGTGGTGTGTTTTTTTTGGATCCCTATGGATCATACCTCCACTACTTAGAGGCTTTTGGTCCCACAAAAGCTTAGTGGGGAGTGGTAGAGGAATCAACTTCCTCTCATGCTCATTTGAGTACCACTGGGTCTACCTTGGTGTCTTCTCTCGTCCAACCTCTGCCAAGACTCCTGTGGATCTCTAGTTTCCAGTGTTACATCCTCCTCTGAGATGCCTTGAGTACAATCCTCTTTGGAAGGTAACTTCTATATCTTTCCTTATTTTTCATGCATAGATGGCGTTAGTGGGTGCGAGCTCTTACAACTTACTATTGTGTGCATCTACATGAAGTATGGCTCTCAAGGTTTCTTCTCCAACCTGCTCAAGTATGGTGAAGGTCCCATACTATAATGGTTTAGTCCTTTCTTATCTTTGCCTCTTGAGATGGATTGGTTGAATCCTCTCCAAAGTACGCTTCTTGCTATAGTCACCACTATTTCTTGTATCTCCTATTCTTCTTGTTGCCCCACAATCAGTCTAGTGAATCAGAGGTAGTTATGGTGATTTGCATAGTGATAATTTTTTTTTACTCCTTGAGTGAGCAGTTCCTGTGGTGTCTTCTTCTACAAAAACTGACAAGTGTTATCCAAATTCTCCATCCTTTAGTCATAAATATCTTCTCTCACGTCCATCTTGTTTTTATCCAATGAAAGCAACAAAACGATGATTTTCTTGAATAAGTATTAGTGCTTGGTTGGCACTTACCATAGCCTTCTTTGATTTTCTTTGGTGTGCCTGGATGTTAAAACTAACTCCATCCTTGACCCATCTGAACTAGTTCTCCCTCCTTGTGAACACAACATCCCTAATATACAAGTAAGGACTTTTGAAGACAATGTCAAATGCATCAAGTGGAATAATATCAGCCTCTAATACATCTATGTATATCATGGTGTTTATCCCAAACTGAAACTTACACTTTCTTGTAACTTGTATTTCTACACCCTTCTTCACCCATCCTAATGGGTATGGATGTGGATGCACATAATTCTCTAGACTAAGTTGTTTTACAACTACATCAGAAATCAAATTTGACTAAGAACTAGAATCTACTAAAGCATTTACCTTAGTCTTCTTGATTTGGATTTTGATTTGAAATAGCTTACTCATCTCTTCTTCTTTTGTTGCCTCATACATGTTAGTGGCCATGCATCCCAACCTTTCGTCTACATCCAAATCATCCTCAATCTCCACCTCTCTTTCTGTCTTCACAATGGCCATGGATTTCTTAGAATCCTTGGTTTGGTGCTTTGGGTGCAATTCCGGATGCAACTTCCAACATGTGGCATCAGTATGTCCATTTACATCACAATTCTTATAGAAATTCTTAGGATCTTTACAAGTATGCAAAGCAGTAGTGGCATGTTTACCTTTCCATTTACCTCTGCTACTTGTCTTCCCTTGTTCTTTGTCCTGTTGTTCTATTGACTGGTCTCCCTTTGGCTCTATTTCTCCTTGCTTCTTCTTGTCATCAATGTAGTATGCTTGTACACAAGCTTCATTGAGATCCTTGGGCTTTGTGGAGATTACCTTCCTCCAAAGGTGAGTGTGAAGTCCTCCCAAATACTTGGTCAGAATTTCCTCATCCTCCAAGTCCATATTAAGCAACATGGATTGTCTCTGAAATTCCATAGTGTAGTCTTGCATGCTTTGACCACTACCCTGTCTAAAGTACTACCACTTAATCATCATGTCATTCTTATGGCCAATAGGATAGAAGTTAGCTCTAATTAACTCCTTAAAACCCTTCCAAGTATTAACAATAGGACGTTTCTTCTTCTCACAAGTGGCTAGATGGGTTTCCCACCAAACGAGCATGACCTTCCATTTTGAGATGTGCAAAGGTGACCCTTTGTGCCTCAGTGACATTATGCACACTAAAATAGACTTCCATTTTTTATCCATTTATCCAATAATTCTACATCTACTTGTCCTTCAAAATTCTTTATTTCCACTTTCATTTCAACTTTAAAAGGTGTATGTGAATATTTTACCTTCTCACTTACAATTGGCGTCTCTTCATGCTCTTCCCATTCTTCCTCTTCATGGCTCTTTCCGATACCAAATTTTTCAGCTAGTGCTCGAACCACCGAGTCCATGGAATCTTGCTTAACCGAAGCTATCTTTTATAGATCTGAAATCTCTTCTTGTTTCCTATGCAATCTATCCATCATGGTCTCTAACATCTCGACTCTACGAACCGAGTTCTCTTCCTCCATTTGAGCTCAAATTCTCTATTTCCACTTCTTTCTATAAATGTCTAGCTCACAAGGTAAAATTTCTTTGCCTTTGGACCTTATCACTGTCATACAAAATCACAAGAAAGATTCAAATACCACAACCCTAGATATATAATCAGATTTGATACCAAAATGATCCGTAAACTTCTACTTTAGAACTCTACGAATCACACAACTATGTTGTTCTACTTTTAGTTTTAGAAAATGACAGATTTGCTTGAAATTTAGAGATTCGTGACTAAATATCTTGCTCACTGCTCTCATTAAATTCTGATTCACTTCAATTGTCTACTCTCTTGCTCCTTCCATGTATTTATAGGCCTTCCCATGTCCTCCCATGCACTAGAGGATGTGAAGGGGCATGGAAGTGAAGAGACACAGCTGAGCACTTCAAATTCATGTCCATTTGTGCTTTGTTCTTCTTTTCTATTCAAAAGTGTCATGACCGCCTCCTTGTGCAGATCGGTGGTCACAAGATCACCGCCTCTGGTTGGGTGGTGGTTTCAGACCACCACCCTACGCAGGCGGCGGTTCTGAAAATGTTGCTCTACACAGAGCAGCAGCAGCCTTCCGAACCTCTGTATTCCTCAATTTATTTATTTTTCCTTCTTCTTCTTCTTCTTGTCCGATGAAACCGATGAAGTGAGAATCTACAAGTGACTCTTCCGCGCACTCCGACCTCCCGAGGTCGTGCCGAGACAAATGGTGGGGATGGAATATGCAGACAAACTAGTTAGGCAACTTTCTAATGTCTTCGACACGCACTAGTGGAATTTGCAAATCTAAGGCAAAGAAGGCCCTTCTAACTTGATCGGTGTGATAGATCGATCAGCGAGGATGACGCTCAAGGCTCCAATCAATATCGAGCTCGCGTGATTCGATCTATGGGTCATGGAATACGTGGAAAATGACCTCGGATTGTTTCGTATATCTCCCGATAAGGTCATATAGTGGATGATGAATACAATCGATTCTATGGACGATTTTCTCGCCTAGTCCAGAATTCCCTAGCTTCATAGTAGCCGCTATATCTAGTAAGGACAATTGTTCGATGATGATAGGGAAGTGGGTGGACTCAAATACTAGTGTGCGTAGGCTGTCTATATCTAACTCGACTTGTGGATTCGTTGGGTCAATGGGATCTCGTGGATCACAACCGTAGACTCTTGGTTGTTGCGTCCCGTTATGGTCATACGCGAGATCAAGTTCTAATCCCTAGTATCCAAGAATCGTATGCTTTCAAATTCTATGTTTAGAACCAATAGTTGTGCAATCTTCTCGTAATACCTTACAGTGCGCTCTCGCAACCTGGATTCTTAAGCCGGTATCTATATCTACGAGGGTGTCTCCAAAGTCCTGGTCAGAACTAGAGGATCGCACCCGAATGTTTGTTCTCTTTCGAGCCCCTCTACACTCATGTGGATGTTTTCTAGAGTAATCTGTAGTTTGGCCGACTTGACCAAAACGCATGTGCTTGGTCGTCTTCTATGTTTAATCCTCTTAACCGTGAACTGATCAGTTGTAAATGCAGGTCGTTTTCGGAATACTTCAGATCCCGAGATTTTGGTCTATGTCAACTATTGCTGTGACTAGGTTTGGTTGAGGCACGATTGGCTCAAATATATATTCCCTGGGCTCTTGAGGTCCCGTGATTGTCATACGAAACAAAATGCAATCTAACTGTGATGAAACAAATTCTAACTAAGTGAAATAAATCTAACTACATATAACTTTTATTTTTCTATGAAATATTTAAACAATTCTAAGGAAAGCAAACTATTTTAAGCGTATCTAGAAATAATAACTAAACAATAATTTAAAATGCATAAGATAACCGAGTGTGGTTATTTGCCTCGTGCGATTTATAGAATTATTCTAAATAAAACAAATAGCTTTGTCTAATCTATCGGCAAGATTCTCGATCCTACCTCGTAAGTGAGGAGGAATCATAGTTTCTAAACTATCAATCCCCACAAATTCCCTCGCAAATGTCGAGAATAGAATGAAATGAAATAAAGCGATTAACTACTCTATTTGATATGAATCGACTAGAACTTTGAAATGTAAAACCCGGATTCCGCAGTAATGCTGGCGAATCCGATGGTGTATGTGATCTCGCCCCTCAAGATGATCTTCTCGCTCTTTCGTGTTCACTGATCCGTAAAAGCGTGTAATGCTAGCACCGATAGGAGTAGATTTTGGGACAAGGACAACTGTAATGCACTGAGAATGCGAGTAGGAGAGGGATAGCGCAAGAGTACAGAGCTTGGCTTATGCGATTCCTAGCGGGATTTTACCATGAGTCATGCAACGTGAAGCGACCAGAACCTTTGACTATCCTATACGAAGAGCAAAACCTGCAACTTTAATGGCTTCCTAAGCTATTCTGCTCCAAAATAAAGACACCGCTTGCACAAGTTGATATGTGGCTTACCAACAAATTAATAAAGCTAACCAGTATATAATGAATTAAACTAAGAACTCTAAGTCACAAGAAAAACAAATCTACAAAGAAGAGGAATTCAGAGGCAAGCTTCTAACCGGATTGGGAACAACAAAGATCGCCTCGCACAAGATGGGTCTCGTGGCTTACCAACAAATTGAGCAATTTAACAAAAGATGCAAGTGAATTCAAGCTATGGCTTCTAAACAAGCTAACTAACTAAAGCACTAAAATGAGGGAATGAGAGCAAAGATCAAACTTCAAAATCCAAACAAGCTTCTTCACCAAAACTCTGCACCAAATTCTTCACCAAAATCTTCACCAAAATCGACCATTTGCATGTACACAAACCATGCATTTATAGGAATTCAAGCATCCAAGAACCAAAACCAAATTGAACTCCTAAACAATAAACAAAGGAAAACACTGCTCCAGGGACCAAAACATTAATGCATGCTCAAGTCGGCAAAGAAAAGCTGGTGAAACGTGATATTTCACGCGAGTCACGCAAAAAGAGCATTCTCGAAAACGCACACAGACCGCCGCCTCCGAGCAGGTGGCGGCAGCAGAGACCGCCGCCTGCTTCAGGGCGGCGGACACGAGACCGCCACTCCAGGGCGGCGGTTTCACACCAAGGTCAAGAGGCCAAGGAAAGAGGGAAAAAGGGGAAAACAAAGGGCGCGGGGCTAAGCGGGGCATGCGGATGTTAACGCATACTCCGAGGGCTTTTCCGATCCCGAACACCTCATGAGGAGACTCGTATCATCATCAGGGGCACTTTATTACACTGCTCCGCAAAGACAAGACTTTACAATTTTGGGTACGTATATATTTCCTTCTCGAGAAGCGCTTTAGCCATGAAGAGGCATAAAACGGTGGGTCCGAGTATGGCCGTCCCGAAATGGGGAGTTAGAAGTTATACCTTACACGTCCGTGTGTCGAAATGACGCCATTCCAAAATTCCCGCTACCTGCAAAATGAAAAGAGAACTCAAGTGCAGATAGATACAATAATTTGGAAAACAAACACTAAAATAACAGGGAAAGAGAACGTACCATTTGTGCGGGGATAGAAACTTACCTCCAACAACATTCCGAACTCGCGAAAAGCCATTTTAAAACGAAATAAACGATATATATATATGAAAGTGGGCCCATTTTCCTATTCATTTCATAAGAGTCGATTTGATTGATTTTGAGCTCGGGACCCACTTCGTGACGGTTTCTTTCTTGAATAGAGTCAAACGTCCGAGTGAGATAAATGATCATGCCCCCACGTGCGAACGCCACCCCGCGAGATCACAGGTCAGTTTTCTTTAATTTTGCATTTTTCCCCCTTCAAATTTGAAATGGCAAATTCTTTGTAATGGGGGGGTTATTTTTGAAAATGTTAGGTTCAAAAGGTCCACCTAGGGGGGGCGCCTACTGGGTAGGCTTTGTTTTTAGTTAAATGGTCAATTTTTGCATTTTGGGCTTTTTAGGTTTAAAACCCGCGCGGGTTTTCGATCACACCGCCGCCCGGCTGGGCGGCAGTTACATGACCGCCGCCCCGTGCTCAGGCGGCAGGTTACACGACCGCCGCCTTAAAGGCGGCGGTTACAGAACCGCCTCCCTGCTCAGGGCGGCGGTTTTGCACAGAAAGCAAAAGGAGCTTGCTTTAGACATTGCACTTGTATTTTTATCATTTCTATATGTTTTTACGACTCTCTCGGCATTGATTAGATACTAACTTGCTCTGCTTTTGTGTGTTTTTGGGTGTATGCAGCGAGAGAGAGAGTACATCGATGGAGTCGAGAGAGGGAGTGTGATCGGTTGCCTGGGTATTGATGCCCTCTCACCGATGAGGAGGACACATTGCAGAGGGCCGGCATATATCGCGTATATCGCGCGTGCCTCATGTCGCACCATCTAGTCACATCCTTTGTGACTTGTTTTCTTATTGGGATGCAGATCGGAACACTTTCCGACTGCCAGGGGTCCGCGGTGAGTGGACGATTACTTTGGAGGATGTTTACCGTATCCTGGGGGTCCCGATCATCGGGAGGAGACTCACACTGAGACAAATGGGTCCCGAGCACATGACAGCACAAAGGGCAAAGTTACATGGGGGATGCAGCTATCTCCACGGGGCCAAGAAGGGAGTGAGAGTTAGATCCATTCCTTCTTTCCCCATCCCCGTATTTCGACAAGCTATCATGGGGATCCTTGCCTCGAGGCTGATCGGGACAAGGGAGGGGATACTTACTATACCGCCGGGCCCCCATCATCGCACGTATAGAGGGGCATGGCCGGATATACGCCCGGGCGCAGATATTCTGGGGACCACCTACCATGACTTATACAGGTGGTCCGCTTACAGGACAAGCTTTCGAGCCACCCTACTCTAGTTATGAGTCAGGTGTATGAGCGCTTCATTCCCTATGGCAGAGGGCATGGAGGTGGCAGATCCCGGGGGCCGTGAGGGCAGCCAGATGGTCGATATGTCTGCTGCTTAGAGCACCTCACCACCCAAGAGCTTCCCTCACCACAAAGAGAGATGGAGGCCACACCGCACTCACTTATGGCCGGTATATGGGGAGAGGAGACTCTTACATTGATCTCTTGCTCCACCACAGGCAGCTTATCGACCGTGTGGGACGGTGGAGGTACATCCTTTCGGCAGGTTCCTCGCCAGCCTCGGCCTCCCATATGTGGGCATGCTTCCTCCAAAGGGCACCGGTTTATAGATCACCGCGAGGCTGAGGGGGCCTAGAGGCCGTGGTCGGACAAAGGGTCACTCCCGGTGCATTCCTATCAGAGCCAGGGGGGATTGTTCGGCCGAGGGAGAGCCGGTGCGCCTCGGCACCTTTACTTCAGATTGCCGCATGGGTCCCGCTCCAGCGATGACCCTATAGATATCGACTCCGATTCCGAGGAGCTTACAGAGGGAGGGCCGAGGAGCAGACGGATGATAGCGATCCCGAGTGGCATGACACTCGTGATATTTTGCAGCAGAGAGGGCCGAGGAGCAGAGCGCAGAGAGAGAGACTCTAGTTTCGAGGAGCCACTCTCTCTGTGGCCATGGTGGAGAGGATGAGTCTGCTGGGGACGTCATGTTGCCCTACTACAGAGCAGCCCTCGCCAAGCAGCCGATCTCGCAGCAGCGGCGCGCCCCCTAGTGACCCATCTTGAGGCCCGTGACCCGAGTAAGTTATCCTCTCATCCTTTTCAATGTTTGTCTAATTTAGGATTTTTTAATCGCTATCTCTCCTTATGTTTTGATATTGTATCTTTTAGTCTCTTGCCTAGCTTCTAATTCGTTTTTCTTCTTTGTTTTGCAGAGACTGCTGACGAGTGGCGGGATCTAATCCGTAGGGTATGCACTGATTCTCTGATGATCCCTATGGATAAGACCCGTGCGGAGCTATCTCGTAGATGCCGGGAGCCTTCAAGCAGCCTGGTAGGCATACCGACGCCTTCGCTCCCGCTTGGCATGTGGCCAGATGGTGTCGACCTCCGTACAGAGTCGGGCGTGCTATGCTAGGACAGCCGAGCGCTTATGAGGAGCCATTCTCGTGGCGAGACCGCGCTGCTCCTCGAGACCCCGAGCCCTCCGTGCATTCAGAGCGCCGGCGTAGCCGAGTCCTAGCGAGGGCGCACCCTGAGGGGTCGCGTAGGGGCCGAGAGGCGACTCGGCCCTCATATTTTGTATCATGGATTCTTTTGTATATCACGGCTCTTTGAGCATTTTGACCATGCCTAAGCATGATGGCATCAGATATAAACATTGATTATTTATATATATGCATTCGTTTTAGATCAAAACTTTGTCACTCACGTTTTCCTTTCTATTTCCAATCGCTTTGTATACTACTACGATGTATGTTTTATATGCTTTCTAGAATGTATGCAATGGAGAATGATGATGCAAATGCTTGCTTTCTTTTGTGTTTCATGATGCCGATACATGATATCAGAGATATATTGTGATCTTAAATCTTAGCTTCGTGAGCAATTTGGATACCTCATGTTTGTTTTGGCAAAGTGATGAAAATAACCAAGATGATGAATGATTAACTTGCCCCACTCCTAACTCCACGCAACTAGTAGATGCGAGGGCTCATCACCAAGAGCCAAGAAGGGCGCAAGTTATGAAATATGGTGAAACGATAGTGATGAAAGATGACGAAGCTTGGTGGAACCAAATTGAAAACTACAAGCTTACTCCACCCGAATGACTTCATAGTTTTGGGTGCAACTTGCTTTGCATGGTTTATCCAGACTTAGACCCGTAGATGGCCACATAGTAGACAAAATCTGGTTTTTAGGATTTTTAACTCTCTTGAATTTTGAGCATCCGATTCATTCGCTTTTTGACTCAAAGTTTGAATAGTTTGTTTATGACCTTTTAATGTTTGCATTGTTTAGAGGACCCCCTACACTTTGCCCCATGCTACTAGTAAGAAGCGTGGGTTTATCACCGTGGGCAAGGCATAGGCGAGTAAGTAGTAAGGGCATTTCCATCCTTTCCCAACCCTACGTCACTAGTAAGAGACGCAAGCTCATCACCGAAGGTCAGGTAGGGCAAGGAAATGTGTAAAAATAAAATTTTCTGCGTTTAATCACTTTTGACTTGTCTTTTTGAGTAAAATGTCAAGATATGCTTGTTTCCAAAGAGATGTATATATGGGATAGATGTGACACCATGAAGCTTCTAGAATGCACTATAGCAAGACACCAATCCTAAGAAGAAATCAAAGCGAGAACAAACTTGCAGATCTTGGTATGGTTACCGTTAAGACTTCGTCATGTTTGATTTTATTTGATAAAAGATTCTCAAGTGATCGATGATATCGCGAAATGGAGAGATATGATTAGAAAGTTTTGTGCCAACAACATCATGAGTTTGTAATGAATTACTTTGAGAATAGATTCCTTGATCACACTTTGTGTAAGAACAAGTGGACAAAATGATCTAAATCTATATGAAGATGCAATGTAGATAGTTATATAGTAGTGTAGTGCTAGCTGCTTATGCGTAGAAACGCTTGAGGTGCAGGGAATTGACTGCTTCGCCAAATTCCTCACCTTCTAGCGTGCATAAGAGGTATGCACCATTTCCATAGTCCTTCGTGACTCTGCAGATGGGCCCAACCATTTGGGCCGGAATTTCCTTCCTTCGCCGGTCTTCTTGTCGATCCGGCCGCCTAGTCTTAGAACTAGATCACCTTCGTATATATCGCGCTCATAAACCTTCTTGTTATACCGCGGCACATTCGGTCAAAGATAAGCTCTATGCCGTTGTTCAAAGATCTAACCTAATTTCATCTAGGCTTTCTAATCGGGAAAGACGTGCTTCTCTCGTAAGCGCCTTCATCCGTAATCCTCAGTAGTGAAATGCGAGACTCGGGTATTTCGACCTCAAGCGGGAGAACCGCTCGCCCCAAATACTAGCGAGAAAGGAGTCAAGCTCCCCGCTGGTGTTCTTATTGAGGTTCTGGTGGGCCCACAAGGCCGGATATAACTTCAAATGCCAATCTCGCTTGTTTTCTTTCACCGTTTTAAGGAGAATGGCTTTCAAAGCGCTTTTTTGTTTGTCTCACCGCCCATTGGCTTGGGGATAATACAAGGAAGCCGTATGATGGCTTATTTTAAATTTGTTTGATAGTTCACGAACTTCTTCATTCTTGAAAGAAGTTCCATTATCTCGAGATAATGATTTGTGGGATACCGTACTCACAAATGATTTGATTTAAAATGAACTTAGCGATTACAACTGTGTACTTAGTAAGAGGCATGGCCTCCACCCATTTGGTAAAATATTCAAAGGGCCGTAATTATAAAATTGTGGCCATCTCAGGATGAGGGAGAGAATTTCCTATTAAGTCTAGGCCCCATGTAGAAAAGGGCCATGGAGTAGCGATTGTCAGAGAGCTTGGCCGGCATGTGGATCTCGTGGGAGAATTCCCGCACTTATGACACTGCGTGCAAACTCTATCGCGTCATGTTCTAGAGTGGGCCGAAATAGCCCATTCGATGTATTTTTCGAGCAAAGGGCATGGCCACCGAAGTGGCCTCCACATATACCGTGGGATTCATGGAGAATCCTCTTGACTCTTCTGTGTCGACACACCTTAAGAGCATTCCATCGAATGCTTTTCGATAGAGCACCTGCTCTATAATGACATATTTGGCTACGATTATGCGTAATCGCCTTCTTTGTTGTGGTGTCACTGCATCCGGGTACGTATGGTCCATGATATAATTAATGATATCAAGCACCAAGGGCACTCGTAAATAGCAGGTCGAGTTTCGATGTAGTATACGCATTCATCTGGAAAATCCAAATCTACTAGATCGCCTCCGTCTAATGGGTTGTCAGCTAACCAATCCGCGATGATTTGTCCTTTAACTGACTTCTGATTTACAAATGTTAATTCGAACTCTCCCATTAAGGTTATAAAACGTCCAAATTTTTTTTTGATAAGGAACCTTGTGTGAGAAAAGTCCGTAAATGGTCCGTCTTTACCATGACCTTTGTTTCTTGATTCAAAGATGTAATGTCTTAGACGCTTAGTAGCAAAGACTATGGCAAGACATTCTCGCTCCGCTTGTGTATAGCGTGTTTCATAGTCGAGCAAAGTTCGCTAATGAAATAAATCACACGCTTCTCTCTCTGTCATCGCCTTCTCTGGGCCAACATACAAAGCCAACGAGACATCGGTAGCTCGCGAATATAGGATTAACGGGATCCAAATTAGGTGGCATTAGCGTAGGTGGTGACAAAGAAGAAACGCTTAACACGCTGAAGCTTCATTGCAGCTTCGGTCCAATCAATGCTATAGTCTTTCTTGAGTAAATTGTTGATTGATGAATAATAAGCTTAAGTCCGGATGAATCTCCTGATCGCACCTACCTTCCCGAGAAATGATCTCGATTCCGCATTCACTCAAGGTGGGACCATTTCGAGGACAAATTTCCGAATTTTGGTCGATCAACGCCGATCCTCGTGATTTATATGATGTAACCTAGAGCTTTCCTCCCGTTACACCAAAGACGCATTTCTCTGGTTTAGCGTGACTCCGTATTCTATTAGGCGTGAAAGAATGATGCGGAGTACTTCGGGATGGTCACAACGCTTTTTGGCCTTAGCCAATAAGTCATCTACGTAGATTCCACGATTTTATGAATTAGATCGTGAAATATGTATGTCATGGCCCGCCGGTACGTAGCACCGGCGCTTTAAGACCGAATGGCATAACAACATAGCAATAGGTTCCCAAGGAGTTATAAACGTGGTTTTAGCTTGATCTTGCTCGATATTCTGATTTGATTGTATCCCGAGAATCCATCCATGAGAGACAAAAGTTCAAAAACCACGTTGCATCAACAATAACGCCTATGGATGGTAATGGGAAATCGCCTTTAGGACACGCTTTGTTGATGTCTCGAAATCTATGCAAATGCGTATCTTCCGCTCTTCTTGAGAACGGGAACGATATTAGATACCCATTGGGAGTAGTCAATCGGCTTGATAAATCCTACCAAGGAGTTTTATTACTTCCTCTTTACCATGAGAGCTACTTTGGGTTTCATGGGCCTTGATTTTTGTTTAATCGGCTTTGATCCGATCTAGTGACGAGGTCAGTGTACCGCAATGTGGGGTGCGACTCCCATCTCCTCAGTAATTAAATGCAAACGCCTTCTCGATGTTCTTTTCGAGAACCCGAGTATGTATTTCCACTTCTTCCGTGTCAACGAAGAACCTAGTTTCAATATTCTTGGTTCATCTTCTCGTCCCAATGTTGACATCGATTGCTTTCTTCGATTAAAGAGGCGTTACCCTCTTCAACTCGTGTGGTGCGGAGGTAAATCTAAATCATCCCCATTTTCTATTGCGTATATGTTAGGTTCCTTTGTGACGGAAGATCCGTTACGGGGATTTCCAAGTAGGAGGACGAATGTGGGATCAGTGGATAAATCTAGCATGTGATAGAGAGATGTAATGCTGCATAGGCATTTAAATAATCCAAAGTAGCCGCATCATTTCCAACATGGTCTAGACGGTAGATTCACTTCCGCTTAAAAGAGGATTTGTCATTGTTTTTATTAATGGCTCGTCACGAATGGATACCGTGAAGTGAGTATCTTCTAGCTCATCGCTTGAGTAAAACGTGATGCCGAGGTTGCTATTGAATCGGCGAGAAGATTTTTCTCTCGCGGATCGCTTCAATGGATATGAAGTTAAACGCCTTGCTTAAATCTAATACAAAGCTTTTTTGTAGAGTTGTAAATGTTCGGCTTTAGTTTCATATACTTCAAAACTTGGTTTGTTACACAATCGCGAGTCTCCCAAGACTCGATGTTATTAATACCAATTCTTCTCCTAAGGTGAGGCCAAGGAGGAGGGCTTCACTCGCCGCCATTGTTTGTGCATTCAAAGTTTAACTTAAATGAGAATGGGAGGACCTTCTCCTGCGAAGTAAGAATTATACCCGCCCCGCTCCATAACGACATTTAGCTCCATCGAAATGGAGAGTCCAATACTTAGCCGGGAGTGTAGATGTTGTCAGCATCTCGCCGCTTGCACACTCTACTTCTATCATACAGAGATCCTCTCCGCCGGTAGGAACCAACACCTAGGGAAAATCCTATGCCTACCGAATCGAATGGTAAGAACATCAGAATCTTGTTCTATCAATTCAACGATTTTCGCAGTAGTCCCTAATGATACTGCTTTCTTTAGTTTTACCTTTAGGGGTTGGAGTTGTTTTGGCTATGCCGGTAGTTTCAAGATCCGTCAGAGGTATCAACTTTTCCTCCGGCTTTGGGTCGAGGGTTTATTAAGTTGGTTTGTTGGCAGCTCAAATTCCGAGTGCACTCCGGTCTTTTCTTTAAATCAGCTAGGTGCAAATCGAAAGGTTTTGATCGCCTTTGCTACAAATACCTTTCCCGATGCAAGAATCTTACTTCTTGAAATAGCGTGGAAGGGATTGCCTTCATTCGATGTATCCAAGGTCGGCCGAGGATCATATTATAGTTAGTTTCCGATCTATAATATAAAACTCACCAAGATGGTTTTGGGCCCTAAGGTGACCGGGCAAGATTATAGTTCCTATCGAAGTGGCTTTAAGGCTATCATAGCCTCTCAAGGTATTTCGTAGTGGAACAATTTGTTTCTCCATATCCAAGTTTTTGGAGGAAAGAGAAAGGGACTATGTTAACCGCAGCCCCATCACAACCATTGCCCGCTTTTACATAGTTATTATAAACCCACACTTGCAAGTGTAAGGTCAATCACCTCGGCATGCGATCTCAAAGATCTGTGGGCATTTTACTTATTTCAAAGATGAATTCGACATCCTTGTCCGGCTGCCCCGGAGGGTGGATATCAAAATCTACGTGATTTACTTGTGTTTCGGGAGGTGGAGTGATGTTAATTAGATGGCCTAGACCTAATGCTTCTAAAAGAGCAGCTCAGTGAGGGGGAGAGTTCTTTAGTAAGTCCAAAAATGAAATGTGTGAGAAGGTCTTTGTTAGGTCACTAATTAAATCATACGCACCGATGGGTTTTTCAACTATTTGTTTGACTTTATCTCGCCTCCTCGCAGATGACTTGGGCTTGGTTGAGAGAAATACTCGTGTTCTCGTTATAGCTTCGATAGGTAGTTCAAATGCCTAATTCTACCAAACTAACTATCTTAGGTCTCGCTGAGCTCCCAACCGTGGCGCGATCGATGGATTTAATGAAGTCGAGGCTTCATGGTCATTGCTTTCCCGCACCGCACCTTTGTTTGTTCCAGCTGGATTCAGCCTATTGCTGTCATGATTTGGGAGCGGATCATTAAAGATCTTGAGGGGAGCATTCTCGAGGAGAAACTCCCTCGCGAGAGTATTTGGTGATGATGAGACGGATCTCGCCAAAAACAAGTCTCGTGAAGAACTCGCTTTGTTCTTCCTCGCAAACGCTGCATAAATTTATTGTAGTCACGACGCTTTCTAGTGTCGTGACCATGAATTTTATGGAAACCACAATAAGAATTGGGATTATAATTCCCGTTTTGTTGGTTTGGTGTGTATTGTGGCCTAAAATTCCGATCAAACTCAAGCCTATTAGGACCAAAGTTTTGGAATTGTTGTTTTTGGTTTTGACTTTGGTTTTGGTAACCAAATGAGTTTTGGCTTGGCCTCGTATGGGATTTCACCGTTGTTGTTGTTGTTGTTGTTGTGGATGGTTAAAATCCACTGTATTGACCGCTGGGGTAAAGTTGTTGTTTCACTGGTTGTTTGTTTGTGACGGAGTATTAACAACATTTACCCTCTCGGGCTGGTCGGCTACCCCATCCGTTGTTACCCCACGATTTTTGTTAAGGATTTTGGGTCCTTGATTGACGCTTGTGGTAGTTGTAGTATTTTTGAGTGGAGGTGATTAACCTCCCGCTTGCTCCATACGCCTTACGACCACTATCTATCATGCCTGGTCTATTCGTAGAGCGCTCTCAAGTACTTCATCATAAGTCCTTGGGGAACTTCTGACTTCTTCCTTCACTTCTCTACCGAGAATGAAGGAATAAATCACATAGTTCCATCTCGATCCATGTTTGAGCACTTGCATTGATGAATAAAGAACTCGTACGCCACCTCTCGGATGAAATGAGCGATGTATTCATTGTGTTCTTGCTTTGATATGCAAGAATTCCCCGATTCCTGCTTCTCGTAGTTTGTTCATGTCGAAGGCTTTGATGAACTCGACACGAGTTGTTTTTAAATGAATGTATGGAAGCCTCGTATTCTATAATACCAATCGAGAGCAATGCCCTCCAAAGTTGTTTTGGGAAATATTTTAGAACAACCCCATCCCAAGGGAGTAATTCTCGTATGGTCAGAAGCTGTAAGCTGATATGTGCGTTTGATCTCCTCACCCTCGAACTTGGGCAAATCAGGGAGAGGTCTTGAAGCATGACGCTCGTATGGTGAAATCTAAGGGTTCCTTTAGATATTCTCGAATACGTCCCTATCGCATAGCTTTCACCATCGATGGTGTTTCACGAGGGAGTGGTGGTGGGATAGGTTGTTGATACGGTGCAGCAACGTACGCTGGCAGGGGCAGGGCATAGGAGGTCCCCGCGCTTGAGAAAACATGCCAGAGAGGAGAACATATCTCCTTGTGGTGATTTAGAGTACATGTTTAAATAGGACGGGGTATTGTCGAGGAACGGACTGCTCGACACTAGACCGGGAGGAGAGTAGTGTTAGAGATGATAGGCCTCATGGCTGGCGTTTGGCTGTGGATATTGAGGAGGCATGCCTAACGTGCCTACTCCCGTAAGGAGATCTACCCGACTGCAGTGGTATGGAGGATCGAACTTCCTGCTTGTATGAACGGAGAATTTTGACTTGCTTGAGCCGCTTCTAACCCTCTCACTCTTTCTACTAACGCTGAAATGACTTCATTTGGTGAAGTCACGGTTGACTTTGCCCGAGCGGCGCTTGTTGTATACCTTGGTGTCAGAAGGTACATGATATCCTCGTCATAAACTCGATCGCTATTTTGCCAAGTTTCTCCTGCATATTTCCCGTATGCAAAGTGGCATAGAGGTATTTTCTTGAAAAGAGATTTCGGGTCAGTATTTGTAAACCTCCTATAGATGGGTACATTCCCCGGGAGCGTTGTTCACTCCTAGGATAACGTGTTGACTGTCCATCATCTAAGACCAGGTATGGATCTGATTGCCTACTAATTTGTGGTCTGAGTAACATTTGAGGAGATGAACCAGATTCTCCCAAACGCTATATTGTTGAACCTCAAGGTTCTGTTTGTTGGGTTCGAGGGGGTTGATCTAACTCCTCAGTTTGAAAAGACGAACTATATCTGATTCTTGGGGTTTGTGTTGACAACTGATTAGTTGAATAGTTGTCACCCCATACTGAGAGCGAGGGTGATGATTCCCTATTCTGTTGGGCGTAGTATGCCTCAAGACCCAGGAGGGGTCTGCCATATGCGTCGAATCCCGACATATTCGGGGGGTATATGAATACCCGCAGAATAATGGGAAGGAGCGAAGGTGGATGAGAGAAGATGAAACTTCTCAAAGAGAAGGTGAAACAATTGTTTGTTTCACGTTGGGTTCACCAATTTTGTACGCCGAAAAAGCGACAGGCGAGCGTGAGAATCTACAAGTGACTCTTCCGCGTACCCGACCTCCCGAGGTCGTGCCGAGACAGCCGGTGGGGATGGAATATGCAGACAAACTAGTTAGGCAGTCTAATGTCTTCGACACGCACTAGTGGAATTTGTGAATCTAAGGCAAAGAAGGCCCTTCTAACTTGGACTGGTGTGATAGATCGATCGATCACGAGGATGACTGCCAAGGCTCCAATCAATATCGAGCTCGCGTGATTCGATCTATGGGTTGCGGAATACGTGGAAAATGACCTGGGATTGTTTCGTGTATATCTCCTGATAAGGTCATATAGTGGATGATGAATACAATCGATTCTATGGACGATTTTCTGGCCTAGTCCAGAATTCCCTAGCTTCATTAGCCGCTATATCTAGTAAGGACAGTTGTTCGATGATGATAGGTGGAAGTGGGGTGGACTGAAATACTAGTGTGCGTAGGCTAGGTCTATATCTAACTCGACTTGTGGATTCGTTGGGCAGGATCTCAGGATCACAACCGTAGACTCTCATTGTTGCATGGTCCTCGTTATGGTCATACGCGAGATCAAGTTCTAATCCCTAGATCCAAGAATCGTATGCTTTCTCAAATTCTATGTTTAGAACCAATAGTTGTGCAATCTTCTCGTAATACCTTACATGACGTTCTCGCAACCTGGATTCTTAAGTCGGTATCTATATCTACGAGGGTGTCTCCAAAGGCCCCGGTCATGGAACTAGAGGATCGCACCCGAATGTTTGTTCTCTTCGAGCCCTCTCTACAAATATGTGGATGTTTTCTAGAGTAATCAGAGTTTGGCCGACTTGACCAAAACGCATGTGCTTGGTCGTCTTCTATGTTTAATCCTCTTAACCGTGAACTCGATCACCAGTAAATTGCGGTTGTTTCTAATACTTCAGATCCCGAGATTTTGGTCTATGTCAACTATCACTGTGACTAGGTTTGGCCGAGGCACGATTGGCTCAAATATATATTCCCGGGCTCTCGAGGTCCCGTGATTGTCATACGAAACAAAATGCAATCTAACCGTGATGAAACAAATTCTAACTAAGTGAAATAAATCTAACTACATATAACTTTTATTTTTCTATGAAATATTCTAACAATTTTAAGGAAAGCAAACTATTTTAAGCGTATCTAGAAATAATAACTAAACAATAATTTAAAATGATAAGATAACCGAGTGTGGTTATTTCCCGTGCGATTTATAGAATTATTCTAAAAATAAAACAGCTTTGTCTAATCTATCTAGCAAGATTCTCGATCCTACCTCGTAAGTGAGGAGGAATCATAGTTTCTCGTAAACTATCAATCCCCACAAATTCCTCGCAATGTCGAGAATAGAATGAAATGAAATAAAGTGATTAACTACTCTATTTGATATGAATCGACTAGAACTTTGAAATGTAAAACCCGGATTCCGCAGTAATGCTGGCGAATCCGATGGTGTGTGTGTGATCTCGCCCCTCAAAGCATGATCTTCTCGCTCTTTCGTGTTCACTGATCCGTAAAAGCGTGTAATGCTAGCACCGATAGGAGTAGATTTTGGGACAAGGACAAATGTAATGCGCAGCACGAGAATGCGAGTAGGAGAGGGATAGCGCAAGAGTACAGAGCTTGGCTTATGCGATTCCTAGCGGGATTTTACCGCGAGTCATGCAACGTGAAGCGACACCAAACCTTTGACTATCCTATACGAAGAGCAAAACCTGCAACTTTAATGGCTTCCTAAGCTATTCCGCTCCAAAATAAAGACACTCGCTTTGCACAAGTTGATATGTGGCTTACCAACAAATTTCAATAAAGCTAACCAGTATATAATGAATTAAACTAAGAACTCTAAGTCACAAAGAAAAACAAATCTACAAAGAAAGAGGAATTCAGAGGCAAGCTTCTAACCGGATTGGGTGGAACAACAAAGATCGCCGCACAAGATGGGTCTCGTGGCTTACCAACAAATGAGCAATTTAACAAAAGATGCAAGTGAATTCAAGCTATGGCTTCTAAACAAGCTAACTAACTAAAACACTAAAATGAGGGAATGAGAGACTCAAACTTCAAAATCCAAAAAGCTGACCAAAACTCTGCACCAAAACTTCACCAAAATCTTCACCAAAATCAGCATTTTGCATGTACACAAACCATGCATTTATAGGAATTCAAGCATCCAAGAACCAAAACCAAATTGAACTCCTAAACAATAAACAAAGGAAAAACACTGCTCCAGGGACCAAAACATTAATGCATGCTCAAGTCGGCAAAAGCTGGTGAAACGTGATATTTCACGCGAGTCGCGCAAAAGAGCGCTCGAAAACGCGCACAGACCGCCGCCTGAAGCGTGGCGGCGCACAGACCGCCGCCCCGCTGGGCGGCGGTTTCAGACCGCCACCCGCAGGCGGCGGTTTCAAGAGGTCAAGAGGCCAAGGAAAGAGGGAAAAAGGGGAAAACAAAGGGCGTGCATGCATGCGCTCAAGTTGTACCTCCTTTTATTCTTCTTCATTAAGGCGCATCTCCAAAGAAGGCTCACCTAGAAATTATAGTAGCCTATCCTATGTCATAGCGCTATCCCTCATCATAAGGAGCTTGATTAATTATAACACCTTATCCACCGATGTTTTGGTACTCTTATCTAAATATTTAATGAGATCAACACCACCAACTCTTGTCAATTACCCGTTTGACAAAGAATCTCCAAATGAATGTACCAAGTGGGTGCACAACCTCAGAGTGTAATACAACTTATGCATCCATAAAGAACATGGAAATGCTTCTACACTTCCCATCTAGGCCTTCTCACATGCTTGGATATGAAATGAAGAAGCCTCTTTACCATGGTAGTCTTGTATGACCATGGGTGTGTTGCTCCTAGAAAACATCACAAAAATATGATCCTTACCTCATGCCACTCTAGGAGGTTTTCCCGATGTGTAGCCCACCAGTGCGCCACCGTCCTGAGTAGGTTATAACTAAGCATTACTCTACTCTTGTCCTCATTTTTCCACTGAACTTCCATGTCCCATAAGAAAATTTCAGGGTATGCCCCTCCAAAGTAACTTGGCAACTTCTTTCCTCCTGTGCACTTGACCGAGCACACATTTGTAACCTTTGTCACGACATGCTCTTAGTTTTCACCTAATTAACTCATAAGTTCCATGCACCCAATTGTTGCATACTATACTAATGTATCACTCACAGATGGGCATCTTTAAATTAGATAACTCCCTCCGTGGGGTGAATTATCTCAAGATCTCTAATGGAGCGTACATATATTCTATCAATGAATTCTTCTCCTAAGGGCTCAGTATAGGGCACCGAATTCCCATCTATCAAAGGAATGACACCCCTTTCCTCCTTGTTATCAAACTGATATACCCTTTGTTAAACCGTAGGTCAACATTATTCTTATAACACCATGGGTGCTCAAGTAATGTTGGAAATTTTTCTACGCTTCTCGCGAGCACCAAGACTTCAAAGTCTCCATTGAACTTGGCTCCTCAAGTGTTATAATTACATCCTTGATGACTCCAATGGGCATTGCCTTAGTTTTTTTCCATATACAACACATTTAAGGATGGCTATAATGTAAGCTTCCCCAATTAATGCCAAGAATATAAAGTAAGAACATTGACCTCTTCTCCCATGTTGATGAGAGTATTACTCAGAAGCCACCCATCAACAACGCATTCAAAGTAATCTCCTTGTCATATTCAAGGTTGTGAGGAGGAAGGTTTGCATGCAAAACCTACCTTTGCACTCTATCCTAGCACATGGTACCTTCTCTCTCATCCATTCTCCTAGTAAGGGAATAATATTCTCTTTCCTTAACATTTTGCATACTTCTTTGACTTCATCCAAGTCCTTCTGCAGAGCCTCAACATTCCTTCTTTGCTCCTACTACCTGGACTGCTCCTTTAGACACTAGATCTCCCCTTGTAAACTTTGAATGACATCCATAGTCTCCTGATACACTTCTTTTTTATGAGCAGATCCGATACTTTCCATTTACTACTTCATCTCTCAAACTAGTGTCCTTGGTCATGGCATATCCTCGGCATGCACGTGGCCTCTACCCATGTTGTCACCAACATAGATTCTAGCCATGAATCATGCACCACTCATGGCATCTACTATGAAACATCCTTCTTGATGCTTACCATCCCAGTGCCTTTTTCCTTCTAGTGCTGCTAGTTATTATGCTCATAAAGTTATGGACACTCTTCGTACTTGTGTTTCTTTCCACACCATGAGCATTTTAATGAATCGTGATACTCATTTTTATAATGTTATGTAGATCCAAAATTATAACATGTTCCTTTGGTAACTCACTCTGTCCTCCACCATGGTTATTGAGACCACAAACTCCTCCACAAAAACCTCTTCCACGTGCCCCTCCATCTGCACGCCCTTCATAACGATGGTCATCATCCTCTAAACCGCTTGCAAGGATAGTGTAGTGCACACCCATATCAATAGCATCATGGATTTGATCAATCAGTCTGTAATCCTTGGTATCATGGGTCGTAGAGGTATAGATCTTGCAATAGCAAGAAACATTCTTATGGATTGCGTGTTGGAGTAATGGGCATCTACTTGCATCATGATCCCCATGGAAAATATCACAGCCTACCACATAGTGTGCGTGCAATGACTTCCTTCGATGAAAATTATCCTTTGCATGTCCCTCCACTTCACAAATGCTTTGTACACCAAATCCCACTACGAACCTCATGCGCTGAGTTTGCAAATAGTTTTTCTAACCACTTGGCCATTTCAGCAATTTGAGCCTCTAGAAAAGGGCTAACGCCATTGTTAATGCTTCCAACATCTTTGGCATGCATGGCACCTTCCAATGCCTCGTGCGGATCTCTAAAAGTCTTGTGCCACAGAGCCCTTCTAAATCGTGTTATTATATATCCTCTGAAAACCATTAACCATGTTGGCAAGGATGAATTTCATAGGAGAGCCTTGAAAAGAGAGTCTTAAAACAAGTTTCATATTCCCGCACACTCTCTACCATTCCTTTTTTGATCTCCTTCGAGTGTTGATGCTCTTCTACTCAAACTCTGGAATATGGAACTCTTCTAGGAAGGTGTTCTTCAACACGATGTAGTATACCACTATCTGATTGGGGTCATACTTCCTATACCAACTATATGCGTGCCCTTGCAATGTTGTTATAAACTGATTTTCCTTCCACTGGGGTAGTGATCCCCTTCACGTGCCATAGCAGCTTAGATTTTGCACACATGCTCAAAGCATATTCAATACCCCTATAGTCTAGTAGGTATAAAGACATCTCAAAAACACTTGGGAGGTGGTCTGGGGTCCTTTTCCTCCCGATCCAAAGCCTTGGTTCCCCCCGTGTTTCCTCCTAACCCACCAGGTCCTATTCCTCCTAAACCACCGATCTACCTCCCACAATTAGAAAAGGACCAAAAGTGGTCACACCTAGTGTTCCCAACGTCCCACTAAACTGTGCGCCAATGGTTTGTGATATTATCCCACTACTAGTTGTATGTCCCATCCTACTCCTAGATGCATTGCCCAAACCTTGTATACTTGCACTTTGCCCAAAAATTCCTCCAAACACCGAATGGTATGTGCAGCCATGGATGTTCCAAATGAAAAATTATATCTCCTGGGTGTCGATCGGTCACTCCCACCGATACCAATTGGGTTATCAATACTTCTCCTTGATTTGGAAAACTAAGTGCTAGGGGTTGGTCATCATGTGGGTTCAGATGTGTGCCGATGGCTCTTCTTTCTCCATGCGACAAACTCTCATCAGAAGTTGAAGGGGTCTCTCTCCCATATTTTCCAAGATGGGGTAGCACAGACTACTCAGGCTCCATGTCCTCCATGTGAACCTCAACTCCTTCCCACAACATCTTCCTCCATAGATCCATCACACTTGCAACCTCGCGTTGTCTAGTCATCTCCCTTTGACATCTTCACTATACTTGAGTCATCTCTCCTTCATTTCCTTCTCATCCGCGATGTCCACTATCTTCCTCCACCCTAGCTTCCTCTCCCAGTCTCTTAGAGAAGCTTTAGCAAGCCATGGGAAATGCTTCTAAACTCAAATTAATGAACAAGATCTTCATAGCCAATGGAATAACATGCAAGAATGATCCTCTAAGCTCCCCGTAAACTCGAACTCAACAACTTATGGGTAAGAATACATTGAAATTACGTATTATAAAGTATAATCGCCAACACTCCTTTCCACCAAAGGTGATCAACAACACATGTTCAAGTCATAATCGTATCCTTCAACCTTTGATAGTCATCTTGGATCCACATGCATGATCTATAGTACCAACTTGATCTAGATGCGTATGCTAAAAGCCATTCATACAGCTCTCTTGGGAAGTGACAAAATAATATTGCATACAACTCATGGTATAAGTTCTCTTCTACCCATCTACGCACATCAAACTCAGGTCCAGTGTTGAATCTTTGAGAAAACTCATCCTCCATGCTCTTGAACCATGTTTCAACACTTTCTAAGGTCGACACTCTGTAGCATCACATATCACAAGGACAAAGATGCATACCATTTCTCACAACAACTTCAAAATAAGGTCTCAACAATGGAACCAAGATGTAGTCATTTATATGCCTTTCAAAGAACAAGGAAATCCTATGCATGTCATCCTATCACCTAGTGGGTGATAAGCTCTCACGAGGCACAAGTAAGCGTTGAGCCCCTCCTTTATGTGATTTGTGTGAGAATTCATTATTTATGATAGAAACTTAAGTGAAGAGAATGGAAATGAATCATACATTTATTAGAATGGGATTCTAAACTAATGTATTCATTCAGATAAGAAAAGCATTACATAACATAGATCTGAATCATAACAAAAAGGAAATGCACAGGGTTTACACCCACTCATATGAAATATATATAAAATTGATCCATACATATATAAGTAAAAACTAGAACCACATATATCCATATTAAATACATTTGGTAATCACATTACATTCATTGAGGCTATCACAAATCCATATAATAGTGCAAACCAATGTCATGCATCAGAAATAGATTAAGCTTTCATAGTACAAAGAAAAATATTCAGACCCATCCCCTTGATACATCATACTCCTACAGATCCTCTAAACCCAACCCATAGAACTCCCACAATATTTCTGCATAGCTTCGCCTCTTTTCCATCCTCTCTAGGTTTATATCCTTATTCTATCTGGGAACTTATATATATAGCCTTAGCAAGCACCGCCATGCCTTTTTGAAGTTGTATATCGTTGCCAACTATCCAAGTGGTCCTCCATGGGAGTATGCTCCTTCATACTCGAGCTCTCCATTCTTCACCATGATGACCTTCTAGAATCTTCTATCATAAGGTATATTCCTTTCATGGGCACCAAGTTGCTAGGTTGGCACCTTATCCACTCCGCATGCACAATCAGGTCATGTTTTCCTCATGTTCTTTTTGATATGCCAAATATGGCTAAGTCCCAAAACCCTTTCTCTTCCTTACACGCACGCGCGCACCACTAGTTCTACTCAAGCCTCCTAAAACCATGTCCTACACACTTTTGCCTTATGCGCCCTTCTTCAAATAGGCCTTGAGCACCCACACGCATTCTTATACTTAGCAAATATTTTAGGGGCCCAACATTGTCCTATCTCTTTCGAACTCATATAAGGGGTGATACCCAACTTCTTGGTGCATCACCATGTTTCTTTTTAATGTTATCTTATCTCTTTTCTCATGTAAATAGTATATTAGAGTAGGGTGGTAATAGATCAAAGTATTTAGGATAAGATCTAACTTTCTTTATAGGTTTTCCTCAAGGATCCAAAGGCCCCACACCTTATAGGAGTTCCCATTATTTCTTATGATACACCGAGCTCTAAATTTTTTATCTATGGGTGTACATACCAATAGGACAATACTTTCTAAAGCATGCCTAGTGGGACATTTGTCAACAATGTTTTCTTATTTTTCAAGTGTTCCATTGCATATGTGTGTCCTTTTTAAATATTTATAGTATTTTTAAAAGAAAGGATGCATTTTTCCTAATTTAAAGATAATATTTGATGCATTCTTATCTCATTTGGTTCTTTAACCTCTATTCTAAGAACCTAAGAACTCTAATATGATCTGATTTGTAAATTCTAGCCACCTTATAAGAATATGAGAAGAATTGTGATAATAGAACTACTACTAAAGGACAACCTACTAAATTCTTGCATTTGTGATCAAGAAGAGATTAAGAATAATATCTCTACAAATATTTAATAAACCTTACAATTACCAAAGATCTCACCCCACTCCTCCACTTAGTATTATTAACAAAGTATTTCATAGAAATATCCAACCTCTTACATTCAGGGATCAATAAATAAATTATACTTTCCCTACCTTTAATGTTGTTAGTCCTTTGGCCTTGAATTTATATAATGATATCTCAAATGTAACAATTAAAATCCTTCCATATTTTACAAAGGAAAATTAATCTAACACCATTGATCACAAAGGATGTAATGCATCTATGGTCATTCCACCATGTGACCCAAATTGATGTTTCTATGATATTTTTGACCACCTCCCTTAAAGGAAAGGATCTTTCCTATAATATACATCTCCCACCTAACTCCATACATTCTTGGGATTAATTTTGGGAGAGATTAGAAAGGTAATTTCAAGATAAGAGTGGCCACTTATCACAATTGTAATAGTTGAATACCATAAATATGACACTAATAGAGAACTATTTGAATTCAAATTCATATTTTAAAGAACTGGGACAAAATCGCACTCTTGATAAGACCATCATCTCATTATAATTCCCTATACTTCCTAAGATATTTGAATTCAGACATACCAATCATGATATAGTCCATGTGTGGGATATACCTTCCTAATTCTTTTGACATTTCCATTTTATTTGAGAACCATACAATAAAAGAAATAAAATTATCACCAAGACCCCATATGCTTCTATTCCATGAGCTAACACTCAGTATTAAAACTCATCCCCAACCCCTTGTTATTAAACTAGTGGTAACCATGCCTAGTGTCAAATGCAAATGAATTGGATGAAGTTAAAAATCTCATGAGAAATATGGCTAATGGCATGATCATTATGAAAAGGAAGTAACCATAACGCGTTCCTAAACTTTATCATCCTTACAATCCTATTATCATCAAAATAGAACTCAATATCAAACACAAATTGGTCCTACTAGGCCTTATCAATAGTCATTTTTTTTATCACTAATCCTTACATAGAAATGGTCCCCATGGAAAATAATATAGTTTAAAACATGAGATGGTATTATCCTTTACATATAACCTCGTGACACCGACACTTTCCCAAATGGAACCTTAACATAGGCACTGAAAGTTCAAAATTATTTAGTACAACAAAGACAAATTTTTGAACCATCATAAATGCACCTGTAATAATAGTTAATGAAATCTTAGTCTATTAGAAAGAGGGATATTTTTTAGCAATAAATCAAACTAAAGAGAATCTACATAAACCTTAACTCGGAGTGAAGTTATAACACAAGAGCCAAGAAGAGACTCTTCGAATCAAAGGTATAAGCATCCAAATACCAAATAGAACTTGATCAAATAGATATTTAAATAATTTACTTTCCACCTATTTTCGTAATATATTTTCCTAGAGACTTCACCGCAAAAGTTCAAGGATACATATCCTCTTATTGGTCTCACATGCATTTGAAAACCAAATATGGAACTAATATAACTATGAAATTTGAGCCTATTTCCCAATATACTATCAAAATCTATCATCCAATGCCTTTTAAGTAAATTTTTCCACAACCTCTAAAATTGATGAATACATTGATCTCGAACCACATAAATTAATATCCAAAGCTCTAGATGAATAGCTAGATGAATGGGCTGAAGAGAGTTAGAATTTTGATCCATATGACACTTTTTAAGAGTCTAGTTTAGTTACATATTGTTGTAAAGAGGAATCTAGACACATTCTAATCTTTATAAAATAAGACCAAGACTTGTAAGCTTTATAGGAAATGTAATTCTATGGATCAAAATAAAAATTTGGGGCTGGTGCATGAGTTATCCTAATTTCACCAAAAAGGATAAAATTGTCTTTTCACATAGAATTTAATTTAACTACATCAATAATGTGGCTGAATATGAATCCCTAATCCAATGATTTCATATCAGTAAAGAAGAAAGGCCTCATAAACTAATGATTTTTATAAACACATATCAAGTTATTCAATAAGTAAGAAATAAATGCTCAACTAAAGCCCCCCTCCTTAAATATTATAATCATAGGGTATGTGATCTCTTAAAATATCTTGATGCGATCAATATTCAAGCTATCCCAATGAAGAAATATTTTGATGTTAATTGGATGGACTTCATTGAGCACAATTCGATCCTCCTAGAGATCTCATGAAGGATGCATACCAACATGTGAAGCTAATAATTAGGAAAAAATACCCAATAACAATTGTCATTGGTTTTTTGTAAAATGATCAGCAAATCATCAACTTTATTGAATAAGAGAAAAAAATCTCTCAAGACTTGCAACCCAAATTGTAATAAGGTTATGGTAACCAAATCATCCAACTCAAGAAATAATATTAGCATTTTTGTAAATAATACTCTTATATACTTAAAGATAAGTTTTTCTTCATAAATATTTTTTATTTTCATATTTAATATGATTCTTTGGATGGGTTGATATAGATTGATTGTCGTCCTAACAAATGTGAATGAAAGTCCTTTTATAAGCCTAGCCAAGAAGACTCATATAAATCTCAACACAATAATCACATAAAGCTTAGCACATGACTCATATTATAGAGAGAAGGACTTGAATAATGGAGCACATGACTCACACAATGCAACAAGGAACTTATCTAGTCAACATATGAGTTGCATAATTCAAGGAGCACCTAATTTGTATCAACATCCAGTCAACACATGACTTACACAATTAGTGGAACACCTAATTAGCATCAGTTCAGTTGGAAACTCAGATTATTTGGATGACAATTGTCTTTTTAAACAAACAAATTATCTCCTTCAACAAGAGTAAACTGGAAACCACTACTATGCGAAGAACTCAAGTACTTGAGTTGTTTCAACTCTAGTTATCTCCAAAGTATAAGATGGGCATTGTTAACAAGGACTCCACTCACATTTAAAAGGATAAATCTAATCAATAAGCTACATGCAATTGTTACTTCAACCTTGTGACTCCTAGTTATGTTGTTGTTCTCATATAGATCTATTAGTTAACTGTTTAGATAACTTTTGCATTATTGTTAAAATAACAAGTCCTCTTGAAGAGGAACTTGAATTTGCCTATTATAAAAGGCATATGTATTAGGATTAGAAAAAGGTTAGAATTTTTTAGAAGAAAATGATTGTATCAAACTATTATTGATCAATAAAAGGGCATGATTGCCACTCCTCCCCAATGTGAAGGGAAGTATTATATATTTTTTTAATTTTCTGATTATCTCATAATTTATTACTTTTAGAATTACAATATTTTTAATATTTTCATTTTGTTTCAATATGCTTTAATTCTTTTAATTCATAGATTTAGGAGTCTCTATTTATTTCATCAAGCTTTGATCAGATAGAACAAGTTCTTAGGAATAGTAGTTGGTTAAATATTTTAATTAATTTAGATGCATGCTCAATACAGTTTCAACCATGCTTTGTTGCAAATAGCCTCGACACCACCCTGGTATTGACAATTATTGAATGATTAAAGTATGAGTATCAATGATGTTGTCACTTTTTGGCATTGTTAATAGATATTTCTAAAGGTGTTATCAAATATCAAGGTACTAACTTGCATGATTTCTAATAACCTGGTAAGTTTCCATTTATAATTTCTTTTTCCATACTCTTTATTTCAAATATAAAACACCTTGTAGTGATAAGTGTCTTTTAATTACTTTTCGATTATGTGGAACTCAGAATCAACTAAGAACTTATAGTTGGGAAATTTTTATTAAGCATGATAGGATTTTATGTTTAGACCTAGAGATCATAGAGGTAGATTTGTAAGAGTAAACTTGAATAACCCCCCTAAAATTTACCATTGGAATCACTTGATTACAAATTAAGCCTATTTTTAATGTTGTACCTTAACCAAAATATCTCCAAATACAACTTACATGACACATCTTTACTAGATTGTTATATCCACCTCACATATTATTGTCTAAGCTCATTGAAAGTAATCTAATTTCTCTTCTATCCCCTTTATCTAAATCCTAATCAACCCCGTGCAAAGAGTTTTATGAAAACGCACACTATGATTATCAGTAGATGTAATGGACATTTTGTTAATAGATTTTTAAGCTTAGATATTTGATTCAGGACTTGATTGATACTAATGAGCTTTAATTACTTGAACCCACTATTTCTAAAGCTAAATATTACAATAGAAAACTTAATATTTTAAATTATCCATTACCCAAACATGACAAAGCAGTTCCTTGAGTCTTCTTCTAATCATACTTATCATGTGGTTCCGCCTCCATAATTTTCTAATCATCCTCTTGGATTTCTCTTTGTACTACTAATATTCCCTCATCTATTATTACTTTCCATGACGTGGATTCTCATGCTTATTTTTCATTACATAGAATACACATTGATACTTCTATCGGTATTCATGTTGTTAATAATGTTATGGTGCATCTTACCTTCAAATGTAATGCATGTTCATTATCTTTCCTTCAAGCTATTAGTTTTCCATTATCCCATGTGACACTTAGGTCACCTACTTCTTGTGAGATTGTGGTTCTCTCAATCACTATTGGGACTCATACTATCTCTATGCCTTTCTTTGTTGAATATGAGGTTACACATTGTGACATGGTCATAGGAATTCCTTCACTGAAGGTTGTTAAAGATGTCCCATCCATAGTTAATTTGTGTCTCAAGTTCATACATGAGCATCGTGTTGTCACTATTCGAATCATCCACCATGAAACCCTTCATCTTTGCACCTATCACCACTATATATTTTAGTAGCTACTACCACTTTTCACCTTTTTTCACCTATTGATGATGGTCCGATGGATTTGACATATGCTATTATGGCATCTAAAGCTCCTACCAATTTTAGTGCTAGTTCCACATATTCATCTAGATATCCTTCACACCGTGATTTATTCTTCATACCACGATGTCTTTATTGGTCTCATATACCACCTCATAGGAATAGGTCCCCACATAAGATACATGCTACACATGTTTTAGATAGGACCGCTTCACAATCACATCCTCCACATGCATGACACCATCTACACCACACGTTGTGACACACACACTTTCACATGATACTACATCCTTGGATCATGTTCACATATGTTCCTCTTTCACATTAGTAGATAGTTTTCCCTTTCCCTTTATCCTCATTGGATAGATCACTATGACATTTACACTTGGGGGAATCTAACTTCCCCTTACTACTGATGACACACTCTTTTTCTAGGTTCAAACATGACTGTTGAGGGTGCACTTACCTACATGAACCTCACTTTACACACATACACACTAGGGTAAACATTGATTATCTTCCCTTATTCATAGCATATCATATTATAATAATCCAAAAACATTCAAATATTTGAAAAAACATAAAAAAATATCTTAGATCTTGGTTGGAATTATCTTTGCTTTCTATATATTCCATTTTGACATTTTTCCTATCATGTTAGCTTGATTCATAGTATGTTCTATCCTTTTACATATACATATGTGCATTCACATGGTACTTTGAGGTGAATGTAGGTTATATATAGGTTATCACATGATGTATGATGCTTGACATTATTCTCTACCAGTCCCACCAAGGCTCCTAGGGGCATCTACCTTCCATATCTTTCCACATTCAGTACTCTCATCACTGCAAGATCTACTACGCTCATTTCTATTTCATTCAGATATACACATTGTGACATACTATTCATTATTCTAACATGTTAATGGGTGCTTCATGTGTAACATTTGTCTTATAGGCTTACTTCCAACCATGGTTATTTTCTTTGCTTGTGTCTTTTATTCTATGATTGTGACTTGTTTACCATTGTTTGTGATATATTCCCTTGATTTCTTGATTTTTTGTATGGCCTTAAAGGCCCTAATTGTCTTGTGACATCTTGATTGGTGTCCCATGTATTCGACTAGCTACTATGTTATCCTCTTGATGTGTTTGACTTGTTTATTTACAAAATGTCATGAATATTTTCCATTAACATTGTTTTCTAGTTTTCTTTCCATTTTTTTGCATGTGTCATGGTTGTTATGATACATGTACGTTATTCCCCATAAGAAACCTTCTTTATATGTGCACATTTGATTCGAGATCCCTCATTTGGGCCACACTCACATTAGTCTATATCACACACCCAAAACAATGGATAAAACCATTGGGTGATTATTTCACCCTCTCAACAATTCAAAAATTAGAGACAAAATGGTACAAAGTATAATTGGGAAAAAAAGTACTCAAAAAAATTGTTCGTAATCAAACATGGTCTATAAACAATAGAGGGACATCGCTTCTTGAATAAGACACTAACGGTGGGTAGTACTAGTTACCACACGGGATTTTTTTCATAATAGAAAAAATAGGTACTTTATAGTTGGAATAGGTTATTGGTGGCATTTTTGTATAGAATCCAATAACACACATTTAACTCTAGTTTACTATCCAGAATAAATGAACAAAATCAATAACATGTTTCACACTTTGGGTAAGGGAACTTACTTTTCTCGCTTCACATTTTTCCTACTTGTATCTAATAAGGAGTGCCACCTAGGGCATATGCAAGGACATCAATATTCCTGGAAAAAAGTGTCATCTATAGCCAATTACTATTGGGTTGGTGACCATCTATAGTGGAAATTATCCATGGGGAAACGTCATGGATGGAGTGAAAATTTGACTTCCCTACCAACACTCTTCCTCTGGCGGTATGATGCCTAAATCCTCAGAGTATTCACATCATTTTGGGAATTGATCACTCCTAACCTATAAAACCATCTCCAAGGCAAAGCAATACACAGGAACATTCTATCCTTTCTCTCTTGGAATTCAGGTGTACTCTATCCTTGATTCACTTGTTTATTTTACACATTTATATTCTAATTTCTCTAAGTTAAAGTTCAATTTCATATACTATGAGCATTGACTACACTTTTATTATTTTTAGGTTTGTCCTTATCCTAAAAAAGGTAACACAACTAGAACAAGGAGAAATATCAAGCACAAGATGCTCAGTAAATGCAATTTTTTTTACAAACGTAGGTATCCTTTTCACTACATGCACAAGTAACCATAGGCTTCTTATCCCCTTTGAATAGTCCACAATACATATACTACAATTTCCATTTGGCACATTATCGCTATAATCTTCTTATACTCGTCACAAGGTACACTCTTCCTATCTACTTTATGTTATCGAATATTCATTCACCAACATAAAGTGGGGAAAATTTTCAACACAAAAATGCACTTATTATTGTTACATTATGCCTCTAGTATATTATTATATGCATGATTCCTAAGAAATAAAACTAGGCATTGACAACACTTCTTTGTTTTACACTTGACATTGCTTTATCTTTCCATGCTTCCATCCTATGATTTACTAGAATTATTCCTTTGATTTTGGACATCATATAATGTCTTACTCAAATAAATATTTATTGATTTATCATTGATCTTTGTGGACATTATCAGATAGTAAGGGACACTAGTGGTCGATGTTACTTGTACCCCTATGGGTGCTTCTATCCCTTTACTTGGTTCTTATATTTTAAAAATGACCCATCACTTGTTTATCTTTTCTAATTTTGAATTTATCACTTCAAAGTTAGATTCTAGTGTTATTAATGTCAAAATTGAAAACAAAGGAATCATATATATACATAACCTACTAACTATTCTAAGGGGAAACTCTTAAAATCAATAATAATTGCATACCAAAAATTTATTTTATTTTATTTATACAAAAATCTAAAACAACATATAAATACTTTCACATCAAAAAAATATGATACAAAACAACAAAGTATTTTATTAAAACTTAATAAGGATTGTTAACACCAAATCATAGCACCCCTCAAATGGCTTGATGTGAATAAGGCATTCGGTGTGATTGGGTAACATGGGTATCACCTCTCAAGATGTGGGACTTGCAGCTTGAGGTGAACCTCCGAGAAGGTCGGATCCTCTTCCTAAACTAAGCACTACACTACTCCTAATGCAAGAAAAATAGTTAACTAGACCTATACTAACATTTCCAGGGAGACATTAAGAGAGATTGCATGAAATAAAACCTACACTAGAAGTGGTGATGCACCAAGAAAAGGTTTTTCTAGACAAATTTCCAGCCTTCCAATGAAGAAGGATGAACATGGGAAGGATGGACATGCATCACAGACCCAATTACATACAATACTTCATTCTAAATTAAGCACAACAACTCCCAAAACTTACAAAGGAAACATGGGTTACACAATATACCTGCAAACACAAAGAGAGGAAAATGAAAGAAACAAAAATGGTGCAAGGATAGACAATTAGTCACAAAACATCATTTTATTACTCCAAGCACATGCACAATGCATCATTACAACAGGAAGAGGTAGAAGTTTCCATTACAATTTTCAGAAGGAAGGCTTGCAAGTCTCTAAATTCACAACAACTCAGCTTGAAACAAAAGGGAAAACTTGGAAATATTGTTTGAACCTTTAACTTTTGCATTCCCTTTTACATTTATAGAAAGTATGAGCTGAGGAGAGAAAGAAGGAGAATTCCCTAAAATCTAGGCATAACAAGAAGAAAGCATTATCTCCTTATAATTGCCCATGCTTGATTACATCATTCTTTTACCCCCAAAGAAAACTCCACTATGTCATGCCTTCATAAATTTAAATTTCCCCCATTTAATTAAAAATAATATTTTAATAAATTTCTAGAGAGCAATTTGATATGCCTTAGGACCACGAAGTTTAATTTTACATGTGGGGGTTCTAGTAGGTTGACTCGCTTAATGGCTCGCTAGGTAGCTCACGAAGCCGACTAGTAAGCTCCTTCTTTTGCATTGTTCGATGTGCAATTGCTTTAGATGGCATGTTTTGCGATCTTTCCCCACCACCTTGTGTTTTACCCCACGCCACTTTTTTATTGACGCTTAGTATTTTGTTTGGTTTTTAATTTGAATATACTTTGGTGAGCCATTTGAAACATTCCCACCTCATCGTTGGGCTCCTTTATTCTCTCCACTTTAAACCCCCTCATTTAGTCGTTAATGACTCGATCATCAAATCATATGAATTTCCACCTTCGAAAGTGCACTATTTTGGATCAATCCTTGAGCCCCTTACACAATGCACGGTGACTAACTTAGTTGCATCTACCGAACTTACTTCTTGACGTGTTTTCCAACTACCCTAATGACTCGGTGCTTGACTGATGTTGATGTGGAATTGAATTCCACAAACCTCGACAAACTTAAACTTCCAAAACACAAACACCCCCCGAACTCTAAAGGCAAAAAACCATGAAATTTTGAAACAATTATCTCGTCCGATTTTGGAATTTTTTACATTGAATGTTTCATCCCTCACCACATAGAACTTGCCCCATTTTTCCTTAACTCTCAAAGTTCAAAAATCCAAATCAAACTTCGGACTTCAAACATTACTCTATGATGAATGCTAACACAGGTGCCCTTTTCTTTTCTTTTACCTTCCAAAATTTTAACTCAATCCATTGCACATTCCATAAGCCCGAACTCCTATGCAAAACTTCTCCAAACTCCGAAGAACCTCCCGCCGTCGAATCTAAAATCAAGATTCTCTTAAAATAAAACTTTGATGAGCATTTTCAACTCAATAAATTTTTCATGCAAAGATCGATCCTTCATTTGCCCAACTATGTTATCCACTTCTAATACCTTTGTCGTCCATTCTCCCGACTTGCTACTAACTTGGTCTCGCTCCATGCCTTCGACTCATCCCCCGCCAATTACCCCAAACAAATTTGCATATGGCTTGGCTCACTTTGGCCTTATCCTCGTGAATATTTCAATGTCCTCACTGCATGCCATGAGTTCCAATGATTTCATCACCTTCACATCTTTTGATCTTCCTCTCCATGATCTCCGACTCGAGCTCCTTCATGAATACCTTACCGCCTCATCTCATTAACCGTGTTGACACTATACCTTGGCCCTAACTCTAAGTAACTCACCCGCACCTGAGATGATTTTTTTCCTAAGTGCATTTCACTCATTATTGGCTCAACTCGTCATTTCATTCCATGTGCTTCGTGGCTCGCTTCCTCTTACCACATTGTGTTCTTCACGTAACCTTGAAACACTTAATTTTTCGGGGCCACCCTCGAACTACCTCCTTATCTTCACCTTCGACCTTCTTGAGCTCAACTTCCTCTGAGCCATCCTCCGTTGGCTTGATTTCTATCCCTTTAGAACTCAATCTGACCCTATTTTGTGCTCGTTTATGACGGGCTATCTTCAACTCACCGTGATGCATAATGATCTCTAACCATATGACATCTACCTTGTTATGCGCACCAAGATATCCTCTACTTCTTTGGCTTGAGCATATCTCAACTCGCCCTTTATGGCTTTGCCAACTCGGGTCGACCCTATTTCAACTTGGGCTCCTAAGTTTCCTTTTCTACATTCAAACAAGGCCCCCATGTCCATTTTTCCAATGACCATGTGCATGGCTCATCGAGACATGTAAGATATCAATCAACAATGATCGCATCCCTAAAGTTTCATGTGCCTGCTTTGCAGTTGGGCTATGCTATTACATGTGAAACCGAACTCACTCATTGAGCTTCTCAAGAAGCTATTTTAGTTCATGGTTATCAGGTGCCCTCCAAACCTGATTTTACTCCCAAAACCGACTCACCTAGGATTTTCCCTTAAACCTGGAGATTTAAGAAACATAGTAAGACCTCCTAAAGGTGGTTTGTTAATTTTGATCAATTTTTTTGCATAGTTGGATGTGGGCCCATCAGTGGCCAATTTCTCGCTTTGAGAAAACCCTAAACATCCAATACTCGAAAAGGGGAAAATAAAAAAGATGATCCTAAACCTTCCTGTAACACCATAAATGCCCCCCAAACAAAAAATTTTCCTATAGATACGAGGTTCTCCTCGTGAAGGCTTTTTTCTCGCTTCCAAGGTCCAATTTGTCCTTGTTGTCCATTTTTTCTTAGGGAGAAAAAATGAATAACATTTTATGTCCTCTCAAAATTTCCCCTCTTTTGAAAGTAAAAAATTGAAAATTTTGAGTTAACACCCTTTTATGATGTTCTAGTGAAGTGAAAAGTTGAGGAGTTAGTGAAAATTCACGTTTTTGGAGTCATTTTGGTGATTTGCGGGTCTGTGGACATTTTTGTCCTCGTATGTCCCAAGTTCTGCTGGACCTTCTGTTCCCCGATCGGCCGCTTTCCCTGAAAATCTTTTAACTTTTGATTCTGTCAGAAATTTTTGGTCCATTTGTCCCAAGTTCACTTGGGCTTTCTATTCCCCGATCGCTCGCATCGGGTATATCACGTACTTATGTCCCATCTATCCCAAAAGCTTTCGTGCTCTCTATCCCCACTTTTCCCGCATCGCACGCACGCATCGCCAAATCACGCCTCTTCACGTCCCTCACGTTTCTAAGTTTCTAAACTCGTGCTCATTTGGCTTGCTTTGCCCACATTTCCTGCATCGGCCCGCGTCGGATATTCATGTCCCCCATGTCCCAAATGTACCAAAGACCATCCGGGCCAATTTTTGCCGCTCTTCCCAATTCTTTCCTTTTTTGAGTCGGTGCATATGAATTTAATGCACATTTATGACCTTCTCTCTCCTAAATGGCTATTTAATGGGACTACCCTCTACGCATTTGGCACACTGCTCACTTGTTATCATTCGCTCGAATCCTGCAATTAAGACTGTCTGCTCATGCTCCCATTCCCTTTGCATTTTTCATTGCGAATTTGATCTGTGAAGGTTGTTTCCTGAACATTGCAAATATGAAGATTAAATTCCAAGGTCAAGAACATGTTTTGCCACTTGAGTCCTCTATTCCCGATATCGGGGATAGTGAGGTTCGACACTTGGATTTTGGTAATTTCTGGAATAGATTGATTAGCCCTAATCCTTCCCCCATGGTGCAAATGATCAATGATAGTGGCCTTGCGTATGCTGTGGGTTTCCCAATCTCAGTACAATGTGCCGACACCGTGCTCACCTGTGGGGCTCACTTTAACCCTGACACCAAGGAATTGTCTAATGTGCACAGGAGCTGATTGCTAAACTAGATGCTACTACCATTGCTACTACGCTACAGATTCTAGAAGTTGAGGACTCCATTGTTATCACTCAGGCTCAAGCTCAGACTCTATTCGAGCAGACAGTGATAAATATAAGGCAAGGATAGCAAAATCATGGTTGAAGAACCCTAAGAAGGGAGCATCCTGACTTTCCAAGGCATTATTTAGAGTTGATTTCAATGAAGAGCTATCTGATTTCATTATCCTACTAGCTCGTGTCATGGGACTGCCCTCTACCAATGAATTTCACTTTTGGATGTGCCACTCATCAACATCATCTACGAAGGTAGTCAGAGTATAAATTGGGTGGAAATCATTTGCATGAATTTGACAGAGAAATTGTCCAATGTGCAACAGATTAAGAAGTTCTATATGACTTCCTATCTCATGTATACCCTAGCAGCATCCCTAAGTGGTTTGGATTCACTTACATAGAGGGTCAGAAGGATGAACCCATTTATGCATACTGTCCTCAATTCACCCTTGAAACTAGTAACCACAACTTCAGGAGGGTGAATGATGCCTTTACCATGTATATTGTGAGGCTTTTAGAAAGTGATACTGCCAAGAGATTTTTTGATGAAGCCATGAACTTGATAGCAAAGTATGGAGCCTTCTTCATTTAGTTCAGGAGGTTTTCATATATCAAGCTAGCTGGTTATGAGAACACACCTCTCAAGCTCCCCATGTTTTGTAATGACAAAATGGCTTTGATTGAAGTGTGCAGGAAATTGGATAAATTGCATAGAACCTGTAGGGACAAGAAGATCTTTGGTTTGCATTTCCTATTTCCTTGGGTAACTATACATGCAAAATAGCCTTGGATGCTCAAAATATAGAAAGGGCCCTCGCTCCCATCATCTGTTCACTTTTTCAGGCCTAGGACCTGTTTTGATTTGAAGAAGTTCATTGAGCTGAATCTCAGAATTAATTATCATCACAGGTTAGATACTGAGGACTACTGGGCCGATTGTGCTGATGAATTTGAAGCAAGGCGGAGGCACTATGGCAGGTTCTCTCTGCGCTGATACAGGAGCTCAATCTCTACCAAATTCCTGAAGGGTTCCAAGATGATAATGAAGACTTGTTGTCTTATGAATATGAGACATTGATCAAGCATACTCCCTTGGAAGATCTGGACTGGTACAAGAAGGAGAAGGATGACTTGGTTGATATTTTGGCCCCTGTCCTTGTAAGAACCAAGGTTTGGTTTGATAGAAAGGTTCGAGAGCTTAAGAAGAATCCAAGTGGATCTTCCTCCAAGGATACTTCAACACCTAGGAAGGAGTCACATACACCCAAAGATAGAGGTACCTGCACAAACCCCTCCTCCTTCCTCAAATAAAGAACCTGAATCATCTACTCCCTCTTCTTCTACTCAAGTGTACCAAAAGAAGGTAAAAGAGGTTAAACAAGAGCCAATTGAGGAAGACCCCTTCTAAGGCATTCATAACTACCTTCAGGGCTAGAGAACGTTATTGTTCTCAGTGAAAGTGATGATAGTGAAGCACCAGACCCTACTGGAACTTCAGAGGCTACAATAGATAAAGAGAAGGAAGTGCCTAGCACTGAACCTCCAAGTGCCACTGGTTCCTCTGCTCAAGAAGCTCCCGATACCTCACTCACATCTCTACTGGAAGAAACAGTGGTAAATACTTTGAGTGCCATGAGTTCACTTGCTCTTGGATCTCTTGCTCCTCCTTCTTCTTCCTCCACTTTTGCATGGGTGCAACCCTTGGTTAACAACAGGAAGAGAAAACCTTCTTCTCGATTGACAAGGCCAAATTTTGATGTTGTGGCAGCCTTGTTGGGCACTACTCCTCCTGCTCCAAAAAAGAGAGCTAAAACAACTTCAAGGATAGTGACAAATGCTTAGGGCCAACAATTTCTAGAGGTTGCAAAACCTAAGGTTGATAAGACAACAAGATCTACTAGCCTCTGATCTAGAGCTTTCTAGGATTCCAATGGGAGAATCTACCCCTGAGAGTGAGGTGCATAACCTCTAAGAAACAATAACCAAGGTTATTGAGAGAGTAGAAAGGGGTAAACAAACTATAGAACAGCTAGAAGAACAAAATCAAGTTCTTTCTAGCTTCATCAAGTCGTTATTGGCTAAGGACAAGGTTTTGGATCCTCTATGATTCTTAGTCAAGATGAAGTTCAAAGCATCAAGGATATACACAGGTATTCCACTTATGGGAGGGCTATGGAAGCCATGGTTGATGACATGATCATTGCAGGCTTGAATTTCATTGTAGAGGCCTTCAAACTCAATGAGAAGGTGGCCAACCTGCAACAAAAACTCTCCTCAATTGCAACTATGGACAAAGAGCTGAAGCTTTGGAGTAGTTGCATCGTGGATCTTCACCTGATGGGACAGGCTGATGAAAATATATTGATGGCCAATAAGGTTTTTGATGATGCCAAAGACAACTTGTCAAGGTCATGGGTTTTCAGTGTGGAATGGAAAATAAAAGTTCTAGAAGAAGCCTTAGGAGAGTTGAGAACAGGTTGGCAGAAGGGAGAAGCTTTCAAAACTTGTGTTGTGTCTACCTTCAAAGATATTCATTGTCATCTTCATGATGAAACTTCAGGTGTTCCTTTCTCTCTCCAAGAAATTAAAACTCAGTTCAGGGCATTTGTTAAAGAAAACTTGTTCAAGGAGGAATTGGTTACCAAAGAGAAGATAAAGGAGATTTTCTCTCTTCAATCTACTATTGAAGAGGCTAATAAAGAATATCATGCACATACTGAGTTCGATAAGGACATGGAGAAATGTCTAGGTACTTGGTCTCAAGCCACTGCCAACACATCAGTCCCACGAGGCAGAGAGATAGCTGAAGCATTGAAAAGATTCAGGCAATGGATCCTCAAGTCGGTGGGCCCTCCTCAACAATAAGTGGACATTTTCCCTTCTAGCTTCTCCTCTCCTCCTTTTTCTCAAATCAGTAATTAATTAAGGATCTTGTGTCAAGCACTTCCTTAATTAACATTTTAGTTAAAAGAAATAGTTACCAAGTGTAACTAATTTGTAAGTTATATAATGGGCTCTCTGCGCCATTTTGAGGGGCTGGAACTCTATTTATTTTTGAAAGTGTAAAGGAGTAAAGAGTTATCAATACAAAAGGATCTCTCTTTCTGTTTCCACCTACTCTTGTTCTTTCATTGCTATCCGTTTAAAATTATTGAATCATTAAGTCTGTTTTAATTCAAGAAGCTTTGTATTCTTATGGATGTCATCTCTAGAACTTTGTGTCTATGAAATAACATCTATGGTCTTAAATTCAAATGATTCTACTCTATATGATTCCCTTCTAGCATGCATAAAGAATTATTTTGTTATCTATATTTCTTGAGAGTGTTTTTTTGCCCTCCTCGTTCCTTAATTCTTCTATCCTTTTGTATTGATGATCTGTTATATTATAACACTTTCATGATATTAGAGTTCCTCATTAAAACTACATGTTGTACATTTGTAAATAAGTTTTTGCCTTTAATAAGGGAACCTCTCCCATTAAAGAGGAGGGACTTTTGTCCCCTGACTGTTGCTTTCGACAACCAACACATTTTTGGTGACTCTCGAGGATGTTTTCCTACTAAGCACTAGTATAATAGCCTTGAAAACCCATTGGGCATGGAGTCATAAATGACAATCTAAAACCTGATCTTGAACTATAAAATTATTTTCCCGAGTTACTGAACATTGTTGCATCTTGGACTCAGAGTAGATCGTTGCTTGCAATTTCCTAGCTTTTATAATAAATTATTGAAGTATTCATGAGTGGAAAAATTTTCTGATTCAAAATCCTCACTTGATCTCATTCCTCTGCAAATGATCTACAAGATGACGGATAAAACATTGAACACATCCCTGTAATCTGATATTGCCAAGTATGAAGCACATTACAAAGTTTTAAGTAAAACATTTGTTGAGTTGGCACATCACAAAACCCTATTAAATTTTGATTTTTCCTTTCTTCTAAACATTCCATCTATGAAACACTACACAAGAGCAAAGATGAAACAAAACACACACAAAAACTGAAAACCATACATGCTTCAAATGAAACATGCATGGTGTGCAAGGTGCCTATTCTACTAAAAACTACTCCTACCCTACCCTAACTGGAGGCACAAGTGAGCTAAGTGATCCTTGCAACTTGGTTAAGAAAAATATCTTCATTTTCTCACAATGGATAGCCATGCGGATGATTTGAATATGGACATGACTAAGACTAAGAGTGAAAAATTGAAATAAGCCCAATTCTCTACTTGGTTTACCAAGGCATCAAATAGAAAGATAATGTAAGCCTCTTTTAGTTGTTTTGCATTTGTTTTGTAGAGGCATTACAACTAATCCTCTGGACTATGAAATTCACCCTCACATTCCAAAGTGAATGTGACTAGTTACATCTTCTCCTTTGGCTGTAAAAATCCAAATACCTAATAGGACATGGTCTAATCCGTTGAAGTTTCCTATTGCTCGAACTCTAATTTCAATAATGAAGTCCTCATGCAAACCTTTATGGAAAGTGAGGTTGATTGTCAGATTCTCTTGGCTCTATTTATCATCTACAGACAACTGATGTTCCACTTGGGTGATTGGTATGAAAGTGGTGTCCTCTTTGTTTCCTTTTCCTTCATTGGAAATAGGAAGTTCATGCACAATATGCAACTCCTTGGAATTACTTGTAACCTCTAATTGAACCATTAATGAATCATTGTAGTGTTTGAATTTTGTTGCTCACTTGAGAATTCAAATAATTCCTCCTTCCCTCCTTGAAGATAAAGATGTCCTACATTTTTTATCTCCTTATTCAAAATGAAACTTGCAAGGCCAAATTATTCCATTTTTTTCTCTTAAGGACTATTCGAGGTAACAAGACCTTCTTGGATTTCTTCCACCATTACCGATTCATCAACTAAATTAGGTTCCGCAATTGAGAGAAATAAACTCTCAATGATATCATCTTCGTTCAAGGATCTTAAATCTAACTTAGTTTCTCTCATGTGATCCTATGCTTTGTTCGATGAGGGATATGGAAGATTCAATTCCTCCAATTATGATTCAAGAGGGAAGTTGTAAGTAATAGGTTTCTCTTGAGCATTTCCTTATATGGCATGAGGCACTTTATGTTGAAGGCTAGGTGATGGAATAGCAAAAATGACCATTTCTATAGGCTCCTGTCCATAAAAATATTCCTCCAAATCTAACAAATAATATTCCTCTCCATTTCTTACATGTGTCAAGGGTTCAAATTCTTCCTCCATGGTGTTCTTTAGATTGGAAACTTGTTCACCATAGCCTTCTTCATCTTCAAACATAAAATTTTCAAGATCAAATTCATCTAAGAAATTATATTTTTGAAAGAATGAAGAAGGGGAAGGATTTGAAACCTCTTGTGTTGCCTATTCTGTACTCAAAACCCTTGAATCCACCTTGTTTCCCTCTATGGAAAAAATCTCCTTATAGCTGGTTTTGATACTTGATAATGCCCTTGGTGAACTCACACAACCTTCTAGAAGAGCAAAAACTCTTGACATGTGAGGCAATTAGGATCACTACACTCACTTGAAGCACCTTGCACATTTGAGATTTTTCTTCCTTTACATGCACATGCTCCTTTTCTCGTGAACTTGGAGCCAACTCTTTCCCTTCTATAATGGACTTTGCAATCTGTGGTGAATCAAACTCCTCTGATGATATGGAACCAATATAGATACTACATTCTAAACAGGTAGACTGTTGGTCATCATTTACTTGTGCTTGTTCTTGTGTACATTCAGTTTTCACCACCTACTTTTGAGCTTTAACCTTGGGTGGAGGCTTAATTAGGAGAGGAATTTTCTTGATGTTCAGTCTTACATCCCATTCTTTCAAGTTCCTTGCAAGTTCTTCCTTGTAATCCCTTCAATCTCCTCCTCCCTTCTTAATAATTTTTATCATGTTCTTCCCAAAATGGGTTTGGAACTATAAGAAGAGGGGTGAGTTGGGATTAAAATGATCTATTCATATTTGGAGGTGGTGGAAGAGGTATAAATTCTTGTTTAATGGAGGAGGATTCTTAGAAAGGAAAAGGGCAGAAATTTCAAGATGAGATGAAATAATAGGATATGGAGAAGTGAATTCCGATGGGGAAGCATCTATAAATTTAGAATAATGGGGTTCAAGTTGAGATTGCTTAGATGGAGGCATGGGAAGAGAGATGTGAGGTGGTAATGCAGGGATTTCCCATTGATAGGGTTGTCTAGCATTAGGTTCATAAGTATCTCTCTTCTTGATCCATTCTCTAACTTGAGTCATCGTTTTGATTATGAATTGAATCTTTTGTTGAGGATTAAACTCACCTAGTATAGGGCTAGTCTAGGGGTATGGAATTCTAAAACCAATCTAGGTTGCCTTTTTCATTTCCTTAATCCTTATTTGCACCATGTTATACTCTAAATCTCAAACCTTTCTCTACAAGTATTCTTCTTCAGGTGTAGGATAGCCTCCGAATCTGCATACCATTGTTCTTCAACAACCCCAAAATTTGGTGGATGACCAAACTAATTTGCATCTTGCTCATGTGAACATGCATGCTCAAACTAATTTTCATCATAAAATTGATCTGGGGTGAATTATAATAGCCTAAAGATGGATAGCATTGTTGTTGCTACAAGTGGGAATTCTACATTGGGAATGAAGTCATGATTGCACAAGTTCATGAAATGGGATAAAATGAAAATATGAGGAAGAAAAATGAATGGAAATGGATGGAAAAGAATGGTCTACAACTGAGAGAGTGGGTTACTCAAACCAATGGAGCAGCCAGTTGTGCTTGGGTATACCTCCTAAGGTTGTAATTTCACTAAGAGCACATAAAATTGATGAAATATAATAACACAACTACACACACCTATGAAAAATATGACTCTTGTGTCCCACCAGTCATGCCAAAATTGTTATCACCACATCACAACATCCCCCAAATGGCTTGCATGTGAATGGGGCATTCGGTGTGATTGGGTAATGTGGGTATCAAATCTCAAGATGTGGGACTTTCGGCTTGAGATTAACCTCCAAAGATGGTTGGGTTCCTCTTCCTAAGCTAATCACTAAACTACTTCTAATGTAAGAAAAATATTTAATTAGACCTATCCCAACATTTCGAGGGAGACAGGGAGAGAGAGAATGGGTATAATAAAACCTTCTTTTGTGCACTCCCTTTTCTTGAATAACTTCTGATGCACCAAGAAAAGGGATTGCTAGACAAATTTCTAGCCTACCAATGAAGAAGGATGAACATGGGAAGGATGGACATGCATCACAGACCCAATTACATACAATACTTCATTCCAAATTAAGCACACTCCCAAAACTTGCAAAGGAAACATGGGTTGCACAGTATACCTACAAACATGAAGAGAGGAAAATGAAAGCAACAAAAATGGTTCAAGGACAGACTATTAGTCACAAAACATCATTTTATTACCCAAAGAACATGTAAAATGCATCATTATAATAGGAAGAGGTAGAAGTTGCCATTATAATTTTGGAAGGAAGGCTTAAAAGCCTCCAAATTCACAACAGCTCAGCTTGAAAGAAGAGGGAAAACTTGGAAAAAAATTTTGAAGCTTTAAATTTTGCATTCCCTTTCACATTTATAGAAATTCTAAGCTGAGCTGAGAAAGAAGAAGAATTTTCTAAAATCTAGGCATAATAATAGCAAGCATGGTCTCCTTGTAACTGCCCATGCCTAATTACATCATTTGTGTACCCTCAAAAAAACTCCACTATGTCATGCCTTCATAAATTTAAATTTATCCCTTTTAATTAAAAATAATATTTTAATAAATTTCTGGAGGGCACTTTGATATGCCTTGGGGGCCACAAAGTTTAATTTTGCGTGTGGGGGTTCTAATGGGTTGACTTAGTTAATGGTTCACCAACCAGCTCGTTGAACTGAATTGCGAGCTCCTCCTTTTCCATTTTTGAAGAGAAATTTTGTTATCTTTCCCCACCACCTTGTGTTCTACCATGGCACCACTTTTGCCTTGGACTCTTAGTATTTTGTTTTGTGGCCAATTAAAATATACTTTGGTGATCTATTTCAAACATTCCCACCTCATTTTCTAGGTTCTTTTATTCTCTCCACTTTAAAATCCCTCATTGAGTCATTAATGACTCATTCATCGAATCATCCACAAGTCCACCATCAAGTGCACTAACCTAGCTCGACCCCAGGCCCCTTACGTAATGCACAATTACTAACTCATTTGTATCAGTAGGCCTTACTTCTTAACACATATGCCAAATACCCCAATGAATCAATGTTTGACCTGATGTTGATTGGTGACAACTTCTGAAAATCCCGATAAACTTAAACATCTAAAACATGAACACCCCGAACACCAAAGGAGACAAGCCCCAAAAGTATGAAACAATTATCTTGTCAAATTTTGGACTTTTTGTGCATCGTACATTTGGTCCCTCACCGCATAGAACTCGCCCCATTTTTCCCGAAATCCAAAATTTTAAAAGTCCAAAATCAGACTTTGGACTTGAGACATTACTCCATTACTGAACGCTAACTCGGTCTCCCATTTCCATTCTTCCACCATCTAAAATTTTGACCCGAACCCATTACATGTTCCGATGAGCCTAAAATTTGAAGAACTTTCCACTTAGAATCAAACCAAGATTATCTCGAAAACAAACTTCGATGACCACTTTCAACTCAAAAATTCATCATGAAGAGCTCGATCCTTCATCCACCTAACTTTTAATCCTCTTCTAATCCATTTTTTGTTCATTCTCATAACTCACTACTAACTCGGGCGTGCTCCATACCTTAGAATCAGCTTGATAACTAACCCAAACACCTATGTGTATGGCTTAGCTCACTCGAGCCTTGTTCTCTTGAATATCTCAATTTTCTCACTGCATGCCATAAGCTCCAGCGATCTATTTATCTTCACATCTTCTAATCTACCTCGTCATGATCTCTAAATCGAGCTCCTTCATGACTACCTTACCTTCTCAACTCATTGACTATGTCGACATTATAGCTCAAATACGACTCTAAATAACTCACCCACATATGAGCTAATTTTTTTGTAAGTGCATTTCCCTCATTAGTGGCTCATCTCACCATTTCATTCCATGTGCATCTCGGCTTGCTTCATCTTACAACACTTGTGTTCTTCGCATAACCACTTGAACAGCTTAATTTATTGGAGACACCCTCAAACCGCCTCTGTATCCCCACCTTTCAAAGGCATCTTGAGCTCATCTCCCTCGATCCATCCTCCATCGGCTTGATCTCCATCCCTCTAGAATTCAGCCAACCCAATTTTTACACATCGCGTGATGGGCTATCTTCAACTCACCATGACACATAATGATCTTCGACCCTATGACATCCACCTTGTCATACACATCAAGATCTCCTCTACTTCCTCATCTTGGGCATATCTCGACTCATCCTCCATGGCTTGCCCATCTCGGGCCGACCCTATTTCAACTCGGGATCCCGAGTTGCCTTTTCTACATTCAAACTAGGCCCCCTTGTCCATTTCACCAATGTACCATGTGCATGGATCATCAAGCCATGTAGGAGATCGTTTAACATTTCTCGGCCTCCTTGAAGTGTCACATGCATGTTTACGAGTTGGGCTGAGCTATTTCATTTGAAACACAACTTGGATTGCCAAGATACTCGGTGAGCTATTTTAGTTCATGGCTATTGTGCCCTCCAAACTTAATTTTACTCCTAAAATCGACTGTCTAGGATTTTCCCTAAAACCTAAAGAGTTGAGAAACATAGTAAGACCTCCTAAAGGTGGTTTATTAATTTTGATCAATTTTTTTGCTTGTGATAGTTGGATGTGGGCCCGCTTAGGGCCAATTTCTCACTACGAGCAAACCCTAAAAATCCAAGACCTAGAAAAGGGGAAAATAAAACAAAATGATCCTGAATATTCTTATAACACCATAAATTCTTCCCAAACACACAATTTTCCCCTTAGATCCAAGGTTCTCCGGTGAAGCCCTTTTCAGCTTCTAAGGTCTAATTTATCTCTGTTAGGCCCCTAAGATATTGGCTAAGTATAAAAAGGTGCATAAGCGCACATGGCCTAGTTGAAGACGAATACAAGGATAAAGTGTGCGAAGCTATGGTTTAGAGAAGGTTTTAAGGAAACCCATTGCGTGCGCGTGAGACGAAACAAAGGGTTTATGACTTAGCCATTTTAAGCATTTTTGTAGAACACGTGAAAAGCATGGCCCAAATGCGTATGCATAGTGGATAAGGTGTCATCATGGTGATAAGGTGGCCCGGGAAGGAGCATGCCTAGGGTAGAAGCTTCAGAAGCTCATCATGGTAAAAGGTGGAAAGCTTAAGGCGGAGGAGCATGCCCACATGGAGGACCAATTTCGAGACACTTGGCATCGAGATCTCGAGGCCACCGGAGGATGAGTTGGCGATGTCAAATCCTATATATACAAGCACCTGCGAAGGAAAAACAACAACTAGATAGTGGGCGGAGCTCTGTAGAAATACTCTAAGAACTTTGTTAGTTTGTGAAATTATGCTTAGGGAAGGATGTATCAAGGGTATGGGGTTATAAATTTATTTTGTGAGCCTAGTCATATGAGTCTATATATAATGCATGATTGTAGTCTCGCTTCTTTGTAATCCTGTAGACACTAAAATTAGGTCACACTCCCCTTTTGTCCCTTGACATATAAGCACCCTTTATTACATTTACCTAGCCATGACCCCTTCACCCCACTAATATTAATTTAATTAAATTAATGCATTATCCTCACTATATTTATTATTTAAATATCTTATTTAAATAATATCTACACATACAATTCACTTAACACCTCACTAAGCCAACTCAATCTAAGAACTATTCTTAGCAGTTCCCATAACTAACTAATACTTACCCAAACCCTAAAAATCAATGCTTACATTCCCTCTAACCACATTCCCGCATGCTCACAAGAAGCTCCCGGTCTAATTCCATGAGATAACAACATGAGATCCAAGGAAATCAGGAGGATCTCCCTAGTTTAGTAAACCTAGGAAATCCGCCTTGACCAGCGTCGGTTACCCCTAACCGTCGTCACTTTAAGCCGGACTACCGTCGGTTACCCCTTTTAACCCAAAACAACCTTATTCTCAAGGTTAGAGGTTGGAAGTTGGAAGTTGGAAGAAAAAGAGGTTGATGAACAAGAACACATCTCAGAGAGATAACACATCTTCAAAGAGCCAATTCCAGTGAAAACTCACATCCAAGGAAGGAGATTGAGCATCTTCTCTTGCACAACCATCCCAGCCATGATCTGATCTATCCAAGCAAAGAGGAGTGTACATGCAGCCCATGTAAAATATTTTCTTTAGTTGGTGATCACTTGTAACCTTCAAACTCATTATCAGCACCTCCATTCCTCACACATAGACATTCAGGAATGAAATCCAAGTAAGTACAATATCATACTTTCCTGGTTATTTCATTTCTTCATCATTTTATCATCCATTGTTTATCTTGCTCCCTATTGACCTTCTCCATATTTTCACCTCCGTATACCCATTAAAACCTCACAAAAATCCTACTCCAGTCACCCAATACACTTTGTCCCAACCAACCAAAGTCTTTTGTGTAATAAAAAAGGAGACCCACTGCTTTTGTGACATTTCCAGATCTCACAAGATATCGGCACGGTTATACTTAACCACCGTTGGTCACCCCTGATTGACACCGGTCTCTGTGTTTTCCCACACAGCTCTAAATAGAGACCTACCCACCTAATTTTATCTCACCCTCATTCACTTGTGATCTACTCGAGACCCCTACCAAACTTGTAGAACTCAGAACCAATCATTTAACCTTTGGATTCTATTATAGCTTAGCCTGATTAGAATTAGATCTATTTCTTATTATGTTTTTAAGTGAGATACCTAAATCATTTGAAAATAACAATAGGATTCACTTTGTTTACAGCATTGAATTGTTTAAAATAGTGGACTAACATCCATCTAGGAAGTATCATAATTCCCGGATCTAGCTCACGTTAGGTAGTTCACTGCCCATATTGTTTAATTCAAATTTCGGTGGTCTTGTTTTCATTATAGGTAGTTCCTCCTAGCCAAAAGGAATCTCTCAAAATCAGATGGATTCGAAGTCATACGCGTGCAATAACCCATCAACCGACATTTGAACAGGTATTCCTCCTATGCCCATTACCCTATCTATTTTGTCAACACTTCTAAGAAACAATCTAAGAAAAAGGTGAAATAGTAACATTTTGTAATGAGTCCATGAATATAATGAGGTTACTAGTTTATAATGAATATGAACATTGATGATTCTAATGCATACATCTTTATCATAACTCTTTTGCATTTATGTTTATGATTAAGTATGAGTGCTTGTACAACATTTTCTATTTTGGTATAAGTTATCCAATATGTTAAGCATTTTCTGTTTGGAATGACTACAAGGATCTAGAAGCCATTCTAAGCTCTATGATGCTTGTATGTTTTACTCCTTTCAAAACCCTTGAATATGGATCATAGATGATGTTTCCCACTAAACTCACATAAAAGAGAGACTCGGCTCCCACGCATGCCTCGGTGAGCACCCAGCACCACTAGGTGATAGGCCGGCACGCATGGGGTACCTTTATTTTGTGATAAGGGTAAAAATGACTACATCTTGGTTCCATTTCTGGGACCTCTTTTTGAAGTTGTAGTGGGAAATGGCATCCATAATGATCTAGGTAATGATTAATGATTGAATGTTTAACTCTAGAAAGTGTTGAATCATGGTTCAAGAGCACGGAGGATGAATTTTCTCAAAGATTCAGTACTAGACCTGAGTTTGATGCACGTAAATGGGTAGAAGAGAACCTCTACATGATTTATATGAAACATTTTTCTGTTGTTTCCCAGTAGGGCTGTATGAATGGCTCTCAGCATATGTGTCTAGATCAAGTTGGTATTCTAGATCACGTGTGTGGACCCAAGAAGATTACTAAAGGCTCCAGGATGCAGATCTGATGTGGACTCGTGTTGTGGATCATTGGTGGGAAGGTGTGTTGACTAGCTACACTCTGGAGTACGCTATTTTCACATATTCTTGCCCAAAAGTTGCTAAGTTTGAATTTATGTGGGAGCCCAGAGGATCATTTCTACGTGTTATCCCTTTGGCAATGAAGATCTGGTTGTTACTTTGGGTTTAGAGGCATTTCTAATGGCGGTTAAACCATTATGAGCGAATGGGTGAGGGAGCTAGGGTGGAGGAAGATGGCATATATTACGACGGAGAAGGAGGAGGAGGAGAGCGGATCAAGTATAGTGAAGCACATGAAAGGAGATTACTAGATGACATGAGGCTGCAAGTTTCGATGGATCTATGGAGAAAGTTGTTACGGGAAGGAGTTGAGGTTCACGCAGAGGACGTGGAACCTAAGCAATCTGTGCTACCCCATCTTATCAAGCACGTAAGAGAGACCCTTTGCTTCGATGAGATTTCATCACATGGAGAAAAGAAGATTCATTGGCTCGTATCTAACCCACCTAGTGACCAAACCACGACGCTTGGTTTTCCAAAATAAGGAAGAAGTATCATTGACCTAGTTGGAATCGGTGAAAGTGACAGATCATGCACTAGGATGTATAATTTTTTAGTTCCCACTTCTATGGCTACACATATCCCCGTATTTGGAGGAGTCTTTAGACAAGGAGCAAGTATACAAGCCTTCGGTCTCACATATAGAAGTGGTGTGGGGTGTAATAGCAGTAGTGGGGGCATTATCACAAACCATTGAAACACGGTTCATTAGAACCTTGGGGACACTTGGCACAACTCCTACAGGACCTGGTGGACCTAGTGGTTCTGGTGGATCTAGTGGCTTAGGAGGCACAGGGGCCGAGTGGACCTGGTGGATCCAGTGGTGGAGGGAACACCGGAGAAACCAAGGCTCTAGCTCAGGAGGACAAGGGCCCCAACCACCCCCTCAGGTCTTCTTTGAGATGTTGTTACACTTTCCAAATTACAGAGGTATTGAGGATGTCGCGGAGCATGTTCACAAATTTGAGTTGTTATGGCGCACAAAGGGGATCATAACCTCGGAGTGGAAGGCTAGTCAATTTGTAACAACGTTGGAGGGGCGCGCATGTATTTGGTATAGGAAATATGACCCCCATCAAATGGTGGTGGATTACACTACTTTAAAGAACACCTTCTTAGTAGAATTCCACATCCCTGAGTTTGAATAGAAGAGCATCAGCACCCTGAAGGAAATTCAACAGGGAATGGTAGAGAGTGTGCGGGAGTATGATGTGTGCTTTAAAACTCTCTTGTCTAAGTTATCATATGATATTCACCCTTCACAACATGCTCAGTGGTTTGTTGGAGGATTGATCACCCTTTTAGAAGGGCCTTATCTCATAAAATGTTCATAGACCCACGTGAAGCATTGGAAGCTACTCTATGCACCGAGGTTGTTGGTAGTGTTGATACTAGAGTTAGCCCATTCCTGGAGGCTCAAATTGTTGTTATGGCTAAGCAGCTGGAGAAATTGTCTGCAAACTCATCCCATGAGACTCGCAGTGGTTTATGGTGCACAGATTGTGAAGTAGAGGGGCATGTCAAGGGTAGTTTCCCCGGGTCAGGCAGTACGCACCGTGACAGTAGACTATGAAATTTTCATGGGGACCATGATGCAAGTAGGTGCCCCTTGTTATTCGATCATAATCTGGAAGAATGTGTCTTGCTACTATAAAATTTACACTTCTACAACCCATGATATTAAAGGACTAGGCTCATTGATCAGATCCATGAGGCCATTGATCATGGGGTACCAAACTAGCATTTCTAGTAGTTCTAAGGGTGATGATCACCGTTATGAGGAGCACGTAGATGGTGGTAACATGTGAAGGGGATTTCACGGAGGATTTTGTGGTCATGGTAACCATGGGGGAGGAAGGAGTGAGTTCCCATGTGGAACCTATTTTAATTGTGGGTCTACAAAACATTATAAATGGGAGTGCCTAGACCTATTGTAGTGCTCATGGTGTGGAAAGAAGCACAAGTATGAGGAATTCCTAGAGTTGTTTGAGCACATGAATCAGCAAATGGAAAGACAAGGGCACTATAATGGTAAGCATCAAGAAGATAGACACACAATGGATGTCATGGGTGACACGTGATATAGGTTTAGAACCTATTTTAGTAACAACAAGAGTAGAGGTTGTGCACACAAAGGAAATACCAAGGTAGAGGACCCTAGTTTCAAGAGAGGAAGTAGTTCATGGGAAGTACCCAGACCCCACGCATCAAAAGGAAGTATATCAAGATACCATGGATGTCATTCGAGTTTACAAGGAGAAATCCAGTGCCTAAAGGAGTAGTCTAGGAGGGAGGAGAAAAGGAGAAAGGTCGAGGCACAAAGGATGACCTGGATGAGGTCAAGGAAGTATGTAAAATGATAAGGAAGGAAAATGTTATTCCCTTGCTAGGGGCATGGTTGAGGGAGAAGGTACCACACCCTGGAGAAGAGAGCAGAGAGACAGATCCTGCATGCAAACCTTCCCCCTCACAGCCTTGACTATGACAAAGAAATCACATTGGATGCAGTCATAGATGGATGGATCCTTAGTAATATCCTCATTGACACAGGCATGGAGGTCAATGTTCTCACATTGGATGCTTGGCATTAGATGGGAAGGCCTGCATTATAGCCATCTTTGAATGTGTTGTATATGGAAAAAAAAATGAAGGTGATGTCCATTGGTGTCTTAAGGGATGCAAGCTTATCACTATCCAGGGAGCTAAGTTTACTGGGGACTTTGAAGTCTTGGCACTCACCGAGGTGAACAATTTCCCAGCACTACTTGGGTGCCCATGGTGTTACAAGAACAATGCTGACCTTGGTTCAACAAGGGTTACATCAGTTTTGAAAATAAGGAGGAGCGGGTTATTATACCCTTAGATGATGGGAAGTCAACACCCTATACTGAACCTTTGGGGGAAGAAGTCCTGGATAGGATATATGTGTGCTCAATCAGGGATCCAGAGATAATCCATCCTACCATGAAGTTATCTAGTTTGAGGATGCTCAGTCGATAAGTGACACCACCAACCTAGCATGTGATAATTGGGCATGGGACTTATGAATTGATCGAGATGGAGTTGAGAGGATCGGTAACAAAAGTAACAAAGGCACGTATGGTTCATCACTAGGAGGAAAAAAATTACCTAAGTATTTAGGAGGGGCCTTCCCTGAGATCTTTTTACAGGAGATGGAAGCTCAGTGGAAGGAGGAGAAGGAATGAAGAGGGATGTTAAGTTATGTCCTACTCAGCACAGTGGCATGGTGGTGGGCTACACATCAGGAGAGCCTTTTGGAATGGTGCGAAGGTGAGAATTTCTCTCTCTATCAGGTTTTCTAGAAGCAACATGCCCACCGCCATCAAGGACTACCATGGTAAGGAACCCACCTCTTTCCACATCCAAGCTTGTGAGAAGGTCTGGAGAGAAGGCATGGAAGCTTTTCCACCATCCCTTTGGGTACACAAGTTGTATTCTACACTACAGGGTTACGCGTGCGCATGGTACATACATTCTAAGACATGCCACCAAATAGAAATTGGCAAGAGCTAGCAGCTGACCTCATTCAAATGTTTGAATATCAAGTACCAAGCCATCAGTTGATAAGGCATTACAAGTTGTTAAGCACCTTACCATGGGGGATAGTGCCATGGTAGAAGATAGGTTGTTGGAACTACTAGGTGAACCAGGTTTGGAGGTGCACTTTGAAGAAGAAGTAGAAGAAGCAGAAGAGATCCAGCTTGAGCATGCGTGCTTTGGAAAAGGAGAAAGGGAAATTAGTATATGTTATTGATGGAGAGGAAGCAGAGAGCCTAGATGTTAACCATTTTGTGGGGATGCGTGAGGTAGTGGATAGTGTTGATGCTCATGTGCGTGCACCTGCCTACCATGAGCCTTTAAAGACAAAGAAGGTTAACATCGGCTCAGAAGAGGAACCTAAGGAAGCTATCATTGGAGATTACTGGTCGGAGAAGGAAGTCTCTAAGGTCATAGATCTTTTGTGTGAATTTGAGGATTTATTCCCACATGGGTACCATGAGCTCAAAGGCATCCACCATTCCTTGGGGAGATGAGGATAAAGTTGAAGGATGGTGTGCACCCGGTCAGGAAGAGACCCTACGGATGAATCCCAATTTGCATGTAAAGGTAAAGGAAGAGATAGACAAAATGATAGCTTCTGGAATCATTGAAGTTGTGGAAGAATCGGAATGGATAAGTCTGATGGTGATAAGCATCAAGAAGGATGGGCAGGATTAGGATATGCATGGATTATAGGGAGCTGAACGTGGTTTGTGTCATCGATCCTTTTCCAACCCCCTTCATTGAAGAAATTTTAGAGGGAGTCATTGGGCAAAAATCTATTCCTTTACGGATGGATTTTCAGGGTACCACCAAGTCCGGATTGCAAAGGAAGACCAGGAGAAGACAACTTTTGCCACTTGAATGGGGAAGTTTTGCATACATGGTCATGCCCTTTGGGTTGAAGAATGCGCCTGCTATTTTTTCATGCATAGTGGTTCAGGCATTCTAGGACTTCATCCACAAATTCCTTCAGGTTTATCTAGATGATTGGACAGTATATGGGCTAGTGAAAGACCACTATGATAATTTGAGGCTGATGTTTGAGAGATGTCGGTAGTTAAGGATATCTCTCAACATTAAAAAGTGTGTTTTTTACACCCTTTGGGACTTTATTGGGGCACATCATATGCAAGGAGGGCTTGCTAGTAGATCCTACCAAGGTTGCAGTTATTGTGGGATTGGGGAACCTACTAGCCAAGAGCGCGTGTGCAATTTCTTGGGCATATGGGTTATTACAAAAAAATTCATCAAGGGGTATGCCAAGATAGCCATGCCTCTAGAAGAATTTCTCAGACATAAAAGTGCCTTCCATTGGGGAGAGGCACAGCAGAAGGCATTTGACACATTAAAGGATAGGCTTGTCACCTGCCTATATTACATTTTCCCTCTTGGGATAAGCCCTTCCATGTTCATGTAGATGCCTCAGGAACCACCATTGGAGTAGTGCTTGCATAGCTAGGTGAAGGAATTGTTGATCACCCTCTATGTTTCACAAGTAGGAAGTTGACACCAGTAGAGTAGAATTACACCATGACTAAGCGCAGAGGCATTGTTAATGATCTACACTTTTCAAGTTTAGATAATATCTACTGGAAACACCCTTTGTATTCTACACCGACCACATGGCATTAAAGTATTTAGTGAACAAGCCCATTCTATAAGGGCACATATGTCGGTGGGTGCTATTATTTCAAGAGTTTGAGTTTACGGTAGTTGTGAAGCCTAGAAAAAGTAATTGTGGACCTGATCATCTATCAAGGATTGATTCAGGGGAGGACATGCAGAGTATTGAAGAGGCTATGCCAGATGCATGCAACTATTTAGGTTGCATGGCGCATGCCCTCGGACTTGGAGGAGATTGTGGTATTCCTAAAAGAAGGTGTGGCGCTTTGGAGGGATGAAGGCATTAGAAAGAAAGCAACTAGCTATACGCACCATCACGCCCTACATGTTGATCAGTGGGGACTTATACAAGTTAGGGCATGATGAAGTTTTGTGCAGATGTGTACTAGAGCATGAGTGCCTCACCATCATAGAGGAAGCACATGGAGGAAGTGCGGGTGGACATTATGCAGGTGACCACCACGTATAAAATTTTAATGGCAGGATTATGGTGGGAAACTCTGTATAAGGATTGCAAAGACTATTGTAAAGCATGTGACCATTGTCAGCACATTGGCAAGCTAGAAAGAGAGATGAAATGCCTTTGCACCCTATCCCTAGTGCTGAACCTTTTGAGAAATGGGCAATAGACTTTGTAGGCCCTATTACACCAACAACACGTAGGACCGGATCACGCTATGTAATCACTTGCATGGATTATTTGACAAGGTGGGTAGAGGTAGCTCCAACTAAAGATTACACAATAGCCACAATGGCAAGATTTTTGTGGGAGAACATTATCACAAGGTATGGATGTCCTTTAAGTTTAACCAGTGATAGGGGTACACATTTCTTAAATGAGACCATGAGGATCTTGTTAGCAGAATTCATGGTAGCTCATCACAAGACTACCCCTTATCACCCACAAGCAAATGGAACCACGAAAGCATTTAACAAAATATTGAGTCATACCCTGACCAAAATTTGTGATGTCGGAAGACAAGATTGGGATGACAAGGTATCAGCCATATTATGGGCTTACAGGACAACTTATAAAAGGTTGAACAAAGCCACACCATTTCAATTGGTGTTTGGCATGGAAGCCATTCTTCGATTGAATTCATGTTACCTTCTCTATGAATAGCACACGTAGGAGGGTTGGCTGATGAGCAAGCACTAGAAGAAATAATTGATGAACTAATGAAGTTGGATGAGAGACGATCACTCGCCAGGTGGAGCCAAACAACAAAAAAAAGCAAAAGCAAAAATCATGGCATGATCACCACATCAGAAACAAGAAGTTTGAGGTTGGGTAGATGGTCTTACTATATGATTCTAAGTTTATGCCATCCTGGGAAGTTGAAGGTCCATTGGTTAGGTCCCTATAAAATCTCATACATCCTTGACTCGGGTGCGTGCCAGTTACAAGCACTTTGGATGGAATGAAATTTCCTGGACACTTCAATGGGAGTAGGTTGAAGCCCTACTATAAATAAGTCTTCTTGGTGTTTGTAAATAAGGTAGTTTTTCCAGTTAGTTTAGAATTTCCTTTATGCATTTCTTTTCTTGTGTTTCCCTTTCATGTTGTTTTTTGTTTTGTGCCTTGGCACGGTAACCCTTATTACTCTTTGAGGATTTTTGAGTGCGCAGAGGACCACACATTGTTTTAGTGTGGGGTGGAGTAATGTGAAGGAGAGCATGGGTAAAGTGCCAAGGAAGTTGTGTTGAAAATCCGGTTGAATGGCCCTATTGAAAGAGGTGCATGGAAAGAAAAGATGGAAAAGGATGATTGGTGTCAAGATAAGGCTACTCTCAGATCCCACGTACAAAGGAAGAAAAAGTGCATAAGCAACACGAGGTAGGCGAGAGAAAAAAATCAAGGATAGAAGAAGTGCCTTCACACAGGTGACACGCGCACATGTAAGAGTCTCCTATCTAGATGGATTGGTTGCACGCCAAAAGGTTGGAAGATTACTCCATGCAGGGTTAGGCACATGAGTTAAAGTGCTAAAGTCAGGACTTTGTTTGAAAAATGCATTAAATGTAAAAAGTATGGTGGTAGGTGAAGTAGCATTTAATGCTTAAAAAAGGAAAAACTATAAATAGAGGGTCGAGGAACTTCATTATTCACTTTGCGTACAAGGAGAAAGAAGCATTTTTGTATTTTTGCAAACTAGGGCTTCCAAAAATGATCCGTGTGAAGAAAAAAATTTAAAGAGATTGAGCATGGGTGACTAGTGTGGATCTGCAAACCAAAAAGAGGGATTTCACGGGCGTAAAAGAGTTGTGAGAAGGCATCATCTTGTGAAAGGATTATCCCAAGCTAGGGTTTGAAGAACTAGGGCACGGGTTTAAGGAATTTTCTTCACAAATTTGAGATCTAAGGTGGGAAAGAGTGGAAGAACAGAGTTACACGAAGTGATTAAAGTAAGAAGAGAACCTAGACAATGGCACCCAAGAAACCAGTTAGCACACCCAAGAAGGGCAAGGGCAAGGGAAAAAAAACAAAAAACGACACACATACAAATGAAGAGTGGTATGCAAAAATGTAGTACCTAGATGGAGTAATGCTAGGGAAGGAGTGGGAGTCCCATCTAAGGAACATGTCTGTAAATGACTATAATCATCATATGAGCATGATCGAGAAGGAGATGGCACTTTGGAGCTAGTGTGCCCAAAAAATAGAAGGACACCAGAGGGCTTGCCCATCTATAATGATGACGTGAAGGTCAAGTTGGAAAAGGTAGGGTTATTGCAACTCTTTGAGTTGCCTTACTTCGGGAAGCTTGAGCACCTCTATCAATGGTTGATGTCACGTGTGCATGAGGACTACTTCCATTTCATGGGGCAAGATGCACATTACCCCTCAACTCATCTCACATTTCACAGGCCTCATCTGTGAAGGAGATGGTTTGGAAGATGACCTAGGTGATAAGGAGGTAATTAAGGAGACTATCGCTGCCTACGCGTACAAAAAGGGGTCAAGATATTATGATATCACAGACATCAAGGACCCAATAATGAAAATGGCCATGCATCTAGTGACCAAGTTAAATGGCCAGGAGAGATGGACCCAGGTCAATAAGCCATGGTTACATGTTTGCAAGAAAATCTCAAAGGGCACCATCTACAACTTGTCTACGTTCATCACGGATGAGATTGTAAGTTGCGTGAAGGAAGGAGACAGGATCTGTTTAGTAATGTCCTACTGACAATTATTTTTTTTCAGAATTGGAGTACCTGATGCATCAGAAAAATTCATATGGGAGTACCCAGTTGAGGACCCTTCACCCATAAAAATATTTGAAAAATATGCATGTGACTCCATGACAAACCATGCACAAGGCACGCCTGAGAAATGGTATACATGCCTAAGGAACGTGTTCGGGGTAGAATGGAGGATTCCCAAACAACTACCAGTGGCCACCAAAGGAGAAGCAAATTTTTATGTACCAGCATTTCTACCTAGGCAGGTTCAAACTAATAGATGAGACATGGAGCCCATGGTGCAAGCTCCCCTTCACCTTCACATCTCAATACTTCCAAGTGGGAGTAAACAAGTTTAAAGAGTCCAAGAAGCTGAAACTAGACCTTGGTAATCTAGACCGAGAGCACAGGGAAATGTGCAAAGGGTTGGTCTACCCCAGAAAGCATGCATACATGGAGAGGTACGTGTCACATGAAGTACAAATGACAAATCCCATGACCTTGCCCATTGCAGGAGGATCCACGGTGCGCGTGTACCTCCACATAAGACCCAAATCGGAGAAGGGCACATATTTGGAAAATGAGGTATCTATGCCTAGGGATCCAACTAGGAAAGAAACCCATGCCCAAGTAGGTGGAAAAGGAGCCAGAGAGGAAAATACCAAGTGTTGGGAAACACAAGTAATAGGCTCCCCTAGGACAAGTGCTAGGACAAGCATGTATTCACACAAGAAGAGGCCCTTAGTCAAGGAAAAGACTCTAGATCTAGAAAATCCATCAGACAAGGAGTCCTCGGGAGAAGAAGAAATAGAGTCACCTACACCGAAATCCCCGGTTAGGAAGAAGTAGAGGCTAGAAGAGGAGACCACCTCGGAAGATACTGGAAGTTTGGACAAGCACATAGGTGAAGAGGAAGCTAGCGAAGAAGATGTCAGTGGGGAAGATGAGCCAGAAAAGGAACAAGGGCCACCTATTTTCAACGTACATGATTCGGATGAAGAAGGTGGAGAAGAGGAGTAGGGTTCCTCTTCGTGTGGACAAGGATAGCCAGGAAGGGAGAGGCACCCAAGACATGAGAAGTGAGGAGAGATGGCATGCAGATGTAGAAGGCCCCAAGCCTTATGGTGGAGCAGATACCCAAGGTGGTAGAGAGAAGAAAAAAAAGGCCATTGAGACCTTGGAGGAGGAGAAGTTGAAGCACAACATTGAGCCAATGTTAAATGAGGAGAAGGAGGAGAGAGAGTGGAAAAAAGGACCACGGCAGCACTAGAGGCCCCATTTTAACTATAAGTATTCCTAAGGGCACGTGCACATGGGAGGAAGGCACACAGGGGAGGAGAGGCCAGGGATGGGTTACATTGATGACCCCAAAAAGTGTTTCACATGCATGGTTCCAAAGCATGATTCGGAAGAAGAGCTCATAGCCATGTCATCTTTTGACAAGGAGGCTACATACCCATGGATGAGGAAGATGCTCTCATGGGAAATTGAGTCCCATCTTGATGAGCCATAAATTTGAGGTAAGCCACGGGGCAATAATAACATTTCCAGGGCCAATAGAAGACAACCCCATGGTGAATGCTCAACATAGCTCTCGGATGAATAGTTATGCAACACATGCTTGAACAAGGTCTCCATTGAAATCAAGGCTAGACTCTTTGGGTGGAATGATAGAATCAAATATCTGGAGGAGGACCTGAAGAAGAAAGAGGAAGAACTAGCTACAAGGGCCAAGGAGCTTAGCCAAGAGAAACTAATCAGCACCCAGTTGTAGCATGAGCTAAAATATGAGAAGGCCAAGGTGGGCATGGTATACAAGAAGGTGGAGGCTATAAATAATGCTATAGTATTGAAGCATCTGACCTAGCACCCTCCACGTAGAAGTATGGATCTGCTTTAGGATGCCTAGAGGATTTAACAAGAGTCCTCACCATGGAAAGGTAGCCGTTAGCCTTGGAATCTATAGAAGAAGAAGAAGTGGCCACACACTTGGAGAAGGAAGATAAATTGAAGGTCGTGGCATTCGTAGTAGAGTACAACAAGGTTCTTGCTGATATAAAAGTCACTTCCCAGACTGCTGAGGCCACATATGACAATTGCGCGAGATAGAGACAAAGTGGCAGGCATCTTGGTCACCACTCATGAAGTAGAACTCAAGGAGTTCCAGGAAAAAGAATAAAGGGAATAGGGTAGAAAGGGACAAAATCCTTGCCGAGGTCGAAAGAAAATTTGAAGCCATTGAAGCCTTAAGGGGTTCAATTAAAAACCGAGTTGAAGGAACTGTACCCATAGATTACGCGAGAATGGATGCGCTGGATGATGTGGGAAAAGAGTTAGAGAAAATTTCCAACACCATAAGCACATGAGGAAATGGGCTACATTTTGATGAGGTGAGCACCCTAGTTGGTGACCTCTGTCAGAAAGCGTAAAATGAAGTCGATGCCTAGAACAAGTTGGAGGCCAACTTGCAAAAGGATTTTCCTAGCCTTTTGCAGTGATTCCATCATTTCCTATTCTTTTTCCATATTCTTTCATCCCCTTATTCTTATCCCATGGTGTAAGTCCACCATATTCTTTCCTTCTCTGAGAAGTGTTCCCATGGATGGAGAACAGGCATAGTGTGGGGTAATGTTGGGCCCCTAAGATATTGGCTAAGTACAAAAGGGCATATAGCATGCAAGGCCTAGTTGAAGAAAAGCATGCAAGGATAAAGCGCGCAGGGTAGGGTTTAGAGAAGGTTTTAAGGAAACCCATGGCATGCATGTAGATAGAACCAAGGGTTTGGGACTTAGCCATTTTGGGTGTTTTGGTAGAACACGTGAAAAGCATGACCCGACTGCATGCGGAGTGGATAAGGTGCCACTAGGTGACAGGGTGGCCCAGGAAGGAGCATGCCTAGGGTAGAAGCTTCTAGAAGCTCATCATGGTAAAAGTGGAAAGCTCGGGCCTGGAGGAGCATGCTGCATGGAGGACCACATTCAGACACTTGGCATCAGATCTAAGGCCATTGGAGGATGAGTTGTAGTCCAAAAAGCCTATATATACAAGCACCTATAGAAGGAAAAACAACAACCAGATAGTGGGCTGGAGCTCTGCAGAAATACTTGCAAGAACTCTGTTAGTTTGGGAAATTATGCTTAGGGAAGGATGTATCAAGGGTATGGGGTTATAAATTTCTTTTGTGAGCCTAGTCATATGAGTCCAGATATAATGCATGATTGCGGTCTACTTCTCTGTAACATTTTGTAATGACTCCATGAATATAATGAGGTTACCAGTTTACAATGAATATGAACATTGATGATTCTAATGCATACATCTTTCTCATAATTCTTTTGCATTTATGTTTATGATTAAGTATGAGTGTTTATACAACTTCTTTCTATTTTGGTATAAGTTATCCAATATGTTAAGCATTTTCTATGATGTTTCCCACTAAACTGAATGATTGCGAGGATCTAGAAGCCGTCGCATGGGGTACCTTTCTTTTTTTATAACGAAAAATGCTCTATGATGCTTGTATGTTTTACTCCTTTCAAA
>CM031237.1:16926933-16931125 GCA_018340775.1 Taxus wallichiana var. yunnanensis
AATCCATACCCGATGAATTTAATATAGTATTTTTATATTTTGTGTTTTTATTATTATGTTAGATTATTTCTAATAATCTGGACCAAATTTATTGGTAACTTCCATCATAAAACTTCTTGATATAAACACAATTGTCTGAATGACACCTAGAGTATCCTTACTCCATCATAAAACTGTCAAATTTATTGTACCATTGTTGTGGAGCTTGTTTTAGGCCATACAAGCTCTTCTTCAATTTGCACACCATGTTCTCCTTCCCTGTGACCTCATATCCATATGGTTTCTCCATGTATAATTCCTCCTCCAAATCACCATGAAGGAACACAGTATTCACATCCATTTTCTCTAAGTGTGAGTATTCTATTGACACTATCTCGAGAATAGTTCTAATAGAATTCAACTTCACTACTAGAGAACAAATCTCATCAAAATCAATACCCTTCTTTTGTGCAAACCCATTGACCACCAACCGAGCCTTGTATCTTTTTGTACCTCCATCCTCCTCTTTGACTCTATACACTCACTTGTTCTATAATGCTTTCTTACCTTCGGTAGGTCTACCAAATCCCAAGTCTGATTTTCCATGAGAGACTAATGCTCCTTATCCATGGCTTGCAACCACTTCTTCCTGGTATCTACCTACATTTATTCCCCAAAGTACTATAGATCTCCATTGTTAGTGACAAATAGATAATTAAGAGTTGGAGAAAAATGTTCAAGTTCCCTTCTTACCCTAGAATACCTCCTCACAATAGGGGTGAAAAGTGTCACCCTCCATCAAAACTACATCCAATCAACATGTTACAAAATTGCACCATAAAATTAAAATGAGGGAAACAAAATAGGCTCTAGGAAATCATGGGAAGATTCAAAATTTCAAACATTCCCAAGGATCAAAAACTTCATAAATTTTAAGTGTGTGGGAAGGGGTAAAATGAGCCAATTGGCCTCATTTGCATTCAAAATAGCCCACCCCCATGGGGATGGGGATTGGGGCCTCTTTCCAATGAAAATGAAGTCATTTTCTTGACATTTACCCTTCCTAAATGGCACATTTTTTCCAAATCCAAGTTTGGGAAAAATCTGACATTTAGGAGGGGAAATTAGGCTCACCTAATCCATGATTAGGTGGCCTAATCCCTCCTAACCCCTACACAACATCTCAAGCCACAAGAGATGTTAAGGAGAAAAAAGGTAACATAAAACACCAAGTTAGTATTAAACCAAGGAAGGTTAGAAATAAACACATAGAACAATACCACATGAGCATACATCACAAGGGTAAGAGGTAAGCCAACATTCACATAGCCAACATAATACAATACACAAATAATGAACAACACAATGAGAAGGTGTCATAATCGATAGAAGAGGAATGGTTTGGCCTCTAGGGCCTTTTTGTGCTAATTGGAATGTGTTCCTTGAATCCCGTGTTCTCCCATGATCAAATGCCTGTTACTGCACACTCAAGGAAAACATCATATATGCCTAATACAATAATCAAAATATGACAATATCATATGCATCAAATCAATCATCCATAAATAGTCATGCCTACTACACAATAAAAATATAATGAGTCATCCGCATAGTAAGAAGATTAACGACCATGAGCCCAATATGAATCCAATAACAATACACGATCGAGATCAAATCCAACCATGATATAATCTCAACATAATAATCAATCAATGAAAATTAGCACCGAGTGCCCCATAAACAACCTGTCAACAAGAGTTAGCATCCTAGTGCTAGCAAATAACGATATCATGTAGTAATGTCATGAAAAATAATAGAATATAGCAGTAATGTCCCTGTCAAAATAGATAATCTAGATACAATGAGTCCAAATAGCTCAAAATGAGAATACGAAAGAGGTGGGCACTATGAAATAACATAGCTCCATCTTCACGATGTAAAGACTCCATTTCGCTTCTTAATGAATGCTAACAAAATAGTATTTGATCAATTCTAGTGTTGGAGAAAATGGCTTACAAATATTTTAATAGTATTCAGGTTAAAATGATAGAGGGTTCTGAGGTAGTGGCTGAGCTAGTTAAGATCTAGTCTAAAAGTCCAAGGTAGACAAATTTGTGGTGAGCTTGTGATTTGTTGAAAGGGCTCCAAGTCTGAGATAGAGTTACAGACATGCAAATAAAGTTAAAAGTGATATGAAAGAGAGAAAACATGTTAATGTAAATTACCATCTTAGAAAGTCTAATTGATTTGGGAGCACAAGCAAAGCTCACAGAATATGTGAGAGGTCCAAAAAATAAAGTGCTCAAATCAACTTGGCAACATTGTGCTTTGGGTAATGAAAAATGTGTTTTGTATAAATCTTTTTTAATAAAATCATCTTTCGAGTGACCATTTCTTTCTTTCTTTTCAAAGTGTTCAAATCTTTTGTTTATAGTATACATTCTTAAGACCTCAGTGATGCCTCACTATTAAAGAAAATTGATTTCCCTTAAGAAAACAAAAATTCTTTAAAATAATCGAGACTCTTGTTATACGCATTTAAAATTTATATGTGTTTAAATTTTTGACGATTGAAAGCTATTTGATGAGAGAGTAGATTTGTTAACATTTTGTCAATAAATTAATTTCGTTTGGTTAAAATTTGAATGTATTTAGGATCTTGATTTTCATGGTCGAAATTTAAATTCCATGTTATAAGAGTATTTTTTTACATTTTATTATTCAGCTCAATTTACTTTCCTTTTATATGCTTCCACCTATTATAACATGTCTATCAAGACATTTGCAACTAGAATATCTAAAAATGTCTTCTTTCAATAATCATTTGAATATTAATTGATATCATACCTTGTTTCAAAACTCTTATTGTGGCAAAAGCTAGGAGGATGACGGAAAAGGTTTTGAAGTCTATGTTGTAGTGACAATACTATGACCCAAAGTATTTTGTTCTTTAATATAATCATTTATTGAAAAAAATATTCTTAAATTTTAAGACATCCGTACTAGATTTACTCTTGTCATGTGAAATGTAAATATATATATTTATATTACTTTATAATGAAATTTTAATTAGCCTTTCAAATTTAATCTCTAACACCATTGACGAATTAAATACACAAAAATTTTAGATTTAATTGTCAAAAGTCATAAGAAGACATGATCCTAATCACATCCCTTATTACTTAATATTTTATTAAATTTATATCTTAATAGATGGGTAGACAACACGGTTTACACTATTATAGACAATTTTAGACTACAACCCATCTGATTTCATACACCCAAAATATGACCACTAACTAAAATTTTGTAAAATCCCAAAACACCTAAGTATTTTCATAGGCATGCATAAACAATCTCCATCCCTCAAACTCACATGCCACATCATTCTAATTTCTTATTGTTAATCAACAGGGGCACCGTTTATAAAGTTACGATGAAACGTGGGCATTGACCCCCAATATATTGATGACACGCGTTTCTCCTTTTTAGGCCTTGCGCAGATTTAAACAAAGTTAACGTCTTCAAATGACACGTCAATGATGACCGTTGATTTGGATTAGAAGCACACAATAATATCTAAATATAATATTCTGTAGTACCTATCTGATTTCTATGAATTAACCCATAATAATATCTGTTACAAATCGCTTCCCACAAAGAAGTCAAAACTATTAATAATGTCATTTTCCTTGAGAACAATAATATCTAATAATTCCTCTTTGAGACAATATTAATATCTAAGAATATTTCAAGAATATCTGCATTGTTTTCTCTCTCTTTTATTAAAGCCGTAAATAAATATTATTTCAGATTTTTCACCCATAAAATATCTAATAGTTTCTCGTTCAACAAAGTTTACAAAACAGTAAGGCCACTCTCTTTAACAAATCTTTAGTTCAGAATTGATATTTTTTCAAAACATCAAAGTTAGAATGGGATTAGTCAATTATATTATAAACTAGCAATTGCAAATGAGTTGCAAATTAAGTCGGAGATAGTAGCAATATTTAGTTTATTTGAGTTGTATTTCGCGTTGATATTGCCTTCGCATGTCTATATGTTGTTGCAAAGTTCTTATTTTGCTATTGTCCATATTTTTGTAAGACACAATTATGATAGTCGCCAAACTAAATCAAGTTTCATCATTTGGTCAAACACTGGACATTTATCTATTAAAACTTTCGAATCTCAAAAATTTTGAACAAGATAT
>CM031237.1:16931225-17005117 GCA_018340775.1 Taxus wallichiana var. yunnanensis
CTTCACATATCAACAGATGCATAGGTTTTTTTTTGCTATTTTAAGAGTTTTTTTGTGTTTACACTCCAATTTGCGCATCCTCAGACACAAGACTGAAGGCTATCGTAAAGGTCCCAACAAAAAGAAAGCATTAATAGCAATGAAAGAAAACGCTGCAAATACACGGTTTTGGCTGCAAATTTATGTTTTTTTAAAGAAATTTGAGTATTTTTTAAGTTGCCGAGTATTCCCGAGTATTGGCCGAATATTGCCGAGTTTTTTTTTTTGGGGTCTGCCGAGTATTTGCCGAGTGCGAGTATTCCAACTATCACTATATACATGAGCAAACTTTGCATATTTTGTGTGTAATTGTTGGAATCATGGTTTCTAATCTTTCAAATATATTGTTTTCTTTAAAAATGTAATTTTTATGTGTTTTTTAGTAAACCGGTTCATAGAGTTTGAACTGGTCCGGTTCTGGTTCTGGTCCGGTCCAACCCTCGACCGGTTCCGATTTTTAAAACATTGGTTCAGAGAACATCGAAAGGCAAAATTCTTGAAATTTATCATTCATGGATATGCTGGCATGGATAGTAGATAAGAAATCTTGCCTAACGTCCCAGGGGTGTCCCTAGCATTCAAAGTTAGCGAGACGTCCCAGTAATGTTCCTGGATTTCAGGGACGTCCCAGTATTTTCTGGATTTCAGGAATGTCTTAAGGAGGTCCCCTTTAATTTCTGCAAAGAGAGGTGCATGGGGGAATGGTTAAGGTATTACTCTATTTTGGATTTTGAAGTTACTACTAACATTTATCTTTTTATTTCAAATGACTTCATCTAAATTTCAAGTTCCAAATACAATTTCTATCTCCTTAAAAAATTGTTTTATGTCCCTGCTAATACTAATCCTACTCTCTGTAGTAAGAAAGATATCATGGAATACGTACACCATAATTACATATATCTAACAAGTCTTCTACCCAGCATAGTCTAAAAGTATAGCAATAAAGTGTGATAGAACTCCACTCATAATATAATAGGCAGTTCAGATGGAGGAGGAAAGAATTCCAAATAAAACATTTTTTGGACCAGCTGTCAGTAGTTACAAAAGATTGTTATTTAAGCAGCTTGATGACTGAACAAATAAATTTAAACTTGGTACTGATCAATATCTATGCTCCCAGTTCTCCTAATCCTAAAAAGAATGTTATGAGAGAAATCAACGGATTCATTGAGGCTTTCAGGGATTAAGACGCGATTTCAGGGGACAACTTCAACACAGTCGTGTATAACGACGAAAAGCACAAAGACACTCATGCTTAGAAGGATTTCAGATATTTTATTGATGAGTGTGTTATGGGATGACAAAGCAAACTCAGGCAGAATCTCTGGGTGCAATAGTTGCAGTAAGAAGTATTTCAGATCTTTTATTGATGAGTGTGTTATGGAATATCAAAGCAAACACAGGCAGAATCTTTGGGTGCAGTACTTGAAGAAGCTACCCCACAATTATAGAGGGGATTGATTGCTTCTCGGTTTCAACCCCGAAATCTCAAACCCCATGCATCCCCAATGAAATGCACCAACATGAAGGAGGCGGGAAACAACCCTGAGAACCATAATTTTTTTCATTGTCATTCAACATAAATTCGAGGCTTCCACACTAATTCCAGAAATAATAAAAACCCAAACAAACTACCGATAGGGGCAACCCATGCACAAGAAGAAAAATAGCTCACAGTGGAAGGAAGATCAACGATACCATCCATTTTTATGGTCTTGTATGCATACGAAAACCCTAGGTGACATTGATTCGAACAGTGCAGGTCACCCTCGGTGTGAAAAATCCAAACCCAAAAGACCGCTAGAAAAACCCATCCTTGCTTGATTTTCTTGAAGAGAGGGGAAAATAGAGCAGCACGATCAACAAAGCGCAAATAGAAAAAGTAAAAAAGGGGGCAAATTTTAGAGACAAAAAAAAGGGAGGGGGAAATTTAGAGACAACTATAATTATGTCTCTAAGTTTTGTCTCAAAACGATCAGATTGGGCAGGAATAGTGGAGAATGAAAAAGAAACGTGGTTGTAAACAAAGCAAATCAAAACATAACACCAATATAAGACATAGAAGAAAGAAATCCCAAAACAAGAACCTTAATCCTTAAACAACTTCAAAATTCCTTAAAACCTGGTAAATTCCAGCGTGCATCAGATCATATGAACAAAGAGAGGGAAGAAGAGGAATTGAAGGAGGGATTTCTTACTTCTTTATTGATTTTTAATTCCTCAAAATTTAGCCCTCATGATAGAGATTAGGTTCAAACTCAGGCTTGCCATTTCAGCTACACCCTGATTGGTTTTATGGCTTGTCCAGTGAATTTCTATTAGATATAAAAACTTAATAAAACATAATAAAAAGCAAGTAATCCAAGATGTAAGACTGACATGCAGAATACCATCACAAAGGCATTCCTGACACACTAATAAATAAAAACTACAAAAATTACTACCCTAAATAAAAAAACTAACCTCCAATTTAAGGCTCTGCCTCCAGAACTAACATGGAATCTGGAATGCAGATAATCCTATACACATGCCAGGAGAGAGAATTCTAAACAAAGATAGACATCAGGCAGGAATGGAGAATTAATTACACTGAAATCTGAATGCCAATTGCACCTTTGAACTTCTCTTTTATTACGCCGAAGGCATTCCCCTTGGGAAAGGTATTCCTCTATGGATAACATTTTTTCCTCTTTGACAGGGAGGTCGCTGGTTCTGGTTCTGGCACAGGGAGATGCTGGTTCGCACAAGATGGTCGTCGCATCGCGAGTAAATGGAAGTTCTACTTTGAATTTCCGTTGACATCTCAGCAAGGTGGACGATTTTTTGCCAGAACCATGAAAGCTCACACAGTCTTTGCCGTGGTTTCACGATTACTGGGTCTACGAGCGCTACGAAACGTTTGAGGAGGCGGAATGCTTTGTTGATCTATTCCCTGAAACCCTAGAGGATCCCGACAAGGAAGACGGTTCATCTAAATACTGCTCTTGTTGGGAACACGCTCAGAGTTACCCATATGTGTGGGCTTCTTATGGTGTGGCGTGGGACAAGACTGTATTTTTTAATATTTTCCCCAATTTAACAGTTGCATGCTCGTATCCCCGTCACCGTTAAGGTAGGGTGAAATGTGGGATCTTTTTTGCGCAACCCCGGCTATGAGATGGGCATCGTATCTATTATGACGCCAAATAATTCACGGCCGATCTGCAACTCACCTTTGGTCCTTTTAGGCTCAGCTTTGGGCCCTTCCAGTGATGTATTTAGTATTTATTTCTTCAATCTTGTTTAATTGTTTCGAAAAGGCTTGGTTTGGACAAATCGTTAGATGAATTGCGAGGGTTTTATGAAATTGTGGTTTTTACTCGAGCAGGGAGGGCAAATGCGAGTACTATGTTGGATAAGCTGGATCCTACGCAGAAAATCATCCCGCTTAGCCACAGGATTTTCAGAAATTCATGCACAAAGCTGCAAGGAAACCTGGTAAAAGACCTGTGTAAACTTGGGAGGGATCTGGAGAGGGTTACATATGTTGACGTATGGCCTTGTGATTCTTTACAGCCAGAAAATCTCCGCACTGTGGGAAGATTCAATAGACATATGAAAGACAAAGACAAAGCATTGTTTGATCTCATGCATTTCTGCAAGAGCGTTGCAGAGTCAGAGCCTTGTGATGTAAGGAGGCATTTAACAACTAACATTGACAATAATAACAGAAAATGAGATAATAATGTGCCTATGTTGCCCCCTATGGAAAATGGAAAAGACTCTGGTAGTAAGCTTAAGCGGGACATTATGATCGACCAGGAATCAGTAGGCCCAAGCAAGGTATATATATATATATATATATATATATATATAATATATATAGCGGAAACAAAAAAGTTTGATAACAAAAATAAGTGAAATGGAGACTGCACACTGCATCATTCAAGACTTTAGGTTGCTCCTCCAGGTCTTGTTGATGAATTATGTTCTTGTTTTTATTTTCCTGCCCTTGGGGTTTTACTGCTGAAGAGTTGGGTAATCATAATTTTGATTTTCCCTGCCGACTTCTTTGTAGAATTGAACAAAAGGTAGGAAACACTAGGTAAAGAAGTTTTGTTGGTTGTTTTCAATGGATTCCATAAGACCCCTTTCACTATATTTGATCCAATAGACTGCATGTGATCTAATCTCCACAAATCCAATAAAGGGGTTTATAGGTAAATAGCTATTAACGTTGGTATTCATGAATCTTGTTACTTTACAACACCATTGATATTGCAAATAATCACTAAAGCCTTCTTCCACAAAATAAGCACTTGGGCTTTGAAATAGAGGAGTGCCAACCCATACCCATCTTGGTGAGTAGTATGAGGGTTGCCCCTTGCTTCCATTGGAGATGATTCATCACTTTTTGCGGTCAGGGGAGAGCTGGCTAACCTTGGAGGGCCATAACAATGTAATTTTGATGCATTGTGAGAGAGGAGGATGGGCTATTCTTGCCTTCATGTTGGCTTCTCTTCTCATATACATGAAGCATAATACAGGGGAACAAAGGACTTTGGAAATGATTTATAGAGAAGCTCCAAAGGAGCTTTTACAGCTACTACATCATCTCAATCCAATACCCTCTCAGATTCAGTATTTGCAGTACATTTCTTGGAGAAGCTAGAAGTGGTTATGTTTACAGTTTTGGCTAGGGTGCTTCAATGAATGTTTCTCTATTTGTGTTTGATTTCTTTCAGGAAAATGCATTCTCAAATAAACATAAATTATTTATGGGTTTCAGTGTTCATAGTTAGTTTAACTTATTTTGCTTGGTTTGGTTTGTCATATCCTCTGTTATTGCTTAGATGCATTCCTTTTGCTAGAGTGGATCTTATGTGGATTTTTTGCCAGAACCATGAAAGCTCACACAGTCTTTTCCGTGGTTTCACGATTACTAGGTCTACGAGCGCTACGAAACGTTTGAGGAGGCGGAATGCTTTGTTGATCTATTTCCTGAAACCCTAGAGGATCCCGACGAGGAAGACGGTTCATCTAAATACTGCTCTTGTTGGGAACACGCTCAGACTTACCCATATGTGTGGGCTTCTTATGGTGTGGTGTGGGACAGACTGTGTATTTACACCATCTACACATGGAGGACACTCTGACGAATGGGGGATAGGGTTCGCGCAATTCAGCATAAGCTCAAGCAGATTGCTGAGGCAGTAGAAGCAACAAAATTTCAAGAAGCTGCTCTGAAGAAGCATATGAAATATGCAGTCAACGGTAAAGGCAGTGGCAGTGAGCAGAATGGAAAGTGATCGCTCTTTTGTGCTTGTATTTTTTACCAAAAGATGAGGGACCTCTGTGTAAATTTGGTAAACTCCTGCGGTGGTAAAAGCATGGGATGTCTATTGAGGTGTTGTGAGATATCAGAGGATTTGTTCTGCCTTCTCAAGATGTTTCTAAAGATCTATGTTTCTGAGATGTAGACTTTTCTTAGGAATGTGTACCCTTCCTCTGGACACACATTTTTGTGTTTCAGTGCATGCTTGTCATCCTCAAAAGCTAGAATTTGGAATGACAGTATAAATAGACTCTGTAAGAATGGATTCCAGTATATTTCCCCTCCATCTGCAGTACATAGCACAATTGGTTTAGAGCACTCGGATTTCAAAAGTGAATCTCTATGGAACAAATCCTGTAATTCTCAGAGCCTTTGCTAATACAGGAATTGATATGGTATAAGTTCTTTTGTCTGTATAGAATACCCTTTTCTTTTTTGGTGATATTTGATTTGATAATGACACGGACTTATAATCTATGTATGGTCTTTTTGATTTTGTGGCTACAACTTCTGCCATGGAAATCATGATGTTATCATGGCGGGTACAACTCCATCCAGCTGAATTAGAGGTACAGATCCTTGTGACACTACATGGGAAATTTTGAGCTCCATAGGTGACTACATGACCTCACTGTAAGCTGTCTGCACCCAATAGATTGGTTCTTTAATATTTAGATAAGAATTTTGTAGCCTTATCATTAGCTTTTATGAATTATTTCTTCCACAATAATGTCTGTGGAAGACTATGGGATGAGTTGAGATAGATGGTGTACATAATTTATTACATTAATGTTTGGTTTTAAGTAAAATGGTTTTGTTTAGTTTTTAACTTTCTATGTATTTAAGCTCTAGAGGAAGGGAAAAAAGTGATTTTATTTTCTTAAGCAAAACAAAAATGAAATATTATAGATAAAGGTGGTATGAGAACTTTCCTCACAATACAATAGAGTTTAGGGAATAGAAAATAGAAACTAGAAACACGTTGAATGACAACGATTTATGTAGGTCAAAACATCAAAATGAAAGAATAATCATTGTCTTTTTAGAAGAGCATATGGTACCTCTGTCTTCCATGATTAAATGATATTATCAAGCGTGGGGCTAAAGGGAACACTTTCGAATGATATTGCTTCTCTATCTGCACTTGCAACACTGTAAGCTCCATATCTACCAAATAAAGTGAATATTGTATTGAATAACAATATTAGTCATTACTACAAGGATATGTATTGATATTATTGTTGTTAACATTGACCATTCATGGATTTATCTTACAACACAGACTTGACCGGAAGGCTTCCAAACAACATAGGAAACTTGGATTCTTTGATAATTTTGTAAGTTTCAAGCCAAGCCCAAGAACCTGCAAGTTTTTGAAGCATTATCAGTGTCTGATATTGGATTTCACAATTATATTAAACTACAAAATTATATGTTTTATGACTGGTAAACTTTTGGCTCCCACAGGATGGCAATTGGGTGCAGTTTCAATGGGAAAATTCCAAATGAATTGGGGAACCTGATTAATCTCAGTTTTCTGTAAGATATTATATCCCTTCCCAATAAAATTCAGTCAAAAAAATTAATAATAAGATTATCGAGACACACATTGTTTCATATATTAATCTTTGAAAATGGATCATGGATTCGATCCAAAATGTCATTCAAACTAATGGTTTAATGGTTAATTTTGTCAGGGCTTTGAATTCAAACAAGTTTACAGGCCCAATTCCTCCAACACTGGGTAGGTTGGCCAGTTTAATATTGCTTGACATTGCAGACAATCAACTCATTGCATTGGTCCACAAGTTTTCTACACAACATCATACTATCCAAGTTATCCAATATTTAAAAGACAACTACTATTACTTGAAAATCGAAAACACAGAACCTGGTCATTTTTTACTTGAAAATTGGCTCATCCATTGAGAAAAAAAGACCCCGGGATAGAGAGGACTCATGGTGATGCATTTTTTCCCGACACAACACTGTCCCAGTCTCATTCCAGTCAAACAGTGTTTTGTGAAATCACCTCACCAAATCTCACAAACAAATTCCCATTAGAAGTGTTGTTTGTGCTCCATGTAACATCTTTGTGCTTACCATCTGCATATTCATCCAAATACCTCATGTAATTATTACTAGGGGTCAGTTGGTTCGTTCGGATACTAGGAACTTTCTTAGGAGTAGGCACTGGCAACATCGACTTTAGAACTATGGCAACTTCATGCATGGTGGGTCGATTAGAGGGCCATTTCTTGGTGCAAAGCAAGGCCAATTGGAATATTTTTCTTACAATCCCAAGATCCATATAGGTTACTACAACTTTTGTATCAACAATTTCCATGATTGTGTTGTTTTCTACTTTTGATAGAATATGTGTTCACATGCCAATGTCAAAGATAACTCCATCCACATTTGATCGCTCCATGCTCCAGACAACAAACCTAAAAAATACTTAAACAAAGTACAATGTAAATTCGAAAGGAAATTAACAAGCAGAAATCTTACCAACTAAAGAAAAATTGAGTTATTGTCCACAACTTCCTTCCCGTCAACAACTCTAGAAGAACAATTTCGCAATTGTATACATCAGATTTCTCATTAAGCCTTGATGTTCTTCCATATTCAAGGTCAATGTAACCAATGGTACCCAAAACATAGGTAGAGGTGTGGGTTTGGGTGAGGAAATGCACTTGGCAATGCCAAAGTATGACAAATGTGTTTCAAAATTATCATCCAAAAGAATGCTCAAGCGGATGGACAGTCAGGATTGACATTTTTTGCTGGAGTTGTAGCCACCAATGTAAAGGTAATAGTGATTGGAAAAATTGTGATACATGTCCTTGAACATAAAATATACAATAGTATACTCAATATTCATATTTTGCATACTATGTACTAAATGGAAATGTAACATTAAACAAGTGAAATTTTAGTGTCTACTATAAACAACAATTTTCTTGAATATAGTAAACACCACTCTATACATTCCAATTCATCACATTGAATACATATGGTTGTCATGACATGTACTATTCCATATTTACATAATGAATGCATAATTGTTGCATACAATTTAAACTCATAGGTTAATAGTCTGAAGTTGCAATTTCCAAATAGTTCATGGTATGCAAAATATGAATATTGAAAGGAAAGTTCATTAGGAAACACAACCCTCTATTGCTCATAATTTGAAGAAGCTCAATTTTCTTGTCAAAATTCCAAGTAATAAAGAAGGTTTGCATCAATAGTTCCATTATGATATGGGTTGGAAGCTCCATTGGCCTCAACCTTTTTGACTACAAAAGAAATCACACTACTAATAATAATAAAGATGTGTTGAACTTGACATTAACAGTCCTATATGGGCAATAAACATAAACAACCTCAAATGTCCTGACTGCAAAGTCAAGCTTACCAGCCCATGGCTTGAAGAAGTTATTTGTTTATTCCTATAAGACCATTTTTGGGATTAGGAGGCATAACCCTTTATTGGTTTCAGATTAGAGATTTTTTTTTTTTTTGATATGCCTTCAAGAACTTATGATGATATGTATTAATAATATCACTGTCATGAAAGTTAGGAGCACTAGTAGTCTTAACCTTTTTTAATGAAAAGGAAAGTTCATTAACCCATGACTTAGATAAGCTTGGTTTTATTGCTATGCCATGAGATGACACAATTTTAAGCTCTTACTCATATATTTCTCATTGATGCAGAAGGAACACAATAAATTAGAGTGCATACAGGAAAATAACCATGATGAGTTCACAAGATTCTGATGCTTGATGCTCAAACTGTTTCCAATTAAGTTTCAAATTCACGCAATCTTTGTGGGTAGTGAGTGTACAGTCTCTTTATAGCAACTGACTTACAATTCTTTAGAACACATTTATAAATAGTGTTTGTAGCACCATAGCGAATTATATATTTCTTGTTTAGATTTTCTGTGATTCTCATTATGTCATCTTACATGTGAAGTGCCATGTCCATGTGCAGTATGACCAACCTTGGAGAACCTAAATGTAACAAATAAATGTGTGAATAAATAAATTCTAATAAGATATTGCTTTCTGATTTGTTGTATGATAATCTATACAATATGAAATCATGTCTAGCCATGTTAGTTATATCACCTTGGGGGTATCAAATGTATTCATGTTTAGTGCAAATAAAATTGGCCAGCAAAAAGATACCGCTCATGATATAAAATCTGCAAATGTATGGAAGTCTTCATGTATTCAGGTTTAGTTCAAATAAAATAGTGTGCAAAATGCTACCACTCATGATATGAGATTTGCAAATGTATATGTACAAATTTGTAACCAATTTAAAATGTAGAGATAGAATCTTTAAATATAATTCTTCATCTATATTTCTACACTTACAAAATCAATCACACCATCCTACAAAAAAAATATAACTACTCATCTAAACTACATAAAAATAATAACTACTCATCTAAATCAAATAACATATACCACCACAACTATGCTTAGAGTTTGATATGGTATGTTACTCAATAGTAGACATTAACATGTCTTTCAGGGATATGAACATGAATCTTTTCTATGAAATCCCATTGATTCACTTCTTGAGCTCATCTCAATTGACCACAGGAGTCGATACTTTCTTAGGCAATACCTTCAAGGATTCAATTAACAGTTGCCCAAAAGGCAGTAAGGTCATGATTGAATTACACACTGAATCCCTACAGGTTGCCCAAAAGAAGTTTATTAATTATTATTGAATCCCTACAACATTTTTATTTATTTTTTCCCTTTCCAATTTGTAATTAGAAATTACTGATTATTTGGTGCTTACCATACAGTGAACACCGAGGAGAATAGGCCCTATTTCTGAAAGTAGATGGAAATTGAGTTTTTGTATAGAACAAGCATTTTTTTTATATAGTTAGTCTATATATTGGGGCATGAATACAACTGTACTTAGAGTGAACAATATTGGAATACAAATCACATTTTTACACAGCCACTTTAAATTCAACTGCAGTTTCAGGAAAAATAAATTCAAGAAAAGAAACCTCAATTATGTTGTAGCTAAGTGTGCAGAAAGCAAATCCATAACCACTCACAAAGCATGCAATAATGTTCAATTTTCCAGGCCTACATTACTCAACACTCTAATGATTTGTATCACCAGTCTTTTCTAAAGAACACCAAATATAAATATACTTCAAAAAAACAAATATACTTCAAACTAGCCAATATGAACTGAAAATACAATGATGCTCAAAATAGCATTAGCATCATAAATATTTCTAACTCGATAAATGAAGTGGTCGAACAAGGATTATATGATATCATCATTCATGTCGTGGAAGACAGTTGAAAATTGTTGAAAATCTAAAAAAATCGAATATTTAAGTGCACAATACATTGATTATTATTGTAGATGCATTTGAAAATTTGCAATTCTTCTCCAACATGCAGGGTACATTATCATTCACCAACTTTTACTCAAAAATATTGAAGTCATTTGCAACAAATGTGGCTTGCCATTAGAAAGCTTTCAAGTTGTACAAGGAAACATCTTTTCAATGCCTTCATTGCCATCAATAATGTCCATATATTTATAAACACCAAATGAGGTGCTTGTTGGAGGTGTGTGTTACACAAATAAAGAGCACATTTACAAAGTACCATGGAAGAATGAGCATAATAGAGATTGCACATTACATAGAATTAGATAGCTGCAACTTTCTCAAGTATAACGGAGCTTAGATACAATAGTTGTGGCACAAAGAGATTACAACAAAATGAAAAATCCATTCCTTGACCTTCATCATGATAAATAGATTAATTAGAAACATGTTATTTGAATTTTACATCCACTGGCTCGAATTGAGCATACATATATATTGAAATCATAATGACTAAAACAAAATACCTTTCTCATTCTATGTTCCTTACATGTCCACATTATTGGCATTGCCATTAAAAATTCCATTAAGGTTGCTCGAGCAAGTGTAAAGAATGGGATAACCCACTTCAATGGTTGGTATATTATTTTCATGTTCAAAAACAACATCATTACATGCATTAGTGTCATCTTTGCAAATGTTAACACCATATTATGTAGTATGCAACAAACAAGAATGGTCTTGGGCAACATTTCCAAATTTGGGTGCCACATTGGATTCTAGAATCTGCCATAACTGTTTTAGCCTTCCAAATGTGCATTCGACAATAATGTGTGTGGATGACAACTTAAAATTAAATTCTCTTTGAGTAGTAGTTACAAATCCACTGAAAGGCGTGATTAACCATGGTAAATTGGTAATAGTGGATATCCACCATCACCAATAATGTACTCTCTCATGTTGACTAAGCCAATAGAACTCGGAAGACCATTTAATCTCTCTCCTCCTTCACACATTCAATAAAAAGCTGAATTACGAATAAGTCTAGAATCATTTACAGAACCTGGCCATCCTAGTAAACACATCCATGAAATGCATATTGCTATCAACAATCACTTGTAATGTCATGTTATAATTGTGATCTCGATCATACCAATCAAATGAACACTTGTTAGGAGGAAGTCGGATTGGAATGTGAGTTACATATATAGCCCCACAATAATTTGGAAAACCTCGTTTTCTACGAAATCCTTCTTTTACTTGCCCCAATGCCATATGCTTACTTGGCCACTAAACATTACTTCAAAACCGAGTGTACATGACATTTATGAACTTATTTATAGTTCTCATTGTGGTTGACTTTCCACAATCAAACAATTCACTAATGTTAACCATTGTCATTCCAGATGACAATCTTAACATTCCCATGGCCACTTGTTTTTCAACCGGAAAGACCCTACCTTTTAGAGAGGTGGCAAATGAAAATGGTATTTCACCTTGTTTAAGGTTGTCATTCAATAGTTGACAAATATTTTGAAATAACATGTAAGGTATCCTAAAAATGCTGCGGAAACATTGATCATCACTTATTACTTCAAAAACATAGTGGTTCCACCAGTGTATAGAACGTGGTTTGATATACCACTCACCTTGTATCCATCCTTCCCATTCAAAAGGAGATAAATCTGCATCAAGGATTTGACTTTGTTGTCCAAAAATGAAAGCAATAACCTCCATTTCCATGTCATCTGCGTCCATGTCATCTATCTTACGCTTCTTGAAAATGCGTTGCATATTTTTTGAATCTTGAAGATCATTCCATATTTACAATGCTAATTGGACAATAATTGATGCATTTGAAAATAATTTCAATTTTTCTATTGAAGTAGGATTCATTGTATGTAAATGGATAAATGTAAACATTGTTCTCCTCCCTTCAAAAAACATATAAAAGAATGCACCATTAAAATATATCAAATAAAAATGATGATACAATCGACAAATAGAAAGTTTAAGGCTTATAATTAAATTAAATTGCAAGTATTGAAATACATTGGATTTTAAATGTTACAAGATAATAACATTTGGATGTTGAAACAAGATAGTTTTATTTTTCATAATTAGTAAGTATAACAAACAATTTTCAAATACTTCTTTATTAATGTACTTATTTCAATCTCATAACAAGTATCTAGAAAATCCACTAAAGAGCAAAAAACAACAACAATATAACAACATTTGGATGTTGAAACAAGATGGTTTTATTTTTCATAATTTGCAAGTAAAACAAACAATTTTTCAAATACATCTTTATTAATATACTTATTTCAATCTCATAACAAGTAATTAGAAGATCCACTAAAGAGTAAAAATGACAACAACATAATCCAAGTATGTGATTTAAAGATTTATCTGTCATTTGAAAATAACTCTGTCATCTTCAACATTGCCTAGCCAATAGCATTCATAGCTGAAACCATGTTCATTTGCACATTAATTTTTGCTCCTCTATTTCGAACAGTCTTTCCTCATTCTTATCTTCCTTTCACAATCTATTTCATGGCATTTCATACGCCCCTCTTCAGCCATCTAAAATGCAGAAATCACTAACTTGTTGCTTTCAACAATGTTGTCTTTAATACTTGTTGTTTTGTTGCTTGTTTTACATTTTTAACTGTTGAAATTTTTTCATTTTCCTTTCTAGTATTCAATGAGCTTTCACTAGACATCACGGCTATCTCACACTCTTTCAATGGCTCATTTTCAATCGGAGAAGATCCACCCTAAGTGAATGCATATTGTGTGTAGAAGTATCAATCGATATTTTACTAGGATTGATAGCTTTATCATTACCAAAGCTAATATTCATGGCATCAAAGAGTTCCATGGAAAAGTCTGCTGGAAGTTTCTTTTCAGCTCTCTCTCGACCTGTCATACTCCAATAACTATCATGCCCATAAGGTATATGTGCTTCATAGTCTCATACTCTTTTGTAATCAAGTAACACATGATCCCACCGATCTCGACATCGACTCGTTGTGTGGAGGAGCCCATGAGTACAACAATAATCTTCCACAATTCTCCATTTCTCAGTTGTTGTTATAGTTCTTTTCATTGTTCCGCCGTTGAGTTGGGTGTCTCTCTCAATACGCTTTGCTTCAATAAGGAAAACAATGTCTGCGATGCACCAACGAGCCCTGCCCTTTTGTGCAGGAGGAATTGAAGGTTGATTTCCTTGGCTATGTGGCTCTTTGGTTGATATTTTCTCATGATGAAGAGGGAATCATTGATATGTTCCAAGTGTATACCATTTGTAGGTATGTTTACTTCATCAATTATCTTTTATGTACTTGGAACATAAGTAGGAATGATTACTTCTTCATTGCTCATTTGTGTACTTGGCACACAATAAGGGTAGTCATCATCTATAGAATATATATCATCATCTTGTTATATCATTTTTTGAAAGCATTGCAGTGAACCTCCTAAAACCACCCTTCACTAGATTTGGATGATATAATGATTTATCCATGACAACAAAGAAGGAAAAACCTTCACTTAAACCTGCAATAAAATATACAATCAAATATTTAAATACACATACATTGTAAAGATAAACAAATCATTATCACCAATTTCTACATTCCTATGCATGGTGAAGGTTTGCTCTACAATTTTTTGAGCTTTTAAGGACAAGTCTCAAAGACAATGACGTAGAATTCACTTAGGATCACATACAAATGACATAGAGTTCACATAGAAATGAAATAGGATCACATAGAATTCATGACACTACAACTACTTACTTTGGCAAAGTATAAAGAATTCAAATACACATAATGTATAAATTTTAACATTTAAACAGATTCTACAACTACTTACATTGGTACTGTTGGGAATGGCTAGAGAGACCTCAAGATACAATGTGGGGCATGTGGCTCAAAATATATAATAAAATTCCATTTGCAATGTAGGAAAATAGTTTTATTATATCTGTTTTAAAATCCCTCTCCATTTCTAAGTTGCTTTTCGAGGTGATTTTGCAACCATAATGGATAATGGAACATACACGATGAAGGATGTCATAGAGACCTCTAGAAAAATCATTTTTGTTACATAAAAAGAAAATAGAATAAATGGCAAATTAACGACCATCCTTTGCTTGCCATGTAATACAAACATCTGGTTTGAAAGTGTAAATAATATCCGAGGGGAATAATAAAACTTTCATGGCCCTTGACTCACTATTCAACATTGTGAGTGCATGGTTTGGATTACATTGTTCACAGTTGAAAGAACTCAGTCTCAAGTGGTAGGGCAGAGAACTTCATTCAAAGGAAGTTTGAGACCATTCTTTTAGGTCAGAGTCTTAACTTACACTGCTGACAAGAAGAAAGATCAGAAGAGGTTATGCCAAATACATGAAACAATTATCCAGCGGACAAACATCCCTTGATTTTAAACTTAACTCTTCACAAATTTGGGATCGAAATCCTCCAATTAAATCAAGATAAAAAATATATAACTAGTAAAATTAATTTGATTTCATTCAATATTTCAGCTTATCATGTTTCAGTTAATTTGAGCATCATTCCCATTACCTATACAATCTCTTGGAAGTATTATTGGATTGTCAAGGACTTGCAAGAATTCAATTTGTCCTTTTACTATGGTCTTTCATGGATGTTAATCCGGTTTTGTTTTGTTACCAAGAACTGTGTGTTACGTCAAATAGGGAAGGTCATACACCATTCATGGGTTACACCAATTGTACAAATCATACTAGTCACTAGTTACTCTCAACTGGTCCATTCATGTGTTACACTCAATAGGTACAGACTAGTCCATTCACATATGTTACAGCTAACACCCAACAATAGAAGCCAATACATTCATGTGTTAGAATTAGGTGAAAACAACAAGTATTTATCCCAATAAGCATATATATAGGTACGCATTGCTGGTACAAAAGATGGATCAAGGATGGTTTTTGATGACACAAACACTCAAAATTAGCTAGTTCACATGAGTTAATTTGAATGAAAATGTTGATTTTTGTCCCTTTAATTGTCAGCTCGTGGCATCCTTTGGAAAGAATAAAGTCAAAGTTTTCCTAAGTAAGCCTTGTAAATAACAACTACAGATTTATAATTATGTTTAATCATAGTGATGTATTACCCAGAAGTACATATCAAGGTGTTGAGTGAACAATACATTTTTTGAAGTATAATAATAGGGAGAATTGGTACTTGATATAGATCTTGGTGTCTAAACTCTTTTTGTGAGTTTCTTTAATCAATTCTTATAATGAAATGTTTGTATAATACTCTTTCATGTTTGAGTAACAATGAGTGGAAAAATTACAATTTTGTTCGATCAATCACAAAGGAACAAGTAATGTGTTAGTTCTAGCCTTACCTATAACAAGGCCTTAAGTCCCAATCTCTAGCCCGAGGTATTGAAGGAAATGGGAGTTAGGTGGAAGAAGCCATCAAGAGACATGATACAATACATCAAAACGTAAATTGGAACTAAAAATGGGAATAGTCTCTACAAGAAAGAAGGAAAATGAAATGCTTTGAGTGTTCTACAAGGACACAAGCGATTATGTGGCTATACCCATTGGAAATATAAATAGTGACCAAGAGAATACACAATCATAGGGATCCCGTGGCAAAGGATCAATGACCAATTGGTGAGTGGCCACTTTTCTCATTTATTGAGAATCTTACAGAGATTGCAAGGCTCAGAAGTGAGAAGACAAAACCAACCTCGTTATTGCTTTTGGGGGAATTCACGGTGATCGAGAACATACCTGAGAACAGAGGTGATTTAGAACTTTAGTTGTCGAAGGCTATTGGAGGTTTCTAATAGTTGCTTAAGGATGTTGAGTAAATAAAGGCCTACGAGCCTTACAAATTTTGTGTAAAACTTGTAGAGTCTTAGGGAAGTTGCAGAGTCTGCAACAAGTGTTTGTAAGGCCTTGAGAGGCTTAGGAAAAGACAAAGAAGATAGGAAAAGACCCACAATGTTGTAGATGTCATTAAGGCTTTGAATATAATGAAAAAGAGGATTATTTTTAATTGTTTTCATTGGAAAATTTCTGTTGTGACTCTCGGATGTAGGGTTGGGATCTTGTTCACTTGAGATGCCTCTAATAAATTGCATGATATGTTCACTTAAAATGGTCTCAAGTGAAAAATCACAAAGCTTGATTGTCAGCAAAATGTTTCAAACAAAAGAAAGGTGTTGAGTATACTGAGACGCTTTCCCTTATTACTGATATCAGTACCGGCTAGATACTCTTGTTGCTAATTTTAACTAAGAAGTTTGTCGAATGGATGTCAAGAGTACTTTTCTTGGGAGTGACTTGAATGGAAAATTTATATGCACCAATTCCCTAGTGTTGCGTAGAATGGGTTTTTTTCCCTCGTTTGTAAATTGAGAAAAAATATTTGTATGGATTAAAGCTTCATGTGAGAAGATTGATTGCTACTTTTTTAAGTATGATCCAACTTTGTTAAACAGTACCCAATGATAAACTCTGAATTGTTGTCTTGACTCTTGTATGTTGATGATAAGTTGATCATTTGAGTGTGACATCGACAAGATTCATGGTGTGAAGAAAATCTCAACCAAACTTTGAAATGATATACTCTTGTAAATATCCATGATTTAATCAAATAAAAAACAAAACATTGCACAATAAAATAATAAAACCAGAGATATTGTAATTCATTCGGGACAAATTCCCAATGGAGAGATTACATATAAATAGCTCAATGAACTCTTATAAGTAAGAAGTAAAGGCTAATCTCTAAGTCCTCTCAATATCCCAAATATCTCTCAACTATGAGTTGTGCATTACAATTGTTTTGCACACTCATATATTATTTTATAAATATTAAAAACTATTACTACCAAATAACCCAAACCACTCCTAAGTGTTCACACTATGAACAATATTTTGTAACATATACAAGGGCTTGTTACATTGCTTCCTTGGTATGCAAGTATGGCGATTAGGGATGGTGTTTTTCTCTCACAACCCTAAGCATGTTTCAAACTTTGTTAAGAAATTAAAAACGGATGAGTGTAAACTTACACAACAACCCCTTTTAAATATGTAGTTAAGTTGATTGTCGATTATATGAGCAAGAAGGTTAATACCAATTTGTACATATAGTTGGAGGGAAGTTTTATTTATATGACTCGATAAACTAGAATCGTCTATTATGTCAACTTAATCTTTAGATACATATTAGCTCCTCGAGAGGTTGATTGAAGGAAACAAAGAGTATCCTTAGATACACAAAGGGTACTTATCAGCTGCATATACAATACTTATCCAAGGGTGAGGTCACTTTGATTAGCTAGAGTGCTTCCAATTTGATAGAAAGTCGAATGATGGTCACTCCACCTCGAGATTCATTTATCATTTATCAAAATGGGAATAGTCGCCAAGAAATAAGGAAATTGAAAGCCATTGCTAAAAGGATTCAGTGAAAGCGAGAAAGAAACAAGTGCTTATGAAGCTTTAAAGGGCAGTTTATGCAAAGGTAAGTATTTTTGTTTCTTCGAGTGTATTTGATTGACTCTAATGCATGAGCATGCAAACTACTTCACTTAGCCAAATCATACAATAGACAATCTCCACAAATACAAAAAAATTGACTAGAGTATAGCTTCAAAAACACCGGTTTACTGTTTGTAACTTAAAATTGTATACAGAGAAAATGTTATGGCAATGAATTTATTTAAGCTAAACTAGTATTCTATGCAAGATTAAAGTATGTGGAGTGCAAAATTGCTTACCTCAAACTTCTCGAGATTCTTCCCACCCTGCAACTTGTTAGGATTCTTCCCCTGTCCGCAACTTGTTAGGATTCTACCCACCATCTACAACTTGTCATGGGATTACGCGGTGTGCTCCAAAGCACCGCAACAATGATTTTTTCTCAATGTTCACGTATCCACCTCCAAAGCACTGCTTACAAATAATGTCCATATGCAGGTATATAAGCTGAAAATTTCCCTCCAAATTGACCAAAAAAGTGGCGGGAATGCATGTGTGTTGCTAGATGGACAGAAAAACACCTAAAATGTAGCAGGAAATTGTCAGCCCCCTCTTCAACCACCCCTTAAGTTGAACGGGAAAAATTGTGGAGCTCCTACTTTCCTGGTCAAGATTCCAATTTTCCTGTAGCTGGTTGAAAAATTCAGCATGGGACCACCTACATCATAATAATAGAACTTGTAGCGGCTCCATGGGACCATGCCCTTAGTCTTACTCGCTAGTGGAGATGCTACCACTGCATTTTTGATCTTATATGACCCAAACTCGTCTCAAATTCTCAATTGTTGTGGTTTCAACCATTGTTTTAGGTACTTCTGTGAATGCCCTTGTTTTACCATAGTCGAATCATTTACATGATCTCATCTATCACCTTTATTGACCCCAAAATAATAATAATAATTATAATAAAAGGTGAGACTAAGTTCTGCAACTGCCCAAACTCTTGAGGAATAAGACCTGTTAATCGATTACCACAAAGATCTTTACATTGAAAAAAGCACACTAAGTTACAATTTCCCTTGAAATGAAAATACATAGCATATAGATCCAAAAACATGACGTTGTGAGTTAAATAATCAGATTTTCAGTATAAAGAACTTACATATCCACTATACTTCTCATTTCCAAACTAAGATTTTGTAAGTGTAGAAATATAGATGAACCACTTCATTTAAAGGTTCTATCTCTAAATTTCAAACTTGTTACAAATTTGTACATATAAATTTGCAAATCTAATATCATGAGTGGTAGCGTTTTGCACAGTTGTTTATTTGAACTAAACATGTATACATGAAGACTTTCGTACATGTGAATATTTTATATCACGAGTTGTTTATTTGCACTAAACATGAATACATTTGATACCATTTTGGATAGTTAATTACTTTTGTAGTTGATGTGGTTTGTAATTATTGCTCTTCCATGTTTGTGTCCTTCTATAGACGACAAAAACCTGACATGTTTGGCTTTACATAAACCTATCAAACGATTTGCTTAAATTTGAGAAACTCCAAAATAGGCTTGTGGGTATCGACATGCAAGGGTTATTACGCTAGTGGTAGGGGTTTTCATCATTTAATACAAAACGCATGTACATCATAGTAAATTTATGAAAAAATTTTAATTTTTTTTTAACACCATGGAAAAGAAATAAAAAAGAAGTTTAGAAGCAATGTGGAAAACCACAATTTCAATTTATATGTAATCTCCAAACATTTCTTGGTTTGCATATCCAACATTCAACAAAAAAGATGATGGCACAGGGCCTGGTTAAAACTTTCCTGCCCATGTGATTATATTACAATTTTGGGGGAATTCTGTGTAATAATATTACAAGTTTTTGGAGCTATTATTCTAAATCAAACCCCTATTAAAGGGAATTCCTGTGGAAGGAAACCAAGTGGAACCAGAAATGAAATTTGGTATCGTGAAATTGTTGGCCTCATTTGTTGTTTTGATAACCCTATAGCCTTCCCATGTTACACGCTTTTCCAACTTTTCTACTGAAACGAGATCCATGAAACCTCACCCACTATCGTCCTCCTCCAAATCCAATTCAACAATAATTGTTGGTGCAGTGATTGGTGGGGACGTTGCTACTTTTAGTGTATTTTTATTTTTAATGTGGCACAGATAACACCTATTTCGATCAACCCAAATGAGTGTGGATTTTGCTATGGTAAACACAAAAATGTCTAAATGGTGGAGGTGTTATCAAAGTAGAGACTAGTATTTACGATGGGTTTTTTTGGTTAAGTGAAATTAGTCTTAACTCCTTTCTTCTTGCTCAAAGTACAATTTAAAAGACAACTACTACAATTTTACCTTTTGGTGGCTCAGAGTACATTCCACAAAGTGACCGGGATTTCCTAGAAAGCCGAGGGAATATTATTATTTGCATAGTTAATTGCTGATATCCAAAAACCATAAGAAACAAAATTGAATTAGTTCGTAGAGAAAATTTTTTTTGGTTATATCTACACCTGTTTGAAGGAAACCTTGAAAAGTTTTTAATGGCAAGGAGAGGTTTCTGTAAAAGAAATAGAGCCATTTACAACATCATCTATTATTAGGGAAAGAGAATTAAATTTACAAATCATATCTTTCAAAACTTCACAAAGAAACATGTGGAAGAAGTTATCCTCACAATGTAGAAAGAGTGAAACAGATGGCTAACTGCAATGACACTTCCCCTGATAAATTGTTATTTTTCAATATCCTACATATGATCAATTTCCAATATTATTTGAAGATCAATACAAGCCTGCCAAAAATCTACATTTAAGGTATAGTTGAAAGGAACATATAGTGAGACTAAGTTTTGTAACTGCATAAGCTCTTGAGGAATAGGAACTGTTAATCGATTGCCACAAATATCTTTACATTGAAAAAAAGCACACTAAGTTACAATTTCCCTTGAAATGAAAATACATAGCATATAGATCCAAAAACATGACCTTGTGAGTTAAATAATCAGATTTCAGACACCATTTTCCAAGAGATTCAAAATATCTTGAAGGAAAAATAATTTTTCCAATTCATCACTCAGCTTGGATGGCCATTATTGTACCAGTAAGGAAAAGAATCGTGAGATTTAGATTTGTGTAGATTTTTGAAATCTAAACCAAGATTCCCTCAAAGATAACTATCCACTTCCCATGATGGATCAAATATTGCAAGTTGTTACTAGCTCTGAAATGTTATCTATGTTAGATGGATTTTCAGGGTATAATCAGATTGAGGTTGATGTTCTGATCAACACAAGACAACCTTCACAACCCCATGGGGAACTTTTGCTTATAAGAGGATGCCATTCGGTCTGATTGATGTTGGTGCCACTTTTCAGTGGGCAATGGATTTAGCTTTTGGGTCCTTTAATGGAAATTATATTGTTGTGTATTTGGATGATTTAACTGTCTTTTCAAAAAAGGGAAGATCATTTCCAACACCTTGAAACTATCCTTCAGAAGTGCAGAGAACATGGAGTGTCCCTCAATCCAAAGAAGTCTATTTTTGGGGTCATTGAAAGAAAGTTGTTTGGGCACATTATTTCTAAAGAGGGAACCAAGATAGATCTAGAGAGAGTGCAAGCTATTCAACGAATTCCTCTCCCCACAAGTAAAAAAGGTGTGCATTCTTTCTTTGGGAAGATAAATTTTCTAAGGAGATTTATTCTTGATTTTGTAGAAATGACTATAAGCATAACTCAGATGATGAAAGGAAATCAGTCCTTTGGTTGGACTCTAGAGGGAAGGAAGCTTTTGAAAATATCAAAAAGGCAATCGCCCGAACTCCCATTCTTGTTTGCCCTGATTTTGAGAAGGATTTATTGATCTATTGCTATGCTACTGAGAATACTTTGGCTGCTATTCTAACACAGAAGAATCCTGAGGGATGTGAGCTACCCATTTCTTTCATGAGCTATGTCCTTAAAGCTCATGAATTGAAATACACTCAGATTGAGAAACATGCCTTTTTTATGGTTAAGGTAGTTAAACAATTTCATTTCTATATCCTCAGTTCTCACTCTATTGTCTTTGTCCCGATACAACGGTTAAGTCTATTCTCACTCAAGCAAGAGTTTGGAACCAAAAGAGGAAATTGGGTGGCAAAGGTGCAAGAGTATGATTTGGACATCAAGCCAACTAAGCTAGTCCGGGAAAGGGTCTCTGTGAATTGATTGCTACAGGTTCTAAAGATAACCCTTCTCAAGAAAATACACATATTCCCATTGTTCTTTTCATTAGTTAAACGGATGAGTGGTATGCTTGACATTGCCCATTTTCTTACTTATGGAGAATGCCCGTCTCACCTAAATGCTAAAGAAAAGAGAGCTATTAAACTAAGATCTACATAATATGTGCTTTGGGATAATTCTTTATTCAAAAGAGGGATTGATGGAAGGTTTCTCAGATGTGTGGACAGAGAGCAGAAAAGAGGTTACTTAGAGCATTTCATGATCAAGATTTTGGAGGACACTTCTCATCCATTGTGACTACTCATAAAATTCTTTGTGTAGGCTACTATTGGCCAATGTTTCGAGATGCAACTAAATGGGTTAGTAAGTGTGAAGCTTGTCAAACCTTTTGTGGGAAGACCTAAGCTAGCCACTCTGCCACTCAAACCAGTGGTGATAGAAGAACCTTTTCAACAATGGGGGTTAGACTTCATGGGTACTCTTAATCCTCATTCTAGTGTTGGGCATACTCATGTATTAACTGCCACTGATTATTTCACCAAATGGGTGGAGGCCATTCCAGTAAAAGTACAACTTCTTAAGTAGTATGTAATTTCATCAAGGAAAACATTCTGATTAGATTTGGAGTACCAAGTAAAATTATTACTGATAATGCCTCCAACTTCTCTTCTTATGAAATGATGGATTTTTGTTATGGGTATGGAATTTATCTTGCACATTCCTCTAACTACTACCCCCAAGGAAATGGATAAGCAAAATCAACAAACAAGAATTTGGTGACCATCATTCGAAAGCTTGTCAATGAGTCACAGAGAAATTGACATAAGAAGTTGTATGATGCTCTTTGGGTAGATAGAATTACTCCCAAGAGGGAAATTGGAATGTCTCCTTTTCAGGTGGTGTATGGAACTGAATCTCAGTTTCCAGTGACTATGGAACTGCCAGCCTTGCAACTGATGAAGGCCATTGAGGATTCAAACTTCACTAGTGCTCTGGAGAAGAGAATCATGTACCTACAAAAGCTGGATGAGGACATATTGCAAGTGGTAGATAGGATTGCTACACATCAGTAGAAAGTAAAGAAATTGTTGATAAAAATGCCAGGCCAAGAGACTTCTAGGTTGGAGACATTGTTTTACTTTGGGACAAGAGGCGGGAGCCTCGAGGAAGTCATGGAAAATTTGATTCTCTATGGTTGGGCCCTTTCAAAATCAAGAACTTTACTGGAGAAAATTATTTCTATTTGGACTATATGGATGGAACCTCTCTTCCATTGCCATATAGTGGGCAATACTTGAAGTTGTTTCAGTCCTAGGTTTGCTAGGTGGTCCTTTATACAGTCTTGTATAGTTCTTATTTTTGGTCTTTGTGTGTGGTGTTGTGGGGTATCTCTTCTGTATTGTTCCATTCTGTGACTCTATTTTTCCCAATGGATAAGGCACTAGTATGTTTGGAAACCTTGAGATTTTGGAGTTCATACTATGTCTTATTATCATGATACTCAAATCAAGTCATGTCCCTAGAAAGAGCCAGTTGTTATCACCTTCCCAAGATTTGTAAATTTTGTTCTCTATTTTTGAGATTTTTATGGGTTTGGTGACTCTAAATACCCTTGTAGAAGTCTCTTAAGAAACAAATCTAGTTCTAAACAGTTAGTCATTTTTCAAAATTTTGAGTTTTGAGGCTTTTCCAGTCTTTTATGGGTATTTTCGGCTTTTTCTACCCCTCATGTCCCAAGTTCATACGGGCCGTCTATTCCCGATTTTCCACTTTTGCCGATTTGTCTTGCTTTTTCCTTTGTAGTCGGCTATTTTGGCTTTGTGCATCCTGGTTGTCCCAATGTCCTAAGTGTGGCTTGTGTCAAAAACTTCCGACTTATCCAATTTTCATATGTTTTGGGTGTTTCGGCTTTTTCTGTCCCACGTGTCCGAGTGCCGCTTGACCACCTTTTCCCCACAAACCCACCTTTTCGATTTCTATTCCTTGTGGGTATTTTGGCTTTGTGCATCCCAGCTATCCCGATGTCCCGAGAGATAGTTGTGCTAATTTTTTTGCTTTTATCGAAATCGGCTTTTTTTGGCTTTGTGTGTCCAATGTCCCAGTGTCCCATGGGACAATTGTGCTCTTTTGTTCCACCTTACCCGATTTCCATTGTTTCAAGGTCGGTATAAGTATTAATTGCCTCATTTATTTTACCCTACCGAATTACTTGGGTTTAAATGCTTATAAGTACATCGGTAATCAACCATTTTCACCACCTCACTTGCAAATTGCTATCGACCGTTCGTGTTCTCTCTCCTCCACCATTTCTAGCCATGGTCGAGTCTCTGTTTCATTTTTAAAAAAATTTACAGTGTAAAAGAAGATGTGAAACATCAAGGTGTTGATCAAGGAACTAAGGAATATTTTCTCACAAGTAATCTTCTACTCTGGCCGCAAGATGAAGATCAGTTTTAAAGGTCATGAACACATGTCTTCCTTGGAGATGATTGTACCAAACATTGGTGATAGTGAAGCACAACACCTGGACTTGGAAGAATTTTGGGCACGAATCAATTGTCAAAACCCTACTCCTATGGCTCAGTTGATTAAAGATAGTGGGATCGTAGAGGCAGGGGGTTTTCCCATTTCAGTCTAGTGTTGATACAATTCTTTCTTGTAGCTCTTGTTTTGATCCTGATACAAAAGAAATCATTGATCCTCAAGGTCAGGTGGTGGCATGACTTGATGAAGATTGCATTCATACTGCCCTCCCTTAGAATTCCCATGGTTGAAAATTCAAATACTCTCACCAAGGATCAGGCCCAAACTCTTTTTGATCAAGATAGTGAAAATACAAAAGCAGAATTTGCCAAGTCTTGGTTCAAGAACCCTAAGAAAGGAGCCTCAAGGCTACCTAAGACAATGTTCAGAGTTGATTTCCATGAAGAATTGTTAGACATCATCACTCTGTTGGCTAGGATAGTAGAATGCCCACCACCAATGAGTTTCACTATTGGATGTGCCCCTACATCAATATCATATGTGAGGGTAAGAATAATTTAAACTAGGCAGAATCATTTGTGATAGCTTGATTGAGAAATTATCAAATGTTTAGAGAACCCAAACCTTCTACATGACCTCCTATCTGATGTACTCTATTGCAAGCTTATAGAGAGTGGTTGGGTTTCTCCCCTGTGGATGACAAGAAGGATGCCCCCATTTATATGTATTGCACATAGTTGACCCTAAAGATTAGTAATCATCACTTTAGGAGGGTGAATGATGCATTCACTATGTATATTTCTAGGTTCTTTGGAAGGAGATACTACTAAAATATTTTAGATGAGGAAAAACAATTGATCAATGTCTATGGCAACTTCTTCACCCAATTCAAGAAGTTTTCATATATAAGATTGGCTAGATTTGAGGGACAACCCCTGAAACTTCCCATGTATTGCAGTGATAAGATGGCTTTAGTAGAAATCTACGAGACAATTAGACAAGTTACATAGAACTTGTAGGGACAAGAAGATTGCAGGTATTCAATTCCCAATCACACTAGGTAATTACACTTACAGGACTTCCCTAGATGCTCAGAATGTTGATAGAACAATTTCTCCTCTCACTCTTCATTACTATAAGCCCTAGAACTTGCTTTGACATTAAGGAGTTCATTTCCTCCAATTTCAGAATGGGTTATCAACATCTTCCTGATATTGAAGACTATTGGGAAGATTGTTTGATGATTATGAAGCCAGGAGGAGGTACTATGGGAGGTTATCTCTACAAAGATCATTGATTTTGGTATATTTGATGTCCCTGAAGGATTGGAAGATGATGATGAAGAGATACAATCTCTTGAGTATGAAAGATCAATCAAACATACTCCTATTGAAACCATTGATTGGTTTTTCAAGGAGAGAGATGATTTGAAGGAGCTAAATAATCCTATCCTAGTGAGAACTAGACTTTGGTTTGATAGGAAAATGAAGGGATTAGGGAAAGGAAATCTAGGTCTACTTCCCAAGATACCCCTACTCCTCATAAGGAAATACCTGTGTTAGCTCTGAGACAATTGAGCAATTTTCCCCTTCTCCTCCAGAATCCCCAACTCTAGTGTATACCAAAAAAGGAAAATCAAGAAAGAAGATAAGGCATTTGATGTTATTCAAGAAGGTAAACCTTCTTCTAAAAAATTTGAAGTGAAGGAAACAATTGTGGATTTGGATGATAATGATGATAGTCAAGAAAAAGATCAAGAAAATCCTAAAGAGGATACACCTGAAGCAAGCAATATGATGGAAGATCAGCCAAAGGAAATGGTTTCTGAGTATGTAGAAATATCTTCTAAGGAAGCTCTTGACTCCACTCTAACTGATAAATATGTGTTAGAGGTGGTTGTTGTGTAAACTCTAAGTGTTATGAGTGCCTCTACACTTGGGCCCATTGCTCCTTCCACTTCTAGTTCCTCATTTACCTGGGTACAACCATTACTAAAAAGCAAGAAGAGAAAGGCTACTTCAAGTGTTGTTGTTCCCAAGTTTGATGCAGTGGAAACTCTTCTAGGTACTACTCCTCCCCTCTAGATAAAAGGACAAAGTCACATCAAGGTTGGTCTCAGACTCTCAAGGTCAATAGTTCATGGAAATTAAAAACCCAAGTTTGATAAAGATGAAAAGGACCTATCAATGGGTGATCTAGAGTTGACTAGAATTCCCCTTGGAGAATCAACCCCAGAAAGTGAAGTACATAATCTGAGGGAGACTGTGTCTAGGGTGATTGAAAGAGTTGAGAAGGGGAAGCAAACACAAGAGAAGTTGGAGGAGCAGAACCAAATTCTATCTAGTTTCATCAAATCCTTATTGGCAGAAGATAAGGTTCTTGATCCCACTCCCCTAGCTTCCATCCCACCTCTTGTTATCTTTTCCACTGATGAAGTTCAAGCCATTAAATACATCCATAAGCATGTTACTTATGGTAAAGCAATGGAAGTTATGGTTGATGATTTAATAATCACATGCCTGAATTTTATTGAAGAGGCATTCAAGGCATATGAGAAAATTGCCAAGATTCAATTGAAGTTCTCTACAACACTCAGTGGTTTAGATAGAGAGTTGAAATTATGGAGTGAGTGCATTCAAGATCTCAAATTGATGAGTGAGACAGATGTGCAGGTCCTTTTGGCTAATAAGGTTTTTGATGATGTTAAGCAGAATCTGTCCAAACAAGTGGGTCTTCAACATTGACTGGAAAATCAAAGTTTCTGGAAGAAGCCATTGGAGAACTCAGGAATATGTTGCAGAAAGGAGAAGCTTTTAAAGCTTGTGTCATATCTACCTTCTTGGATATACATTTTCAAATATTCAAAGAGAATTCAAGTGATAAATTCACTATTCAGGAGATCAAATCCTAGTTAAAGACTTTTGTTAAAGAAAATCTATTCAAGAAGGACACCATCTCTAAGGAGAAAATGAAAGAAATTTGCACACTACAGGATGCCATCACATATGCTAACAAAGAGTTCTTGGAGAATGCAAGAGTTTGAGAAGGACATGGAGAAGTGTTTGGGCAGTTGGACTCATGCCATTGCCAATACAACAATTCCTTAAGGGATGGACATAATTGCATCATTGAAGCGATTCAAAATCAAATGCTAAAGGAAAAGGGGACTACAAGTGCTTCCACTAGTGTCTTGACTTCCTAATTCTTATTTTCCTTTCTTATTGTAGAATATCTAGTTAAGGTGTCTTTATCCCTTTAAAATCATGTGTTATGTAAGAAAGGGATAAATTGAATTTGTAATATTTAATTAGATATTAGCTTTTGGGATTTAGAGAAAGGAAACTGAAAAGGATCTTTGTAACCATTTCTTGAGGTTATTTAAAGCACTCTTCTCATCATTGTAAGGGATCGACATTTTGATATCTAGATGTAAAAAAGAACATTGAAATATTCAATACAGAAGAAATTTCACCCTCTCTCATGCTTCTTCTCTTTCTATTCTTTGTCTTTATGTTGATTTAATATAAGGCTATATGTTTTGAAGTAAGGTTTTTGATCTTTCAATTTGATAAGTGTATTTGAAATTCACATTGTCTATACATGCATGTCATTGTGTTTCATATGCATAGTCTAAATCTTGTTATTTTATCAAGCATCAGTAAGATATTCGTATAAATACCATGTGTAAGACGTTATGGTTAATTTATGTGAATCACCATTGTGTTAGTGATGTAGTTATGTGTATGTTGTGAACCTTACACTAGATGCGACCTAAGGGGATCAAACTGTCAAGAGTGTATGTGTGGAGAGAGGAGGCATGGACTAGGTTTTCATAATCTTGAGCTGAGTATGAGTGAGGAAGTGGAGTCTTATATAGATTGAAAACCCACTTCTATCTGTTTAGTATACTTGAGCTTTCTCAATATATTGTGGGTGCACACCACCTTAGGCTCAACTTATGCAACTAGAGTTCCCTACTCTTTCTTATTGGATTGTTCATTGGACAATCCTATGTAATTTTGACTATGTTGATCCTTGTGGGAGTTTGGAGGGATGATTCAGGCTAGAGATGATGATAGTTACATTATTTGATTTACTCATTTCTGGTTACATGTATATTTTATGAGCTGAGGCTCGATGTTTGAGTGCCAACAACTCGATGAGTACCCCTTTGGTGGTGGTATGAGGCCACATAGTGATTGTAATGTGCTATTTCTCTATACGTATTTTTATTCGTAAATTGATCATTATCTCTTTTAGCTAGAACCAATTGTTTTTCTTGATTGACATGTTCTTATATTTTGGGCATTTATTTGATTGTTGCATTAACATTTGGATTTTGCACTAACCATGGCTAATTAGCCATTTTTTTTCTTAGATTTAAACTTTCTTTTCACGTTTAAAATTTTATAGCCTTGCCCAAGGCTTTTGATTTTCCACTTGGCATTTGAATGTATTGTTATGCTGGTTCTAATGTCATAATGTGTTGGAATAGGGTCATGGGATTAACCATGGAGTGGTTGAACCTATGGACCCGCTTCGTTGTATGGGGGTACGCCCAAGGAGTTACATATAACTAGTGGGTTGTTGAACCACGAGTTATTATGTCACTTGGGTTAGGGGTGACGGGGCTCTATGTGCCCAGGGCAATAGGGTGACCCAACCTCATTAAAAGGAGAGAGAGGATACGGGCCTCTATGGTTGAGTGACTGTTATTTTTATGGCACTCTATGGTGGAGTGACCTGATATTCTTGATGGGGCTCTATGGTTGAGTGACCCGACTTGGTTTTAGCACTATGATTATTTCTCCTTGGGAGGTATATGGAGTTATTTGGTGATGGTTTGGGAGGTATATGGAGTTGTTTTATGATGCTTCAAGAGACATATGGAGTTATTTCTTGATATTTTGAGATGTGTGGAGTTGGTATAGTGAGTTATGTGTACCCTTGTGAGTCTTTTTGACACCTTGTTATGTTTGAGGCTTGACTCTTCCCTTGGTTGGTATGGACTATTGGATATTGTCTTGGCACTATGTTGGTATAGTCATGGATTTCTTTGGGTCTTGTGATACTCATTGTATATGTATCAGTGTGATGATTATGTTTGTCAGTCATATGTGTGTACTAGATCTATGTCTAGGACATAATTGTTGGAAATTCTTTGCTATGTGGACTACTTGTTGTCATTCCATGGAGGAATTAAAAGACCTTGTGATATGATACAGTCATGAAAGTAGGTAGCAAGATGTCTCGTGGGTTGTTTGTGTTGTGTTAAGTTTTGTGTGACATCTTGATGTTAGTTATTGTTGGGCACCCACAAACTTAAGACAACTGAAAAATTCTAAACAATGAATATTATAATCTTGAGATAAGGAATACTATAAAAGAAAATGCTAACAAAGTAATACGGTAAACTGGAACTACCAATCTTCACAGAACATTATAAGTTAAGATATTGCCAAAAATTAGTTTTCTTCCTTGTGGTCATGTTTTAACAACTAGTTGTTTTGTTACCCAACGTGTTTCATTATTAGCTTCTTGCCTACGTACCCTCCAAGCTTCGGTGTTGTGTCGCATCGAGGATGATGCTCTTGTAAGGGGAGGGAGATGTAGTGCCCACTTATTCTTGTTGCCGTTCACATTTTTTTGGAATTCGAGTGGGGTCGAAATCTTAACCTTTCACTCCAAAGTCATTGCCTCTAACCACACTAGCACTCGTAGTGCTTATAATTTAATATAAAATAAAACAAAACAAAATGGAGGCAGGGCAAAAAAGCTCTAAAAAAATGTAGTTAGGGTTTGTCTCTTGTTTTTTTGGGAATGGCGAGTCCTGGGGTGGTGGTAGAGAGCAAAACCGGGGAGCATTTTGTCTCATCCTCCTCTACCATGTGCTAGGGATGTTTTGTCTCTTCTCTCCCTACTTTTGCCAAGGATAAGAGTGGATAGATTGTTTTTGTCTAATGAAGATCCGAAGGAGAAACCTTTTCCAGTTATTTGCGATTGAAGATGCGGGGAGATATCGAAGAGTGGAACTTAGGGAGATCAGATCTGAGTAGGATGTGGTGATTAAAGCAATTGATGCCAAGTAAAAGAAAGGTGGGGCGGGGGAGCGCTAGAAGGGAAGACGGTGGAAGTGGGTTCACCGAAGCTGCAGTGCACAACACCATTGTGGAAGGAGGGTTGTCTATGTGTATCGAGACAGCCACACCGTTTCTCATTGCAGCAAAATAGGTCTCTAACCGATCAATTTACATTTTCCAGCGTATGTCCAGCGTACCAAAATGGAAGCTTTAGAACAGGGTATGAACAATAGAATCTGGTTTTTGTAAGATTTTGTACTTGCAAGTGTCATAGTTGATATGCGTGAAAAATGTGGAAGTGTATTCAAGGCATGTGAATTGTTCGACAAAATGCCTCAGATATTTCATCTCATGGAATGCAATGGTTTCAGGGTATTCATAGATGAGCTTGTTGTAAAGGCCTTTGAAACTTTGAAGGAAATGTATTTGGCAGTTGTAAAGCAACACTTAACAACCTTTTCCAACACCCTCTCAGCTACGCCAAAATAAGTGTTTTAAATTGGGTATGGACATCCTTCAAAGAATTATGGAAAAGGTTTTTTTTGACATTTTATACAGTTGGAGAAAAGCATACACACAAGGGGTGAGAAATAGTTGAAAAAATGCCTTAAAGAAATGTGGTCTCATGGATCGGGATGACTACTTGAAAACACAAAATGGTTTTTATGAGACATGGGTGCACAATGAATGGCTTGGGTTTGCACGTGACTATCTGGCATCATGTGGCAACAATGGTGGTCTCAATGGATCGTGAGTGTAAACCACTTGGAGCCCCTTATACCCGTTTCGCTCATCGTTTCCAGGCATGGTTCATCTTCCCTTACCTCTCATAATTCTCATGTTTTAGTTCTCTTTTACAACTTAATAGAATTTTAAAATATTAGGATTTTAATATAGTTAAATGTTTATTTCAACTTGTTGCAAAAACAATGAAATGTCATGTCGTAACTCACGAAGTCAAAATAACCCATTTGCATTAAAACATGAACTTCCACCCTCATTCTGAGGTGATGTAGAAAACTTCCTACCCAACTGGATCGCTACAACATTGTTTTATGACTGAAAAAATTGACTTTCCCAGTAATAATGTTGATCATCTCCTAGTTTAAATAGTTAATTTTTGCATTTTTCGGAGACTCATTAAGTACCCTTCGTAACTCTAAAAATGAGATGTTAAGCTTCATTCATGTACCTTGTTGTGTGAGGGGTCACCTTGACCTTTGGATTGACCCCGAACAAACATATGTGATCTTTTTGATGCTCTTATAGGAGCCTTGTTACACTGGTTTACAACAGTAGAAAGCTGTTAAATCTAGAAAGTTGGCTTTCGTTTTGAACCGCCATTTGAAACCTGGATAGAGAAATTATTTCCGTCTTCGCAAACCTCTAGTGTTTATACTAGAAAATTGCATGGAACATTCAGTTTAGGGAAAACACTTTTCTGGATAGTTTGGAAAAGCCATTTTGTAGGCCTCTGGTCATCAGTTTGACAAGGTCAAACTGGACCAATTTCGACTTGTCGCTCCAGAAAACTTGTCGCCGTTTGAAAATGGTTTTCTAGTTCTTAGTCCCATCGACTCTGATGAATTCTCCTTATATAGGGGAACTTGTAGGAAGTGTCTCATTGCGTGCTCATCCATCGAACGTCAATTTTGGACGTGGTTTTTTGAGCCCTCGAGCTAACTTTTGTTCAATTTGCACTGGGCCAACTATGACCAGTGGCCCCGAAAAACTAGCCACCAAACGCAAACCGTTCACTTTTTCCCAATTCCATCAGATTCTATGAACTCTTGGTATATCTGGGAACATGTAGAAATTTGATCGTGGTGTGTGTTCTCATCGGAAGATAACTTTTGGAAGCGGTTTCTTAGCCTCCAGAGCCCATTTTGAACGTTTTTGTAGCTAGTAAGAAAATGTAAAAATAGAAAGTTGTGGGACCCTCATCGGGTTGCCAAACCACCGTGGATAATTTTGACACATGTAAATAACTATTTAAAACTCTATAGTGTAAGCTGTTAGTGTGAAATAGAACTTTTGAAAAAATGGTGTTTTCTCTCTCTTCCCTTCTTTTTCTCTCTCCTGGGTTATAAAATGAAGTGAAATGAAATGTAATGAATACATGTCTCTAAACCCTTTCTTTCAATTGAAAATTGTAATTATTATCATATGTAAATGGGAAACTGAAAAATGATAATTATGTTAGATTAGGGTGGATGCCATGCCAGCGAATTATCGCTGATATCATGCTCACGTGGTTTTGCAGGATGAAAGAATGACGACAAAAAGGTGATGTGTAATTCATTTATTTATCTTTGTAATTTATATAGTTCATTGTTAAATGAATAAATGTATAATGTTGTCTCATGTTACAGACTGTTATATTTGATAATTTGTTGATATGTATGAGATGCTAGTTTCAAGGACATCTAGGAAATGTGTATTTAATCTTAGGTTCAATTCTTGATTCATAGTACACATGGTAAAAGGGTTTGATATTTATATAAGGTAAATGAATTTGAAGTAATATCTTGTAGTGCATATTTAGTGTTCAATAAATGATTAATGAGTCATCTTGTGCATTCATACTTTGTAAATGTAATAAAGAGAATTAAATCAAAACACTCTACCCTTGTTCAATATCGGGGCATAACTTGTTTTTCATGTGCGATACTCCTTACCGTAGAAGACATTGAAAACCGTAGAATGAACTTAAACTCTGCACTCGATGGAACCTCCTAGTTTGAGTAAACAAGAGCCCAAGAATGGGTTTATCATCTTAGTCAGTATGTTTAGTGACATTGTCATAAACTTGGTAGATAGGAGTGACACAGTCAAACTTTTCTTGGAGTATGTAGAGCTAACTCCTCCTTCGTAGCCTAGCGGACTACCTTGTCTTCCGAAGATAGATTTAAAATTAAATTTCTTCATCGAGTGAAATCCTGTTGGATCCAGATGACATAGATGGAGGTTGTGACTTAGTTGTTCTAGGTCTTAAACTCTTGTTAATGAACCCCTTAACCCCACTCAGCTAAATGTGTTACCTTGGTTTCTCTCAACATAACACCTTGGTCCTTTCTTGAAGGTGGTTTAGCATAAATTTTTCCTCTCGCTTAAAACTCATATATAGTTGAGGGGTAGACCCTTAGGTGAAGTTGGAATTAATCTAAACCTCAGTTGATTTGGATGTTAACTTAGGATTCGTGTGTAGCTTCAAGTCTTCTAATCATTTATGTCTTCAAGAGGTTAGACAAACAACTCCTTTTACAAGACAATGCTAAAATATAAGATCCTAATGTACGTAGAAAATAAAGCATATAAGAGTAAAAATGAGATTGAGGTTCAGAATAATGCCACTCTCGGAGACCTTATATCTCAATTAAATATATTCTTTTGTTTCAAAGAATATGAATTGCCTTGGTGTGATCAACCTTGAGAAAAAAAATACATATATAAATCAAAATGGAATTTCACAAGTCATTGAATTAGAATAACTATGGTAGGGAAATAACTATACCGTGATCGAGGAATGTTTTTGGTAAAAAGCTATCTTGTATTTAAATCTCCGTTAAATCCTAATATCACTATATGGACACCAAGTCACATTCACATGAGTTGTAAGAGTAAAAAGGTAGACATTGAATATATGTTCAAGAAGAAGATTCTTAACATAAGGACAAGATAATTAAGTACTTTATATGCTTTTGAATTATGACAAATAAGAATGCAAGTTATGGAAACTTTTGTAAAGAATAAGAAAGAATAAGAAACCAACTTAGAAGGGTGAATGATAATTTAACCGCAATAATATTCTTAGAATGTTAGTATGAACTTAAGAAATATTGTGTTGTGGGTTTGCCTATCCTTGAGTCATTTTTCTTGTGGTTGGGTCATTACTAGTAACCATTCATTGGGAAAAGTGTGGCATCGACATGCCTTTGTTTTTTCATGTGTTTATGTGAGTTGATGACTTATGTAATTGTTGTATGCGACTCGAGTCTGTACTTGGAACCCTTGTGGTGTTGTGTGTAGTGAACAATGTAAGTCAAAAAAATTATCACGGTATTTCTTTGTTGTAATTATGTGTGAAAAATGAGGGCACTACATATATTTTTATTTGCATGTGTGTTGTTGATTTAGTTTCTCTTTTGCATGGTGAAAATGAATACACAAAGCTCTATTACTCCTAATCCCATGGGGATAATGTTGACAAATACCAAATTCTAAAGAGAGGAATCCTTGGGGAGGTCCAAATTTGTTCTCTACATAGACCATCATCAAAAAAATAAGCCGCCAAAACAAAAAATTGCAGCCATGGCTAAGGCTCAACTCATTTTGTCAGAAACTTATGTTATTTATTTGTCTAAGTTCCACACTATAGGGCCCCATTCACGAGGATATGATCTAGCTTATGACACGATGGAGGATGCCCAGAAGTATGATCCTCCACATAAGTTGAGGAAGATGGGAGTTCCGATCATAAAACCGACAATAGATCTAAAAAATTGTGCAAAAAAGATTGCACAAGGAAGCAACTCCAATTTTTCTACTAAAAACAAAAAAATAGTTACTGCTTTTATATGTGTTGTACTAAAAAAATTTGGACATGTTTGAAAAAAATCTATATAAATATTTAATTTTTGACAAAGGTTGATTCACACGAGCTTAAATATATTTCATTTTGTTGTTCGAATATACTCTTGATTAATATGATCTTAAATATTAAATATGTTTTGCAATGGATTAAATATGTTTTCCATAGTATTAAAATGTGTTTCTATGGATTATATTTTTAAAATTACTAATGTTTATATAATTTATAGCAAGTTTAGATTTTTTAAATTCATTTATGTTAAAATTATATTTAGGTAATAAATGCATAATGGTAACGATTTTTTAAAATCTTCACAACCCCTCAAATGAAACGTCTTCGGGGTTATTTGAATCCAATGAGTGAAGTCTAGTTTAAAAAGGAAAAATTAACAAGGTCTTAAAATATTTAAATATTCATGTCAAATTCACTAAGTATGGGTTATGATCATTTGTCCAATTTAGGATTGTATTGGTGCAATTATCGTTTCCAATCGTTTATGGTATTCATAAGGCCCCCTTCGATTATTTATTTATTTATTTAATTATTTTGTGTTGTTTTAAGACTTTTGCTAGGATAATGCACTTGTGAGGAACGTAAATCCAAAAGGTTACGGTAAGCGAGCGTGGTTATGAGAAAAGAGTCCCCATTCCCTTCCAAATTTATCCATGTCACCCTTGGTCCACCTTCTTCACATTTTTTTATAGTTATATATCAGTTTGTTTGTTTGTGTGTCAATAGTGTTCTAATATGAGTTCTATGTATCTATAATTGCACATGTACCCTAGTTAATCTACATAATATAGAAATTGTAGTCTCTAATTACATATTGCTTCATCAACCAACCCCAAGCGTGCCGACACATCATCCAGACTAGTCTGGAAGCTCACCCGAGGCACGCACAGGTGCCGAGCCCCTCCTTTATGTGAGCTTCGTGAGAATGTTCTCCCTTAACATGAGGGTGTCCACACAACTAAAGAATGAATGCACCCATTCTTGGAAACAAGATTTAAATACTAACTCCTAGTCTAATGCATCAGAACATAGAATAACATTCTTGAAAGGAAGTAGAAATTAACTCACGATTAACATCAAAAAATTAGTAATACACTCATGAATTTAAAAGGAAATGCACAGATCAAGATCGATCACACAGTGTCCTAGAATCATTCCATTATATTCATTAATCCAAGTATAGTAGCCAAGATTACATCAAAAAGAGTTCCGTGTATGGAGAAATTTACAATAGCAGAGCTTAAATACATTACAGAGCTTACCATTACACATTACACATTTTTACTATATCTCTTCCTCCTACTCTCATACTCGCATACCCATATATTTCTCTCTAAAAAAATCTCCTCCAAACCCATCCATATGAGGAACTCGAAGAGTCTCTTCTTAACCACTCATCATTACATGAGAAATCCTGAAGGAACATTTCATGATTTCCCTACCACTACCCAAGAACATGAAAAATTTCATCATGTGTTCCCCCCAATCGAGTTTCCTTAGCATGCATGTTCCAGCTAAACCATAACAAATACAATTCCTTACCCTTTCATGATAATTGTATTGATGCCTTGGAATATCCTTTCCTTGAGCTGCAAGTCTCCATAACTTATCCATATTTGTATCTAGTCACTTTTCCATTCGCTTCTTAAACGTGTCTTTACATGTTGTCCAAAACTCACTAAGTCTCAAATCCATCCTATCTGGGCACGAGCCTTTGCGTATCTCCAAGAACTACTTCCGCGTGTGTCTTTGTGCCCTGCTTCCGCGCACCACAAGGCTTCGCACCTTAGGTACTTAGTTATTTTAGGGTCAATACAAATTCATTATTGTTTGAAAAGGAGTTAATTCTAGAGAATTCAAGTACTCATTGAAGCATGTAAATTTCATACTACATATACATTACAATGGTTTCTTAACGAATAAACTATAAAAATTATTGGAATGTCATTCACAATACTATATGATATTGATGGACTTGTTAAATATCAAGAAAGATTAGTATATCTAATAAAATGAAAACCCCAAAACATTTTATTATTTCCTTATGGTTTAAAATTCAGCATCCCATTTAGGGAAAGCAAAAGAAGTACATTTTCCCATTGATTGTAATGAAGTTTTAGAAACTTGGGAGAGTTTTTGGACCCCTCGTGTTGAAAAATCTACTTGTAAAAAAATATTTTGAATTAAAGTGCACAATTTTACTTTGGGAATGTCAAGTGTATGGTTTAGGTATGCTTGAAATGTCAAGTGTACATTATACACTTTTTGGTTCTTATAAATGTAAGTTTTCTAGCTTTCCGTGTCTAATAAAAATCAATTTTACATCCATTTTTATCCCTAATCGATGTTTATAGATATTTATATTGCAATTAGATTGAAATATATCTATTCATAACACACTAATCAATTTACTAAGTGATCTATTCAAATTTAATATTTACCCATAACATTTATAAACTCATAATTATAGGAAAACATATTTTTAAAAATTATTAAAAAATACGCTTGTATTAATTATATGTTAGAAATATAATGTTATCTATATAGAAAATGAGTGGAATGGAATCAAACCCCTGAATGCGATTCCAATATATTCCCCCTTTAGTCTAATATATAGAATACAAAGTTTTAGTATTGTAAGGAATAGATTGTTTTAATACAATGTTTCCCAAAAATAAGTCGCTCACAAACACATGACGTTAACTCATTTAGTGTGTATGTCCCTAGACAAGAGTACTAACTCCATTGAATCTCCAATATGAAATCATTAGTAATGAACAAACTCAATAGCAAATGTTTTAGTGCCTTGTCATATGTTAAATTACAGATGGTTGTATTGAAAAATTCAAATTTGAAGTGTTCATTATGATTTTTTGTTTTGCTTACGATATATGTTTGTCCATTATAAAGGTAAACATGGTTTCCATTTGGAGATTGGAAATTCATGGAGTGTCGAATACCTCGAAAATATTGCATGTTCATCATTCATATTATATGACCCTGATGGAAGAAAGATAGTAGAGAGAGGAATAATTGTGGGAAATGCCACTATGACCTTCCACTAGGTGAGTATAGGGCCTTGATATTGGGTCTTGAGGAAGCAATACGCCACGAAGTTTGGAACATTTGTGTGTTTTCTCACGATATGCTTGTTGTGAAATAAATGAATGGTGTATACCAATGTAACAATGTAAATCTTTCTATTCTTTGAGTTCAAGTGCTAGAGAGTGTATCTTGTTTTTGAAATGTTCATATGTGCATGTAAAAGTTGATAGAGGTAGTTTGGATGTATGTCAAGTGTCTAGGGACACTATAAACCAAGAAGTGGCAACTTTGTTAGCACTTGCCATGGATGACATTTCAATATGATATATGTACACATTGTATTTCCTTTTATGTAATGGTATACATACCTTTTTTATTAGATTATGAATAACTAATATTTTGTGAATTGTCTCCAACGCATATATTATATATTTTGTGGATAATATGATGATACATCATATAATGTAGATTAATAAACTGGGCATTGTGGATAAAATGGAAGGATTCTAGAGATATGGGAAGGATGTGGAAGCTAGGAAGTATTAATAATAGTACATTCTAGAACTTATGAACATGTCTTGGGAATGAAAAAAAGGATTTAGACAATGATAAGTTCATACATATTCAATGGCTTCTCATATTACTGTGTCGATCCATTTCATTGCTCCTCATAATACCATGTCCATATGTGTCATTGATCTTCATAATACCATGTTTCATTTATTCCTCATAATAATATGGATATTTTGATACATATTATGTAGATGGATGATTGGAAAATCTGAGTATGGACACTCTTAAGAAGAATCCCAATGATGGAAGCTGATAAGGTTCATAATGCCTGCGTAACGTTGTTAAATTATGCAACGTGTCTACCCCTTTTGATATTGGACCAAATAGGGCTAAACGGTTGAATTTTCATATTCTGAATGGAGAATGGTCCTAGAAAAATATGGAGCTGGTAGACATGGTTATCATGTCGGGGATGGTTGTTCGTTTTCTGTTCGACCCTTGGCTCACAAGGAAAAATACAATCACTGGAAGATGGATCGATGAAAAAATCCTGCATTAGATTGATGACAATACCTTAGGCGGTACCACGACATCACACTGGTCATACATCCACCTCCGGATGGAAAATAGCCTAGCTTATCAGCAAATGTTCTTGATTGGTGGGATGACATTGATCGTCATCTAGAAGATCTTGATGAGTGGAGGTTTGAAAAATGGAGAGAAACACATCGCGACTCGGATGAGTGTGACAACGATTGCAGTGGGGATGCCTACACTGGCCTTTGTCACATGCACTAAGTGATTATGTATTTTGTAAAAGTGTAATGCACTTATTTTAAAAATGTTACTTCTTCCATTGTTTGGGTTGATGTTTCATTTTGTATTACAAACACAATTATGAACAACCAAACACATAATATAATTGCATGGGATGATACTTGGATGTTCAAATTTCTTTTCAAAATGTAATGTTATTGTTTTGATGCTTTAATCCTATATTGTCTTGTAACACACTTGCAATTCACATTTCATGTTTACTTCGGAAACATCTAGAGTCAGTATCCAATTTTGAAAAATAATGTGTGCAACTAACTTCATCACAAATGGTTTATTATGCATGATTTTCTCAATATGAATGCAAAATATGAATAAATAAGTTCGTGCACTATTTGTTTCAGTTTATCTTATTTTACAATGCATCACTTCAATGATGGTTATGACAACACACTTGACCAAAACATGGAGACGTTCTGCGACATGGGCCCATCCATGTTCAAAATCCATTCTTATGTTTTCGGGAAGACATAAATAATGAGACAATAATATAAAACTTTGTGAACATTAATTGTTTGTCATAACAATGTACCTAGTGTCATTTTTTGGGATAATAAATATGAAATTTTTGTCTTTTCACACAGGTTTCTTCACATTCCATGATGGTAATATTTAAATATGTGAACATTAATTATTTTTCATAATGCCTAATATTTTATGTTGGGATAATATTTATGTATTTGTACCACCTAGATACATGCACCTTCACATCACATGGAACGTACGCGTTCCACAAGTGTCAGAGAGAATGCAAAGGGAGATGCTCCTCCAATAGTTGATGGTGCTATGTCAAATGGTCCTTCCAAGCCCGTTCGCTCGGATATCAGTGAGCCACCCGTAGAGTACATAACCAAACATGTTAATGGTTGTATTCATTATTTATGCTTGCATGGATCATGTGTTGTTAGTGGGGATGTTAGGTTTTAGGAGTTGCATAGACTTAATCGACATCGCTAGGTAGCACACAATATGCCCTTCGTGGAACCCCGTAAGCATATGGGAAAATGGTCACATATCCCTCAAGATAGGAGCACAACATACATGCAAAAGAGAGGGGGATGTGAACTATGTCTTGAGGAAATGATTCTACGTGGTGCAGAGGGTTATCAATCAAGTTTGCAAAAAAAAATGCAAAACTTGATTCGAGGAGTTAAACCAGAAGGAAAGAAGGAGGTGGATGTTGAAATGTGCACCTATGATTCAAAGAAGATATGACAAGTGAGAGAGGAGAAGTGGTTGAGAGCGAGAGAAAAATTAACTCAAATATTGGAACAGAGGTAAATTTAAGATTAGTATAATATATTATATATTATGTTTGGTTGGAAATCAAAAACTTAATATTATGTCATGAACAAGAAGATAGAGAAGAGGGTGGAACAACTAGCATGAATGTTGACCCCCTATGAATGATAATGTAAGTAATTATTGGTCTTTCATTGCTATATGGAATATAGTTTTTGTTTATTTTTGTATATACTAATTGTAGGTGTGCATAGGATTATAAAATTCCCTTGTGTTAGTTCCTATGTCAGAGAGACTCGATTTGTAGTGCAAAAGGTAAAAACCAATTAACATGCACTTGAAAATTAAATGTTGCCTTATGTTGTTGATATTTAAATTATCATGATGACTTGATTGTTGTAGGTGGATGTTTGTGATAAGACACCCTCTTCACAATCAACTTGTGGTCTTGATCTTATTGGTGAGATAGCTTCACAAGAGGTCAGAGAGGATGAGATGAATATTTCTAGAGTTGCAACTTCTTTTCTAATCGAGGAGAGAGATGGTGACGAGGGGAGGCACGAGGAGAGGGGCACAAACAATGTTGCTTGACAATATGAGAGAGTGTGGAGTTGGACTAGTAAGTTATTGAATGTTCACATTTGATTTTCTATATTCTTTTTTGGTGAAATTAAGATAAATTTATTAATGCAATTGAGATTTTCATTATTATAGACTTTTCCTCATGGGTCGAAGTCAGGTTAATGTCAGATGATATAGTTGTTGCCAGAGGAGTGGTTTGTGATAGTAGCCCACACGCGAAGTTTCATGACATCACACTCCCCTAATTTATAGTGAAAGTCATTATTTCTGAGGCCATTATTCCCACTGCTTCATTTCCCTACCCTAATACATTTGCAAGCACTTTGATAGATTATGTCAAATGGTTTGCTATATGGGATCTTAGAGATATCAGACTAGACACTCCTCATGAAGAGACAAGTAGATGTAATGGATTATTTAATTTAATCATGTGTTTAACTGAGAGATTCATCTAAGTTGACTTATTTACCATATGAATGGCTGTCAAGATGATAAGGTACAAGTTGAGACAATGTTCCATACTCGGATAAAGAAATCGATGCCCCACCTGTTCTTGGCATCACACCTAATTTTTTTCATAGATATGAGAAGAAACATATTAGATATTATGATGGAATATGTTCTCTCGCTAACAATAGGCAATGAAGGAGATGAAAACATTTATTGTATAACATTGCTTATGAGGAGTCAGATTACTATATATGTGTGTATATGATGATGTTGTTACTTTGATGTATTTGAGGTTTACGATTTAGTATTGCATTATTGATATATTGAATATGGTTTGTGGTTATGGGTTACATAGAGTTATCCATTTACATTTTATTTATAGTGCATTAGATGGTTTTTATTCTTGTTATGTGACATTCCATTTATTGTATAAATGATGATGTTATCACTATGTATCTGGTTAATGTATTAATGTGACTATGGATTGTGGATTACAGTATATGGTATATGGTTACATAGTTGCATTCTTCTTCCATGTATGCCTACTTGGGTTTGACGTGTTCACTAATTTATTGTAGATAATTCACAATTTTGCTTTCAAATCTTGTGTATTATGGATTACGGTTTGTGGTTTATGGTTACATAGTTGTGTTCTTCTTCCATGTATGCCTACTTGGGTTTGATGTGCTTACTAAAATTTCATATATATTTCATCCATGATAATATTTTGTTGAGTATAAGTTAAGTGCATTATTTTCTTTGTAATTATGTTTGAATGGTAACATATATTAATAGGTTGTTTAAATACAAGTTTAATTATATGGCAAGACAAAATAAGGTTGGAAAGCGCAAGGCTTCACCAGTGCAAGAACTGAAAGATTATGAAACATTCGATAGTGCCACTTATGTGTTTGGAAAGAATGCAAAGAGCCCTACAAATGAAGATGTCGGTGTTAGACAAGAAGATGGGTCTTCCCCATCATTCCGTATGGAATTCAAAATGAAACTTGTAATGAATAAGGAATTTTTTTATAAAATCAAGTGTGAAAGACTTACATTGCAATATATATACTTTTCGAAAAAAATAAGGAATTATTGGAATAATTAGGAGATGCTTCCTCGAGGAAGATGGAGTTGGAGCTTGAGGTTCAAGAGTTGGAATTATAAATTAAGAACTAGGAGACAACGGTGAATCGAACAAAAAAGTGTTCGAAAATCATGTAGCAAGATTTAATTTTGTTGTTAAAATACACAAAGGTCACAAGGAATTATGGAAGAAGATGTACATCCAGGCCAAGGCGTCAACTGAGGAAAAAGTATCAGTCACTCCCACCGAAGACAAATAATAAATGAATATATGACTTTGTAATAAAATGACATTGTCCATGTGACCTTTGACATCAAAAGATGTTGGTTAAACATATATTTTAGTTTTTATAAGAGAAAATAATAATTAAACAATAAAAACATAATAAAATATTAGAAGGTGTGAAAATCAGATAGCAAGATTTAAATTGCAATAAGATTTAGAATGTGTGAGTATTGTGAATCTGGTAGAAAGATTTAAATCGCAATAAGGTGGAAAAAATAGCGTGGTTTGAAATATGTCGAAATCAACATGGCATTTTTAAATATTTAAATATTCATGTCAAATTCAGTTAGTTTGGGTTATGATCATTTGTCTAATTTAGGATTGTATTAGTGTAATTATCATTTCCAATTGTTTATGGTATTCATAAGGCCCCCCTTTGATTATTTATTTATTTTTTGTAATTATTTTGTGTTGTTCTAAGAATTTTGCTAGGATAGTGCACTTGACAAGGAACGTAAGTCCAAAAGGTTCTGGTAAACTACATGGTTATGAGAAAAGAGTCCCCATTCCCTTCCAAATTTATCCATGTGACCCTTGGTCTACCTTCTTCACATTTTTGATAGTTATATATTATTTTGTTTGTTTGTGTGTCAATAGTGTTCTAATATGAGTTCAACTCATCTATAATTGCACATGTACCCTAGTTAATCTACATAATATAGAAATTCATTATTGTTTGAAAAGGAGTTAATTCTAGAAAATTCAAGTACTCATTGAAGCATGTAATTTTCATACTACATATACATTACAATGGTTTTTAGTGAATAAACTACAACAATTATTGGAATTTTAATGACAATACTATATGTTATTGATGGACTTGTTAAATATCAAGAATGATTAGTCTATCTGATAAAATGAAAACCCCAAAACATTTTATTATTTCCTTATGGTTTAAAATTCAGCATCCCATTTAGGGAAATCAAAAGAAGTACATTTTCTCACTGATTGTAATGAAGTTTTAGAAACTTGAAAGAGTTTTTGGACCCCTCATGTTGACAAATCTACTCGTAATAACATATTTTGAATTAAAGTGCACAATTTTACTTAGAATGTCTTATGTAGTGTCTGTGATTGTAGATTCATTCACAGGAGAGGATTTTGATCCATTCTTCCATGGAGCACAACATGGAACATCGTCCATCCACATCCTAGGACCAATCATCCATTTTTCATATTTCACTTTTCTTAATTAAATCAAGAAAATTTAAAATTTATTTTTTTTTTGTAAATCAACTCTTCTCCACTGGTAATTACTTTTTATGCATTACATCAATACATTAAGGAAGAAAAGCATCGTGGTTTGCACCTTGTCGAAATTGACATTGTGTTTTTCAACTTGTTGAAAAACACGCTCTATGTTTCAGGACTTTGAAAAACATGACCCTTCTCCTTATGGTAGTTATTTTATATGAATTGCATCATTACAACAAGGAGTAAAATCATCATGGTTTGCACCTTGTGGAAAACGGCGTTGAGTTTTTCGATGTGCTGAAAAATACATAGTGTGTTTCTCAACATGTTGAAAAACATGCTCTATTTTTCAGCATTTTAAAATTATCAACCCTTCTCCTCATGGTAGTTACTTGATATGCATTTCATCATCACAACAAGGAGTAAAAGTATCATGTTTTGCACCTTGTAGAAAACGAGATTACGTTTTTCATATTGTTGAAAAACACAGCGTGTTTTTAAATGTGTTGAAAAACACGATCTATTTTTTAGCACTTTGAAATTATCAACCCTTCTCCTCGTGGTAGTTACCTGATATGCATTGCATTATCACAACAAGGAGGAAAAAACATTGTGGTTTGCACCTCGTGGAAAATGGCGTAGAGTTTTTTGATGTGATGAAAAACACGCTCTATTTTTCAGGACTTTGAAAAAAAGTAACCCTTCTCCTCATAGTAGTTACTTAATATGCATTTCATCATCAAAAAAATGAGGAAAAACATCGTGGTTTGCACCTCGTGGAAAATGGCATTGTGTTTTTCATATTGCTGAAAAACATAGTGTGTTTTTCAACGTGTTAAAAAAACACGCTCTATTTTTCAAGACTTTGAAAAAAACACCCCTTCTCCTCGTGGTAGTTACTTGATATGCATTGCATCATCACAACAAGGAGGGAAAACATCTTGGTTTGCAACTTGTTCAAAACCGCATTACATTTTTCATATTACTGAAAAACATAGTGTGTTTTTCAACGTGTTGAAAAACACGCTCTATTTTTCAGGATTTTGAAAAAAATCAACCCTTCTCCTAGTGGTAGTTACTTGATATGCATCTTATCATCACAAGGAGGAAAACCATGGTGGTTTGCACCTCATGGAAAATGGCATTGCATTTTTTATATTGCTGAAAAACACGGTGTGTTTTTCAACGTGTTGAAAAACATGCTCTATTTTTCAAGACTTTGAAAAAATCAACCCTTCTCCTCATGGTAGTTACTTTATATGCATTGCATCATCACAATAAGGAGGAAAAACATCATGGTTTGCACCTTGTTAAAAACTAGATTGCATTTTTCATATTACTGAAAAAAAGAGTGTGTTTTTCAAAGTGTTGAAAAACATGCTCTATTTTTAGCCCTTTGAAAAAATTCAACCCTTCTCCACCTAATAGTTACTTGATATGCATGAAATCAATACAACAAGGAGGAAAAACATCATGGTTTGTACCTTGATAAAAATTGCATTGTGTTTTTCATATTGTTGAAAAAACACACTTTATTTTTTAGCACTTTGTAAAAAATCAACCCTTCTCCACCTGATAATTACCTTATGTGGATCACATCATTACAAAAATGAGAAAAGATATCATGGTTTTCACCTTTATAAAAACCACATTGCATTTTTCATATTGTTGAAAAACACAATGTGTTTTTCAACGTGTTAAAAAACACACTTTATTTTTCAGCACTTTGAAAAACTCAACCCTTCTCCTTGTGGTAGTTACTTGATCCACATTGCATCATTACAACAAGGAGGAAAAACATCATGGTTTGCACCTTGATAAAACCATATAGTGGTTTTCAACATGTTGAAAAACACACTTTATTTTTCAGCACTTTGAAAAAATCAACCCTTCTCCTCATGGTAGTTATTTGATATGTATTGCATCATTACAAAAAGAAGGAAAAAATCATGGTTTTCTCCTTGATAAAAACCGCATAGCGTTTTCAAAGTGCTGAAAAAAATAGTGTGTTTTTCAACGTGTTGAAAAACACACTCTATTTTTCAGTACTTTGAAAAAACAACTCTTTTTCACTTGATAATTACTTGATGTGGATCACATCATTACAACAAGGAGGAACAACATCGTGGTTTACACCTTGTCTAAATTGACATGAGGTTTTTATAAGTGTTGAAAAATACAGTGTGTTTTTCAACGTGTTGAAAAACACACTTTATTTTTAGGACTTTGAAAAAAATCAACCCTTCTCCACCTGATAGTTACTTGATATGGATCACATAATTACAACAATGAGGAAATAAATTATGGTTTGCACCTTGTCAAAACCGACATGGGGTTTTTCTAAGTGCTGAAAAACATAGTGTGTTTTCAACGTGTTGAAAAACACGCTCTATTTTTCAGCACTTTGAAAAAAAAACCTTCTCCACCTGATAGTTACTTGATGTGGATCACATCATTACAACAAGGAGGAAAGACATCGTGGTTTGCACCTTGTGAAAAACCGACATGGGGTTTTTCTAAGTGTTGAAAAACATGCTCTATTTTTCAGTACTTTGAAAAAAATCAACCCTTCTCCACCTAATAGTTACTTGATATGCATGGCATCATTACAACAAGGAGGAAAAACATCGTAGTTTGCACCTTGATAAAAACGACATTGCATTTTTCATATTGTTGAAAACCAAAGTGTGTTTTTCAACGTGTTGAAAAACACACTATTTTTTAGCACTTTGAAAAAATCAACCCTTCTCTACCTAATAATTACTTGATGTGGATCACATCATTACAACAAGGAGGAAAGACATCATGGTTTCCACCTTTATAAAAACCGCATTGTCGTTTTTTATATTGCTGAAAAACATAGTGTGTTTTTCAAAGTGTTGAAAAACACACCTTATTTTTCAGCACTTTGAAAAAAATCAACCCTTCTGCACCTGATAATTACTTGATATGCATGACATCATTACAATAAGGAGGAATAGCATTGTGGTTTTCACCTTGTCAAAACTGACATGGGGTTTTTGTAATTACTGATAAACACAGTGTGTTTTTCAACATGTTGAAAAACACGATCTAGTTTTTAGAACTTTGAAAAAATCAACCCTTCTCCTCATGGTAGTTACTTGATATGCATTACATCATTACAATAAGGAGGAAATTCATCGTGGTGATTTTGCCTTGATTAAAAATCCCTCTCCACATAGTTTGAGATTTTTTTGGAAAAGCATTTGGTATCGAAAACACAACTTTTCTGTCACACCTTTTTCAATGTGTTAAAAAACACACTTTATTTCTTAGCACTTTGAAAAAAATCAACCCTTCCCCACTTGATAATTACTTGATGTGGATCACATCATTACAAAAAGGAGGAAATATTTTGTGGTTTTCACCTTGTCAAAACCAACATGGGATTTTTCTAAGTGCCCATTGAAAAACATAGTGTGTTTTTCAACATGTTGAAAAACACACTCTATTTTCATCACAAAAAATCAACCCTTCTCCTTTGAAAAACTAATAGTTTTTTGATGTGGATTTCTTAGCACACATCATTACTTGATGTGGATCACATCATTACAAAAAGGAGGAAAGACATCGTGGTTTTCACCTTGTCGAAACCAACTTGGGGTTTTTCTAAGTGTTGAAAAACATAGTGTGTTTTTCAACATGTTGAAAAAACACGCTATTTTTCATCACTTTGAAAAAAATCAACCCTTCTCCACCTAATAGTTACTTGATGTGGATCACATCATTACAACAAGGAGGAAAGACATCGTGGTTTGCACCTTGTCAAAAAAATCACCTTTGAAAAAAATCCCTTCTCCACACGATAGTTACTTAATGGATGCATTTTTAATCTATCACACAAGTAGTTAGTCTTCAGAAAGTAATGGTAGGACTTGATGGATGCGTTTGTTTCCTGATTTGCGTGGGATAAGTTTCTAAAATTTGTTGCCCACATAGCTATCAAGTGACACGAATTGAATATCAGTGACACTATAACCCACAGTTTAATTATTTGAGATGAAAATTAATAAGGAAACACATGAAGGCTCATACTCACCAATATGTTCTTCATTCTTGCACCATGTCTTCTGAAGTATTCGAGGAACTGAGTTTCCTCTCTGAATTCATTAAAAATGTCTTGAATGATTCGAAAGGTGTGCTCGCCATGCATCTCGGAACCATACATGATGGTACCTAGTCTCTCAAAAATTTTCCACCTTGACTCCTTGCTATAACACATGTGCACATTTTTCAACCATGCCCTGTACACATGCCATATGCATAGCAATACACAACAACCAAAAACACACTTAATAGCATGGAGTTTAGCCGACACATCATCCATAATGAATGTATTTATCTTCCAATCGGGACGAAGAATTTTTCCCCATTTCTAGACTTCTGACAACCACCCGTAAATGTCTTCAATTTTATTCCTCGATGCAATGGCCCATGTTACGGGTTCCCAACCTCTTTCTCGTAAAAAACAAGCAAGGTGTATAATTGGTACTGCAAGGAACATGACATCAAGAGTTAACATGGGGTCTAATATAACAGAAAGGGAACATTATTAATGATACATAAATCACACATCATTTCAAAATTAATTCTAATTACATACATCATATTTTTCATAGCAAATGTCGAATCCATGGAGATTATGGAATTGTGTGAATGTTGAACCATTCTCTTACACATCCACGGTGTTTGTAACCCCATAATGAATGGAACGGTGGTTCCATTTGGGCGTTGATAGTAGAAAAAAATGTCTCGTTCCTCTGCATGCCATAAGTTCACACTCATAACATCATCCGTATGCTTTTGAGACCTTATGGAGTGAACCATTTCCATGCGTCCACCACGTCCTTTCTTATCAAGTATTGGTCCTTCTGGCTCATTATACCTACATTGGATGGATCCTATATATATTTTTCATACATCATTTCCATGGTGACACCCATCAATAAAAGACTCTCGATATAAGATTTGTATTCATTTGATAAGTATAGGCCAACAGTGTCACAAGGAACGTTAATGGTATTTTCGTTCTTACCATGATAACACTCACCATTTACATCACAATGGAACAAATTTTTGTATAATATTATCGCCATTTTCGGTCTCCCATAAAAACCTTCACATTGAAATGACATTGGCAACCCCTTTTAATTTGACACCTATTCACTTTTTCACCTATTGTCGACTTATTTCTATTGTTGTCTGGACCATATGAACACAAGTAGTTGTGATTAAAAATGGTATCATCAAATGCTATACAGATGTTTACGAAAAGAACGCACAAAAAAAGAATTGTTAGAAAAGGTCTGAATGTAGTATATGACTTCGTTGTATGAGGTTTATGGTTTGCTATATTTTTTAACTTGTGATTTGTGTGGGCGAATATAGTCTCAAAATTTCGTTAGAACCTTCCCCCTTTACAAATGCCTCTAGTCTTGTGAGAGGTATGGCGACACAAATGTCGATGTTCAGCTCATCCCGATTGGTGTCCATTCTAGGTCTTCATATGAAAACTGACTCTTTTCCTCTATTACCTCTTGGACATGAAGATCAATCATGCTCTACCATTTGGGTCTCCTTCCCATTCTAAAAATTATTACATGCAGTTTTGCATCATTAATGAATCAATTATTTCATACTTTCCAAAATAAATTTTGAGTTGCGATTGATCATCATCAACATGAATACCATCTTAAAACATTGGAAGCATTTGAATTTTTGGCTAATTCAAAAGCCACATGTATAAAAGACAATATTGAAATGCAAGGAAAACAACAATTTATAGGACTACCTACTACTTCCAGTGCACAAGCATATCACAATATGGTCATCTATAATGTGACAAAGAATGCGACATAATAAATTTAATTTGACAAAGACTGTTACAAAATTAATATTATTTTAATTACATTTTTTCAATGTTGAGAGAAACTTCCCAAAAAAATTTATAACTAAACTTATAAATTTACTATTGGAACCATCTTTATATTATATTATAGACAAAATAATACAAAGTGTTACATAGTAAGGGGGCGGCCGACATTGGTCACAACCTCAAAAAAGGAATGAACAAACAAATGCCACGCAAGAAGACAAAAACAAGCCACGAGGGCGATCAAAAACATGCCACGAGGGATACAAACAACGACCAATAGGTGAGAACGAGGCACCAAAAAACTATATCATAGTAGAACTAGGAACAAGGAGCTGCAACACTTGGAGGAGGAGGCAGATCATCCCACGGTGGAAATATGTCAAGAGAGCGTGACTCATCCGCAGGAGGGTTGAGCAGCCAACCATCCTAGTTAGGAATTTGAACACTAAGTGGCTCTGTGATTCCCCATCCTAGGGGTGGCGAACCACCAAACTGAGAAGCCCTACCAAGTGGAGAGCCCTAGTTGGAAGAGCTAGCCATCACCTTGCCACGAGCCGACAGGATCCAGCCAGGTCCAAAAGAAGATGGTCCTGGGTGAACCAACAACGGAGATGGTCGGGTGCTTTTGGAGTGACTGCGAGATTGTCCATGACATCTGGGAGGTGGTTGAGGTAGTGGGGATACCGATTATCATCATGGAACATGGCTCATGGTGTGCACTTTTGCCCCTAGTGATCGAGCAACTATTGGAGATGAGAAAACTCTAGCGTTGCCTTCTACGCTTGAGCTTGGATCTGCATGCAAATAGAATATAATATTGCCACCTTCTTGTTAATGGTTATCTCTACAGAAATATTACAATGTTGAAATATGGCAGTATTTCTAGCTTTCAGAGCTGGAACAGAATAACATAATGAAAAATATGCCAAATGGAAGCAATACATGAAGGTCAATTAGCATAGTCACCAAAAAAGTAACTTTCCAATAAAAAAACTCAGGATCGAAAGGGAAAAAAGAGAGTGAATCCAATGCCAAACATGTTGGGCATGCAGGAAGAACAGAAAACATGTTTGAAGGACTCAGGGTGACCACAACAGCTACAAATAGGGTTAGGAATGCCAATATGACTTAATCTTTCCCCTAAAGGAAGACCTTGATAAATCAGACACCAGAGAAAAAAATTGAGCTTCGGATCAAAGAGAGGATTCCAGGCCCATTGGAGACACTTGAGCCAGGTTCTAGGAGAGGATTGCAAGGACCATATAGAGTTAAGATTAGTTAAGGTAGGCAAGATAGGAGATAAAAGAGAGTAGATGAATCCCAAATTATACTGTAACAAGGGAATATCCACATTCCATCGTTAGTATTTCCACCAAGCCCAATGAGGGTGGAGACCTAGTTTATGCAACATAAGGTCTAGCATAAAAGACTGAATGGCCAAGATTGAAGTCAGGTCAGAATTGGCAAGGTGATACTTTTTTCATCACCATCCAAGGGAGCCAATCCCGGCAAGAAACCAGATTTTGAATAGTGGAGATGCCTTGACGAGCCAATCTTATTGCTTTAATGTTGGGCCTTTCCGCAGCAGGAGATCATCTGGAGAGAAGATAGGTGACCACTAGATATTATGCACATTGAAAGAGAGACCTATTTCTAAAGCCATCACCGACCCACCACATTAGAGGCTTAACCATCTCAAAGGCCTTCCAAATGCTTTTAACCACAAAGGTTTCAGGTATTTTAACTAGAACTCTATTAATTAGAATAGTATGAAACTCAATGTTTTCCAACATTTTTTACCATATGGCGCTCCTGAAGAAATACAATTCCATAATTTTTTTGCTAAGCTTGGTTTCCCTGGATATAACTAACAACCCATTTAGCACACAGAGAAATACTCTGCTGTAAACATCAACAATGCCCATACCACCCTGATCACAGGGAAGAAAGCAAACCTCCCCAGAAACTCTATGAAATCCACCCTGCTTATAGCTAGACCAAAGAAAATCCCGTAAGAGTTTAGCCATCTTATCAAAAGAATCCCGTGATGGACACCAACACGTTACATAATAAACTTGGGTAACAACAATAATTTTAGTGCAAACCTTGAACTTCTCGACCAAAGACAACGGATGAGAGACCCATTTCTGCACTTTCTACTCAACCCAGTCAACCACAAATTGCCACAAAGTGGAGGATTCACTATCAAACGCAAAAGGAATTCCCAGAAAGTGGAAACATTCTCCTCATTAAATCCATTGCCAAGGATAGGTCCAACCATTCAGGCATATTCCATGGACTTTGGCGAAAACCCAATGACTTGGCAAACTGAACCTTGGAGCCAGACAATTTACAAAATATATCCAAGCAAGATAACACTTCCTGCATATTTTACTCCAATTCAGCCTAGCGTGAGGAAATAATCATCTGTAAAGTGGCCATTGATGAGTTGGGTTTGATGATCAGGAAGATAGATGCCTCTTAATCGACCTTACATGACTCTATTGGAGAGAAGGTAACCGAAAGCATCAACATCAATAACAAAGAGAGTAGGAGCCAATTGGTGTATGTTACTGATGAAACAGGAAGAGGCATCAGCAAAAAGAGTGCGAACCGTATTAAGGAAGAATTCCCGAAACCTAACGCTTTAAGCATGGAAAGAATAAAAGACCACTCAATACGATCATATGATTTCTCAAAATCGATTTTGAGAAAAACCACCTTTTGAAGAGAGGAGCGAGTCCATTCCAAACCTTCCCAGATCGTAATAAGATTATCCAAGATGAAATGGCCTTTGAAAAAACCAGATTGTTCAGGTCGAACAATTTTAGGAAGCAAGAAATCCATACGAAGAGCCAAAGCCTTAGCAAGAATTTTGTAAGAAACATTAAGGAGTGTGATGGGCTGCCAGTTGGTTATAAGCTCTGGGTTGCCAAACTTGGGAATAAACTTGATATTACCTTTATTGATGTATTTCCCAAGAGATTGCGATCACAAGGCTTCCTGATAGACCTGTAATAAATCCGGCCCAACAAGATGCCATGCTGCCTTGTAAAACTCACACAGGAAACCATCCAACCCTAGTGATTTGTCATTCGTAAGACAGAGAAGGGCATTATAAAGCTCTTCTAGAGAAAGAGATGCATCACAATGCTTCTGATCCTGCAGGCTAAGCTTACGAGGAACCACGTCAATGAATTGTTACAATGTCGTACAACTCTCAACAAGATGGTTCTGGGCTTGAAAAACTAGGGTATAATGATCCACAAAAGTAAAAGAAATCTCACGTAGGGAAGTGTCACGAGAGTGAGCCAACTGAATAGCTTTGATTTGTTCCTTGACATTCCTAGCCCTGAGAATTTGGAAGAAAATTTTGGAGGCCCTGTTACCAGTCTTTAACCAGTGCAACCGAGCCTAAATTTGAACACCTTTGGCTATGTTGTTCAATCACCTTGAGTTGGTGTCTAAGTTGAGAAACAGACCTGAATAGTGGTGTCAAATGCCTGGGACTTGAGCAATCGATTCATGTGTTGTAACTCCTATTAGAGAGCCTCGTCGGCATGTTTTTGGACCCTAGCCACCTATTTGCCAAAGTGGCGAAGGAACTTGGTTGTATGTTGAACGAATCATTCCACCATGAAATCCATTTGAAAAGGGGGGACGTGGCACCATATTCCAACTTGGGCAATGAATGCCAAGACCCCGGATGACTCAACACAGAGACACTCATGTAGAATTGCGTGCTTGGCATTTTAATAGAGGCTCCATCCTAGGTAAGTGTAAAAGAGATCAGACTTTGATCTGACAAGAGAATTTTAGGCCACGTGGTGACAGGAGACTGACCATTGGAAGCCATCTCAAAACCTAGGTGCTAAGATAACATGACATGATCAAGCCGTTTGAAGACACGCACCGAGCCTTCTCGAAAATTGGACCAAGTAAACTAATTTTGAGAAGTAAATTCTCGTCACCTTTTAAAAAGAGGTTCTTTAATATCCCATCTTCTTTTGAAATAAAACCAAGCTTAACGCTCTCCAACACACCATCACATCCACAGAAGACCCACTTTTTCATCGGGATGTTCCACCATATTAAAATATCTGTAGAACAACCAATAGGAAAAAGGAAAATTATCTCCTAACCATCACCATAACGTCATCCTTTCCAGTCATTGTTAGAGGCATAAAGATTAACAATTCCAAATGAAAAACCATTATCATTAAAAAGCACCCATACTGCCCTGTTGCCAGGATCATAACCTGTGGCAGAGATCATGGCAGAAAATCTCGATGACACAGAAATAGAAACACCACTTTTTCCTTCCAAATGAAAAGAATAAAAATGCAAAAAATTGAAGCAATGATCAAGATAAGGAAGTCATGGAAGCAAAAAAACCAATAACCTTCACCTCTTGTAAACAAATAATATCAATATTAGTAATTTGAAACTGTTTCACAAAATATTTTGAGATGATTATGAGACCTCTAACATTCCATGAGAGACAATTGATGAGAAGATAGACATGGAATGTTCCTCCCCTATCCATCATGCAGAATATCCTCCAAATATAAAATTTGTAAAACTGATGATAGAAAAATAGACTAGTTTGAATCAATTAATGAGCTTAGGCCCAATCCAATGTTCCTCGTAGGGTCCCGAGGGGGACTCGAGAGTGAATGTTGAGAAGATGTACAAAACTATTATGTTATGAGAGTGATATGGCTACATGGCGGGGCATTCAAGCAGGATGAGCATGGACATAAACGAAAGGTTGAGGAGACAAAGGCTGCTTAGGAGGAGCAGAGTTAGTCTAACCGTCACCTTCTTGAAAACTTGGGTCCAACCCTTAACATTTTCGCCTACATAAAGATACATTTTGCACATTGGAAGGCTTATCACGTTGGGTTAGCAGACAGTCACGAATATGGTGATCAGACGCTTGATAGCGGAAGCAAGTGTTGGGTAAGTATTTAATTCACATTGTATAATAATATATTTTATGGCGCTTATTTTATTTATAAAATAATATTTTTAAAAAATGATGTATATAAAATAGAAATTATTACATTTAGCTAAAAACAATAAAAACTAACAAAACAAAACATATTTATTTAAAACAAAAGTTAGAAATTAGAAAATTAGAAAATTAAAATATTAATAACATCTATTATATATATAGACACACACACACACACAATTATGCATGCCAAAACATAATAATTAAACAACAATAAAATAATAATTTTCACAACACCCATGTATTGTACTTTTTGAAAATGGTGAACTTACAAACTAAAATTGAAGAATATAGATATTTCAAAAAAATTAAATTAAAAAATGTGATTTCTCCACAATGAAATTTATAAAATATGGATATTAGAAAAAATTATTTTGTCATGTATGAAATTATGAATATTATTCATGATTGAAAATTTTTACCTTGTTTAAGGATTTATCATCCGGAGGGTAAATTATAATAGCGTAGACTATCTACATCTATAGTTTTACTTATATTTTGTTAGTGTATATTATTAAAAAAATAGAAATCACTAGCATATTAAATTTCCCACAATGCATGTATTTCAAATTTTGTGGATAATACAAACTAAATATTATAATGTGTAGAATTTTCACATTTTTATTTGAAATTTAGAAATGGTGTTAAACTTTTGAGTTGTAATAAACATTATTTACTATACATTTTGAACAACTAGTATTCAATGGCATACTAAACTGTCTATAATATACATATAATTTATAAATTGTTAATAAATTGAGGACTATTTTTAGAAACTCTTGTAGTTTTTGAACTTTCTATGCGAACTCCCTTCATCTTCAGTTTACGTGTAGGCTCGTATTTTTGTATGTCTTCGTTTTACAAATAGGATCGGGAGAAATTAGGCTCCTGGTATTCATATTCACTACACAAAAGAGTAACTAGTACACAAAAGAAGCATATAATTAATGTTAGTATGATACATGACAAAACTAATATACATCATCCAATATGATAAAAAAATCACAATTTCAGAAAGCTAATATCCATGACAAATTCAGTATGAATAAATGCCAATGGCTATCCTTCACTCAAAATGCACCCTCCCATAATATCACAACCATCCATTACAAATGGGATGGTTGTGATATTATGGGATGGTGTATTTTGAGTGAAGGGTAGCCTTTGCCTGAAAATTTCTCTTTAGTGGGTAACTTTAAAAACCTCTGCGCAGTATAGTTTACCACCCAACTATCGATGTAGAATCCTAAGGGGCAAGCCCCTTCACACATAACGATAGTTGGGCGTATCAATGTGGAATCCTAAGGGGCAAGCCTATTTAGCACGCACTGATTCCTGTCTTTGCAGAGGCACTTGCCCCCATATGCCGAATTGAGAGTGAGAGTATGACAACACATAATTTTATAGCTTCAACTTACATCAAACATTCACAACCTTACAATTACCAATATTTAACAACTAATAAAAAATTATACATACAAATGATCTACACATTAGCAATATTTACAACTATAATGAATCCAAAAAATTAAACTTTTCCTAATGTATTCCATTGAACACAGCTAAGAGCAATGAAATTACAACTAAGAGCTCAAAGATCACATGCATATTTAAATGAATTTTTTTATATTTTCTTACGATAGTAACAGATCGACATGCAAATCTAAAAAATTATTTATACTTATAGATAATATTAAGAATCATCTCAAACACTTATAACATTAAATGTGTTCAATTTGTTTAACTATAACTATATTAATGTTCGAGTTATAACTATAATAATGTTTGAGTTCGGATTTCAAGACATTTATTATTAAGGTTCTTGTTAACAAATATGAATTCAAATATTAAGGTCATACAAGTGTGACTTCAAAAAAATTAATTTTGTAAATGAAAACGTGTGGAAAACCGCCTTTTTTTCAATGTTGAAAAACACATTGAGTTTTTCAGCATGTTGAAAAACACACTGTGTTTTTCATCAAGATGAAGAACATGTTGTGATTTCCTCATGTTAATCACCAAAAATTAATTACCTGGTTGTTACATGGTTGTAGAAGTTTTAACCACTACTTTTTGTTATCATAAATAATTTGTACTTACATGAATTTGGAGCCCATGAAAACAAATGTCTGGATATATTTTTAGAAGCCGAATATGAGGAGGTTATTGCATGGTTGTTGAAATTTATTAGTAAATTCTAAAAGTGCAAATGGATTTGAAATCTCTAATGAAATCCATAGATAGAGAACATAAATTCATGTGCAAACCCTAGTGTATGATATAACATAGATCCGTGAGCATTGGGATCTAATTTTAGATACATGCAAATAGAATTACGAGACTTCATAAACTAGAATTTTCCTTGAACTATAGTATGGCATAAGAATCAAATTGGGGGTTTCTATTTCTAAACATTTCATATATGGATCGAGAAAGGGAATCCCCTATAGTGGAGTATGCACTCACCTTGGAGGTGTATAAGGGAATCATCTAAGAATGTTCATCCTTTTCCCTTTTCTTGAGATCTATTAAGAGGTTCAATTCTACTTCTTAATACCCTAACATGTTATATTACATATACTTCTACCTTGGATATGAATATGATAGAAAGTTATGGTTCTCTATATTATTACTTGCACATGGTTATATGCATTTGTAGATAAGTTGTTCATGTGTATAGGTACATACTCATGAAGTTTCCAACGTATCTTGATTGTTCCTTTTGTATAAGGTTGTGGATGTGCTCTAGTATTGCTATTAGGTGTGCATTTTGAGTGGATGTGTTCTACAATTATTATATGTTATATATGACATGAATACACCTCAATTATTTTGAGATGAGATATCTATAGTATATCTCACTCACCTCAAAAAGGGGGAATTCAATGTGGTTATCACAAAGAATAGAAATGCAATTTAGAGACACATAAAGATTACAAACTTTAGAATACAATAGAATATGTTATAGGGACATACTTACATGTACAAATAAAAACCATTCATAGATCTTTGATCTAGATGGAATCATCCAATAGAGGGTGAAACCATTGGATTTTGTTGTCCCAAATATATTTTATTTTCCTAAGTTGCTTGCAAACATCCAAAATGTTCTAAAGGTCTCTAATATAGCTTTAGGGATAGATACACAATTTCAACGTAGATTTTACTACATCTTATGATAGAATGTAAGAGTCATACTGCAAGAGGATTTTGTCAAGATATTTACAATACATCTTATGAAAGTTCTAGGTGAGTTATGAAGAGATATTGACTAGCTTATGTAGGCGATTCCATAGGTAAAATGTCAGTTCAAGAATGCCCCTTAGAGATTAAATGACACATATAAGATAATCAAATTGAAAATACAATCGTTGGAAAAAGGGGTCAAGACCATAGTCCTCTATGACATGCATATATGTATCAAATATCAAGTGGCAACTATTTGTTTCCATGTTTTCAATATGTATCAATTACTCTTTGTTTCCACTTTCTATCTCTTTCATTTCCACTTCTTCTATCATTTATTGGACTTTTATACCTTTAACTTTTATATCTATACCAAATGAATATACATTTTTATTTCCCATATTTATACATTGTATAATATTATATACTTTATCCTCTATCGAACAATCTATTGTAATTAACATTTTGTCTCATCCCACAACAAAGAATTTTTATCCTCAAAATGCCTATCAGTTTCCTTCCTTTACATGAAGGTGCATTCCTTTATTTGAGGGTTCATTACTTTACCATAATCTACATAGCTCTTAGAATTTATATAAATTTAATTTCATCAAACATTTTAATGATTTTGATTTACATCAATTTGGTGTAATAACTTAGGTGTTGGCACTATATGTTTCATAACCCATTTTAGGCATCCGAGATTATGGTGTTTGAACAACCATGTAAGAATATATTGTTGATATATAATATGTTCCACGAATATTATCCCATGGGCACAAAGGACACATTAGACCCCTAGTGTGGGTAAGAAACATGTAAAGCAAGCACTTGATGACAACCTAAACTCTTCTCGACCAACCCTAAATTTTATTGTTAAGCAACTAAAATTTTCCTACGGGCACATTACTTTGCGTGAATTTAATTATTCAAAGGTTTCACTTTTGAAGAACCCGTTGTGATTTCCACATGTTAATCACTAAACATTAATTACCATTCAAATTTGAGAACTTGATTTTTGTGTGTAGAAGCTTAGTTGTCATTGATGAGTCAATATGAAATTGATCTTGTCATATAGACATTTAGTTGTTAGTCAATGGAAATAGGAATTTTCTGTATATATATGGAAAAGGTCTCTATGACCATGCTAGGAACCAATAACCACGATAAAACATGTTAAAGAAGAACTACTTTCAAAATAAAATGGCATAACGAGGAGTTCAATTTAAATTAGTAATAGTGTTTAATGATCAATCACAACTTGTCACATAGGTTGTAAGTTAACGAGACACCATTCATATATTTTACGATGTTATAAGTCATTTAATTGGTACTAAGTAAATTCAAAATATACTTTTCACTGTAATAGAAGAGTTCCAAAATAATAAATTAATGATACAATACTCATATTATTTGATTTTTTAGTACAACATATAAGTATTATTTAAAAATTTACGAATCCATTGTGTTTTTCAACGTGTTGAAATACACGGTGTGTTTTTCAACACATTAAAACCAACAATGTGTTTTGTAATAGTGTTTAAAAACACTGAAATTTTCCACACAATATACACAGTAGTAGTTATGTAATTACCTGTGAGGTAGAGTTTTGGGTGAATTAGCATTTGAAGGAGATATTGTAAGTATGGCTAACCTAAACTCTCGCTAACTGGTAAACTCCTGAATCCGCTTGGATATATTTTGCCTCCACATAAACCCTGTGTTTAATCCGAGGGCAGGCTAGGCGGAGTGTTGGCCTTTGTGAAATGGATAAGTTTTCTTCGGCTCTGTGAAAAATGGTAGCCGTTGGTTGTCAATGTTTACATATTATTTGCTAGGCCGCGCCAGGGGAACCGGATGGCCAACCGGATGAACTAGTTTACGCGGGTAAGTTCTCGCCTCCCGAAACAACGTTAATGCGAACTAGTAGCGATGGCGATACGGGTGATTCGAAAGAATATTTGGTGCCAGCGTGACTCCTCTGACACTGAAAAAAATTTCCCTGTCCTTTCCTCGCCACGTATGACCCAAATGTATGTGTTGCATACGAGTTTTATGGGAGGTGCACCATACATAGGTGCAAAATGAGTGAAGGGTAGCCGCTATCTGTTGGGTGACTACTTAATAAGAGTCTTCATGTCACCGGAGGAATCTGGTTCTGGGAGATTAATTGTTTTGGGTTGAGAATGGGATCATGTGCATCAGTGAATAAAAGGGCTAACGAGGAGCAAGACTCTTCGTGTATGCCTAATCTCAGATGGAGGAAGAGGCATTTGGAGGCTTTGAATTATTATTCTGCAGAAGATGGTGATCCTAATTTTCCCAAGAGGATTTGTTCCAATGGCGCCAAGCAAGGTTGCATGTGTTTTCACTCAGCAAGGGTGTGAAGCGGGATGCCATGGTGGTTTGGGAGGTGGGTTAGTTTTTCCCCATTTTTCAGAACAATTGCAGTTAATTTTAAAAGGAGAGTTATGCCTGAAAATGAGCATTAGAATGACATGATTATTGCTGTGATACTTCGGTTATTTCATCCTCGTAGCTCAAACCCACTCGGGAATATAATGGAATGCCCTAAATTTGCCCATGACAACATTTCCAACGTTTTTCCATCCATTCTATCCCACATCTTGGATGGACTAAGTTTGAGAGTGCATTTGGACCGTTCCATTCAAAGAGCGAAATGCCCATAGACACCAGTCCCAATAATTTTGAGTCTTTTCCCGGATGAGCCCTTTCCTCTGATAAGCCCATTTCATGTTCAACCCTCTCCTCTGTTGAGCCAGTTTCATGTTGAGTCTGTTCTCATGCTTTTGGAATCACGTTTTTTGTTTAGTTTCAGATAATATGAAAACACTGGGAGTGGTGCCAACCAGTCAATAAAGGTGCTGATTAATTTGAAATTATATGGGTGTGGATTAGTTTTAGGAGAAAGCCCAATTGGATGGAAGCATTTGGCAGATGAATGCATATGATGAATTGGGTTTTTAATTCATTGTGGTGTTTTGTTTTATCTGTCGATGATGCTGGTGTTGAGATGATTTGATGGTGCCATGTCAGAATCCTGCCTTAAATTTTCCCATAGTCAAGATTGGTGTTTATTTGGACCTGAGCATTAGTCCATAGACAACATGTGACCATTCGCAATAGTTTTGAGCCCATTTCCATGTTTTTGGATTCATGTTTTTTATTTAGTATCTGATAATATGAAAGCATTGGGAGTGGTGCTATTAAGTAAGTAACATATTTTAAATTATATGGGTGTCAAATTAGTTTTAAGAGAAAGTCCAAATTGGTTGGGAGGATTTGGTGTGTGAATGTATATTAAGAATTGGGGATATAGTTTTATTGTTGATGTGTTTTTTTGGTTGATGCTCGGTTAGTATCATTTTTTAAGGAGGTTATTTATCTACTTTAATTATTAATAAAAACTATTTGGGATATAGTGCCGCATCCGAATTTTGTCTTAAATTTTTTTATAGACAACATTGTCAATGTTTTTATATCTATATGACATATTGAGATCGCTTGCAGGGTGAATACAGTTCATGTTGGGTGACTACTTCATAAGAGTCTTCATATCACCCGAACTTGCTAAAATTTACACAGCAAGTTCACCCGAGTGCTAAACCAAAGTGACATGAAGACCTACAATGTTGTGCTCACGTTGATGTTTTGCTCACCGTCCCTAGTTGTCATGTCGTTGAAGCTTTAATAGTGTAGGGGACTGGTGGCTTTACGCCATTCCTCTCTTTCGAGAAGGATGGCATTGTTTTGGTCTAACTGGTTTGTGTTGTGGTGGTTGCTTGGTTGAGTCTGGGGGCTTACACGTGGTTGCAACTATCATTCCCAACTAGCCCTAGCCACAAGGTATTGCATGTTTCGAGCGATCTCACAGGCGTTAAGAAGCACTTCTTCCACAAGCACGAATGGAAGTGGAACCAGAAGACCTGTTCCAAGACCTTCCCTTTCCCCAAGTAAGAGTAAAAAAATAGCGTTGCTATAGCGGAATCCTTTTCCCCAAGTAAGGAAATGATATAGCGACCGTTATGAAGTGAAGTTAGTATTTCCAATTGTTTTCGTATGTCAATATTTTATTGGTTTTCTGTTTCTATTAAAGATTATAAGAGGGTGTAAAATGATGTGCAGGTGGTATAACTTTGTAATGTGTGAGGTTTTCTACGATGCACTTCTAATGCTCTTTTATTTCTTCATCACAACCTCTTTTTACATCCCAGTTGGGGACAAACACAGATTTTGGATGGAAGAAATGACAGATAAGGCTCCCATTATGGCTTAGATTAGGACCCAGGCCAACACTAGATTCATCCATTTCATTAACGTCATCATTATTCGATGCTCCTTACAGGAGCTATTCATTTCCCTTATTAATGTGCTAGCACAATTATTGTTTTTTTGTGGCAATGACAGTGTGTTCTGTTGGCCACGTGTGAGCTACCATAGTTATTGTTTTCCTGAGTAACAGAAATGCGAGACGTTATGGTTGTTTTATCAAATCATTCGTGTTTTTGGTAAGTCATTGTTTCTTTTGCTTGAAAGTTGAAGTTGTAAGTGCGGCCATGTTTAAGTAGCTAACATGACAAATTAGAGATTTCCATCTGTTAGAACAAGGAGGGGTGTAGTCTATAAAATGTCCTAATATATGTGCAATTATAAGTATATTGTATATATTTACATACTCAAGTGGCTACCAATTGGATGTGTCTATTTTACCATTCTCCAACACATTTTACCAGAAGGGTTGTGGTTTGTTTCTGATGTAAGTGCATGTCAATAATGATGGCCACCCATGATTAACACTTGTCACTTTTATTAATAATAACATAACATTATTTACTTCTTAGCATTAAAAACATTAGAGTGGGGACGTTGTTGTAATAGTTCAACACTTATATTTAAGTAATAATAATGGTTCTATTCATTTCTGAAATAGCAAGTTTTTTTTAGGTTCTTTCACACGTGTGTGATTTATGATTTTTAAGAATGACAACATTAATTATTTTATTTCTAAGGACTTCTAAATTAATTTGAAGTTTTTATTTCTCAAGCAATTTTTTTTTTTTTTTGACTAATTAAAATACTTTGTTTTCTATAAAGTTGTTTTGATAAGGTTTGGGTTAGGTCATCAGAAGCCTTTTATGCTCCCTATGATAAGCATAAAGAATTGGAAATGTGACAATATTTAATTTATTTCTGTATTTAAATTTTTGGTTTGTTTGGATTAAATATATCATTGATTATCTGCGCAAGAATTTGATAATTCTTGATATGATATTTAGATGTTAGATATCAGCCCCTATTTTTAATTTTCCTTTTTATGTTTTAAAAATGTTGATTTTGCATTTTGTCATAAGGTATGAGATTAGATACATGAGATTAGGAATGATGAATTTCTTCCATTTTTTTTAGTAAACTTTTAATTTTTTTTAAGTGGTAAATTATTTACTTTAGTTAAAATTATAAAGTCCATTCTCTTACTTGAAGTATATATCCATTGATAAAAAAATGGGAATAAAATATTCTTGCGAATAAAAGATTAATGGGTGAACATTGGTTGTTGCTTTTATTATTTTGATATAAATTAAAAAATAACCTGTAATTTATTTAAATTATTATTTTTTGGGTTTTTTTAGTTAGCATCTAACTTTTAGACATTTCAAGATGACCATCATAGACATAAATAGTCATTAGTAAATAGAAATGTTATAATGATATCTTTTTGACATCAATCATAAGAAAAATGGATCCATCCAACATGTAGGGAACATAACCAACACAATAAGGAAAGGAACTATCTATGTAATCTTAATGCCATATAAGACTTTCACCTATCAAGATTTTTTTTGTTTTCTTCAAAGGCTTTTGGGTATGCAGGGGAGCATCAACAGTGATACACTATTGTGGTTCCATTCATTGCAATATTTTGGGGAGGAGAGACATGTTTGAACTTGCACAACATGAGAGCTTAAGAATAATATTGGATTGCAATTTAGTGGCCATATAGAGGGGCCGGGTCACTTAATCAACACAATAAACTTGTCTGTCATTTGTAGGCCACCGAAAACAAGAAAGATGTCCGATGGAAATGGCGATTCTTTGTTTCATGACAATTATAATATTGATTCTTTGATTCATTTCTTGTTCGATAGTAATTTTACCATCATTCCTTCTACAACGTGGGAGGGATGTGCTCAGATTGTGTTGAAGAAACTTGTAAATATTATAAAAATGTTGAAGTAAGCAAAGGGAAGTCAAAGTGCTATGTGCTCGCATGGTAATTCTCGGTAATGGATTGGGTGAGGTTACTTTTGAAAAGAGAGTTAGAGAAGCTCTAGATTTACCTTAATACAAATGTAAAAAATATCAATTCCCTTTCAACATGTGTGGCCATCGAGGAAAGAAGGAATTATCACTGTGTGGATGTGGGCACACATCTATATGGGTTCAACATCAACAATTGGTTCAAAAAAACATATCTATACCAAAACCACACTTTCAACGTCTATGTAATTGAAGAACACGAGTCCTTTTATGGAGATTACTAGAAACTAAATAAGGTTAATATTTTCCCTATTAAGTGTAGTTATAAGCCGAGAACCTTATTTTTGAGATTAACAAGGACACGAGCTATTTCTTGAGAGCCATCATAATCTACAGGAATGGATATTATAATCTCATAGAGAGGATTGAATTCGATTTGTTTCCAGTGGATGATGGATGGAAACATAGGCTATTTGCGTAATTTTTGTTGGAATCTAGAATGCCATAAATCGGGAAATATTTTTTCTATCAACATTAATGTTTCAATTATTATTTTTCATTTTTTCGTATAATAAATATTTCTCTTAGTGTTTGTGCTTCATTGTGATTAGTGGGCACCATGTATCTTTATAAATTTGTAACAAAAGTCCATCTTTTCCCTTTTTTACAATTCCTTCCACTTTTGAAACATATTCTTCATGTCTAAGTCCATGTAGATGTCTTGTGTGGTGGTGATCCGCATCTCGTTGTTCCCCTAATAAGGCTTCTACTCGATCTTGTACTATTTTTCATTTTTGTTTGTAGTATGGAAGGATATACATATATCTGTAATGATTGTCTAAAACAATATTTATGTATCCTTTTGGGTAGTGAATATGTATACATAATTTTTCGTTAATAATCTTTGAGTGACTTTAAACATTCAATATTGTAAATATTGCAATTCTAACAATTTTTTTTGATTGGTTGTCTCTAGATTTTTTGTCCCCTATGTAATGATGCTACTAACTTATATTTTAGAAAGAATATTCTAAGTTATGAAATTTGATGCAATCCTTAAAAATACTAGATGTGATTTTTTTTTTAATATAATTTTTTTGTCACTATTTGATGTTTTTATTGTTCTTGTTCATTCATATGGTTAAGTGTCTATTAAATTGAAATTATATTTAGGTTTATTATAATAAGATTAAGACATTATATCAACTGTGAAGATCAAGTCATGTCTTTGTCTTATATAACAAATTAATTGTTATCTAATTGAAAACCTTAACACCATAGAAAATAAAATTAAAAAAATTAGCAAAGCCCAATTTCCTCATATTTTCTCAAAATTTACACTTCTTTCAGTAGTGTAAGGGTCAGTTATTAGTGCCCTAGATTGGACAATTTTTTTGTTGAATTAGCAACCCCTCTAGATCACTTAAATTAAATATAATACAACATTATTCTCATTATAGACACCATTTTTTTATCAAGTTAACTCAGCTTACCAATACTAGTTTCATCATATTTCTGCACTGGCCTAAAAAGTGATGACTATAGTAAAAAAGGAAATGCCATATATTAATATATTTCATACATTTTGGTGTTTATCTTTCCCATCTCGTATTTCTAATGTGTGGAAATTGTTTCCTATTTGGTGCTACATCGATATCTCCTGAACTACTTTATTATTAACTTTCTAATATAACTAGCAATCGCCTGTATGCAATTGATGACATAAAAAACCATAAATGTGGAGTTTACATTTCTAACATATGCAGAGTTTCATATTCAAACATTTACAAGTTTCCCTTGAAATTTCTCATCGCCCACACCTTACTTTATGAGATATCTCCAAACTACACATTGCCTAAATGACCTAAACAATGCACCTCGTTTTATCTACAAACAATTGACAAATGGAACACATTCCATATATACATGGTCGTAAGATCGAATAGTCATTCATTTCTTCCCCATCATTATCCCCACTCTTTGATTTCTCCTCCCCAAATTTCTTCTTCATCGCTCCTCTTCCTTAGCTAAAATTTTCCTCCCTCCATTTTTACTTCAACGACACATCCCCTTTGGTGTTTCCATCGCACAATTCATGTGCGATTGCTAGTTTAAGTTAGTCTTGTCTTTTGTGTTGTGTTTTTGTTAGTTATAGGGAGGAACACACATGTGTGTGTGCACATGCCCCACACATACACATATGTACGCATGTGCATGCACGCACATGCATGCACACATATACATGTACACCCCGACACATATGCACATGCACACAAACTACTTTTTCTATAACAATACTTATGTAAGTTGTTAGGGTGATGAATATACACACACATGCTTTTCCCTCTTAATCTTTGAGCAACAACGATAATTCATTTTGTAGATATTGTTATGCCATTTTTGCTTTAGCAGCGCAAGATCAAGAGCTTATTTTTATTGGTTGCATGTCAAAAATTAATGTCCCCTATGTTTCGATGTATGTGTCCTATATTTTAATAATAATTTCTAAATTTATCGAATTTATTGTGACCCTTACGATGTGTGAATTTTATTCTTAGTATACCATGTTTTTCCTATTTTAAAGTATTTTCTATTTTCATTACATTATAATTGTTGTTTATATTCGTTTGATGCTTGTATTATTGAAACACATAATAATGTAACTATATTAATCTCAAAAGGGTATAAAGTCATTAAAGAGGCAAGCTTTCTAGGTAGGAAGAAATTAAGACAGATTTAATACTTAACAAACATTGCATTAAATAGGACAATTATTTGTATTAATTATTAATATCTAAATTTTTATGGTATAATTATGATTTAATTTAATATAAATATTAGGGTGCTCATGAGGCCAAATATGGCTAATCAAAATGGAAATGTTAAAAAGGAAATAAATAATTTAAATTAAATAAAAATAAATGTGTTTTGCTTACAAACTTTAAAGATAACTTTTTGATTGTTAAGTGTGCATATGTCTAGACAACCTTGCAACTCATGTTTATATGTTTACACATTGATGTAATGTCATTGGGATGACCATCTCCCCTTCTTTTGCCTACTAGGACCCCCTTTGAATCAACTCGTGTTGGACTGCCTTGTGCCACACGTGAGAGGCACACTTTGAGGTCCCACATTGAAATGTCACCTCCATACAATTTTAAGTCCCTTATCAAAAATAGTTCCAAACAATTTTAGGTACCATGTTTGAATGACAACCGGTATCATGAATAGCCACAATAATAGTGAATCCATTTTTGTCATTAATTGTTGAAGGAAGAGTAATGGTATATAGGATATGGACCGTTGATCTCAATGTCAACAACTTTTCTCTTGTATCCTTCACGTAGTCCACACCCCTTTCTCCTTTGAGCAATTTACACATATGGCACATAGTTCATATGTGACTTAATAGAAGAAAGAAGAGGATCATAGATGATGAAGGAGGGATTTAAACTATTGGGGGCTTTCAATTGGGTTGACCATCTCCCTTGGCTTTCCTGGTTGCATCCCCTTTGAATACACTCACATTGTGTGTGCCTCATGCCATGCTTTCCATGGCTTCATTTAAAATATAGTCCAAGCTGCAAATTCTCAAGCTTTACACCAACGACTTTATCATCGTTTATTGTCAAATGCCCTGAAAAGATGTCAATTCTTTCTTGGACAAATTTATCAAAATTATATGGGGTTGGAAATGAGCCCTTGAGTTTGTTGTGTTCTCACATAATCATAGACCCCCATCTTCATCACTCTTCTTTGTCTTGCATTGTCTCACCTTTGTTCCTTCCGTTCTAACTTACTTGATGTCTCCCTTCCATTGGCCCCATTTTTCTTCCCTTGTTGACTTGCATTTACAAGTGGCTTTCCCCCATCATAAAATGATGTCTTTTGGTAACAAGTTTATCATTCTCATTGGAGACCTAGGCTAATGATTCCCGCCAATGATATACCTTCGTATGTAGTAAATTTGTAAGGAGTGACCCTTGTGAGAAGCTTTCAAGTGTCTCTCACTTTGTGAAAAATCTCCCCCAACAAGGATCCAACACAATGCGACAATCCACAAAGCTCATCAACTAACATTGCACAAAACAACTATAGAAATTGGATGTGTCGAACGACATGAACTTACTTTCACATTTGTCCCCAAGTCCGCTTCCTTGATGAGCGACACATTTGCTTGCCTTTCTCATTCCAATGCTTGACAAAGACGACTTGAGGTCCATATGTCAAATTTGGAAAAATAGAAAAGGTGCACTCTACAAGCACCCCAACATTTTTCCACATACTAGACATTTACAACTCGCCTCCGACGCCCCAACATTTTCTCTCGCATGCTAGACATTTGCAACTTATGTCCACTCATAAATAAATCCTCTAATTATTCAATGTTTCTTTTCCACATTTTGTTCCCATTCTTAATACTCAGTGCTACCCTTATCGATGTCTTCATTAGACACGTGTACAATTGTTAGTGTGCTATTAAAAAAAGGTACATTTAATAGTAATTATTTTGTTTTACACAAGCTCAATCTTATTATTGCTCATTACACTATGTACCTAAAACAAGGCTATTACATTATTAAAGTAGTCTCGACTCTTGCCTATATCTCTACATGCATTAACATCAAAACACTACAATACCTATCAAAGTAAGATCCATGTACGAGCACCTGCAAATACTCTATGCATTTCCATATGGGCATCTAAAATGTGGAACTTTGGCTGTCATACATCCCTTCTGATATTGCATTGGTATTGGTATTGCGTACCAAATCTGATATTGTAGTTGTTAAAGTCGAGGACGTTGATGTTGCACTTCCCATGACAATGGTTCTGAGACTCTCCAATGCTCTTCCCACATCTCTCATGGTTGGCCTTTCTCGGGGAGATTCATTTATGCAAAGCAGGCCAACGCGTATGAATGAAATTAGGCATATATTTTGTTCCATATTCAAAGTCCTCCACAACCTGCTGTCAACAATGTCCATTAACCTATTTGGAAAAGCTGAACTCACCCAATTTTGCATGTTCAAATCTCCCACAAACATGGCATCAGTTGGCCTCTTCCTTGTAACCATCTCTAACAACAAAATGCCATAACTGTAAACATCCCCTCTATAGAAACTCTCCAACCCAATCCATACTCTGCAATCAAGTTGGCTAGAGTTAGTGATTATTTTTTGATCCTATTATTGTTAAAGAGAGTGAAATTAATTTTAATTCTATGTAAGAAAATAAAAGTTTACCAGGGCAATGTAACCAATAGATCCTCTTACGGAAAATGTTGTACTCAAGGAATCCATGGAGTTTGTAGAGCTAGTTAATCTCGATATACCAAAATCAGTTACAAGGGCTGTCATATTGGCATCCAGAAGCACATTGCTCGGTTTCAAATCACAGTGCACAACTTGGACAGGACAATCATAATGCAGATATTCCATGCCATGGGCCACATCTATGGCAATGTTCAAACACTCACTCAGCCCCAATCTACAAACATCCTCTTCAATACTATCAGATACAAATATTTTTCTAAGCTCCCATTGGATGCAAACTGAAGAACCAATGCTTTGAAGTTTAGGTATGAACATGCACTGATGACTCTAATGAGATTGCGGTGTCGAATCCTCCCCAAGACTTTGCACTCTGTTTTAAAACTTTTCTGACCTTCTTCCTTGGGTGAATTGAGAACTTTGATGGCAACTACCTTCTCATCCCTTAAAACACCTTTATAGACTGATCCAAAGTTACCCACTCCAAGCAAATTTGACTCATTAAATCCATTTGTTGCAATGAAAAGATCCTGATATGTAAACTTCGGATACCCCAGTCTTCTAGACATAATGTTTGATAGATCAAAATGTTGTCTCAAACCTTTCCGCCTCCACATTATTCCTAAGATCAAAGAACATAGTACAAATGCAGTGACTCCAGCAGCTGACAGAATTACTTTTGTAAGTAGTGTATGCTTTCCGCTGCCCTGTTTCTGACATGCAGGTAACAAGTATTTTTTGGACCACAGAGTCCAGGATTTCCCATCAATAATGTAGTTACAGTTTTATTTGGGAACAATCCCTCTTCTGGAATCATACCTGTCAAATTGTTGAAACCAAGATTAATGTAGTGAAGGGCTTTTAGTTGTTTAAGGGACATGGGTATTGCACCTGATAGGAAATTGGAAGAGAGATCAACACTCTCTAGATTTTGTAATTTGCTAATTGCATCTGGTATCAGACCTGTAAAAGCATTGTGAGAGAGATTAAGATGCTCTAGTGCTAGGCAGTTTGCTAGTACACTTGGAATCGCCCCATCAAGCTGATTGCCAGAAATGTCTATTGCTTGAGCACTTACAATCTTACTTATCTCTCCGGGTAGGGGCCCATGTAAGAAATTCCATGACAAATTTACATAGAATTGAATGTTTTGAAGACTGGCCATAACTTCTCCAGGTATTTTGCCCCTCAATTCATTGTGAGAGAAGTCAAGCAGTTCTAGATTGGGACATCTCCTTAAACCAGCAGGTATCTCCCCTGAGAAGTGGTTGTGATGAAGAAAAAACCTCCTTAGCTGTTGGAGTCTACCAAGTGAATCAGGAATACTTCCAGATAGCTTGTTGTGACTAACATTTAACAACCCAAGACTTTAGCTGACCAATCTCATTGGAATGCTTCCTTCTAATCTGTTTCCACTCAAATCTAATCTTTCCAGCTTATGCAATCTTTTAATTCCATATGGAATGTAACCCTTATTGTGGCTTGGTCCATTGGGGAGATTGGTAATGTCTTGAGGCCTTCCACTCTAATGATAAGATAGATAGATGGAAGAGTTGGCCTATGGATTGGGGACAGATGATTATTGACTATCACTTCCAGATCGGAGCAATTCGTTAGTGCAGTGAGAAAAGACAATGAGATTTGGCTGCCACAGACAAGTTTATTGCGACTTAAATGAATCATTTTAAGCAAGACCAACTTACCCAACTCCATAGGCACTGTTCCACTTAGCCGGTTATCATTTAGAACAAGCTTCTCGAGTTTGGAACAATTTCCAATGGAGTTTGGAATCTTTCCGCTGAGCTCATTTCCCCACAGATAAAGGAATCGCAAATAGGAGAGCCTGGAACAAAGTTCCCATGGAATGTGTCCACTTAGTTGATTCTGGTGCAAATACAACTCCACAACAGCGGTACAGTTCAGGAAGGAAGTTGGGATTTGTCCGGTGAGCTCGTTTTCAGCAAGCGAGATATTTTTAGTTTTGTAAGCCTTCCCATTTCAGGAGGAATGGGCCCTGTGAGATAATTTGTTGATAAATGCAAGTCAATTAATGTAGAGAGGTTTCCTATAGAGGAGGGGATGGTGCCTGACAACTGATTAGTATGAAGGTAGAGCGTCTGTAGCTGGGTGAGGCTGCCCAATTCAGCAGGAATGGGGCCTGTGAGATAATTTGTTGACAGCTCCAAGTCAGTCAAGGAAGTCAGTTTTCCTATAGAGGAGGGGATGGTGCCTGACAACTGATTAGTATGAAGGTAGAGCGTCTTTAGCTGGGTGAGGCTGCCTAATTCAGCAGGAATCTGGCCTGTGAGATAATTTGTTGACAGCTCCAAGTCAGTCAAGGAAGTCAGTTTTCCTATAGAGGAGGGGATGGTGCCTGACAACTGATTACTATGAAGGTAGAGTCTGTAGAGCGTGAGGCTGCTCAATTCAGCTGGGCCTGAGGCTGCTCAATTCAGCAAGAATAGAGGGAGGGGGCCTGACAACTGATTACTATAAAGGTAGAGCATCTTTAGCTGGGTGAGGCTGCTCAACTCAGCAGGAATGGGGCCTGACAACTGATTACTATAAAGGTAGAGCATCTTTAGCTGGGTGAGGCTGCTCAATTCAGCAGGAATGGGGCCTGTGAAATTATTTGTTGACAGTGCCAAGTCAGTCAAGGAAGTCAGTTTTCCTATAGAGGAGGGGATGGTGCCTGACAACTGATTACTATAAAGGTAGAGCGTCTGTAGCTGGGTGAGTCTACCCAATTCAGCAGGAATGGGGCCTGTGAGATTATTTGTATACACCCCCAATTCAATCAATGCAGAGAGGTTCCCAAGGGAGGGGGGAAGTGTACCTGTGAGATAGTTTGCTCCCAAGTAAAGGTTCTCCAGATTTGGCAACAGCCCGAGCTCCGTTGGAATACTCCCCTCCAGTTGGTTGTAAGAGAGTGCCAACTCAACTAATTTGCGGCAGCCGCAGAGAGTGGATGGAATGCTTCCTTGAAATCGGTTGCGATGCAGCAGGAGTTCATGAGCTGTGGAAAGGCGCCCCAGTTGTGGTGGAATATGACCGTGCAGGGCATTATTAGAGAGATCGAGTGTCTGAAGAGCAGAGAGATTCCCAACCAGAGGAGAGATGACGCCCTCCAAACCCGAGTAGGAGAGATTTAACCCAACAACTCTGTAGTGCATATGTGGAGTACTTGAGCAAGTAACGCCAGCATTGCAAAAGGAGATTGGGGACCAATTCCGCAGTGAGTTATTGGGATCAAAAGTGATCCATTTGAACAGCCAAAGCATTGTTGGTACTATTATTCCATTGATTTTGAGAATGAAAACAG
>CM031237.1:17005217-17090777 GCA_018340775.1 Taxus wallichiana var. yunnanensis
CAGTATGCTTCGTTCGGTACTGGACGCATTTACTTGTTGAATGAATTAGACATCCTTGTCGGCTGCCAGGGAAATGGATATCCAAATCTACATGATTTACTTGTGTTTAGGAGGTGAGTGATGTTAATTAGATGGCCTAGAACACAATATACTTCTAAAGAAACGGCTTTGTGAGGAGAAGTTCTTTGGCAAGTTCCAGAACCAAATGTGTGAAAGGTCTTTATTAGGTCACTGAATTAAATCATAAAATCACACGCGATCAGGTTTCAATTATTTCTTTGACTCCTTATGCATACTCCAGTGGGTATGACTTGGGCTTGGTTGAGAGAAATACTCTCGTGTTCTTGTTATAACTTCCATTAGGTATTTCAGCATCTAATTCTACCAAGTACTAACTATCTTAGGTCTTAGTTTGACTCCCAAGCGTAAGCGCATGTTGTGGGTTTATTAAATCAAGACTTCATGATCATTATTTCCCAGTTACTTGCACCTTTGTTTGCAACCGGTTGGATTCAGCCTATTCTTGTCATATTGACTTGGGAGCGGATCGTGATACAAGATCCTGAGGCGATACATTACGGGGAGAAATGCCCCTGCGAGTGTTTGTGGTGATGATGAGGCCAGAGATACGCGAAAACAGAATGCTAGCAGAAGAAGCTGTCTTTTGTTCTTGACAGCGGCTGATTGCATAAATTTATTGTAGTCCTGTGCCGTTCTAGTGTAAGTGACCACTTGGAATTTATATGAAATACAATAAAATTGGGATTATAATTCCACGTTTTGTTAGGTTGGTGTGTATTGTATTCTAAAGTTCAGATCATGCTACATTGTCAATGGACCAATTAAGTTTCAGGTCATTATTGTTTTTGGTTTTGACTTTGGTTTTGGTAACCAAATGAGTTTTAGCTTAACCCCCTTGTATGCAGGATTTCTCCGTTATTGTTGTTGTTGTGGATGGTTAAATTCACGTATGTGATAGTTAACAGGAGGTAAAGTTGTTGTTTATTTGGTTGTTTGTTTATGTGACGGAGTGTAATGTAACATTGCCCTCTTAGGTTGTCAGTTACCCTATCAATGGTTACCACACGATTTTTGTTGAGAGTTTGGGTCCTTGATTGTTGACATTTGTGGTAGTTGTAGTATTTTGAGTGGGTGTATTCTTTCCATCGTTTACTCATCAAGTCCTTACCTACCACTTATCTATTATTTGCTTGGTGATCAAATTCCTTGTGACGCTCTCGAAGTACCTAAATCACTTAAGTCCTTAGTGGGAACTTACCCGGACTTCTTCCCCTTCACTTCTCTGTGAGAGAATGGAAGGAATAAATACACATAGTTCCCATCTGATCCATGTTTGGAGCACTTGTGATTGAATAAAGAAGCGTACATACCTCTACGGAGTAAAATGGGCGATAGATTCGTTATATTGCTTTGTTTGATATACAGAATTCCCCACGATTCTTGTTCTCAATAGTTTGTTCATAGTCAAGAAGGCTTTGATGAACTCGGCACGAGTTGTTTAAATGAATGTATGGAAACCTTGGGTATTCTATAATACCAATCGATAGAGACAATGCCTTCCAGTGTTTTGGGAAACATCTATTACAGCATATGACCCCATCCCAAAGGGAGTAATTCTCGAATGTTTGGCGCGTAAGATTTGATATGTCACGGGCGGATCTCTCCTTCACCTTTGAACTTTGACAAGTAGGGAGAGGTCTTGGAAGCTTATGGCCTTACGTATGGTGAAATCTAAGAGGTTCCTTTAGATGTGCGAATATAGACTCACTGTCCCTATTATCGCTTTTCGACCCGTTGATGGTGTTTCTTTGAGGAGCAATGGTGGGATAGGTTGTTGATATGAGTGCCATTGTACGCGTTAGTGCGAGGCGCATAGGGAGAGGTCACTGCATTTGACCAAACATACCGTAGGAGAGGAGAACATATCTCCCCTTGTGGGGATTTAGAGTACATGTTTAAATAGGATGGGGTATTGTCAGGAGATGGTTGTTTGACACTAGTCTTGGAGGAATAGTGTTAGAGATGGTGGGCACTTGTTGGTGTTTGTTAGGGGAAATTGGAGAGGCATGCCTAACGTGCCTACTCCTGTGGGAGATCCTACTTGGCTGGAGTGGTATGGAGGATTGGAACTTCTGTTTGTATGAACGGAGAATTTTGACTTGCTTGAGCCAGTTCTAACCCTCTACATCTTTCTACTAACGTTGAAATGACTTCATTGGTAGTGAAGTCACGGTACTTTGCCTGAGCGGCATTTTGTTGTATACCTTACAGTGTTGTAAAGGTACGTGATATCCTGTCATAAAGTGGTCACTATCTTGCCCAAGTTTCTCCGAGAATATTTCATTGTCACGGTGGCATAGGTATTTTCTTGAAAAGAGATTTTGGGTTGTATTTGTAAACCTCATAGATGGGTACATTCACACAGGGGCGTTGTTCACTCCTAGGATCAGCATTGTTGATTTGTCCATCAGTCTAAGACAGGTATGGATCTGATTGCCTACCAATTTGTGAATTGCAGTAGTGTAATTTGAGGAGATAGAACCAGATTCTCCAGGTGAAAGCATCATATTGTTAGAACACGAAGGTTACATTTTGTTGGTTCGAAGGGGTTGATCTAACTCCTCGGTTTTGCAGAGACAAACTATATCACGGTTCTTGGGGTTTGAGTTGACAATTGAAGTTAGTTGGACAGATTTGTCACCCCATGTTCGAGAGGTGAGGGTGATGATTCCCTATTACATGTGGGCGTAGTATGCACTCGAGACCCGGGAGAGGTCTGCTGGCCATATCGTCGAATCACAGGCATATTCGGGGTATATGAGCAATACCGCGAGAATAATGGGGAAAGAAGCGAAGGTGAAGATGAGAAGATTTGAAACTACTCGAAAGAGAAGGTGAAAATAATTGTTTGATTCACGTTGGGTTCACCGTAATTTGTATACAGTCGGAAAAGCGGCGGTGGCGTGAAGGCCGGCTAGTGGCTGTTGCATCGTACCACGAGCCTCCAGGAACTCGTCTAAAGGGACACGACAGTGGGGATGCAGAATATGCCAGGCAAACTAGTTAGGGGGTCTATTATCTTAAACACTGCACTAGTGGAATCTGTACGAATCTCAAGGCCAAAGAAGGCCCTTCTAGCAGGTAGTGCCGATGCGTCGATACGTGAGGATATTAGCTACTCAAAGCTCAATCAAATGCTCGAACTCTGTGGCGTGATTGATCCCCATGGGTTGTGGAATCGTGGAAGCCGAGCAGGATTGTTTTGTGTATTTCTCCCGATAGGGTCGATATCGAGTGAATATAATCGACTCCCGATGATTTTACGGCTAGTCGAAATTCTCTACTTTGTTAATTTTATTTATTGTCAGTGGGATGGCTTTGTTGGATGATAGGTGGACATTAGGGTGGTGAAATACTAGTGTCGTAGGCCGGTGTCTATATCTGGATGAGTCATGGATATATTGGGCTCTAGGAGCTGTGGATCTCTACGAAGTAGACTCTTGGTTACACATTGCGGTCTAATATGACCATACGAAACAAAATGCAATCTAACTGCCCTTTGTAGATGAAACAAATTCTAACTAAAGTGAAATAAAATCTAACTTTACATATAACTTTTATTTTTCTATGAAATATTAATAATTTTAAGGAAGGCAAACTATTTTAAGCGTATCTAGAAATAATAGGCTAAGCAATAATTTAAAGCAGACAAGATAGCAGGAATTGTGGTTATTTGCATGCCGATTTATAAATTATTCTAAATCAATGATAGCACACATGCAATGCTCACTGGCCCAGATTCTCGATCCCTACCTAGAAGTGAGGAGTGAATCATAGTTTCTCGAAACTATCAATCCCCCAGCTTCATGCACCAGCGATATCGAGAATAGAATGAAATGAAATAAAGTGATTAACTACTCTATTTGATATGAAATCGGCTAGAACTTTGAAATGTAAAACCTAGATTCCAGCGAGGCGATTACAAGCGGAAAATCCGATGGTGTATGTGATCTCGTCCTCCTCGTGTATGATCTTACTCGTTCTTTCATGTTCACTTGGATCCGAGAAAAACACTTGTAATGCTATGCAGAGTAGGAGTAGATTTTGGGACAAGGGCGGCTCAGTGCATGTAGACCGAGAATGCGAGTAGATGAGAGGATAGCACAAGTATAGAAGCTTGGCTTATGCGATTCTAGTGGGGGATTTTCTTGTGAGTCATGCGCGTGAGCGGCGAATAACTTTGACTATCCTATCTGAAGAGCAAAACCTACTGACTTTAATGGCTTCCTAAGCTATTCCGATTTCCAAAACAAAGAACAACTTGCTTACACAAGTTGGATATGTAGCTTACATAGCTTGTTTGAATAATACTAACTAGGTATATAATGAGATTGAACTAAGAACTCTGAAGTCACGGTAAAAACAAATCTACGTGAAAGAAGGAATTAAGAGGCAAGCTTCTAACAGTTGGGTGGAACAACAACACTTTACTGCACAAGATGGGTACTGTGGCTTACCAACAAATGTTGAGCAATTTAACAAAAGATGCAAGTGGAATTCAAGCTATGGCTTCTAAACAAGCTAACTAACTAAAACACTAAAATGAGGGGAATGAGAGCAAAGATCGAAACTTCCATCGGCCAAAAACTTCGGACCAAAACTCCCAGACAAATTCTTCACCAAATTCTTCACCAAAATCAGCCCATTTGCATGTACACAAACCGTACATTTATGGAATTCAACATCCAAGAACCAAAACCAAATTGAACTCCTAAAGCAATAAACAAAGGAAAAACACATTACTGAGGACCAAAAACATTAATGCATGCTCAAGTCGGCAAAGAAAAGCTGGTGAAACGTGATATTTCACGCGATTCACGTCAAAAGAGTGTTTTGGAAAATGCACAGCCTGAAGGGCCGCCGCTCCGAAGCGTGGCGGCGGTGCATGGGGACTGCCGCTTTGTTCAGGCGGCGGTTTCGTCAGTGAAGGTTTAGAGAGCCAAGGAAAGAGAGGAAAGAGGGGAAAACAAAGGGCACGGGGGCTAAGCGGGGCATGCGGGATGTTAATGCATACTCAGGATATTTTCCGGATCCGAGAACACCTCGCGAGGAGACTGATCATCATCAGGGGCACTTGTTACATCAAGCCTTACGGCGATGCAGTACCCTACAATTTTGAGTACGTCATGCAAAGGACTTGCTCTTCACCCATAACTTGCCTCACGAAGGCTTAACCATCAAGGGGATATTTGCTATCCCAAATTTGAGATCCAAACTTCTCGGGTATCTTTATCATTCTTCTGATTGGAAGCCATCTTCTTCTTATTCTCCTTAATTGGATTTCTATTTTCATCTTCCCAACATGGATGGGAGTGCGAGGAGGGGTAGGTTGTGACTGTTGATTTTTAATTATTTGTGGTTATAGGGAGGTGGAAACTCTTGGTTCCTTAGAATGGAAGGTATTTCTTTTTATCTCTTATGGAGGGGATGACCATTTGGAAGGAAAAGGATAGAAGAATTGAGATGGGGGTGGAATACTAGGAATAGAGAAATGAAATCAACATTTGGAGCAGCATGGGCTGGATTTGGAATTTGGCATTCAAAATGAGATGGTGTTGCTTGGGGAAAGAAAAGAGGAAAACCAGATGATGATGTAGAACTTACCCATTGACAAGGTTTCTCAACACCAAATTTATAGGCCTCTATCTCTACTGTCCATTGTGCAAGTTGGGGTAGCATCTCAATGATGAAGTCAAGCTTCTCCTGAGGGATGAAGTGTCTTGGAAAAGGGCCTCCCCATGGACAGGGTGCTTTGAAACCAATCTGAAATGCCTTCATTTGTGCTTGAGCCCTTGATTGCACCATACCAACCTCAATTTTTTGGATCTTCTCCAACAAATCAATATCTTCTTCTTGACTACCCTCATCATATGCATATCCTTGCTCTTGAGAATTGAAGAAGATGGAAGAGATGGAAAAGAAGAATGAATGAAAATGGACAAAAATAAGGAGTCCTCCCTACTTGGCGGAGCGAGAGAATGAGAGTTATTTATTAGATGGAGTCGCGGATGTGTTTTGCAATTACCTCCAGAAAGGCTGAAATCTTGCAAGAACACACTGACGTGCAAAAAGATGAAGTGGAAGACCTCTAAGGTCCCACAAGATCAATACCAAAACTATTAGTCAAAATTCTGATACACCCCAAAATGACCTATGGATCTACTTTTCTAAGAGTAGCAATTTCATTTGGTGTGAATGCACAACATTGAGCTTTCCTAAAGTGTAGGACCTTTGCAAATGGGGAAAGGCTCTCTAGAGAAAGAAAGCATAGTTCCTCTTCCTAAACTACCTGCCACAAGCTATTCCTGAAAGTGCAAGGAAAGCTAATGTAATCCTAATCTAACTTCGAGGAGACATGGAGAGAGAGAAAACAGGAAAAATAGAGCCTACACTAAAACGGTGATACACGGGAAGAAGGAAATGTTGAACATCTATCAAAGCGCCATGGAACGAAGAGAGGTGAGCTTGATGGAAAGGATGGACAAGTGCATCACAAAACCAAGGATGGGTTTCACACAAAAATTATCCCAAAAATCCATGAACTCAACTCCAAACCTGCCAATGAACATTCAAACATGCACAAATATGCCTGCATAGAGAGAGCGAGAAGAAAACAACCAAAAATGAGCAAGGATGGACAAATGCATCACAAAACACATTTTTATTGCTCAGAGTTTGCACAAAAACATCATTTCATGGGTAAGAGGCAAAAAATCCATTACAGAGTGGGGAGGAGGTTGAAACTCCATTTTTGACCCTTGGGAAGAAAATAAGGGAGGGCAAAGCAGAAAGAATGAACAACTTTTTACAAATGAGCCAAAACTAGCTTTTAACCATTAAACAGAATGAAAGAAAGGAGAAAACGTGGGAAAATCCATTTGACATATTCAACCATTGATAAGATCTATTAATTGTCCTAAAAAATGATGGGTTCCTAAGAAAAATCCCATACTTCATTGTACATTACTTTGTAGAGAAAGAAAGAGGCCCATACTTCATTAATTTTGGTGGTTGGAGTCATTTTTTGTGTTTTTTGCATGCCAGAGACATTTTTTCATTTTTATCCCACAAATATCCATTAAAATTCAAAAATTGAACTATCCATCATGTAGAGGATTTAAAAATCTTTCCAATGATGCCAAAATCATGAAAAATTGAGTCTGGTTTGAAAGATATGGCCCTATGAAGATTTAGGGATAAACTAGTAAAAATAGAGTCAAAATCTTAAGGTAAAGGTGGGATCAAACCTTAAATTTTTCCCTTTTGGAAAAATTTCCCAAAAAAATCTATGTCTCTATTTCTAAGACACATTTCAGCTTCGGTTGATCACGGGTTCAAAATCACATTATGCCCATTTTGCAAAATTGAAGAAATTTTTCAAAAACCTCTGCCCGGCCCCGACCTCACTTTGCTAGCGTGGACATGTGGCACCTTATCATTGCTTCAAGTGGATGTGGTTCAAATTTTGCCTTTGTGCCTTTTGCAACTTTAGCAAAAGTCTCCAAATCCTTCACTGCCACCCCAACTCGGCTGACCACGTGGCACATTTCTTGCTTTGCTTGGCCGGGGATATACGTTTGTTTTTGCCTTTGCGCTTTTTGATAACAAAGCCAAGAAATTTAAATTGCTTACCTCGCGCTCACGAGTTGAAACATGGAGATATTTTAATCTCCTTGTGGGATTTTGGGCCAAATATTTCCATTGAGTTTTTTTATCCAAAAGGCTAAGTGCCCAAAATTTTCTACTGCACATGCGCCTTTGAGAAAAATTTCCCCTCTAAAAAGCTCTCTTGAGCCATAACTTGCAGAAATCTGAGGATTTAGGAGGACTTCCTTACCTTTACGGGAAAGGGAAGAAAAATCCTATACTGATGAAACTATTTCTAGAACCCTTTGAGTGCTTTAAATGTTTGAAAATTGAATTTGAAGCTCAGGAAGGAAAGAATGAAGCAAGTTAGCCAAAATAAGTAGGGGCTCATTTTGGATAACAATTTGTAGGAAGACAAAAAGTGAGTCTTTTCCTTTTTAGTGAAAAATAACTCTTACAATGTTAATGTTGAAGGCCACTTAACTTGAATAATATGAAATAGAAAAAAGTACATTCTTAATGCATTATTAGAATATGGAGAGAGAAGAGTGAGGAGGAAGTGAGAGAAGAGTTTATCAGATTTGATGATGGAGAAGCCTTTGCTTTGATGAAGAACTAGCTGGTTATGAACCTTAAGGGATAATTCCCAGGATGAGATGATGTATTTTGAACTATCTACTAAATCAGTTTTGCTATAAGTGACACCTTTTCTGCTTCTGGAATACGAATGTAGCTCAACACTTTGATCCATGTATTGGGAACATCATTGATAACATTGCATTGATTAGACCATACCTTATAATCCTATTTATGTTATAAATAAATCCTCTAATGTTAGTAAGGGAATCTAAAGTATAGGAGAAAGGATCACTTACCTCCATCTTGACTAACTCTTGAAAAGAATGGCGAGTCTTTACGATGATGAATTCTTAGTGAATGAAGGGATCGAGATTCTAGACACAATTGTTAACATCATCCAAAATATTAAGGCATGTTGTTGATATATTTAGTTTGGAGATGGAAATGTTTATCATGTCATATTTGGCATTAGTGGAGGTCAAACTAGGGAAAATTTATTAACAAAAATACGAGACACATTCCTACTCATGAGAGTGTGCGGAATCAATACAATTCATTTTAGGAACAATTGGGAATACTCCATCCCAGTGAATCTTCTCTCTTTTGATCTGTTTGGTTTATAATATTAAGTGGGAAAATGCTTATTTAAGAAAACCTACCAAATATTGTATGTTTTAGTTTATAGATTATATTTAAAAAAATATAAGCATGAAAGATCCACTACTATTGTCGGTAAAAGTATTTTAAATGTAATCTTGACCCATAATAGGTCACCCCACCTTGTATAAAACAAGGTGATCTCATTAGAGATTGGTTACATTGGTGATATGAAAAATATCAAGAGTAACATGTGTATGCGAGAAATATGTGTGAGCTGATTATAGATACATGATGTGAATGAAGTAAAAATCATGAGTGTATGTATGAGGAAGTTTGAAATTTATTCCTAAAGGTGTAGCTTTGTAAGTAGATCTGTGAAATAGTGGGAATGTTGGTGAAAGTTTATTATCAATAAAAAGTGATTTTCAATGGGTTATTTTACCTTCCATGGTTTTCCCACTTATATCTTGTGTCTTGTGATATTTACTTTATGTTCATGGTGTTTACATTCTATAATATGCATTATAAACATCTAAATTTATGGTTTAAATTACTGAAATTTATAAATTATAATATTTGGAAATTTATATTTTGGATTTATAGTTTGTAACATTATTCATCCCATAAAGCTCCTAACAAAAATCTCCTCCCTTGTGATCTTTAATTTGAAAAAATGGAAAGAACATACTTAAATAGAGAAGCGCAGACATCTCGTAACAATGCATTTCCTTTCTTGAGGATATTTTCAACCAATTTGTCATTAAATTAGCTATGCCTTGAATTGTATGTCTTTGCTATGCTTGATCACCTCTGGGAGTCAAAACTACTGATCGAAGAAAAGTATTCTATAGGAGGATGTGACATTACATTGGGATCCGAAAGATTGAATGTAGGGGAGTGAGATTTCTTACATGCTCCTCTAATTTTTAATTGTTTGTTTGTATTCTTTATTTCGAGAGAGCACGTGGGTAGAAAATTCCTTGAATAGATGAGCATCACCTTTGTGCATAAATTGACCTAAAGAGATGTGGGTCAACTCATAGTCCTCTTGAGTCATTTCCTCTATAGGGTTTGATACTTTTCCACGGTCCACCTCCACATATTGAGATCTAGAGGTTCTAGAAAAGAAACAAGAAGCCGTGTGTGCCTTCTTGTTTCCTTAGTTCTCAATATTTTTGTGATGGCTCTAAATTCGGGCATTCTGACTTGTATCATTCTTGGTTCACTTCCAAGTAACTCTTGAATCCATGGGAATGCTTACGTGAAGTAGATATGAAGTTATTCATAGGTAAAATTTTAGGATATTGGTGAGGGATAACATGTAGCTCATGATGGAATATTCTTCCACCAAGAAAGACATACCGGGATGTCGATGAAGAATAAGAAGAAGTTTGTGATGGATCAATCTCACCCAAATTAAGAGAGCTTTGTGGGATATTCAATGATTGGCATTCTTATGAATCTTCTATGATGTGGAACTTATGTGTTATCTTCTTCCATCATCTTTCTCTTTGAAGAATCTTTTGAATAAGTCAAAACCATGGCCTTTTCATCTATATTGAAGGGAGAGGTGTGAGAAGCTTGTATGTGTGGAGATAAAAAATTACGACTTGATGAAGGTGTAGACACCAAAATTGGGTCACATGCTCCTTCACCCCTCATTAAATAATTAATTTGAACACACTCACCTAACCATGGCCCCTTTCACCCCACACTAATATTAATTTAATTAATATTTTAATCCATGTCCTCACAATATTTATTATTTAATTATCCTAATTAAGATAATTCCCACACCACTACCTCACCTAGCCACCTCACCTAAGTCTATTCTTGACATGTTTCCATAACTAACTAAGACCTAATCCTACTTGCTTTAATGAGACTAAGATTAGGCATAACCTAAAAATCAATCCCTATAATCTCTTTAACCACATTCCAGTTCATTAGCCAAAGGAAGCTTCCATTCTAATCCTAGCACAACAAACTAAGCGGACCCGAAAGGAAATGAAGAAAGATCTACCCATTTTAGTAAACCTAGGGAATCCCACCTTAGCAGATGTCATTTGTCACCTGGCAGATGAAGGTCAACCTAGAACCATTTTCGGTCACCTTTTATCCCCCTTTGGTAATCTTATTTCCAAAGGTTGGCACATTCTGAGAGCAAGAGAGAAAAATCACACATGCATGCAATGAGAGAAACCATTCTTTCTCACCCAGACATCTAGCAGTAACCATACCAACAAAGAACTGCCACAGCCCAACCATGCAAGGAGAAGGCTGAGATAGTTAAAGCAAGAGTTTCCCATCAACTGGTGATCTTCTGTAGAAGAAATCTCCAGCCATCCTCTCCAACCTTCACCCATAGATGACTGGAAGCATATTCACAAGTAAGTACATTTTTTCTATTCAATCCCTGTTGTTTAGATATTCTCAGTATTTACTTCTCTTGGTGTATTATTTGCTCTCCCAGCCACCCATTGATCTCCTCGGATAGATACCCCTGCTAAAAAACTTTGCAAAACCCCATCCGAACAACGCAACATTTCATTTTGACCTACCCAGCCTTTTTACCATCACATATGGAACCCAAAACCCATTACTGCAACATTTCCAATTTTCCCACGATCATAGTAATCAGTCATCCTAGACCTTCATTAGTCACTCCTCTATTGGTGTTAGTTTATCTATCCAATATTGGCCCTTTGCTACCATTCACCAACTTAACCCCTAACTCCTCCCATCTTCACCAAAACCCCACTAGACACCTTGCATGACTTGCATCCCTACCCACACCTCATAGACACCTCACCTAGTCCCCATCGGCTTGGAAAATAGGCCGAGACCCTGATTCTTGACCCCTGTCATTTATTAGAAGGCCAGAAATCGATCCTGATTAAGCGACATTAGTCAAGAGTAGGATGACATGGCTAAGCTAATCTAACTTATCTCGTTAGATTAGATTTTTCTTATTGTGTTTATATGAGATGCCTAAATCATATTGAATGAAACAGTAGGACAATATTTACCTTATTTCTCACATTAATTTGTTTAAAAGCAGTGGATTGATAGCCTTTTAAGGATTATCGCACTTCCCAGAGATCTAGCATATGCTGGGCATTCCCCTTGCATATTCTATTTAACTTCCATTTGGTGGTCTTGTTATTTATTTTAGGTAGTTCCTCCTAGCCAAAAAGGAAGCTCTCACTGATCAGCTATGGATTGAGAAGTCAACACTTGACTGTGACCTTCAACCGTACCCAGATAGGTATTCCTCCTGGCCTTTTTACCCTTACTTATTTCGTCACATTCCAAGAATCGGGCAAAGCAGAAGGATTCTCTCTTACGCTTGAACCATTCCTTTGGTCATTGGATCACTACCATGGTTCTCTATTTGATATCACTTGATTCCCTAATGTTCCATGGAGTGAGGGAAATAGGGAAGATTGTGTTGCTTGATATTGAGGATCAAACATGTCTATTCTATCATATTTTATTTATTCCATGAAATAGTCAAAATTTAAATATCTCATTTGGGCTACTATCATCCACATGCCATCCCTTTACCTATCTTTTAATTCATCTATAAATTTTTCCCAATAGTCCTCAATTTTATGTGTGATGTAATATTATGAGGGTGAAGGTTTCAGGATTCTTTCTGATATCAAATTTAGGCATGGATGTGTAAGATTAGATATTGAGAGTAAAAATAGATGATTTAATGTTTTATTCATCCATGAAACTCTTACATGAATATATCCCAAAGAAAATGGGTAAAAATACACCTTTATTCTTGTTATTTCTACTGCAAAGCATACCCATGAGATAGTTTCCTACATAATTCAAATATAATGATTTTGTCACTTGGGTACTTGGAGTTCTTGATGGGGAAAGATCATAGCTTGAGAACGATATGGGTGAAAGTTGAGAGTGGGTGAAATGGATCCCATACTTCTCAATAAATGAAACTACTTGAGAGGATATCTCCATATTTGGATTTCCCTTGAGGATTCGATGATGAAAATTGTGAATGCATCATTCACCTAAAAAAATGATAGTTTTTCCTTGGTATGTGAGTTGTGGATACTTCTCATAGGCAAGTGATTTCTCACATACATTGAGAGAGAAATAGTTAGGCCCCTGAATGGTCTTATGAAAGCAAGAGCATATACCAGGTAAGAAGTCATGGTGAACTTTATTGGTAGAAGGAAACTAAAGCAACTTCTGATGGATGTTATCACTGATAATATTCTCCCAATCTATCACTTGGGTCCCTTGATAGAAAAAATGATAAAATAAGACATCCCGATCCTAAAATTATTTTTTCATTTCCTCTCTCATTACCCTGTAGTCGGATAATGGCATTTTAATATCCTTATTGGACTTCACTCTAGAAAATATTTTGGGAACAAGATAAGATTTTCTTTCCTTCCTTCTACCACCAGTAAGAGTGCCATGCCTTAATTATGACTTAGTCTTCACCCACTCATGTGATGCAAATTCCTTGGTGATTATGACAATGTTTCTACTAGTTGGAATATCTGAGAGCAAATTGAGATATTCCTATGTGATTGAGGATTGTAAAGATTGAATTGTTATATACTCAAACTATCTTGGAATCATCTTCATGAGTGTTGTGAAAATGCAAAAAGGACCAATTCAATGCTTTGAGCAGATAGTGGTTGACCTTAATAAGGTTAATGTTTATGTTAAAGTACATTTTTTCACCATATATGTCCTCATTATTCCTAAGAGGCTTCAAACCACACATAGTTATCCACCTATCATGTGATATAGATAGATGAATGTAATTAGTTGACAACTTGAATCAATTTGAACATGATTGAGATGGTTGTGATATTTTTAAGACATTGAGTATGCATATTTGAGTTCTTGGAAATGAGGTAAGTTAAACTCCTTCACTCAGGTGTAATGATTTGGAACTATACTATTGGCCTGCCCTAATTTATGTGAATCAAATTTGGTAATATTTAGGAGCGTTAGGTGCCTTTTGTATTTATAATGATTTTTTCAAGTGATTTTCTATATGCATAAATGATATGATATAAACTTGTTTATATATGGATTCAAAGATAATTTATCATGTAAAGAAGCTGACCAAAGAATAATTAAAGACCATAAAAGATAGTACAATTGTGTTGGTGAAATAATTTGTTGCAAAAAAAAATTAGTTATTTCCATCAACACTCCGAGACTAAGTTCCTCCTCTTTTGCAGAATGGGGAGGCTCCAATTTATTGAATACGGGGAAAAAAATAAAATCGATTGGTGTCCATTAGGAAAGGGATCACAAAGGAATACTCCACTAAACATATGAAAAATTTATTGTATGGAATGTAAGGAGGAATTTTCTTAAGAGGAGGTTAAGGGAGATAGGAAAATAGGAAGAGGATTATTTGGAGTAGGGGAGAGGGTTAGTAATGCGAGGAATTTGTGAGAAAACACTTACAAAGTTCATAAAAAATAGCTAGAGTAGATCCACATTCAAAAGAAAGAGAAAAAACTATGTAAAATTAAAAATATTAAAAAATCAAAGACAAATTTCTATTGATTTATTCCTCAAAGACACAAAGTTATTTCTTAGTTGTTTAATATTACAAATCTTGCATAGTTGGAGAAGGAAGTAGAAGAAAATAGACAAGGAAATAGAAAAAAATAATATTATTTCTTGTATTAATAGGAGAACAATAGCTAATACTTTGAAATGGAGAAGCCATCCCAATATATATCCTTACAAAATGTCTCTTCATCTCCCACAAGTGACTTTTCACATTCCTACCACTTGTGACCTTTCATATTCCCATAGGAATAAAAATTAGTTTTTTTCCTATTTATGAAAAATAAATGTTCGATGTAAAATTAAAAGGTTGCTTAAGTGAATAAGATGAAATAACCCAAAAAATACATTCCTAATAAAGAATTAGAAATAGAGATAGAAGGAAGAAGAGATGAGTGGTCAATTCAAATATGAATAATTTTACAATGATGATGAGATTTCTATCAATGAAATTTTGGAAATGTTCCGAAGGGATGAAATCCTTGCCTTTGAGATCTTTGCTAAAGCTGATCTAGTGTGAGTGCAACCTTCTCTGCCTAAGGGATGTAAACATACCCCAAAGTAATGATCGAACAATAAGGAATACCACTAAAGGACTTACATTGTGTGAAACACACCTCATGATCTCCTAAATTATTAGACATGAAACCTTTAATCTTTGTGAGGGATTCCGATGTATCTTCATTGAAGGAAAAAGGATCTCATATCTATTTTCGGACTAACTCTTGGAAGTAATTAATATTAAATTTAAATATGGAAGCCTAATCTAAATGCAATATCATGATAAAATGGATATACAATGAAGTACAAAAATAGACCCAAGAAAATTAAGGTAGTAAATATGAAACCCTAAGTAAAAAGAAGATGTAGAATGACTTTACTATTTTATAGAGATCGGTAAGATACATAGATTTGGAAAATTGGAAAATATGAAGCATTGACCATCACAATGGATCTTAGAAAAATGCAAATCTAGAGATAAGGTGGACTAGAGAACTTGGAGAGGGATGAGTACATGCAAGTGCCTAGACATGTTAATGGGCACACTGAGTCTGCGAAAATGGTCAAAAAACCTCCTATGAGGTGTCACAGAAGTTACTCGTTGCTGTAGTCTCCTTTGGTCACTCTGAGGTCACACTAAGATTGCCAAGGTCCTTAGAAACTTGCAATGAAGAATGAACATACAAAACCCTCAAATAGAAATCAAATCCTACAAAGAAAGATGTAGATTGAGGGTCAAAATTTCCTTAGCTATCACAATGGTGAACTTACAACTAAGTGTTGCACTACATATCATGCAAATGTAGTTGTTGTGTGTTTGTTCAAAAAATTGTTCCCTTTGTCACTGAGTAATGAGATTTTGAGAGGTCCCTGAAACCTATGGAAATTGTGCCTTTAGTCACTACGAGGTGCACTTAAGATGTGAGGTCTCACAGAAACTGTAATGAAGAGCAGACCTCTACAAAAACCTCAAATAGACATCAAATCCTAAAAAGAAAGATGCTTGAGAATGATGGGTGAGAATGTCCTTAGGCTGTCACATTGGAGAACTTACAATTGAGCATTACACTCATATCATACCTAATGTAGTTCTCTATGTGTGTGGAAATTGTGTTGCATGATACGAGAAAATAGATATATTCAAAGAAATGTAATAGATGTGTGTATGGAATAAAATAAACCTCCCTCCTATGAGTATGTATGCAGAATAACCAGCCCTTGATGTCCTAGATAGTGTTAGATGGATTCAATAGAGCTCTTAGATGCTTAATGGATCACGACCTTAAGTGGTGATAGATAATTCTTAGTGCTTGGTCCAGTATTATGATGACATAACTTTATATTTATATGATTCCATTGCTTGAATTTCATAATTAACCATGAAAGGACAACTACCAAAAAATAAGATGCTCGAAATTGATAAAAAGGACCCAAAAAAGTGTGAGTAAAAGTACAAAGGGGACATGGGCGCTTTGATCTTAGCATCTTGATGGGTGTTGGTGTCTAGGGTGATAAATGTCAAAGTGTAAAAAAAGATAGACCAAAGAAAGTAAAGGGTGCAAGGCTGGAAGTAGCAATAGAAAGTAAAGAAAGGTGAAAAATACATGGGTTAATGAGTACTTTTCTTACTTAGGAATCATATGAATAGTAGTATGAACTTGGGGACTAAATAATTACCCAAAGTGTGTGATTTTGTGTCTACAGGAAGGAATTTAGGAGTCCTCCAGGATGAATGTTTGTTGAGTGGAGGGATCCAAAATTTTAAACACTCTTAATGATTTTATCCAAGTAAGCTGATGTATGATCCTCAAAAAGAATCAGGCTCTAAACTTGTATCTTTTATCATTTACACTTGGAATTCATTGTGTAAGACCGCAAAGGAGATAAATTATTAGCAATAGATGTAGAACACATTCTTTCTCACTAAGGATTTAGAATCAGAGACCACCCAACAGATATCAATGGAAAAAAATTATCCTAATGGGATATTTCTTTCTTGATCTCGATATTGTCATCTTCACCTTGGAAATAGTGGTAAGGGAAATTTTTATAGAGAGAGGATCTCAAGAAGTAGTTCCTTCCCATTTTCAAGATGATATTCTCCACCCATTTGTCATTGTCTCTCCCCTTCCTAGTGTACCTTGATCTATATTCACCACTTGGAGATTGAAGTTACTTATAGGAGAGATATATTTGACAAAAAGGAAGTGATTTTTCATTGGAATCTAGGAAGGAATACACATAAACAATTAGGGTTCTCTCATACTCTTCACATTGTTCCATAGTCTTTTTAATCTCTTCATCTCTCATGAACAACCAAGATACAAATTCATTGAATAAATACACATCTCCTTCATGTATGGCCTACCCTAAGGAAATATTATCCATCTCATAATCATCTGATGGCATCTCTCCCATGGGTTTGATAACTCTATGATGTATAACTTCCCACATAATGAGATGCATAACCCTTAGTGAAGAATTGAGAAGTTGCTTGAGATTTCTTGGTATGATTGGATTTTATGTTTTTGGATATGGCCTCAAAGCTAGGGATGTTTCATGTTGCACCATTCTTGATTCTCCTCTAAGTATATCTTATACCTATGATAAATTTTATTTTCATGCAAATGTGCTGATAGAAATTGACAATTTCCGAGCACGACAACTATACTCCCAGTGCCGAAGTTTTCATGTTCTATCATTCCCAGGCACACCAAGTCCACTTGCAACTTGATCTAAAGTGACCTCCTAATTGATGTTATCACATCCCCTTAGTTTATTTAGGAAAGTCCATTCATCCCGCTAGGTGATTTTAGGAGTTCATTAAAAGTTGCAAGCTTCAGGCAGTTGTGGGAAGGGCTATCATTGGCCTTCCTAGGAATGGAGAAACCCCATGGAGTGGAGTAGAAAATCCAAAATAGATGTGGATGAAATTAAAAGGCCTTTGGACATCGTGGAAGTGATTCAAGAAGATTCTAGAAGGACTTGGAGAAGTTGGGGTAGTTTCACCAAAATTAGGGTTCTGAGGCCTTGGCAATGCCTGAGGCCAAAACAAGCTGCCTAAAATTTTAAAGGTGATTCGGGAGCTCTAGATTGAGTTAGGAGATTTTTTTAAGAAATTTAATTCTAATCCATAAAATATGGTGAAATTAGGTTTTTCACAACACTTTAGCGCATTGGATATGTAAGCGAGTTTTCTCATGTCACAAGTGAAGTACCAAATCAAAAATAATATGTTTTAGGGATCAATGGAGAACTATAGATATGATACCCCACCATTGGATTCAAAATGTCATTTCTAGTTAGTATCATATAAAATTTCATCAAAAACATCCATCAAGAGCTCAAGTTATTGTCATTTCAAGTTGTCCTCTTGGAGCGAGTTTGAGAGTTAGTCAAATTTTGGGAGGACACGTGTCAGCTCTAGGAGCTTGGTGGGATTTTGTGTCCCTCACGTCCCTCAAGATCATGAAATAAACCATGGAAATTTTTTCCTAGCCCCCATATGACCTATGGATCCTCATGCGACCTCCAGGATCACTAGTTCAGCCCCTGGTGCTTGCGGGAGCTCAAAGCCTCAATGAGACAGAAATCTGATCGCTAGCATGTGTCATCACTAGGAGCACTGTGGAATTTAATGTTCCTCATGTACCTCATAGATCAGGGACATAAAACATGGAAAAATTCACCCAACCCCTAAGGGATACTTCTGGTCACCCATATGACCAACTTTCAGCCCCTTAGTGCTTTAAAGCTGATTTTTAGCCTTCATTCCCTACCGTCAGGATCTCTGCTTGCGTGACGTCACCTTGCTCACTATGGGGAATTTTTGTCCCTCATATAAGCTCATGGGTCAAGGAAATCAAACATTGAAATTTTTTCCCATATTCCTTCTCATCTTTATTTCAAAATTTTAAAAACTCGTCTACTTCCTCACTTCTAATATCTAACTCTCCTATGCACAACTTCACTCCACCATAGCTCTGTAACTTGCTCACACCAAGTCACACCATTGATGAGCCTTGAACTAGCTCACCATAGAAAACACATCCTCAAAAACATAAAAACACATAGGCAGTAGAATAAATATTGATCAAATGAAGAACAAAGAAGAAGAAGTTTGAAAATATTCATTGTCATGAAACTGAAAATCAAAGAGATCTTGCCGACCGGTACAAAGATGTGGACAAGTGTATGTTGCTGAGTTATTCTCTCTTGAAGGCCATTAAAAAATAATATTCAAACCTCCCATTCATATCAAGTAATTATTTGAGAAAATACATCTTTTCTTCGGCTCCATGAAGAAAAATCTCAATTTCTCATCAAATAGTCAATTTGGATCGAAGAAATTTCACTAGTGAGACAAGAAGAAAAAAACCTATCGCAATGGAGTTGATTTTGTTGCGAATGAGACAAAAACAAGACACAGTAAAATTTAAGCTCCATTAATGGCTTCCATGACATAGTAGGGAAAAAAATTAGTGAGCTACCTCTCCACTTCTTAGGGTTCTAGTGGGTGAAATCGCGCAAAAATTGGAGGGAATGATCATTGAAAAAATCTAGTTTCGTGTGAACTTTTTTTTGCACCATGAAGTCCCTATTTTCTAGGGATCTAGAAAGGGCGAGTTTTCATCATATTTCTGCCTGTCACATGAAGAAAATTTGTGAAAAGGCGGTGAGCTACCTCTTCACTTCTCAGGGTTCAAATGGGCAAAATCACGTAAAAATTGAAGGAAATGATCGTTAAAAAATCTAGTTCCACGTAAACTAGTTTTCTTGCCATGAAGTCCCTATTTATTAGGGATACGGAGGACTATGTTTTTTTTTTTTCAGTATTCTACCCCCACTGATGAAAATATCATTTTCCACTTGTTCAGACGAAGGAATTACTCAAAATGCGGAGTGTGGAACCCCAAAGTAAAACCTATATTTTCAAGACCTATTTTGTTGCAATCTGAAATCCATAGTGCACTTAATAAAAATAACATTCCTTCCTACATAGGGGTTTGTTACTTTGGGTAAGCCACCATTTGAAGAGGCTATGAATAAGGAAGTGAACACAGAGGGATTATCATGGAAAACTCATCAAAAAGGTCATCTCGACTTGTAATTGACACTTCTTAAAAATTGTAAGTGGTTCCACAAGCCCCTGCTATAAATAGCTAGTTGGTCCAAAAGGTGAGAGGATTACAGTAAGAATAAATAATTCAAGCTACCATAGCTAGTTGAGGTTGGGAAAAGCTAAACTATGACACTTACTAAAAATAGTAAGTTACCCCATCTATACTTACTAAAAATAGCAGGTTGTTCTCAAAGGAAAGTTTGGCACAATGGGACATGGAGGGATGATCATTTAGGTCAACATCATCATTCTGTATCATCCATGGGCATTGATCATAGTCAATTTGAGGTCCATCTCTGGAGGCTTGGACAATTGTTTTGACACTTACTACATAGTTTAGGTCACGGGTATATCATACGTGGGCTAGAAATTATGGTCATCAGCGGAACAATTCATTCAACTTGGCAAGCATTCATGAGCTAATTTGAAGGAGTTTCCCAGGGTGTAAGGAGTTTGAATATTTAGAGTCTCACTGCACTTGAGTTTTTAATAAAAAAGGATCTGCAAACTTCATGAGGGGTGATATCCTTTCTTTTCCTCCTCCTCCCCCAACATTCTCTCACTCCCAGCTATGTTCTAATTTTTCATTGAGGGTTTTCACTTTTTGATATGTCTTAAAGTGAATTTAGAGACATGATGTAAAATTAAGCCACCTTATTTTTATAATAGAAAATTAATATTTGAATAGGAATATGAATAGTCTAAAGTTAAAATGAGGAATATGAAAGAGCATCAGGAAGATGAGGAGTCAAGTTTAGCACTATAAATTGTAATGAGCTCTTCATTCCAAGGGTTCTAATTCTAAAAAATTATTCTAGTTGGTTTGTATTCTTGTAAGTTCATGATAGAGAGATTTTCTCACTTGTTAGTGAAAAGAGTTAGCAACTTTTCCCCATTCTTAATGTCTTCCATTCTCATACTATGTACAATTTCTACTTGCAAATCAATACAAGGAGGTTTTGAGCCTTTTTGACTAAGGGTTTTCTTGATACTTTGTGTTCATTAAATTCTAATTTGTCTTGATTACTGTTTGCTTGATATCGTTTCTTCATGATTTTAGTGCATGTGATGAAATTTCTAACTAGTGTGTGCAAGAATATGATTTTATACCCGCAAAATTAGTTCTCCTACCTATTTTCTCTCTCCTATTTCCCACTCTTCAGACAAAGTCTTCCCTAGCAAGAGATTACTGGCTCTGTCATAGGGTCGAGTGGAGTTCTCTAGTTGGATCCTCATCCCACACAGGCCACTAGGAAAATCCACCTTTACTCGTGTATGCACATATAAAAGAAACTACCTTGGTTAAGTAGAGTGACTTAGATTCCCGAGGAGTTTTGGCAATAAATCCACAAGTTTGTCCACCCAAAAAATTTCTCCTGACAAAGTCTCATTAGAAGTAGACACAAAATCTTGCACCTGGAACTCTCTTGTGCCTAATATGAAAGTGAAGTTCTACAAAGATGAGAGGACTTAAAATCCATAGAGGAAACACCTATAGCTTTGGGATGATTAGGAGATTGGGATGGAGTCAATATGATTCCTTTTATTTCTAGCTATGAAGCAGAAGCCTCTTGGGGAATAACCTTAGTGCATTACATCTCCACAAACTTCCTTTTAGATTAACCTTTTGAATTAGAAGAATTGGTGACCTTATCAAGAGTCTTGAGAGGAGAAGTGAGAGAACAATTTCTTTAATGGATCCAATAGATTAGTTGATTCAATGAAGAGACCATATTTGCATCTAAACGATCCTTGGATCTTTGAATCACTACCATGGTTCATGTCTTTGATATCTCGAAGATTCTATGATGTTCCACGGGTGGGAAGGAATGAGAGATGATTGAATTGGTTGATACTCAAGATCAAATAGGTTCGATCCATTATCATTCATCCCTTCTAAAAACCATTCAAACTTGAAATCCTTCATTTTTGATCTCCAATTATCCTCATGTAGTCCGCACCTTTTGAACTCAAAATCTTGATGGAGTTGTCCCGATAGTAAATGGTAAGATTTTGGGTTTTCCTCTATCAAAATTTGGTTGAGATGCCTAGTAATATAAATTGAATGCTGAAAAGGATGCTTTGATGTTTTGCATCCTTTGTACTATTACATGAATACATTCCTACAGGAGACGAGGAAAGACACACCCTTCTTCTTGCCGTACTTTTACACTTTGGTTTGAATGTTAGAGAAGCACTGTAAAACTCAATCATGTTAATCTTGCCACAAGTACTTTGGTAACCTCTGACGAGCAGTGTGAGATCAAATCCTCTAACTCTAATATAGGTGAATGTGGAAAATAGATGAAGTAAATTACATATATTTCAATCAATGGCCCTAGTTCTTAGGGTGAATTATCATGCCAGGATTTCCTTCGAGTAGCCTTATGACATACATGGTGAATGCATCATTCACCCTCGATAAGTGAAAGTTACTCTTCCAATATGTAAGCTGGAGATATTTTCATATGCTGGAGTCTTTTGTAGCCCACATTTGGTATAAAAAGAGACATTGGGAAAGGCCTTGTGTACATGAGAACATATAATAAATAATAAGTCATTGTGAACTTCTTAGAGGTAGGTAAGCTACTTTATGACAAAGGTCTTTGATGAATGTTATTACTTATAATATACCCCCAATCAATCATTTAATCTCCTTATGTCACTAATAGGATGAATTAAGCCATCGATCTTTGAAGTATTTTTTATTCTCTTCTCCCATTTCCCTATTAGAAATACTATTACATCTGAGTATGCCTCATGTAATTCACTTTGAGACCAAGTTTTGGAAACATTCGAGGGCTTTCTTCCTTTATTTGATCCATAATCTAAATTGTCGAACCTTGCAAAGTATGAATTTGTTCTTGATCATTCATAAGATGTAAACTCCCAAGTGATAATCACCATATTTTTATAAGTGGGAATTCATAATCATTGAGAGATACCTTTAGAGTGAGAAATACAACTTAGGTGAATTATCGTCTCTACATGAATTGTCCTTGAATTTGGGTCATAGTCGCTGAAGGAACAAGCTAGAGATGAAATTTGTGCTTTGAAAAACAATAGGATTCCACCATCTCTAAATATGCCACTTGAGAATATATTTTCCTCCACACTTCATGAGGGTTATATCAACATCCTTGTTTTTAGGTCCTCTAGATCCATGTTTGTCACGTCATTGTCACCCACATTAGGATACTCAATGTTTAATGTGGAAATTGGCTATAAACATGAGTATTTGAACTTCATGATGAAGAAAGATAGTGAAATGGATGGGAGATGGATGGATATGAACAATTTCAAAAAATCCTAACACACTATTTTTAGTAGGTCATATCCCGGATGTATATTTTTAGCAAGTTTCTCAAATTGGCACTTTTGAGTGTTCTTGATATGAAAGGAGTGACGATGAATTCAAAAAAAAAGTGAATGAGCTTTAAAACTTACTCTTTTTAGAATATGAGAATGTGGTAAACTTTAATATTTTTATGGAAGTGGTCTCCAAATTTCAAGGGTTTTGATCGAGAATGAAATGAGGAGTAAGTCTTATGAATGGCATTTTCTTATGGCCATTAAAACTTCTCATCGTGGAGGATGCTTGGTTCCAAAATAAAATTTCGAGACAAGGTTTCCAATTTCAGGATTGGGTTTGAGATTTGAAAAACTTCATTTTTAGGCATGGGGGTTTTGGAAAAATTTAGAAGTATAATAACATGAAAATGGAGTTTGGGAGGGAAAAACAACACATTTGAATATTTTAAAATGACTAGTTATTTGATTTTAACCATTTTCCTCTCTTTGTGCACCTTAACTCATGTTTAACTTGCAGGCTTAACCTAGGTTAGTACGGGGTTAGAGGTAAGATTGCTTACCCATGAAAATAGGGGATAGTTGAGGTGAGGGGACAATAAAGGGACACAAAAGTGCTACTTTTCATCATATTGTGACAAGTGTTCGACCATGTGGGAACGTAAGCTGAGGGAGAGATGCTAGGGGGCTAGAAAACAATAATCTCCAGAGTTAAAATGAGGTTTTATGTGACACAGGATAGGTCCAGGAGATCTTGGATGCATTTTTGTGTCCCACATGTCCCTTTGGATGTTGGGACAAAGGGACAAGGGACATCATGCATTAAAATGTGTGCCATGGGTGGAATTTCATGAGGGAGGGGTCAAATTGATGCTATAAGCAAGTTTACAAGTTGTCTTAGCAGCCCAAGTTAGTCGAGCTTAAGTGATGAAAATCTTTCTTCACAAAAGGGGTGCACTTTTGTGTCTCCCATTACATCCCCTTGCACCAAGGGAAATGAGGAAGGGACAAAAACATGCGTGAAAAATGTGTCCATGGAGTTAAGGGGGTAATGATTTGCAAGTTGTGAAACATCACCAAGACACAGTGAAGTGTTTTAAGTCACATGAAACAAACACATCAGCAAGGGAGGTGAAATTTTTATGTGTTATCCTGTCCCACTTAGGGACAAGGGAGCAGGGACGAGGATAGAAGAGGTGAAAAATCACTAGCTCACTTACTAAAAATGGAGTGTTGATGTCATCATGAAATATATAAAATAAGATAAAAATGCCTTTTATGCCCACAGGCTAGCTTGTGGAGTTCCCGAGTTGAGGCACATATGATTTTGAGTCAAAAACACATTATGACTCCATTCGCAACAATATTAAATACCAGATTCTACTTTCATTTTAATATTTAGGCCTAGTCACCTTTTAGCACAAATGAGAAACTCATATTGACCAATTACCTAAAAGTAGTGATGTCAGGATAAAAAATGATATGCCCAAGATGAGTGGACTCGAATATCTTTCATTGAATATTGCAGCTCCCAATTCCTCTTGTAAATCATAACACTTTAAAAACAAGGTCATTTTTGATGTAGAGGAAGGGTGGTGGACCCATGATGAAACACAACTTCAAAAATGTTAGTTTCAAGAGTCAAGGTCATCCCAGAACACACCATATATGACATCTCAAAACACTTTCAAAAGAGCATACAAAGTTTGGATCAACATCCAAGATTATACATGAATATCCAACTATAGTTATCCGAGAAACTATACAAAAGGATCAAAATAAGTGACAAAACTACAACAAAGCAACATGAAAACAACATCCTAACAACATCAAAATAGAAAACCGAAGTAAGGACAATCCTCTTCACTTGTCTACTTTGTCAATATTTGTCCTTACCTTTTGCATAGAGAGGTGAAGAGTGCAGGAAGTGACATGGGAGGGATCCTTCTTGTCAGCTTGTGAGAGAATCAAGTCTCGTATTGGTCCCGGCTCCCAAATGGCAGCAGGAATGTCATTGAGCACACATACACTTTTGACATGTTGCTCCATGAAGTTGTAGATAGCCTTAAGCATAGAAATGGTGTAGTCATGTCTTCCTTTTGCATTTCCTAGTCTTGTTATCCAAGTGAGTTAAGCTTCTTGTATATTTCAAGAATCTGATCATTATCCTATTAGGGTCATTTTGCATCTTCCTTTTTCCTTCTCTCTTATCAGACCTACTTGAGCTCTTCTTTCAAAACCCCAACCTCCTTTTCCAGTTTGAAAATTCTATTGAGAAGGAATTCCTCCCTTTCCGTAGTAGAAGCACCAGTTGGATTGCTAATGTGAAGAAGCATATTTTTAGTAGACTCAAATTTCTTTTGCTACTATGAAGGATTATTTGGGAGGGGAAGGGATGATTAAGAGGGTAAAGTGGGTTTTGGTTCTAATTTTCCTTCAAAAAGAAGTAGTGGTGGGGGAAGTGGAGCTAGGGTAGGGGGGAAGGGGCAGTGGGATTGAATGATGTTGGGAAAGGAAATGGTGGTGAAGCAACAAAATGAGGCCTTGGTGAAGGGGGTGGCATGAGTGTGGTTTTGAAACTCAAGAACAAAGAGTGTTCTAGGAGTTTAAAAGATAATGTGGAAAGCTAACATGTAAATTCCTTCTAAAATGATTTAGGAAAACCAAATGTTTGAGAGGAACCATCACATATCTTCCTTCCAAAGTGACATACCTGACAATCATCCTTGCAATTTCATCAAAGGGCTCTGGAATGGAGGTCACTTTTATGCCTGCAATAACAAACTGAGATTTTCTCCATCTGCTAGGAATTTCTTGGCTTCAATTTTCTTGTCAACCCTCTTACTGAAGAATCTAGCACCTTCTAAGCTAAGCCTGTGACCTCAGCAATAAGCTCTTCAGTGATTTTAATGTTGATCTCACCATATTCTACCATTCTTTGCTTCCACCCAGCCATGAATTGAAGAGAAATGTCTTGATCGTGACCCTGCATTTTTTCAATGAGGTTTGAGACCCCACCCATTTGTAGATAAGTCCATAGGGTCACATCATCCTTCCAAGTGGGTCGTAGGTGGGTTCAGTTTGGCATGGAGCTCCACCCATTTTTTTGTTGTTGTTTCTTTGTTCCCAATGGCAATGTTTCTCCCCAAAACCACTTCTTAACAACACCTTTGCATACCCAGAAAGTGTGTGAAGGATGAGTGATATTATTAGCCCTGCGTAAGGAGTTAATCACTCTCAAAAAATGAAGGACTTCTTAATGATGGTTTTTGATTTCATATTTATCCTTGATGATGTCATTATGTACCTTGCTAGGGAGAATGTCATCACTAAACCAAGTTTGCATGTTATTACTAACTCCATAGTTAGCAAGACTATCCGCCACTTTGTTGCCTTCATGATAGGAGTGGATGATTTGGTAGTTTGCAAAGGATTTACAAATCTCAATAGATTCATAAATGAAATCCCTAATGGTCCAACTAGGGGGTTGTGCTTGATTTAAAATATTTATTATGTTTCAAAGAGTCCCCTTCAATTATAATATTAGAGATATTGCAATCTCTTACAAGCCTGATCCCCCATAATGTTGTTAAGGCTTTAGAATAGTGGTTTGTTTGGTGGCCCATTTTTCTAGCAAATGCAACAACAAGACAACCTCTGTGATCCTGATCACCCCACCTCCTCTGATGCCCCTGGATTTCCTTTAGATGCTCCATCAAAATTCAACTTGTACCATAAGTTGGGTGGCTGAATCCAATGAACTAATGATCTGTCAATGTTATTTTGATCATTCCTATGTGAATTTCAATATCAATCTTCCAAGAAACAAGTATAGGTTCTTCTTCCTTGGGGTATGGTCTATTTTTGGAGGCCTAAACCTTTCAATGTTATCTTTGACAACAATAAAAATTTCCTTAAAGATCTTGTTGCATACATACATGTTGTTGTTCTGAAGATTATTCCATTCCTAGTTTTCCACAATCTCCAAATGGTATGAGGTAGGACCAAATTCCATAATCTTCTTATCATGAAATGTTTATATGGTGGATCCCATTGCTCCCAGGTCTGCAAGAAGGTATTAGGAAGAGTCCAATGTAGATTAAAATTGGAAAAGATGAGACTCAGACCTTTGAGGCATATTCACAATGCAAAAGTAGATGTTTGATGTCTTCAACCTCTTTTTTGCACATGCAACACATGTTAGGCATAATGAAACCCTTTTTAATTAGGTTATCATTAGTGAGAATATTTCCTTTTAATACTAAGCCATAGAAAGAAATTAACTTTTGGGGTTAACTCAAGCATCCATATTTTACTCCAAGTTTATATCACATTGAATATTTTCAAAAAAATGCATTGTAGCCCGATTTGACAGTATAGTCCCCATCAAAAGAATCAACCCATATAAGCTCATCCTTGGAATCCTTTTGATTAAGAGGAATGAGTGCAAGTTGTTGTTGTAGAGAGGAGACAACAAGTTTTAAATTTTCCTTATCCACTTTGAGTTGCTTCCAAGTTCTCTTGTTTCCATCCAACTCTATGTAATCTTTTACTTTATTCCCATATTTCTCACTTAGACTATCTTTGATGGAGCCAAATTTATCACTCAGCCTGAAATCAGTCTAGTTGTCTTGCCAAAAATGTATATCCTGACCATTTCCTACTTTCCATCTATAACCTTTAGTAAGGATGTGCTTGATTTGAAGCAAGTTGTTCCAAAAATGGATCCATTGGGAAGTTGTTTTTCAAAAAGAAAAGAATTCATATTGTGTTGAGCCAAGTACTTGATCCTAATGAGTTTTGTCCAAGGTTTTTTTCCTTTAGTAGTCTCCAACCAAGTTTGGAAATTAAAGCAACATTCATCTTCCTGATATCCTTTATACCCAAGCCACCAATATTTTTGGGTGTACAAACCTGATCCCAAGAAACTAAATGGTACCTAAATCTTTCTTCAGTTCCATGCCATAGAAAATGCTTTTGAATTCTTTCAATGTTGTCAACAATTGTTGTTGGGATGTTGTACATAGACATTATATATATGGGCAAGTTTTGTAGTGTGCTTTTGATTAACAAGCATTTTTTCAGCACTAGAGAGAACAACACCTTTCCACCTGCCAATTTTTTGTGAAATCTATCTAACAAGGCATTCCAAACAACATTAGAGACTTTATTAGTGCCCAAAGGTAAGCCTAGATAGGTAGTGGGTAGAGAGCTGATTTTACACCCCAAAATGAGTGCAATTATTTTTGTCTATCAGAAGGAGTATTGAAAAATACACCGAAATTTTGTCAAAGTTGACTTTTGGCAGAAGTTGCTTCATAGAATCTGAGAATAGTCTTTATAGCTTTAGCCTCAAGAATAGAAGCCATCAATAGAAAAATTGTGTCATCAACAAATTGTTGATGTGAAGTTGTATGGTTGGTGGAAGTAGGTTTGAACCCTTTTAGCATGCCAGTATTCACAACCTTAGTTATGGATCTACTAAGGTTGTTATGCCATTATTATAAAAAGTAAGGGGATATGGGATCCCCTTGTCTTATACCCCTACTACTAGAAAATAATCCCACTAGAGTACCATTAACAACAACTGAAAAATATGGAAGTGGCGATGCAGGCTGAATGATTTTTCTAAATTTTCTCTGAAAACCAAATTTTGACAAGACCTTATCTAAAAAATTCCAAGACACTCTATCAAAGGCCTTATGCATGTCCAATTTTATTTCCATACCTATTTTTTTACTTTTATCCATGGAGTGTATGGTTTCATGAACCATGATTACTCCATCTTGAATAATCCTTCCTTTTATAAAGCCACTTTGTTGTTTAGAGATTAGATCAACTAGCAAAGGTTGTAATCTAGTAGCAAGAATCTTAGTAAAAATTTTGTAAACAACATTTACCTAGGATGATAGGCCAAGAAATCCTTGAAGTCTTTAGCATCCAAATCTTCTTTGGGGCTAGCACAATATGAGTATTATTCAGCTCCTTTCATTAGATTTCTATTCTATAAAATTCATTTACAACTTTCAATAGAGATCTTTCCAAGCAGATATCCTAGCATTTTTGGAAGAAATTTTAGAAAAACCATCAGTCCTTGGTGCCTTGTCTCCTTCAAGTGCAAAAAAAACCTTCTTCAGCTCCTCAATGGTTACAAATTTTGTAAGGATTTTGAATCTCTCATCAGAAATATTGTTACTTGGGATGGCATCTAGAAGAAAGAAGTTGCTTCTTCATTACAAATATTACTTTCCATCAACAAATTTCATAAAACTTGAGAGCTTCTGCTTTTATATCATTTTGATCCTTGGTGACAATGCCATTTCCTTTGGATACCTCAAGTGATTTTGTTGCAGAGCCCTGTGCTTTAGGTGGTCATGTGAAAATTTTTGGTGTTTCTATCACCAACTTTTAGCCATAGAGCCGAGATTTCATTCTCCAAAAGGTTTCCTCTCTATTATTGATGTTATGTAAATTAGAAAGTAATTTATTTTCAAGTTGTTGATCCTCATAATTCATACCTTTGGTGGAGATTCTCAGCTCAAGTTCTTCAAGATATTTTGTTTTAGCTCTTTCTTCTGTTCAAAAATATTTCCAAAAACCTCTTTGTTCTAGGTTCTAACTTGTTGCTTTACATTTTCAATTTCTGAACTAACCTGAATTGCATTGTTCCTTCTCCATCCCAATGGGCACTAATTTCCCATGATAATGTACACCAACCCGAAATGCAAAGGATAAGGAAACCAGTTTGATTCTTTGTTGAGCTTAGATCGCCATATGAAGTAGAGCAAAACATCTCTTGTAGGCAGCCTTCAAGCATGTTCTTGCACACAACTATTATCAATGAGTTTGAAAAAGAGGCTATTATCACGTATCTCAGAACTAGATACGAAGGCACTCTAGTTGCCGACCCATGCGAGTACATAAGGAATTCCTCTTAAGTCATGTATTCTATGAGAAATGTTCTGCATGATTCAAATCCTTTGAATAACTGGTTTTATTCAAATGGAATCGAGGTCACCATAATTCTTCCATGGTACCATTCCCTTTGAAAAAGGAGTTGAAAATCCTTTATTCTAAAGTGTTAACCACTCAACAATGAAAAGTTATTTAATGCACTTGTTAACGTTCATCCCCACACTAATAATGGAGATAGTCTGCAATGCAATTTATGTGCTACATTGGTGTGTTAACAGATACGAGGATGAATGAAGAATAAAAGATTGGAGTTACTGCAAATGCAAATAATGCTTCCTCGAAGAATGCAAAAAAAGAGGATAAGTTCAGCTTACTACTTCAGATCTCAGCCTGTTTGTATCCACTAAGAAGATATTGAATTTAAATATTAGGGCTTCCCATGTCGAAAGACATTGATTAATGACATGGTAATCTCATCCTATCAGAGTGTTTATACAAGTCAAATTGAAAGGTGATATCATGTAATGTTTCGATGGATAGTTGTCCACACTCTATAGGACACGTGGCACACATCGATTTGATGAAAGTTTGATCAACTTGTAAATGTTTTTATTGCTATTTCTATTATGTTTCATTGCATTGATTTGTGTAATCATTCAACACTTTGTTGGTGTACTTGATAAGTGCATTGCGGAATAGAGAGGCTAGCATCGCATTTCCTAATGACATCTACAAAATCTGGTATGTAGATGAGGGCACAAAGGTATATCCATGGAAGAAGGCATGTAGGGGAAGTTGGCGCAGATGATGTGCTATTCAAGATGGCGAAAATTTATCGGTGTGGACAACTTGGTGGTTATCTTGCCAATGCACTCGAGAATCCAAGTCCCTTTACTTAACCGGTGCAGGCTCTGTCAGATATGCATGCACATGAAAAGGTGGATTTATGTGGTGGCCATTTGACTCGGGATCCAATAGGGACACTCCACCGACATGAAATGCTTGTAGATGCTAAACTAATTACTGGCCAGAGAGGATTTTTTCTAAAGTGTGGGAAATTCGTGGGACCTTCGACATAAAAGAGGTAGAGAACTAATTTGCGTCTGGTAGCAGAAATTAGATTCTGCACACACTAGTTGAAATGCTATCATCACATGCATTTTTGAGAAGAAACAACCCTACAGTTAAATGGAAAACAAGACCAAGGATAAGTTGCAGAATTCAAAGTTTCTAAAATCTCCTCAGTCAAAGAAGCTATAAACTCCTTCTTCTTGTATTGATTCTTAAAAAAATTTGTATCGTAATGTGGGAATGGAAGAAATTTGAGAGTCGAGGAGAGTAGAAGAAAAATGGATATCTCCTTGCTTTCTCTAAGTACAATGCACTCATGAAGTCTTACTCAAAGATCAATCACAACCCTTTCAAATGGGAATGGATTCTAATTTATAGAGTAGAATATGACTCTTCATCTTACCCCCATTGCCTTTTCATATGTCCTCAGCATAACTTAAAACTTTCAACTTCCTAGAAACTTTTAAGTCCCTTTTATAACATAAAGGTGACTTATTACATTGGAACATTAGGACATATGAAAAGTGCATTCCCAACATGAAATTAGAATATTGGAAAGTGAGAGAAAGTTGGGGAAGAGGAGAGAGAAAGAGAGAGAGAAGAAGAAGAGGAGATGTTCATTCGATGAATTCCATTGATCCTTGTTGATGGAAAGCTCCAAATGCAGTGAAACTTTGAATCTTCGAACTCCTTGCACACTGTGAAACTCCTTCAAATCAGCTCACGAATGCTTGCCAAGTTTGAGTGAACTCGTTCCACTCGATATTAACGAATTAGCTACCTGTGAAACTAATGTATGATATACTATTTTTAGTGAGAGGTGATTTTTTCCTCTTCTCGACCATCGTGATGTGATGAACTCCCTCATTCAATCCTACGCACACTACCTGCGCCTCAACCATTTCTTGAGTGGTGTGACTTACAGTTTATTTTTAGTAAGCATCCATATAAGGATATTTACTATTTTTAGTAAGTGGTCATTTTGAAATTTTTTTCTCCTGACACTCATTCTAGCTCTTCCTTTGTGATCTTCAGTTCATTCACTGCCTTTTTCTCGAAGAAGTTGATGATTACTGTTTTCCAAACATAACAAGTCTATATAGGAAAACTTACTATTTTTAGAAAGTGTGTTTCTAGTGCTTGATTTTCAATGGAACATAATTTTGGACTCATCTTTTCATTATGATCACACCCTCCAAATTTCACATATTTTTTCCCACTAGAATGATTGGAAATAAATTTTGAAAATTTGATTTGGATGAGCTTTGATTCAGCACTGAGGTACCATGGTGGCCATTAATGGAGCTTGAAATTTACAGGTCTGGTTTTTGTCTCCGTTTGCAATGAAAAAAACTCCATTGTGATATATTTTTTATTTGGATCCCATGTGCAAGTTTTTAGTTTGTTTCATTATTAGAGTGATGGGAAATCTTAATTGAATGTGAGCCACGTTGCAATAATGAGGATTTTGTTAGAGAAAATTTCCAAGAGCACCATTTGACCATTGTTTATTCAATTGATTATTTTGACAAAATTTTAAAGTTTTCAAAATACAACATCTTGATCCGACTTGTACTTTGCAAGATATGAGGAGTTTTTGATTAGGTGGCTTCGTAGTTATTTGGCGAAAAATATCCATTTTCTCTTCATTCTTCGTCATTTCAATCCATTTTTATCTGAGGCCTACATATTACCATGCATTCATAAAGGTGGAGAGTTTTTTTGATCATGATGGATCTGGTTTGGATCAACAATGGCGGACCGGGTTTCTAAACAAGCTTGAGCAAAGCCATGACATGGTGAGGAGCGGTGAAGGAGAAATGAGGGGGAAGAAACGACTAAGTGCTAGATTTGAATATTAAAAAAATACACATGGACAATGGGAGAATTTTTGTGTTCTTGAATTCCCTCACCTCAGGGACATAAGGGACATTAATTTCCATGGTGATCCTGGAGGTGACACGTGACACTTAATCTGATGGTAGGGGATTTGGGCAAAAGGGCCTGACAAACACCTGGGGGCTAGAAACTGGTCATATGGGTGACCAAAAAATCTCTTAGATGGCTGGGTGAATTTTTCCATGTTTTATGTCCCTCACCTTAAAGGTACGTGAGGTACATCAACTTCCATGGTGGTCCTGGAGTGACACGTGTCCTCGATCCACGACAGGGAGTTTGAGCTCCAAAATGCACTTGGGGGCTGAAAGTCGGTCATGTGGGTGACCAAAAGACTTCCCATAGGGTCTAGGCACATTTTTCAAGGGCTAATGTACTTGACCTCAGGGATTTCAGGGACATAAAATCCCTCCAGGAGCTCCTGGTGCTGACACGTGTCCTCCCGAAAATTGACTAACTCCTAAACTGTCTCCAAGAGGGTGACTTGGAATGATGATAACTTGAGCTACCGGTGGAATTTATTGGTGAAAATTTATATGATCCTTAATGTAAATGGAATTTTTAATCCAATGGTGGGTGTCAAATGTCTTGATTCAACCATATGATCCCTAAAAAAGTGTATTTGTGATTTGAGACTCCACTCATGCCTAAGAAAAACTACTTGCCAATCCTATGCGCCAAGGTGTTGTGAAAAATATTATTTCACCATCATCTAGGTATTAGAATCTTATTTATGGTATTGTTTTTTTACTTCTAACTCCATCCAGAGCTCCTAGAATCTTCTTCTAAAGCCCAATAGTTGTTTTAGGCCTGTGTACTGCCTAGGCTTGTGAACCCTATTTTTACTCAGACTACTCCAAGTCTTTCAAAACTTCACCAAACCTTCCAAAATAATTTCCATGATGTTCTAAGGTCTTCAATTCACCTCCATGTTGAATTTGGACCATTCTTCCCACTACGGGGTTTGATCTAGTCCTTGGAAGGCCAATGATAGCCCTTCCGAATACCGCTGTGAAGATAACATCTTTTTCAACTACCTAAAATCACCTAGAGGAAATGAATAGAATTTCCTAAATCACCTAGGGAAAAATTTGACATCAAATAGGGGGTGAATAGAAAACGTATTTGACTTGGGGTTCCTAGGAATGATAAAACATGAAAAATTCAACACAGGGGTATAGTTGTCGTGCTTGGAAACTTCAAATTTCCTATTACAAATTTACACGACAACAATTGGCTCTAGCTTGGGGACATGGCATGGAATGAGTGCAATGAAGACATGACATGGGAATAAAAATCTCAATCTTAGACCATATAATTTGTTGAGAAGTGCCTTATCCATTGGGCCTTACAGAGTCATGTACAACTTACAACAAGAGAGAAAGAGAGAAGAAGGAAACACACATACACATGAAAAGGAAACAACACACACAACAGGAAGGGAAACACATGAAACAAAAAGGGAAACATGCCTAGAAATCACCTATGGTATGAGGTGGGGGACAACTTGCTTTCAATGAAGATTTTTTTCATTCTCAAAAGTTACCCTTGAGAGGGAAACACCGAATGATGATGTTCTGCAAAGTCATTGATGGGTTCCACAAAGTAGCCTCCCTCCTCAATTGTTTATGGAAGCCGGGTGATTCCATGATTTTTTGTGTACTTGGTAGGAGTGATTCCATGTGAGTTTCTTTATGCTCAAGTACTTTCTTTGAAATTCCATTGCATTAATCCTCTTTGAAATTGGTTTATATAGCACCATTACATTCTCGTTTATCCACATAGATGATTCTTTATCGCCACCATGCTATCACTTGCTCCAGGCTACTTTTCATTCAAAATCACTTGAACATTATGGGATTCTTTTCTTTCCTAGGTCTATGCTCATTGAGCTCTTTTCCATGATAAACCTCAGACTTATCCTATTCCTTTATTCCACTATAAAATTCTTGAGTACTGACGGAAGGATTGGACACGGCCTCATACTTGTCTTATATGTCCATGACATAAGTGAAGAGATCAAGAATCAGCTCAGAGGTCTTCTATAACTTACTACATCCAATATTTCTTGCATGAAGTTATGCTTCATCATTTCCTGAGCTCCTCTTTGTATGCCTTTGAAGAATATTTATTTTTCATCTCAAGGAAACTATCTAGAGGGATTACCTCATCATCTTGGGAATCACTGAATTTTATCACTCCTTTTTCCATAGGGGCTTTAGCTTCAAAGGCCTCAAAATTCTTGCTTCTATTTCTTCATCATGGAGAGAATCTTCTTCTGCAAATGGGAAAGAAAATATCTCCATTTTGTCATCATATCCACCAACCATTGGCTTGAGAGGGACATCATATTTCTCATCTAGATTTATTTCAACATAGCCCATCTTCACATTGGTTGAGGTTTCCAAGTTAGCTTCATGCTTGTCTTCAAGATTCATGGCTTGCATTAAAAGTTCAAGACTAATTTGTGGTCTTCTATTTCTTCCGCGGCTCTTAGCAGTCCTTGTATAGATAGTTATTTCCCATTTCTCGAGGGTTCATTATGCGGACTGGTTTGGTCTCTTCCTGGGTAACATGATTAAGGAATTCGTCATCTTTGAATGGGAATGATAAAATTTCTTCATCATGGATAAACACATAAGATAATTTTTCTGTTTGAAATTTTTCAAGAACCATTCCCTCTTCTTCATGGTTTGCGTCATCCAAAAATTCAGAGATGCCCTCTTGTAACTCAAATCTCCTCAATGCTTCTTCAAATTCCAAATATCTTTGGGAAGGCATATCTAGACCTATCAAGATGGGAATAACCTCTTCCTCCTTAGTTGTCACAAATTGATTAATCCGCCTGATACCCTGGTAGAAAATGTTAGCTTTTGGGATTTTGGAATTTCATACTTTGTGTACCTCATCTTCTTCTCGAGAAGAAATTTCTCCATGTCTCCCCTCGTTATCAACTGCGAGAGTGCACCACCGTAAGGAACATGCAATAGGAGTAAAGCAGTTGTTCTCACTCCGTTGATATAATGGGAACTCTTCCATTGTGGGACCTGCTTGCAGAAGAGAGCCTCCAGAGTGGGCTGGTTCCCTGTAAACCACTATCCTACCTTTTGTATGAGAAAAGAGGAGAAAAACTTGCAAAAATAATACTGAAAAAACAAGCTAACTAAGGTGATGCACCGATATTTGTTGGACCTCTATTCTGCATACACACACTAATGATTGATAAAGTTGTCCTTGTCACTTCAAAGCACCTCTATAATTAATGCCTAAGTGATTCTGAAGAAGGTGTAAATGACTATAATAACTAAAGTGAGAGGGTTAGAAACCACTTTCAAAACAGGACTACAACAAACACACACTTAATCAGACCGGAAGAAAACTTATAGTGCAAATCAGAGGTTAATTGCATTGGAAAACAAGCAAAGGAAAGATAAATTTCACTTACACAAGTCAACAAAGCAAAGCAACACTTTGAATCGCACGCACAATGGAGGATAAAACTAACTTTATTGCATCAAATAGGTGCTCACTGTAGAATTTTGGGTCCTCCCAAAAGCTTACAAAAGTATGATGGAACTTTCGGTCCTTTGTGCTTGCAATCGCACTACAATATATAGCAAAAGTGTTTCCTAAAAATAAGCCTAAGAGTGAACTCGCCCATTAGATCTATTATTATCCCTTTGTTATTTTTATTATAGATAATAATGATCTATTACAAAAGAGGCTTCAAGGCCATGAGCATCACTCAAATACATAGTCAAACTGAAGTTGACTCTTATTTTAAAGGAAAACTAATAAAAATATTACAAACATTGCTTGCAATGCAAGTCTTTATCATGCAACATGCTGATTTATCTTTGATGTTGACACCTATTTTGTCTCTTCTTGGTGCACAAAAAGGACTAGCTAACAAAGTGATCACTTTCTATTCTTGGAGAAGTTTTTGTCTTTTAGCTGGATTTGGCATTATGCTCCAAATCATTCCTGCCCTCTCATTGGCTAATCAATTTTCCTTGGGCATGCATATATAAAAATTGGTTTATTCCTTTTTTGGACCCCATGCATATAAATTTTTCACCCTATTTCTATTAGTTTCTTGCCACTTGGAAGCCTTGCACTGCTCCTTTGACTTTGACGTCGAGATTGTGTGAGGGGTTGGGACCTGTGGTGACTGTGCATCAGTTGACACTTGGCATAATCTTATTCCTTTCCATAGAGTTTTCAGATTTTGGATTCCTCTTTGTAAAATCTTGGTGGAATTAGATTCTAGCCATAGATCTTCTTACCTATCATTTGATCATGGCTATCGATTGGATCGACCCTGCATTGAATTCGATCATTGGCATATTTATTTCGATCCATGGCATATCGATTATGGACCCTTGATCATCTAGTGCTTTGTTTAATCCTCGTGTTCATTAGTTCTGAATGCATTTATGAATGCCTTATCCTATGGGTGGCAACTAATTTTGATTGTTGATCTCTCTGATTTCATCTTGGCCATTGGATGTTGTATGGTACTATGCATTGATTGTTCTTTTGATCTGGATCATTGGATCACTGCCACTTTGGTCTGGGCCGTCGATTACATTGATCATGGTTGAATTTTTGACTCCATCCTCGCCATTTGATTAACTTCGAAATGATCTTATTTGTAGGATTTCCTAACCCGAGTTAGGTCTTGAGTTTGTTAGAGCTTATGGGGGCAAAGGCATTCTTTGAGCCCATTCTGCATTTCCAATTTGCATGGCGAAGCCCTAGCGAATTTTCTCAAGATCTGCCAAATCTATAGAATACATGGTAGTTTTTGATGTCTTCAAACGTACACATTTCTATTTTGGCCTTTGGATTCCATTGTTGGTTTTCTTGGCCTGCATTTTTTGAAGAAATATGAAGGTAAATGGGGCCCATTTTTTTTTCTTTATTCCTATAGTCAGCTTCATATTGTGAAACCTATAGCCTCCTTTTGTAATGTCTTTTAATGAAGCTTTCTCTGTTTGGTTGCTTTATTCTATGTTTGGCTTTGGTTATAAGCTCAAAACGAGCTTGAGGAGATGAAATGGCCACCATGCTTATGTGTACTGTCACCTTGCCTTTAGAATGAGGTGAGTACTTGAACTCTTTCGATTCTTTGTAAGTTCTAATATGGAAAAGAAAATCCTTTGGAACTTACTCTATGTTTTCTTGTTTCAAACATGGCTCACCCTACATTTTTACTATGTTTTATAATAACCGTGGCCATTTGGCCTTACTACTTATGACTGTCTTGTTATAACCTCGGCCTTCAGGCTTCATTGTATTTGATTCGGCCTCCTTTCAAGCTCAAGTTCACTGTTGGGAAAGTTGATACGTTGTGGAAACCACTCATATTTTTACACTCTTTAACTTGTAGAAATGACATGAACTTGGCCTTTATCAGAACTTGACCTGTAATGATCTTCGGCTTTATCTGTAGTTGTGTATTTTAATGGCTTTGGCCTTGGATTCCTTGCTGACTATTTATTGATCATTCGTCCTTTTCACCGTAACTTGTATTTTGATTTGATTGAAGTTTGGCCTATTTCCATTATTCGCTTGCCACTTGTTCATTTCTTTAAGAGTTCATTCGAGAGGCCTTTGTGAAGTTGGAAACTCTGTCACTTTTACTTCATTGTTTATATCTGTTGTCAAGCATGAGCATACTGAAATAGATGGAGTCAAACTGGAAAACTGTAACTTGATCAATCTTTTTGTATTACAAGTATGAATGTAGAATGTTTCCTGAACTTGTACAAGCATAACATGATCACATTAGCACTCATGTTTGTTCACTTTGAGAGAAAATCATTTATGTTTATTTCTGTAATGATCTTTCCTTTCCGAAATAGTAAAGTAATCACTATATTTGAGTTTTATTGATAAAGCATTAATTTTCAATTGTTCTAAATTGAAAGTCACTTTTACAAGGGGAGACTCTGGCATTTTTTTCCAAAATGACTGTTTTCCTCTCTCCTTTTTAGATTTTCAACTTGATTTGTAAAAGATTTGTTTTCTTGACTCATCTTGATGCTTCTTTCTTTCTGTAAACCATCTTGAAATGATGTTTGTTTTCCATTCTCTTGAAAGTAAACAGTAGCTACTTCTTTCTTAACCAGTTAAACTGATCTTTTTCATTCTCATGTTGCAACCTGTTCCTGCAAAACTCAGAAATAAGTTAGAAAATATAGGCTTTTGGCCTCTCTTATATCCATGTGATTTTGATTTCTTCTTCATTCTTCTTTTGTGAACTGTTTTCAACTTCTTTTTCATGTCATCTCCACATCTATTTCTTTTGTAATCTATTTCAGATTCTGCTTTTCTATTTCAATCCTTTGCCTTTTTATTGCTTTCTGCCACTAATTTCTCTTTATGCACTCTGCTCTCTTCTGCTGCCATGTATTTATTTCTTTCAAGTACCATTAGATGTATTGAACTTAGAATATGTATTTGCTTTAGAATAGATGTATAGGAATAAAAATGTACTGACCTCAAATTTGACAGGTAATTGCTTCTTTATCTTACAGTGATGAGAAAAGAAGATGGAGATGGAAAGTGGAAGATGAAGAGGAGATGAAACTGGAGATGCAGATGATGCAGAGTGGGAATGAAAATAGAAAAGGCAATGATGGGTTCACTTTTACTCCTCTACTCCTATTCTTTAGCACATGCAATATTCTCTTTTCCATGTATATGATGTTGTTACTTAGTCACATCCCATGGATTGTGTGGGAAAACTTGTAATCTCTTATGAATAAAGCATTAAATTGAAATAATGAGTTGACTATCTCTTTCTGCATTCAACTTTTTCTTTGATTGTACAATGATGTAAGCAACTCAATATCTCAATCAAATGAATTAATATAAGAGATAAACTTAAAAGAAATACCTGTAACTCCAGTAAGCAACCATTGAATGAGATGTGCCTCCTTGTATGTTGTTTTACTGCATTAAGCATATGCTCTTCATTTTGACTCTTCCCTACTATCTCCATTCAGACATTATTGTCACTATTTGGGTGGCGGTACTTTCTTGATGGAGGTAGCGAAAAAGAGTCACTTGTAACATTTTTATGACAAAGATAGATGGATGCAATTTCATGAATCACAAACAACTTCAATGAATACAAAGCAATAAATATGATGAGCACAACATAATAAAGTGAAGTTGATTATTTGAAATCTGCAACTATGAATGCGTTTCGAAATGATTAGTTGATTGCATAAACTGCAATACGTTTATCCTCATCAAGTTGTCATATGATCCTTCATGAAGCTTGATGAAGATAAATGAGAGATTTCCATTTATGTAACCAACTCTTTGTTTGGGGACAACATTCCTAGTTTCAAATTCTGACTAATCACCTTCATCTGTAATCAACTCAACTTAATGAACTCAATCTCTATAATCTGCAACTGAAATGCCCCAATGTTTAACCAATAATAATTTCAAATCCCCATACTTATGATGACCAAAAATGGTCAACACTCCCTTCACTAATATGGTTGCTAAAGACTAATTCATCTAAATTTTCCCTCCCAAGTCTCAACAGAAATTTCTACTCAAAGAACATTCCAAACAAGACTAGGACGTCTACTACCAAAATTATCACCGAAACTTTCATGTCCTGGAAATATGGTGAGATCCACCTATGCATCTTTGACCTTCCCTACAAGTGAGAGCTCTTTTGACTCCAAAGAGTAACAAGATCCGTTAGGTGAAGTCATGGTAATTTTGAGAGCCTTGGAAACCTCTAAAGGAATCACGTTGTCTAAGGTAACATAATCTATTATGTAATTTTTCAGTACATATTCTCCAACAATAAGGGAGCCTTAGAAAGGTTCAAATTTATCATTCTTTGATGCACTCAGAGAAAGAATGTTCTGAAGGAGGTGTAGGTGGGTCTAGTAGCATGCCTTTGGAACTAGAAGTTACAACATTGGGTGTTAGACTACCAATCTTGATAAAAACATCTCAAATTGTTCGTGATGAGTCCGCAAATATTCAATTTTGGTAATCTACACTTTGGCTTGGTTTGCATATTCTATGAAGTCAAAGGGAGAAGATGTAGACAAGGGGGTGAAGGATTGCTTTTTCATTTAGGACAAGGTTTGGAAGCTACAGGAGTATATTTTGGGGAATAGAGGGTATTTTGAAAGGTACACTAGGAGCTTTCAAAGTACTAGATTTTATAGGAGCATATTTAGATTTAGACTTGAAAGAGACATCGAAGACTTACTTGGGATTGTGGGAGTATTCTTACTTTCACAGGCCACAGCTCCAAAATGTAGACTTCATGGAAGATGGAAGTGTAGATCCTTGATTAATTATTTTATTTTGTGGAGTCGCCATAGGAGGATCATCAACCTTCTTTTCTATTGCATTATTGGAGGGAGATGCTCTTTTCTCGGACTAAGAATGAGTGAATACCACACATGAGAAACTGGGTGCATCTTATTTGTCTTCTTCATAACCTCCAGAATACTCATAAAATCTTATTTATGTATCATTATCAAACTCATCACTTTATAGGTAACCACCACCTTTAATTTCTTGTGAAAAAATCCTCTTCATTTTCCTTACTCCTAAAAATTGAAATGATAGGTGGGGCCTCTAAGGAAAGCTTTTAGGGTGCTCCTACATTCTGATTTTCGTTGCTTCTTTGGGAAGAAACTCGTTCAAATAATTACCTCTTCAAAGATGCTATTTCATTCGCAAACTTTTACAACGATGGATTGGTTCTCTCATCTCCAGGATACGGGTCTTTCCATTTGATCGGTTCTTGATCTTTCTAGAGAGGATGAGATCGTCATCAAGTTTAATGGCCATCCTTTATGCTTCTACAAAGTGTTCCTTGGTTGGGATCTTCGTAGAAAAAATCCTACTTTTGATGATTGAGCATTGATGAAGAATCTCTTGACATTGTTTTGAGATGGCGAATCCTCTTTAGGTATCCTATAAAGAAACCATTCAAAATGAGCCACAAAGTCTCTCATGGTTTCATTTTCTCCTTTCTCTATTTGAGCCAACTACACCAGGAGGTCCTAATAGTCTTCAATTGATTTAAATATCTCTTCGAAAGAATCCTTGATATCATTCCAACCCATGATGGACTGAGTAGGCTAGGAGGTAGAACCATTCTACTACTTTTTCTTAGAGGGACTCCATGAATAGTCTCACAACAACGTCTTCATGTTGGACACCAAGAATTCCACCTGATGTTGTGAAAGCAACAATGTGTTCTTCAAGATGTTTTACTTTGTCACCTTTGAACTTTGGAAAGTTATTATGGGAACCTCGCTAGTAGATCATGAAGAGGGGGTTCAAGAGAAAGTAGGCATGTATTCCTTCCCCATGGAACAATGGGTTGAGGTATTTATTCTTCATCTTTCATTGTCATTTATGTTTCTTCTCTTGCTTCTACAAATTCTTCTTCTTCTAGGAACTCAATGACCAATGGTGGTTGAAAAATGGGAGAATTTGAAGGGGAGTATCAACAAGAGTCTTGACAGGATTTCCAAGTGAACTATTTGAAGAACTGGATGGAGAGGAGGCTTGAGAGAAGAAGTATGGATTATCTCTAATTCATTCTTGCTGATTTTGCAAAGCCTTGAAATTGGAATCAACAACACCTCTTGACCTTCTCAACCTGGTGTATCTTCCTTCAACCAACTTTTGGAAAATTTTGTAGTGGGAACACGAAAGGACACTGTGGAATGTGAAAAGTCATGTGTAGAAATCAATAGTGTATCTTTTGGCAATGGAATTTCATGAACTTTTTTTTAATTTTTGAACCTTGTGGTCATATTTTGGGTGTAGATGCTGCTAAATCTACCCCACGATGGGTGCAAAAGCTGTCAAGCAGAGAAAATTTGTTGGGGAAAAATTGGTGGTTATCTTGCCAACACTGGGAATCTAAGTCCTCTACTTAACCGGTGCATCTTTTGCATATGCATGCACATGGAAAGGAATATTTATGTGTTGGACTTTTGACCTGGGATCAATAGGACACTCCACTAACCTCGTGAAAAATCTAGCAATTATTTGTTACAGAGGAATTTGTGTGAAGTGTAGCAAAGGGGAGTGAGAAAAGAGGTAGGAGAACTAATGTTGCAGGTAGGAAATCGATTCATGGACACACTAGTCAAAAGTATCATCACATGCATTTATGAAAAGAAACAAACCTACAAATGACATCAAGACAAGATAAGATTGTGAATTCAAAGTTTCTAAAATATCCTCATCAAAGAGGCTAAAAACTCCTCCTTGTATTGATGCTTAAACATAAGTTGTACATAATGTGGGAATGGAAGAAATTTGAGAGTGGAGGAAAGTAGAAGAAAATAGATATCCCCTTTGCTTTCTCCAAGTACAATTCACTCATGAGTTTAAAATATCATATGTCCTCACACAAATTAAAACTTTTCAACTTCCTAGGAAAATTTGAAGTCCCTTTTTATAACATAAAGGTGACTTATTACATTAGGAACATTAGGACATATGAAAAAGTGCAATCCCAATGTGAAATTAGAATATTGGAAAGTGAGAGAAAGTTAGGGGGAAGAGGAGAGAGAAAGAGAGAGAAGAAGAAGAGGAGATGTCATTTTTGATGAAGTTCGTTGATCCTTGTTGATGGAAAGCTCCAAATGCAGTGAAACTCTTAATCTTCAAACTCTTTGCACACTGTGAATCTCCTTCAAATCATCTTGTGAATGCTTGCCAAGTTGAGTGAACTATTCTGCTGATGAATGCAACTCCTAGCCTGCGTATGATATACTATTTTTAGTGAGAGGTGATTTTTCCTCTTCTCAACCATCGTGATGTGATGAAATCCCTCATTCGATCCTACACACACTACCCTTGCCTCAGCCGCTTCTTTGGGGTGACTTACTATTTTTAGTAAACACCCATATAAGGGACTTATTATTTTTAATAAGTGGTCATTTTCACTTTTTTATACTCTGAACACTCATTTTGGCTTCCTCATGATCTTCAATGCCCACTTCCTTTGTCTCAATTTCTTTTGATGATGAATTTCCAAACATAACAAGTCTATATAGGAAAACATACTATTTTTAGAAAGATTGTTCGTAGTGCTCGATTTATGATAGAACATACTTTTTTGGACACATATTTTCATTATGATCACACCCTTTGAATTTCACATAGTTTTGCCCACTAGAATGATTAGAAATAAATTTTGAAAATTTGACCTGGCAGTGGCTTCAGGCACTAAGCTACCATGGCGGCCATTAATGGAGCTTAAAATTTGTAGGTTTGGTTTTTGTCTCTTTTGTGATGAAAACAACCCCACTATGATAGGCTCTTTATTTAGAGCCCATGTGCAAGTTTTTTAGTTCGTTTCCATTGCCGGAGTGATGGGAAATCCAATGAATGTGAGTCGATACACGAAGTGAGGATTTTTTTGAGAAAATGATTCTAGGCACCATATGACCTCTTGTTTGTTGTATCTTGATTTTATTACAAAAGGTGAAAGTCTACAAAAGATGGCATCCTGATTTGATTTGTACTTTGCAAGATATGAGGAGTTTTCAATCGGGTGGCTTTGTAGTTATCTAGCAAAAAATCCCCATTTTCTCTTTGTTCATCATCATTTCACTCCATTTTTATCTAAGGCCTACATATTACTATGAATTCATGGTTTTGAGTGTTTTTTGATCATGATGGATCTGGTTTGATCAACACCGCACTGTGTTTGGACAAGCTTGAGCAAAGCCATGGTATGGGAGTGGTGAAGGAGAAATGAGGGGGAAGAAACAACTAAGTGTCGGATTTGAATATTAAAAATGCACATGGAGGGGCTGGGAACATTTTGTTCCTTGACGTCCCTCACCTCAGGGATGTGAGGGACATCAATTTCCACGGTGATCCTGGAGGTGACACGTGGCACTTAATCTGACGGTAGGGGATTTGAGCAAAAGGGCCTTGACAAGCACATGGGGGCTGGAAACTAGTCATATGGGTGACCACAAAACTCGCTAGAGGGTTGGGAAATTTTTTTCCATGTTTGGTGTCCTAGAGGTGACACGTGTCCTGATCCGAGGACAAGGAGGTCGAGCCCAAAAATGCACTTGGGGGATGAAAGTCAATCACGTGGTGACTAAAAATAATCCCCATAGGGTCTAGGTGGATTTTTTAAGGGATTATGTTCCCGACCTTAGGGACTTCTAGGACATAAAATCCCGCTAGATCCCAAAGGTCTTGACACGTGTCCTCCCGAAAATTGACCTACTCCTAGACTATCTCTAAGAGGGTGACTTGGAATGATGATAACTTGAGCTCCTGGTGGAATTTATTGGTGAAATTTTATATGATCTGACTATAAATAGAATTTGGAATCTAATGGTGGGGGTTTCATGTCTTTATTCAACCATATTATTCTCGGGAAAATGTGGATGTTTGATTTGAGACTCCACTTATGCCTCGATAAAACTGCATCTACCAATCCTATGCTCCAAGGTGTTGTGAAAATATTATTTCATCATCATCTAGGTCTTGGGATCCTAATTATGGAGATGTTTTTTTACTTCTAACTCCATCTGGAGCTCTTGGAATATTCTTCGAATCCTAGCATTTATTTTAGGCTTGTGTACTACCTAGGCTTGTGAACCCTATTTTTTACTCAAACTGTTCCAAGTAATTCAAAACTTCCCCAAACCTTCTAAAATAATTCCCTAATGTTCTAAGGTATTCAATTCACATCCATGTTGAATTTTTCCCTTCCGTTCCACTCCACGTGGTTTGATCTAGTCCAAGGAAGGCCAACAATAACCCTTCCCAATACTTTGCATTTAGACGATAAAATCTTTTAGAATTCCCTAAAATCACCTAGGGGGAATGAATAGAATTTCATAAATCACCTAGGGGACCAATTTGACATCAAATAGGGGATGTCCAGATTGACGAATTTGACTTGGGGTTCCTAGGAATGATAAAACATGAAAAATTCGGCATAGGGGTATAATTGTCATGTTTGAAACTTCCAATTTCCCTATTGTACATTTACACAATAACACAAGTATAGGGAAATGAGGAAAGTTGGTGAGAAGAGAATTCATGGTCAAGGTGCAACTAGTATAGGGTAATGTGTGGGGCATGTGCGAGGGCTAGGGACTTGTCTGATTAAAGAAAGTGTGAGGTGCACGCGTAGGGTGAATAACGGAAAAGGAGAGAGGAAAGGAAGAAGGGGAAGCTTACAAGGGAACATGAGGAAAATAAGGGAGGCACACGAGGAAATGCAACTAAGGGAATGTGCCAAGTGAACTTGAGTGTGAACAAGCTTGTAATGAAGAGAAAAATTCTAGAATATGTATACAAGTTACCAAAATAACTAGGACAATTATTTGGATAATGATTTGGTGAATCTTGAGGCCATCCGCTCACTAGATGAAGGAGATCGTGAGTCAAGCATCCATTGGGTATAGAGTCTTTTATATAATCATAGAATTCTGATTTTCAGCTTTGAAGAACTACCCTTGAAGTCACTTGAAGGATCATTTCTTGAATTTATTCCAAATCTTGTAAACCGCTTACAATGTCAAAGATATTGGAAGCAAAAGAAGAGCATTTGCAAGAAGCATATGAGAAGAAAAAACTATGTACAAATAAACATTTTGTGTGCAACACACTTAGAGGAATTAAAAATGTGCTAATATATACAAAAATGCAACAAACTTAATGGAAGGGTTTGAGATGGGTCCCATTTATTGGGATTTGCATGCGTGTTGAGTTAAATCAAAAGAGTTAGCCTCTTTTCATGAAATGATGGTGTATGAGCCACTCCAAAGTGTATCAAAGTTTGAATTACACCCTAGTTTAGCTCACAAAGATCCCATTTTAAGACCAAGTCCCCAACTTTGAAATATTGAGGCCTAGCCTCTCCATCAAACCATTTCTTTTTGCTTGTCATTTGATGTTGTTTTAGCTTGATTGTAAGTGCATTTCCGATTCTTCAAGATTAACTAGTTTTGTCACTTTGATTTCTCTTTGGTCTACACCTTTGAGTTCCACCTACTGGGAAAGTTCCAATGAGTTCAACTCTAGTGTCAAATTAAGGGTAGCCTCCTTTCCATAGAAAAGCTTGTAAGGTGAAGTTCCTATTTCATTTTTACTGTGATTATTTCTTCCCGCAGTGTGCGTGAGACCTTTATATGCCACTATCTTTGGTTGAAATTCATTGTGCACTTCATGATTCTGATCAAGTTCTTCTTTATTGACTCTGCTAGACCATTTCCTTGGGGGTAATAGTTGGAAGAAGTTTTTAGATAGATTCCCATATTTAGATCCCAATCAAAGTGATTTTGGTCCTAAGGAAGGATTTTGCATTATCGTGAGATAATGGTTTGAGGAATTCCAAACCTTGTGAATATGCCTTCGAGAAAGTCAAGGATGACTAACTCGGTTGATTCCTTGAGTGTGACAGCTTTTGTCCATCTAGTGAAGTAGTTCGTGAGTCAAAGACCCACTTGTGTCTAGTGCTTGAAGGAGGATTGATCATGCCTATGAAGTCAAGACCCCATTGTGCAAAAGGATGATCTACTTGAATTGGTTAGAGGGGAAGCACTGCTAATATTTTATTTCTTGCAAAGAAAGCACATTCCTTGCATTTTTGACCCACTTGTGTGCATCCACAAATAGAGTAGGCCAAAAGATACTTGCCATTATGATTTTAATTATGGTAGTTTTGGAAGAGAAGTTTCCACCATAGAATCCATCGTGAAATTATGCCAACACTTTTTCAGTCTACGTGCTGTTGATACATCTTAACAACATGCCATCAAGATTCTTCTTGAAGAGAAGGCCATCAATCAAAGCATAAGGGATAGATTATAACCTCAGATGTCTTATCTTTTCCTTATTTAACCCATGAGGGTATGTTCCCTTGGAAAGGAATGTGATCATATCCTTCATCCATTCACACGTGCCAGATTTTTATTCTTCTCATGTTTCGCACATGGGAGGTCCTCGTCTAGAAATAATGAAGTCTCGTATTCATTCTGCGCGTCTTCAAAAATCTACCTATAGAGTAACCTACCTCTTACAAGTTTTGTGGCTTTGATAGTCACATGATAATCCATGATTTTGGTCACCTATCGTGCTCTCATCTCACTAATTTCTACTCCCATAATGAAGTCTTTAACAAGAGAGTGGGAGATTAATACCTTAATATGATTTGTGATAAGCATACTTTTGAATTTCTTAAGCGCGTGCATGATGGTAAATACTTGCTTCTCCATGTGACTCGTATTTTAATTCATAATCTTTCGCTGGAGTAAGAAAGCCACCGGTTGTTCCAGCCCTTGTTCATTTTCTTGTGTTAGACTCGCAACAATACATGCATTGGCACTATAAGCATAAATGATGAAATCCTTTGAATAATCTAGGTTAATGAGTGTTGGCACACAACCAATTTATTGCTTGATTTTTTTGAAGCCTTTTCCTTTACTTTTCCATCTCGAAGGCCATGTCCTTCTTAAGCACTAGGTGATGGGTCAAACTAGTCCTGTAAAGTTAGGGATAAAATGCCTAAAAAAATTGATCTTTCCAAGGAAGGATTGTAAGGCTTTCTTGACACCAATAGGGAAAGAGCCAGGATGGCTAAAACATGCTCAAGGTCGATTATGATGTCATCCTTCAAAACCACATGGCCCAAGAGCTTGCCCTATGCCACTGCAAAATTACACTTCTTGGGGTTAAGAGATACCCCAAATTTTTTAAATCTCTCAAAGACTTTCTCCAGGTGTGCCATATGATCCGTGCTCTGCTTTGAGAAGACCGTTATGTCATCAAGGTAAACCAAGATGAATTCATTTATGTAACCTTTCAAGGCAATATCCATGGCGCGCTAAAATCTGGTGCCTATGTTTGACAAACAATAGAGAATCTTTTGATATGCATACATTTCCCACTTGGTTGTAAACACTATTTTGAATTGATCCTCTTCCTTGACTAGGATCAGATTGAAACTTGAATACCCATCTAACATTAAAAATCTTTATGCACTACCACAAGATTTACAAAATCTACTCCATCAAGGCAAAGGATAATTATCCTTTACAGATGCCTTGTTTAAATATCAGAAATCAACACAAAGTCTGATTTCACCATTTTTATCACAAGACCGGAACTAGATTCACAATCCAAGTAGAGCACTTGATGGGAAAAATAATTTTTACCTCAATGAGTTTGGATAATTCATTTTGCATGAGGGGATCTATCTTTGGATCGACCGGCCGCTTCTTCTATCTCGATGGGCTTAATACCAAGATCAAGATCAATGGAGTGTTGAGAAACGCTTATATCAAAACCTTTAGATATTCATACTCCCATGAAAATATATCACTGTATTTTTGACAGATAGAGATGAAGGCCTACTTCTCCTTATGTGCACAAGTCTTACCGAAAGAAGAACTCTTTCCTATGTGCAATAGTGAATGGGAATAAGTCTTCTTATATGGCGCACATGTACCTTTCTTCACCCTTGAACTCATCATCAGGGATAAAAAAAATTTCTAAGGTGACCAACCCTTTAGGAAGTTTGATTGTCTTCTTCTGTATCACTTGGTCCCCATAGTCATCATACAAGTTAGCTTACATGCTTAATGATAATGCAGCCTTCCTTCTAGATGAACCGGATGATCTACGTGTCATCACAAACACTTTCCATCTAGTGTTGTTATCTAGAATGGATGGCCTGATCACCATCTTAATATGATGGTTGTTTCCTTTGACATAGTCCTCAGTAGGAGAGAACTGTGAACCAAGTGCCACCACCTAGTCAACTTCCTTATTCATTTTGTGTGGCACCACCTGTAGATTTAGAGAATCAAATCTCTCAAGGAGGTCCCAAACTATGTGTTTATAAGCTTTGAGAAGCTTATTCTTTGTATGGAATTTTTGGTAACCTAGTGGATAACCAATTTTTTATCCCTGAATATCTACGCTACTTAATCCCTTTCTTCTCAAAAATAAGAAGGCCATGCACTAGTGCTTCATACTCTACCACATTGCTAGAATAGGTAAACTCGTAATCTATGCGTGAAGTATAATTTCTCATCCTTAGGGGAAATGAGAATGACTCCTTCTCCCGTGCCCTTTCTTCTTCTAAAACCATCAAAGGATAACTTCCATAGACTAGTTTTCTCTTCATTTTTCTTGAGCATGCACAAAAACATAAATTCTTCTTCAAGAATGCAGTAAGTACCAAGCCTAGTTTTATAGGCTTCAAGTTCTTTAGCATATGGGTAAAATTTATGGTGCCTCTCTGCCCACTCATCAAGTACTAGATCAGAATAACAGTGGAAGAGGATACTCTTCAGAACTCAAGTCTGGTTCTTGGATCAAACAATTGGCTTGGAGAGGGGATGAGACATATGAATCTACATGATATGAAAATATTGGTTCAACTTGTATGGTAAACTAGGCACCATACCTTGTCTTGAGTAAAATATGAGACCAATAAGAAGACAAGTAACCACCCACTTTTACAAGAAATTCTCTTGATAGAGATAGGAAAAAAAGAAGGTAAGTTAATGATAGATACATCTTGAGTTATGGTGAGGCTTGGACATCACTGAAATGCTTCGCTCCTTATAGAAACAGATAAGGTTAGGGTTAGGAGGAATACCCGTAGAATGTCGAGATGATGTGCGCGTACCGTAGAGAAAGATCAGGCTGACTGCGAAGAACTCCTTTTTGTCTTGGAAGGACTACCTGCAAATAAGAACACAAGACCACAAGATTTTGATTAGATAGTAAATGAGGGAACTGCCTTGGGCCCAGGAAATATGAAACTTCCTTTCGAAGGTGGTCAGTTCCCCTGCCGATATGAGTTAACACAAAATACTGTAAAATATCAATTAAATTGCTTGGCTGAACTGGGTAGGGGAAAGGCTGTTTTTCCTGGTTTTTGATCAAAGGAACCGATGCCGGTTACCTATAACCGATGGCGGTTACTGATAACCGATACCGGTGGGTTCTAGGATCTTCTGGGCTGGTTGTGGAGTTTGTAATGGCTGATTTTTGGATAGTTTTTGGGAAACGGGATGGTTAGAAACAAAAGAATGACAGCTAGAGGCAATGGTACGTTGGATAATGGATCCAGAAACGGATTTGGGAGGACTGTAATTCCAAAAGCATAAGAAATGTTATAATGGAGGACATGCAAGATGTAACTTATCGGGTTTTTGACGAAGATGCCGCTTGATCTCCTTGGTCGCCAACTCTTCTCCGGTTTCTTCACTGCCTCGCTTGGTCAAGTGAAGTTCGACTCGCTAATCGCTGACTCTCCTTTGATTCAAAATCCTTCGACCGATCTCCCAAAATGAAATTCGATCCGTTGTTTTGGTTTGGGAGCCCATTTACAGTGGAACCGATGGCGGTTACGTAACCGACGGCGGTCGAGTAGAACCGCATCGGTTAGGAAAAAGTAGGCTATTTTTAGTAAAATAGCCCACCTTCCCCGCTTTCTCCCGAGAGATGGGCCGGGCTTGGTCAAGTGGCTAGAAGGTCGGCTTTGGGTGCGCAGTAAGGAGGCATTAGTTATGGATGTGAGTCTAGACCAAGTCATGGGTCCTAATTAGGTTAGTTTAGGTTAGGGCTAAGTCATGGTGAGGTGGGCAAGTGAGGTGGCGGGTAATATGATGTGGATTTATCAATTATGAGGTAATTAATAAATAATTGTGTAAGGTTTAGGTGATGAGTTTAGGTCATAGATGAGATGTGGGTCACAAGGGATCGTAAGACACGAATTTGGTGTCTACATTAGCCCCTTATTGTCGTGTAGCTTGTTTTGTAAAAGTCGCATGACAATAATATGAAGTGGTTTCCCGTTAAGGGTATAGGTAATCCCCTCAAATCTATCACGATTGGGTGAACGGAAATCAGTGGATAGGGTTGATAAAGGGTATATGTTGTTGAGAGAATGGTAAGGTGTGGGGTAGGTCCAAGGAAGCATACACATGTGAAATGCAATAGTATGACTAGGGTACATGATTCGACGAGCAAACCAAATGATGTATAGGCAAAGGTCGATAGTTTATCCAAACAAGGGTGATATAATCCTCGGTATCCAAGGCATAGAAGTAGCTCCGTGGTATATAATGTAAGGTACAAGAACGTTTAGGCATGTTCGGCAAGACTCAAATGGTTGGTTTGGTTGAGATAAACGCCACGGTCTAGGTCTAGGCAAAGTTGGTCAACAGATCAAGTCAAGGACCCTAATCATGCTAAAACACGAACAGGTGAGCTCGATTGAACAAAAAGCTACATGATGGATGGATAAATTAAAACGGTGATTGTGGGTATGGTATGGTTAATTGCGCGCCTTAAGTCGGGCCAAATGGTTAGGCCTCGGGCGGGCCAAATGGGGTCGCCTCGGGCCAATGGGCCTGGGTCGGGCCAAATGGCAGGCCTGGTCGGGCCAAATGGTTTGGTCGCCTCGGGTCGGGCCAAATGGTTTGGTCATGCCCTGGGTCGGGCCAAATGGTTTGGTCAGGCCTTGGGTCGGGCCAAATGGTTTCGAGGCCTCGGGCCGGGCCAATGGTAGGCCGAGGCCTCGGGTCGGGCCAATGGCCAGGTCGAGGCCTCGGGCAAATGGCAGGGCCTTGGCAGGCCGAGGCCTCTGGGCCGGGCCAATGGTAGGTCGAGGCCTCTGGTCGGGCCAATTGGGTAGGTCGAGGCCTTAGGTCGAGGCCAGGTCAGGTAAGGTCGAGGCCTGGGTCGGGCCAATTGGTAGGCCGAGGCCTTAGGTCGGGCCAATTGGTAGGTCGAGGCCTTAGGTCGGGCCGAATAGGTAAACAAATGGTGTTCAGCAAAGGTGGATATAGGCGATATGTGGTTAAAAAAGAGGCAAATGGTAAATAGGGGCAAAAAGATAAAATTGGGGGAAAGTTGGGATTAACACCGATGTCGATTCTACATGACCGATATCGGTTAAGGGACCGATACCGGTTTTTTAGGGCAAAAAGGAAACCGACATCGGTTAAGGTCGAAAAACCTATAAAAAGAAAAAATACGGCCTGTCATTGTCACTTTGGTTATTTGCAATCCAAATTAACTTGTCTGACGTGGAGAGTTGAGTCGAGGGGTATTGAGTGAGGTGGAGCTATTTGATTCAAGGAGAGAGTCGATAGTGGGCCCGAATAGTTGAGGAGGCCGCAGTGATCGGGCCGGGACCCAAAGCAGATCGTGATCTGGAGCCATGGCACAGCAGAGGAGCCGGAGGGGCCGGACCAGCCTGGACCGCCACCACCCATCCCACCACGACGACGTGTCGTCGCACCCAGAGGTTCTAAACTCTTTATTTTGGTGATTTGGTTGAGTTATGTTGTTTTTGGGATTTGGGTAGAATTGGTAGTTTCAGAGTAGGAAATAATGGGTAAATGGAGGTAATTTGAGAAAGGGAGAGGGTAGATAGGTTAGATAGGCTAAGGGCAGCTAGTGTGTAAAATTTTAGGGTTTTGGGTGGGTAGATGGGTAGAAATAGGTAAAAATGAGTTTTGGGGCCGTGCGCGGTTCGGCTCTGGGGTGGACAAAGGACCGATGTTGTCACTAAATGCACCGCAGATCGGCCGAAAAAAAAAGAATAGAGTGAGGTTAAATGGGGGACCGCATCGGTCTCAGATCGGCCAGACGGGGGGGAGGGATGGGTTGAGGGTGGTATTGAGGGTGTATGGTTTTGGGGGGTTGGGTTGGGTCTGGGAGTGGGGAAGGGATTGGGTTAGGGGTTTAGGGTTTAGGGTTTAGGTTTCAAGGTGGGTTGGGGGGGTGGGGTGGGGGTTGTTGGTTGGGTTGAGGGAGTAGGGATTGGGTTAGGGGTTTAGGGTTTAGGGTTTAGGTTTTAAGGTGGGTCGGGGGTGGTGGGGTGGGTCAGGTTGGGTTGGGTTGAGTTGGTAGGGGGGGTTAGGGGTTTGGGGTTTAGGGTTTAGGTTTTAAGGTGGGTTGGGGTGGGGGGGTGGGTGGGTTGGGTTGGGGGGGGGGAGTAGGGATTGGGTTAGGGGTTTAGGGTTTAGGTTTAGGTTTTAAGGTGGGTTGGGGGGGGGGATTGGGTGTGGGTTGGTTGGGTTGGGGAGTGGGGAAGGGATTGGGTTAGGGGTTTAGGGTTTAGGGTTTAGGTTTTAAGGTGGGTTGGGGGCTTGTGGGGTGGGTGGTGGGTGGGTTGGGTTGGGGTGGGGGGGATGGGTTAGGGGTTTAGGGTTTAGGTTTAGGTTTTAAGGTGGGTGGGTTGGGGGTGGGTTGGGGGTAGGGATTGGGTTAGGGATTGGGTTAGGGTTAGATTTTGGGTGTTACAAAGGGGGTTTAGATGGTAAAGTAGATGTTATAATAAAGAGTGGGTCGAGAATGTGGGTTGTTTTTTTTTTTTTTTTTCAGCACGCGCCAGCTGACGATGCGTGATAGGATGCCTCCACTACTATCGAGTCGGATGAGGCCACACATATCTCGCGGCGCATTGGGCCATCATGCGCGAGGGGGCTGGCGGGGTCCAGAGGTACAGAGCGATCGACAGAGATCACACTGATGGTCGCCCTCATCGAGAGATGGGATCCGGCGGCCAATGTGTTCCATCCGCCGACCGGGAGATGACCGTCACATTAGAGGATGTGTACGCATCCCGCGGCTACCGATCGAGGGAGAGGCCGTTTTCTAGTGTAGATTCAGAGATCCATGGATAGATACCGCAGGTTTTTGGGATGCAGCTCGCGCTTTTTACATATCATAACACGAGCATGGATATGGTGACATGTACCGCGCACACAGACAGAGACACGGCTCGCCGTGTTGATGATGATAGGATCACCGCTTCGCCTCCCGGATTCGAGGGAGGCCGCTCCCACGGCATCGATGGGGGTGCTACCGAGATGGTGGAGGAGCACACTGTTTTGCATGGGCACAAAGCAGTATCTCGTGCAATTATACAGGAGTTATGGGGCTATCACGAGGAGGCGATTTGGTATTTGTTCTACATTTTTTGTCAGACTGATCATTGGGCATACGAGCACATCGTATGCATCGTGCCGGCAGAGGGCTACCCCAAAGCAGCCTGTGGCCACAGGTCGTGGTACCGATATGGATTTCGTGAGGTGGTTGGGGATCGTGGGCCACCACGAGCAAAATTGTGCAGCAGTCGGGATGTGGCCTACTATGACATATGTTAGAGGGCCTTACAAAAAGAGACATTATATGGAGACCCTACAGAGGTCACCACGGGCAGAGGAGCTCACAGACAATGCGCCCGATCCAAGATACATTCCTGGATAGCAGGACTGAGGCCGGAGAGTACGAGCGATACCCCAGAGAGGGCACGCAGCAGATGGGGCCGCCACAGACGAGCCACCTCCCTTCCCTCAAGACAGAGGGATGATGTAGAGGCCCCACCGCAAAGACCACACCCTGGGATCCGTGACCGGTAATGAGAGACCAGCAGTGAGGGTGTGGATGATGCCGGTGCACGGCAAAGATATGGTGGTCCGGTGGGTCAAGCAGAGCAATGAGGATAGTACCACCGCAGCAGCCAGACTTGGCAGCAGCTATCGCAGCAGAGAGATCAGCTCCGGGGCAAAGTGCAATATTACAGGATACTGGTCGCCGCACAGCACGTATAGGGGTCCTACAGGGCAGCAAATAGCTAGCCCTGTGCTCAGCACAGCACAAAGACCACCACCACCAAGAAGACAAAACCCACAAAGTGCAGTGTGTGTACATGTACAGCACCATATCAAAGAAGAAAGATGTACCCAAAATTTCAGATATACCACCACGGCCACAAAGTGTGCACAGCACAGCACAGCAAAGACTCCACCAAAGACCACACCCACAAAAAGCAGTACAGCTCTGGGGATATTGGTGTTAGGTGCCAGGGACCACCCTAGCTCCTTCAAAGGGCAAAGGGCGAGAGATCGTTATATGGAGGTTAGAGCAGAGGCCCGTTATTATCGTGGATATTCTGATAGAATGAGTCGAGTATCGTGCGATGCAACAAGATAGGGCGGAGACCTCGCATGCCCCAGAGATCTCAGGAGGGGGGCAGCTACACAATGGGCGTGTCCGTGACGGGCAGAGGCGAGAGGCACCACAGGACCAATGGGGAGAGGTGCCGAGGGCGGTGGGGAGAGCTGATAGATCCCCGACATGGTTTTGTATAGGGACATGGGCACCGGTCTGCGAACCGGTTGCATTGATAGAGGCCTGCGTGCCTACACTTATTCATTGTTTTGATTTATTTATTTATTATATACCGGCCTGCGAGCCGAGTACGGGTTGTACATTTGATACCGGCCTGCGAGCCGAGTATATTTTTGATATGAGAGACCGGCCTGCGAGCCGAGTCGATATTTTTGGTAGGGTATGCGTGCTCGCGTGCCGGCTTTGGTATATTATGAGATCACAGAGGCCCCGATGTAGGGCACATTGTATTTTTGAAAACTGGGATATATATATATATAGATGATGTTTTGATCCACATGCTGTGTTTAAAATGTGTTGAAATAAATGGTTGGTAATATATAGAATGTGTGATGAGTTTAATTGACATGTTGATAGATAGATGATGCTGATGTTTTTGTTTGTTTGTGCGTATATATGAATGTCAGGTTATGTGATAAATTGGTGGTTTTGTGACAGTGTGATATATGTAACTGATGAGTTGGATCTAAATGATGTATAGAGTGATAGTTTTTTGGTATCTGTAGTTGATGGTTTGTTTATTTATAAAATAAATGATGTTGATGAAATTGTAATGCTATGTGTGGTGGATGAACAAAATGTGGTAAATTGTGTTGTTTATGCAGGCAAAGAGGTGGGCGCGACAAAAATTTAGAGGAGAAATGAAGAAAAGAACCCTGTTTCAAAAAGGAAGGTGTGTAACCGATATCGGTTAGGGAACCGATATCGGTAGTCATAGACCGATACCGGTCAACTAACCGATACCGGTTATTTAGGTATGAGCTTTTCTAAAAATAGAAAAGCTAGGGTGGCAACTTAAGTTTTAATTTTAGAGCCATGCAAGAAGTTAAATACGCGAACGCGACGCTTTTTGACGACTGAGACAGGGATTTGCATGAGAGATTTGGGTGAGAAGGAGAAAAGAGACAAGGAAAGTAAATGTGATCCGAGGTTCAGAAGGCAGAAAGACAAAGTTGAAAAGGGTGGTGATCATGGCGTAACGAGGAGAAGCATCCAAAGCAGCAAGGACAGAGGGAAGACAAGGGCCACCTCAAGTCCGCCGCAACCCAAGAGGTATCATTTTGTTTGTGATTTAACTACCGCATGTTTTGTGAATAAGATGGGGGAGAGTAGGTGGGTAGATATGAGAAAGAAAACATGATAACAAGGGTTGCAGTGAGGTAAGTGTTAAGTGGTGGTAGGCAATCGTGGGTTTGTATGTTTGCATGTATAAAGGAATAAACGAGCAAATTATTGTCGTAGGTGGTTGTTTTTAGGAAGGTGAATATAATCGATAAAGCTGACCAGTAATGTTAGGGAGAACCGGTATCGTTACTTAACCGATATCGGTTATGTATAACCGTACTAAGCATCGGAGAAATTTCCGTAACGTTTGAAAAAGACTCTAATGGATGAATGGTTGTTTGTCGCTTTTGGCGACGCAGCAGAGACAGTGGTTGAGGATGAATGATAGCGCGCGTCTGTTGTCGCTAATCCGAGCGGATGTAACACCAAATGAATGGACATTGATAAATCGCTTGGGGTTAAGTGGAATCCGTTATTATTCACGAATCGCACGTAACCATGGTATGTTACAGTAAGCCGATTGAGAGATGGAATCCCGAGACAAATACCTTCTATCCGCCAACAGTGAAATGACAAAGAATATCGAAGATGTGTTTTGATTTTGAGACTTCCTATTACAGAGAACCAAGATATCGTGCACTACCTAGCGCGGCACTGGGAGCGATAAAAGCAGATTTGGTCCATACGCACGAGATTTGACACAAATGAGGTTTATCGCTTTTCATGGGGTAATGTATGCAAAGACACCCCGAGGAGACAAGGTTAGCAGCAAAGTGATATTAATGATAAAAGAGGGTATTATGCATTACCGAGGGCTAAGGGGGAAGATTTCCAAAGGCATTGATGTGTGTTATCCGGGAGATGATAGAAAGGAATGTGACTTTTGCATGGGCACCGCGTATTTCATGAGCTATACAGGGTTTATGGGTCAGAGGCGAAAATCACGTAACCACATCGGATAGTTCATACTTATTACATCGCTGGGCCTATGAGCACATTGTTGTGCGACAATCAATAGGCCGATCCATCCAGCAGAGAGACCGGAGTACAGAGGTTGGGATTCGACGATGGGTCCAGACAGTAACAAGAGGCCGATCCCGTGCCGTGACAGTGATATTGAGTATTACAGCAGTGTATGGGAGAGAGTGACGGCCATGGATATCTCGTTGAGGCCATACGGAAACTATATGGTAACCGAAATCATAGCCGAGGAGTTGAGAGGTGTTGAGCGATTGAGGTGGATCATGGGCACAAAGCCAGTGAATATGAGAGGATTCCTATAGATCGCGTGCGGCGACAATTTGATTTGTGCAGACATACCACAGCTTATAGACCATATATGAGGATCGATGCCGAGGCAAAGATTCTCACCACCCCGGCCAACACCTCCGTAAGGGCCTCGAGGAGATAAGCAGCCCGATCGCAGGGTAATGGATGCAGGAATGACAGAGGCCTATAGATTATGGTGGGTAGCAGAACTGCGAGGTGTACGTGAGCGCCCTGACATAGCGGTGATTACAGCAGAAAGGATCGCCCGCAGCTGCTTGGTTCAAAGCAGCTCCAAACGCAGTGAATGAGACAAGAGGATTGGTAGTGGTTGCTGAGTCACGGGCGGCGAGACTAGAGGCTGGAGTTCTCCATGCGAGAGGGCGTATTCATATGTTACAGGAGAGATTGGCAGATCAGTGGGCGGTACCAATAGCCGCGGTACCTTTGAGGACAGAGAGGCCCGGCGAGAGGGGTCGACGATCACGATCATCACCTAGTTCGGGATGAGTTGTGATGGTCTGAGTATATGTTAGCGAGGTATGAGAATAAATAAGGATGCCGACCTGCGTGTCGATGATAAAGAAGATGTATTTGTTTAACATCTAAATAAAACTGAATATGTATGTTGATTTGAGTTATGATAATAATAAGATTGTCGGTGTTTTGATTTTCGGTGTTTCGAAAAAAGGATAAAGAGAAATGTGATTAAAATAAAAATACACAAAAATATTTATATTCACCACACAAGATAGGTTATGGTAGGGGATGGTCGAGCTAACCTTGGGAGACCCCATGTCTCCGAAGTGCTGCCTACATAGCCCATTGCACAAAGCAAGGAAGGGCCTCAGACCGATGTAGTTCTCCCGTAGGATCAGGGAGGGGTGAATTTAGGCAATTTGGTACGGTTTAGGCAATTTGTCGTTTGGTAAAAATTTGATGTTGGTAGGGTAATGTTGTTGGTGTTGGTAAGGTATGGGCGATGTTGATGTAGGTATAGGTAAAGCGAAAGTTAGCTTACCCAAAGAAAAGGGAACCATGTCCTGATTAAGATCAACACACAATCCTAGATGCGAGGCAAAGAGGAAAGGGTGTCCCGTAGTTGAGAAGAGCCAAACAAACCACATTAACATAGGATGAGCTTCAATCCCTAGGTACCTGTGCATAGGCAAGAAGTCGATAGGTGAAAAGAGTTGTATAATCACAACATATCGGATATACGCCACGTCCCGAGGTTTGTTGCTTTGACAAATGGTGAGGTGAGGTGGTTGATATAGTGGGGCTCGAGAGATTGTTACAAGGTGATTACGATGAAAGAGAACCTACCCTAAATAGACAAGTCCATGACTCAAAAGTTCTTCGAATGAGGCTTTTATTTTATGAATATAGACTCGATCGATGCGGGAAGTCTACCAGTGGATATTGATTGTTTTATTCTTGAGGTCTTCACGGAAGCCGATCAATGCGAGAAGCTTCGATAAAGGTCGATCTGTATAGCTGTCCTTCGAGGGAGCAACCATTTATAGTAGCAGATATAATTGTAATGCATAGCTGTCCTTCGGAGGAGCAGTCTATATATAATAACGGCAATAATTCGGCATATAGCTGTCCTTCGAGGGAGCAGTCTATATTTAATTTAGATGACTAGATGTTCTTTTTAGCGTGAAGCATCTAGTTTAGTAGGAAGTTTGACTCAAGAAAATCCCATAAGAATACGGCTTATTTTAATACTTTGAAGTCATGGACTAGACTAAGAAGGGGAAGGCATCGTAAGGGGAGGTGAGGGGTGAGCTTGATTTTATTTCGAGATGTAAGAGACAAGTGTATGTGGTGGTATGTGAGCTCAAGGGACGAGCAGTAGGCGGATAAGAAGTGATATAACACTAATTTCAACAATAGAATGGTCGAAGATGCAAGGCATTATGGGCTCAGCTCAGTTTACCATTGCGAAGCTAAACGATAAGTACCCGATCCATAGATGTGAGTGATTATATAAGGCCCAATCCAATTGGGAGCAAATTTTCCACGTTTGCTCTTTTCTAGTTTGGTTACATGTTGATTCTCTTTGAGGACAAGATCACCAACCTTAAAGGTACGCTCATGAAGTCGCTTATCATAAGCACGTTTAATGCGTTTTTGATAGATTTGAAGGTGATCAAGAGCCGTAAGACGGCGTCGCCAAGAAGCTCCACTGGGCTAACCGCTCTTGGCGGAAATCATCGCTGGTGAGAATATCCCAAGAGATATTCTAAGGGAGGGTATTTGTATTTCGAGAGGCAAACAGCTCTCGTGCCGTATACCAAAGAAAAGGTGTGGCATTAGTAGAAGTACGAATGCTAGTACGATAAGCCCAAAGGGCAAAGGGAATGTGATCGTGCCAATTTCTTCCGCATTCATTGACAACTTTCATGAGGATTTTGGTTAGTGTTTTATTAGAAGACTCGGCTTGCCCATTGGCTTGTGGATAGTAAGGTGATGAGAAACTAAGTTTGATACCAAAGTTGTCACAAAGGTCTCGCAACAACTTGTTTTTGAAAGATTTTCCATTATCTCGTTATCAAAGCGTGAGGAACACCAAAACGACGATGATAATGTGGTGGTTAATGAACTCGAAATTTTTTTCTCTTTTTTGATTGAAATGAGTGGAATAGCCTCCACCCATTTTGTGTAATATTCGGTCGCTGTGAGTATCCAACGGTGACGTTGTGAAGAGGTTGGGTGAATCTCACCAATAAGGTCTAAACCCCACTGTGAGAAAGGCCAAAGATCTCGAGCGATCTGGAGCGGGTGGCTAGGAGTATGTTGAAGGTTGGCATGTTGCTGACACATAACACAACGCTTAACATATTCGTAGCAGTCGTTATTGAGAGTAGGCCAATAATAACCAAGGCGAAGGATTCGTTTGGCCACGGCAAGGCCGCTAAAATGTCCACCACAAATACCGCCATGGACCTCGTTGCTGATGGTATGAGTGGCCTCCATGCCGCTTAGAAACAAGGAGGATACCATCAAAGCCACGTTTATAGAGGAGTCCCCCATGACAACATAACGCGAAACACTTTTAAGAAAAGCACGCTTGTCCGCTACTAGTAAGATCAGTGGGAGGACAGAGATTGTAAGGTAGTCGTGAAATTGGTGGTACTGTATCCCGTGAATTAGTAGACACGTGATTTATCATACAAACTATCGGGTTGAATAGATGGGGCAAAAAGTTGTTGGACCACGACGAATAATTCGTAGTCACATGGCAAGGGAATTTGCGAGGCTAAGCACGCCATAGTATCCGCAAATTTGTTAGTGGAGCGGGAATGGTTTGTATAGAATAGTGGGTAAATAAAGCTAGAAGTGATTCTACATAGTGTTTGTATTTTTGAAGTTCCTCGTTTTTGCATTGGTAGACGCCATAACTTGATTGACTACCAATCGAGAGTCGCCAAAAATGTTGATAGATTTGATACCTAAGTGTAACGCAACTGGAGACCCGTAACAAGGGCCTCGTATTCGTCTGTATTATTAGTGCAAGGGAAATCAAGTCGGAATGAAAGAGGCATAGGTTCAGCGTTGAGAGGAATGAGAACAACGCCAGCCTCCTCCGCCGCTACCGGGCATTTAGATCCATCAAGAAGAGGGTCATTGGGTAAGACTCTCCGTGAGGGAAAGAGTAGCGATGAGTTCGTCGGGAAATGTGAAATTGGTAAATTGTTCCCCAGACAGAGCGCCCGCAAGTTGGTCTCGCGATGGTTTGTCCTTTGATTGATTTCTCGTGGATAAACTCAAGGTCGAGGTCGGCGAGAAGCATGAGCCATCTAGCAATGCGTTGGTTCGAGATGAGGTTTGGCGCATACATGTAATGGATGGGGTCTCAGATTGGTGATGACGAAAGTCTTGTGATTTAGAAGGTAGTGTCTGAGTTTGGTGGCAACGAATGATAGGGCAAGGCACAATTTTTCTACATGTGTGTACCTAGTCTCATAGTCCACCAAAGTACGACTTATATAATAAACGGCTTGTTCGTGATTCTCGAGTCACGATGTGCAAGCATGGCTCCTACAACAGTGGTCGGTGGCGGAAAGGTAAAGGTAGAAAGGGCGGTTGTCTTGGGGTGGGATAAGCACGGGTGGTCAGAAGAGATAAGCTTTGAGAGCTTCAAGGCTTGGTGACATTCTTCGCTCCATTGGAATGCAATATCCTTTTAAGGAGGTGATGGAAAGGTCGACACCGATCCGAGAGTGGGAGATGAAACGTCGGATAGATCGAGCTTACCTTGTAAACTACGCAGCTTGTTTGAGATTTTGGGTGGGGGCATTTCTAGGATAGCTTTGACTTTCGATGGATCGACCTCAATGCCACGCAAAGAGACGATAAAGCCAAGAAGTTTTCCAAAGAACACCAAAGACACATTTCTTCGGGTCAAGGCGATGTAATATTGTAACAAAGCATCAAAATAATGGTTAAAACATCGAGATGTTCACTACGATGTTTAGACTTGCCAAGAAGATCGTCGACATAGTCTTCAAGGATAGTGTGCATAATGTCATGAAAATGTAGGTCATAGCCCGCCGATAGGTAAAGACCAAAGATTCTTAAGGCCAAATGGCATGACACGATAACAAAAGGTTCCCAAGGAGTTATGAAGGCAAAGCCTTGTGTTGATCGGCACAGGGCGACTAAAATTTGGTCAGATCCCGAAAAGCCATCCATGAGAGAAAGCATTTCATGACTCAGCAGTGAGATCAACAAGTTGATCAATACTTGGGAGGGGGAAGTCATCCTTAGGGCAAGCGAGGTTAAGATCTCGGAAACCGTGCATATCCGAAGTCCCCCGCCGCTTTCGTGACATGTGTACGATGTTAGAAATCCATCGAGGATAGTCAATAGCAGTAATGAAGGAAACAGTAAAGGAGTCGTTGGAGTTCTCTTGACCAAGAGAGCAATGCGTGGATGCATTTTTCTCAATTCTCGTTTGACTGGTTTGGAATCGGGGTTTAGGGTGATGTTATGGACGGCAATGGTAGGATCAATTCCCGGCATGTCGGCCGTAAGACCATGCGAACGCTGTCATGAGCAGAGAAAGGTAGTAAAGGCGGCTTGTTCGATGTGTTAAGGGATTGTCCAATCTTCACTATGTGAGGATCTTCCTCCGTGTGGATGTTGATTTCTATAGTAGATTCATTCAAAGATAGTTTGGGTTTCAGATGGTAGGGCGCGAATATAAGAATCATCCGCGCCTGTAAGTGAGTATGGAGTCGCTCATCCCGGCATTCAACAACATTAATCAAAGGCGAATCCTCTTCGATCATGTCTGGATACAGAAGGGGAAGAGAAGATGGGTCCTCATTATCGCGTTGATAAGTGAGAGGACCTATGAAGATAGCATTTATGAAAAAAAAAAAAAGTTAGGAGGGATAGATTCAGGGTCCATCGATTCTGTGGGTGATGATGGCAAAGTAGGTGATGATGTTTCGGTAGGGGCAACGCCTTCCTCTTCCAGATACAGCTGACATGGAGGTGTCTCTTGTGTAGGTGTTTGGAAAACCGAGACCACCGCGATCATTATGTTTGCGTGTGGTCACGGGAATGAGTGTATGTCGGCCTTGTTCGTAAAGGCCAAAACCAAAGCCTTCCACGCAAATGAGTCAAGAAGGTGAGGGATAAACGACGATTTGTCAAGTATTGAAAATCGGATCGAAGGGAACCACACCAAGAGGAGGTTCAGTGGATAATGGAGGATGTGTCAACACCCCCATACGTTAGGTTAGTGCGGCAATGGGGTGGTCCGTAAGAGATTACCTCCCCCACGACGGCGCCGTAGGTGGGATGCGCATGTAATTGTCCGTACTCGCGGGGTAGGGAAAGAACTAACGTTATATAGCGGTACTCCTCAAACGTGAGGCGATGAAAACATCTACTAAGGGGCCGGAGGTTGGGATGTTAGCATGCGGGAAGAGAAGTGGTTTGTGCGATGGTGGTTTCATCACCAAGGCGTAGGTGCATTGAGGTGGATGGTTGAGGTACATTCAAGAGGAAGGTTGGGTTGAATGTATGGGTGTCTTAATTGGTATAAGCACATCGTTTGGGCGGTATAACATATTGCAAGTTTCAAGGGGGAGGATCAGCTTTTACAAAGTTGTAAGACTTCCCTCGTACTCAAATTTTATGCATCGATGTAATGTTGAGGAACACATCCCATGGCTCGAATCCAAGGACGACCCAAAGAATATATTATATCGAACTCTCCTTCAAGGACATAGAAGAGTTCGGGCAAAGTACGTGGGCCTACGCGAATGTTGAGGATCACGGTGCCTAAGGTAGAAGTAATAGCGCCATTGAATGATCGCAACATGATGGGGTTGGCACACATGCAACTAGAAGGGATGTTCATTTGTTGGAAGGCTTTTCAAGAGATGATGTTTAGGCTAGCGCCCGCCAATCATAACCCGACGACTCGAATGTCTCGGACGAAGCGGAAATGAAAAGGGCAGTGGTCGTGGTCTTCTCGCACCAAAGTCGATAATTTCATCTTCCGAGAAACTAACCGCAGCGGCTTGTTGTTTTGAGACGTATGGTGGGGAGATGGATTGTTGGGTGAGAGAGGCAACGTGATTGGGTGTTAGAATGGAGGCAACGGGCAGTGGTTTCGTTGGGTAAAACCTCTATCCTCAAGGATCTCAACGAGAGCTTGTCGATGAGATTCAAGTCCGAATGAGATCATATAGTGTCATTTTTACTGGGCGATTGATGAAGCCGTTTGATCATGGTTCGGTGGGCAACTCCATTAGAGACTGGATAGGCGGGTCCGCGAATAACCACTTTAGGTGGTGGTGTAATTGGGATGGTCAAGGAGAAAGAGATGCCGCAGTGTGTTTTTTCGCTTTCCCATTGTTTTTCTCGTCTCGAGTAGCGACACTAATCATATTAATCTCGTAGACCCGAGATGAAGAAGATGGTTGGGATAATTCATGGTCTTTAAGAGGTGGGGTTGTAATAATGATCGATCTTGGTGAGGCGGGATAGATGATATAGTAGAGGGAATTGACGCTAGAGGTCTCTCCCTTCGTAAGTTGTCTTTCTTAATCTTTCTATCCGGAAGAGGTGATCGCGAAGGATGGTTTTTAGAGCTTTGCATCCTTCCACATCATGTCCCTGTGTGTGCGGTGATAGCGCAGATTTTAGACTCATCATAACCCATTGGTCGGGGCTTAGACGGGTCATAAGGTCTAAGTGGAGGTAGGGAGATGGTCGCATTCTCCACCAACATAGCAAGGATTTTGGCGTAAGATCCTTTGAGTGGGTCAAAATCAAGAAGAGATGAGGGTATTGATTGTGTGGGTTGTGGTAATGTTTGGGCGTGTTTAGTTCGTATGGGTGGTGGTTTAGCCGAGGGGCGACGACATGTTTTTCACTAAACGTGGTTTCTGGACATAGGTTACGTTCAAATTGGTTAGATGATGAGGCTGCTGAGATGGCATGGTAGCGGAAACAACCACGAGAAAGGGGAGTGACAGAAAATAAATCCTTTGATGATGGGATTGGTTTAGGTTGATAGTGGACCGGATACGGGGTAACGATGTTGTGATACCCTTTGATCTCTCGATAGGTGTAAAAGGCGAGGTCGCTTTTGCGTAAAACAAAGGAGGTATGATATATTGGTGTAATGTGGAGGGATGAGGTCCCAATATGGAAGGTGGGTGTGATGATGAGGGTTTTAATTGTGATAGAGACCCGGATTGCGTTCACCTCCTAGGTGGCGGGACGGATTTATTTTTGGATAGATCGAGTCGCTTAGGTGGGTGTGTCAGATTGGGCATTGGTGAGGTCCCAAGCGTAGGGGAAGATCTGGTTAAGTTGATAGAAGTGGACGGGGCATTTGGTAGAGGTGAGGGGGGTGAAGGCGAGAACAGGGGCATTTTAAGCTTCTGTAAGCACTTCGGGTAGATGGTGGAGACATCAGGATTAGTCATTTGCATTTGAGTAGGAAAAGGGGTACTCAAACGCTCCCATAGGGCCCCGTTTCATCTTCTCGTGGAATGACAGCCTGTGTGTGATTTGTAATTTTGGTACGGAAGAAAAGTGGGTTGTAATTCCATCATCGGGTGTGACACAGAGGCAGATGAGGCATCGTATCAATAGATGTTAGGAGGTCAACCTATTGTCGTTGAAAAGATTTAGGCGATGAGGGACTAATAGGTAGGAGGGCGTGTTCGAGGAGATCTCACATTAAAAGAATGTGGTGATGTTAGTGTAAGAGATTTCTCGCCTAAGGATGTCAAAAGGAGTGGTGAGCCTTCCTCTGTGTAGCAAGAGTGGTAGAAGGGGACGTTTGGGAAATAGATAAATTAGATAAAGCATCCGCTGCACGCCAGAGGGATGTGGTGTAAGAAGACTCATTGATGAGAAGAGAAGCCCGGGCGTTAACTCTTCTATGGGTAAAGGAACGATTTCGCTTTGGCTTGATGGTGGTAAAGGAGGTTCGGCCCGTGTTAGTGAAGAGGCTTGATTCAAAATTTTCTCGATAGAGGCTTTTGGCCGAGAATCGAAGACTCGCATGGATCTCATGAACACTCTCTCTCGCCTAAGATATCTTGGTTCACGTTGTCGCTGGACGAGTGATTCGGGAATGGCTTGTTGAAAATTTTCAGATTTCGGTTAGCAGGGCGTTAGGATTATCGAGTGTTATATCCCCATCAACCATTTCCCGCACTATGTTTTTCAACATCTTGCGCAGTTTTCATGACTATGTCCTTTACGCGGTGAAAGTTACAAAAGTCATTTTTTTGTACCAGAAGGTATTACATGGGTGGAGTCAAACCCAGAGTGAGGTTTAACAGGGGCAAGGTGATAGCCCCACTTTGAGCAATTTCTCCAATATCACATCATAGGTTTCTCCCAAGGAGTGTAAATGATGGGTTCGGCTTTGTATTTATAGGTGGTTTTGGTGGAGTATCGACGGTGGTGGGATTTGACCATTCACCGCGTGGACAGCTCCTTTTGATTTAGAAGAGGTGGACGCGTGAGGAGTGGTGGTATTTGGTTTATTGGTAGAATCAGGAGTTCGGAAAGTGGAGTTCTTGTTGCAAGCAACCGCAGCTTTCTCTTCCTCTAAGGCTCGAATTTCTAATTTTCGAGCCATAGTAAAGGCCTCGCCGAATGTACGGAAAGTTTGAATTTGGAGGGTAGGGGAGATGAAGCTTAGCGCAGCCCGCGTAAACAGCCTCGATAAGTTCGGTTTGAGGCAAGGCATACGTAAGTTGGTGATAAGGCCCCGCCATCGTCCAACGAAATCTGCGATAGATTCGTCTTCGAATTGTCGGATGGCATAGAGGTCGTTGATAGATACTTTCTTGGCAATGTTAATGGAGAAATGATCCAAGAAAGATTGGGCTAGTTGGTTAAAAGAGAAGATTGAGGCCGGGTTAAAGCACCGTACCACTCCAAGGCAGCCCCGATAAGGACATGGGAAAGGTGCGGAGTAACAAGGCATCATCATGGGCAATCAAATAACAAGCATGTCTAAATGATCGCAAGTGTTGTTGAGGATCCTCTTTACTGTTAAAACGAGTAAACTTTGGCAACTCCCATTGAGGAGGATATGAATGAAGGGGGACAGAAGGGTGAATGGGCTCCCGACAAACTTGCTCGTATGTCAGGCGCTACGACTTCAAACGGAAGCCCTGTGTTTTGCATTTTGTCCATCATTTGCTTGATGAAACTGTGGTTGGATGAGGTGATGGTGCCACAGAATAGGGATGTCCCATATAAGGTGTTGAGGTTACTGGATACGTGTATGGGAATGAAAAGGTAGGCGGAGCTTGAGAAGGAAAGCTCGTTTGAATAGGTGGCAGAGAGTAAGTCATGAATGGAGTGGTCCAAAGAGAGACGAGATAGGGGGGGCTGGTGGTGGCGATACGTGGGGCCCTGTGTTAACCAAAGGAAAGCTAATCGGGGTCGATGAACCTCTCAAGTCGCCGGATCGGGAGACGGGGCTAGTGATGCAGAAGTAAGGTATTGTTATCGGAGGAGTAGGAGCTAAATGAGCAGCTATACTAATAGGCATGCCCATAAGGAGCCGACCATCGTGCGACGGTCGTGGGTATGAGACAAATAGTATCAGACAAATACTGGGATTAGCATCCGTAAATTTGGCAAAGTCCTTGTCTCCTACAGAATTTGGGGATCTCATTGGTGTCCGTAGGGTTCCCTATAGAATGTGAAGGGGGTGATTCAGCAAAGACACAGAAAGTGCATGTGAAACCATGGCGGCGGCTTGCTTCCGAGTGATGACAACCATAGACTAGAACACCCAGGAAAGTTTCAATCTATCAAGAACAAAAACAACCTCTGAATGGTGAATTTGGCAAGTCTGGTTTGTCAGGGGCTGATGAAGACAGTAACCGATATCGGTTTAGTAACCGTGTCGGTCATGATCAAACGACGCCGGTCCCTTAACCGATGGCGGTGTCAAAAATAAGGATAAGAAGATATAAAAGGCTGCTGATTTGATATTGGTAACGTTGAGTATGTTTAGCAACTTATTGATCACAGAAGACAAAGTATGACAGAGAAAACAGGATTTGAAAACAAGCAAGAGGCACACGCAAATCTAGAGACTAACCCTAGGGTTAATTTTAGTTATCGTGGGCTTATGCCTTTAGACGTAAGATGATGTCAGAATCCTAAACAACAAGACCTAGGGGAAATGTCAAGTTTGTTTTGGCTTATAAGGTTACCTCAATCGGGCGGAGGAATACCGCGGAAAAGGGGGGATGTTTGAGCTGTTGTGTTAATTGTGAAGTGATTCGGTATGTGTGTGTGCAAGCTGAAACTAAGGTTAATTTCCGTCAATACCGTGGATATCACCCCACGTACGTACGACCTGTTACTTAATCTATGTTCACTAGAATTGGAGAACAACAAGCAGGAATGCAATGCACGTGTTTTAAAACCCAAATCGAAAGTGATATTCGATGAAGCAAAAGAGATGACTTTCACTAATGCGAAACCAGGAAAGCAAGACAAATTCTTTACTAAAATATATAACAAAAACAGCAACAGCAAATATGCTTCCTAAAATGAAAATAAGCAAGAGAAAGAAACCCAAAATGGGTCCCACCGGGCGTGCCAAAATGTTTCACTGAAATGCTTCGCTCCTTTATAGAACAACAGATAAGGTTAGGGTTAGGAGGAATACCCGTAGAATGTCGAGATGATGTGCGCATACCGTAGAGAAAGATCAGCCGATCGCGAAGAACTCCTTTTTGTCTTGGAAGGACTACTCGCAAATAAGAACACAAGACCACAAGATTTTGATTAGATAGTAAATGAGGGAATCGCCTTGGGCTGTGAAATATGAAACTTCCTTTCGAAGGTGGTCGGGCCTCGCCGATATGAGTTAACACAAAATACTGTAAAATATCAATTAAATTGCTTCTGAACAGGGTAGGGGAAAGGCTGTTTTTCCCGGTTTTTGATCAAAGGAACCGATGTGGCGGTTACCTATAACCGATGGCGGTTACTGATAACCGATACCGGTGGGTTCTAGGATCTTCTGGGCTGGTTGTGGAGTTTGTAATGGCTGATTTTTGGATAGTTTTTGGGAAACGGGATGGTTAGAAACAAAAGAATGACAGCTAGAGGCAATGGTACGTTGGATAATGGATCCAGAAACGGATTTGGGAGGACTGTAATTCCAAAAGCATAAGAAATGTTATAATGGAGGACATGCAAGATGTAACTTACTGGTTTTTGACGAAGATGCCAGTTGATCTCCTTGGCTGCCAACTCTTCTGGTTTCTTCACTCGTCTCTGCTTGGTCAAGTGAAGTTCGACTCGCTAATCGCTGACTCTCCTTGATTCAAAATCCTTCGACCGATCTCCCAAAATGAAATTCCGATCCGTTGTTTTGGTTTGGGGAGCCCATTTACAGGGAACCGATGGCGGTTACGTAACCGACGGCGGTCGAGTAGAACCGCATCGTTAGGAAAAAGTAGGCTATTTTTAGTAAAATAGCCCACCTTCCCCGCTTTCTCCCGAGAGATCAGTTGCGGGCTTGGTCAAGTGGCTAGAAGGTCGGCTTTGGGTGCGAGTAAGGAGGCATTAGTTATGGATGTGAGTCTAGACCAAGTCATGGGTCCTAATTAGGTTAGTTTAGGTTAGGGCTAAGTCATGGTGAGGTGGGCAAGTGAGGTGGCGGGTAAGGCGATGTGGATTTATCAATTATGAGGTAATTAATAAATAATTGTGTAAGGTTTAGGTGATGAGTTTAGGTTGCGAGATGAGATGTGGGTCACAAGGCATTCTATTCTTGTACCTTGTGTTATTTGTAACTTGGGAGTGTGGTCTGTTTATATCATATGTTATTTGGTTTATTACACATAAGTCCTCACCGTCGAAGAATAGCAGATTAGAATCAAGAGGAACCTCTAGCCTTCCTTGGTTTTCTACTTCAGGGGCACTTGTTGAAGGCTCATAGGTTGAAGCATTATGGATCATGTAGGATTTTGTGCACAACATTAACATAGTGATGTTGAATATGAGGCATGTTACAAGGGAAGCACCATTATGAATCCTATGCCAAATTGTTCCGAACCAGGAAAAAGTGCCTAACTGGTTGTATTGGGTCTTTGAAAGAGAGGTGCGAGAGGAACTACTTGCAAGGGAAAATGTGCACTAACATGCCATCTATCATTCTTCTAGTTGGGTGCATACCTTTGGTTTCCATATTGGTTCTGCAAAGGCTGATTGCTTTGGCTATGCGTATGATTAGAACTACCTCTATAGGCTTGTGCATGTTGTTTCTCTAATGATATGTTGTTTCTCTATACTCTTTGACAAGCCTACATTTGATATATCTTGGATATGCTCCTGAGGGGTGACTTGATTCTCACCAGTAAAGTATGGACTAATTTTGAGCATGTCATTTGGCATATCATGTTACATAGCTAGAACTAGGGGACTTCCTTTAGTGAAGTTAGGAAATTTCCTTACTCGAGGAGGTGGCTAATACACCATAGCAGGGTGCGCTAGTTGTCTATTACGAGAAGGAGTTGAATGGGTGTGACACGCTGGAGATGGAGATGTGTGCATGGGATTTGTGGAACGAACTCTTCTCAGGGATAACTAGAGGTAATCGAATAAATCTTCAACTACTGTACTTTCTCTTGTATGTAATCTTCTTATGAAATGCACTCGAGTTGCTAAAACAAAGATCTACAAATGTTAGGAGTTTCTAGATGTGTTAAAATAAGCCTTCAAAGGCTAGAAATACTAAGTCCACACACAGAACTTAGCAATATGAAATTTAAGCTTTCAATGTTGTCCCACTGGGCATGCCAAAAACTGTTGGTCGTCAAAATCACACCCATGTCTTAGATCTAGAGGAACATAGTTGTTTGAGATCAAAATGGAGCCATCTCCAAGTTGTGGGACCTTGTGCGCTTGAGACATATGTCCGGAGAAGTTCGGTTCCTCTATTGAAAGGAAAACTATGTTGATGATACCAAGGGACCAAGGATAGGAGGATAACATGAAAGGAAACTACACTAAAAGGTGATAACACCAAAAAAAGAGGGATGAACACTATATGTTCTGATAAAAATGAAAGGAAATGCATGAAAGAAGGCTAGGCATGTGTAGCACAACTTAAAACATATTTACTAGATCATTCTCATGGAACACAACTGAATAAGGAACTGCAAGGGACATAGAATGGCACAACAAGCCTGCAATGTAAAAGAAAAGTTAAGGAGAAGGAATGCAAAAATGTTAGTAAAGAGAAAATTCACAAAACAATGCTTCTATTACTTCCAAAAATGCGCAAAGCTATTAGAATGGTGAAGGAGGCCAATATCCACATGCAAGAATTGGATCCAGAGGTGCTGCGACTCAAACTACATAAACTATGAAGTCCTTAGCAAAATGCGCAAGGATTCAAAGTATCCAACATTAAAAATGAGCCCAACTCTTACATTTATAGATGAATCCATGGAATAAGAAGAAAAGGAGGGAAAATCTAAATTTGAAATACAACCACCAAAAAGAAGCATTCAATGTCTACAAATCTTCCTAAGAATCTATCAAATGCACTTCCCTAGGTCTGTTTGACATGTTAAAGAAGGACGGAGGGAGAATCATATCAAATTGGGTGGTTGGAGCAATTATATCTGCCCATTAATGCTCAAAAAGACATTTTCCCATTTCTCACCTACTAGATCCATCAAGAATTTTAATTTGAATGTCTAGCACTATAGCACATATCAACAACTATTGATTGAGACTAGGCACATGCGATCGAAGATCTATGAAAAATATATGGCTATCATAAGTTTGTTAGAGTCATCTGCGCACACAAGACACATGGCACACACAGATTGGCTGAAAGGATGGATAATTATGAAAATGTTCTTATCATTTTTGCCACGTGTCATTCATTGATTTGTTGTAAGGATTCGGCGCCTTATTGGCACACTTTGATAAGTTGATTGTGGTAAACTCAAACATGTACTAATGACATGTTATGGATTCTTTTGTAGAGGAGGGTGTAAAGGTATACATGTGGAAGAAGGAAGAAAGAAGGCACACACAAAATGCATGGGGAAATGAGGCAAGTTGGTGAGTGGAGAATGCATGGTTAAGGTACAACTATTACAAGATAATTTGTGAGGTGCACGTGAGGTCCATGGACTTGGCTGATTGAAGAAAGTGTGAGGTGCGTGCGTAGGGTGAATTGTTGCTAGGAAGGTGGTGGATGCACAAAACATGCACGCAAGACAAGAGTGAAACAAAGAGGAAAAGGAGAGTGGGAAGGAAGAAGGGGAAGTACACGAGGGCGTGCGAGGAAATGAAGGGGGATGCATGAGGAAATGAAACCAAGGAATGTGCCAAGTGAACTTGAGTGTGCATAACCTTGCAATGAAGAGCTTAGTGCCTAGAATATGTATACAAGTTACCCAAATAACTAGGAGAGTTATTTGGATAACACTTACTTGTATCAAACTCTCACCAATTCTTTTGTTAGACCAAGTGAATTGGTTATGTAGCTCAATATCCATGAGGTTAAGAGAAGATACAAACTCAAAAAAGTCACCCATACCAACTGAGAAATCAAAATTACCCCATATTTTTCCCGGGGTTCAAAGGGGTGTTGAAATCACCCATGACCAACCAATTATAATCCTTAAATCTGCTTCTAAAGTATTTTAACTCCTCCCATAATTTTCTTATGCTAAAAGAATGTTGGGAGCGTAGATGTTGGAAAGGATCCATATTGAGTCATTTTTAGAAGCATGAAATTTAACAACTATATGATTATGAGAAGCTAAAATCTGTAATGTCCCCAATGGACATATTTTAGCCCCTAGACGGATTTTAGGCAATCCCAACTTTAAATGTAACTTGTAGACAAAATACCAAACAAGTATCACATAGATCTAAATTAAATAAGGAAATGTGACTTGGGTTAAGTGGAAAACCCACACCAATCAACCTCTAAATTTATATCTTTCCACTCAAATCTAGTACCACTAATTTATAAAGCCCAAATATGTATAAAATTGCAGATTTTAGATGTAAACAAGGATGCAATAAATTATGTAAAAACCCTGTTTGTAACATAACTTCAAAAATTCATATCTTTTGCTAGAGAAGTCCAAATGAGCTGAAACTTTGGATCTTGGGCCACAAAAATATGAAGAATAATATTCCAAAATTATTTTTTGAATAACAAAAAAAAACCCTAATTATTCCCTAAAAATTAGGTCACCCATCAGATTTAGGGCATTAAATCAACTCCAAAAATTAAGAAAACAAGATACTTTGATTCCCAAACAAATCAGCCCTGAATCAACTCCAATAATGAAAAAATAGGGTGGATCTTTCACCACCGAAGAGTGCCCTACTAGCTAGGAATGGATCTCTCACCACTAAAGCTAGGGTCCCTGTGGGATCTTACTCCACAAGCTAAAGAAAATCCAAGCGTGTATGCAAAAGCTACAAGCTTAAGACACAAATAAGAAAATATCAAATGGTTATGCAATACCTTCCCCTCAAGTTGACTTCTCCTTATAAAGGAAGAAGAGACCCAAAACAACCTCTACAATATCCAATTAGTTCACAAGGATTTTCCCTATGCAAGCATTTAATATTTTCCCATATTAAATGTTTTTCCCAACAACTTTTTCCCTCCTAATGCAAGTCACATTTTTCTAGGGGAAATACATAGTAAAATGGGCATTTATCCTTTCTATGTTCTCATTCCCCTTTCTAAGGCAAGTCACATTTTACCTAGGATGGATAAAAATTTATATTTGAGCCTTTTCCATCCTATATTTAATAATTATTAAGTCATATAAATTATTATAAGTGCTCTATATTTTTTTCTTTTATTAATGACACTTTATAATAATTAAATATAACTTAAGTCACCCTTATATTTTTCCTTTGGTCATCAGGTTGACAAAATAGGCCAAAGGTCTTTGACTGGGAAGGGGATATTACAATCCTCCCTTCCCAAAATTGTTTTCCCTTAAGCAATTTTGCGAAGGGAGGATTGTAATATCCCCTTCCCATTCGAAGACCTTTAGCCTATTTTTCAACCCGACGACCATAGGAAAAATATAAGTGTTTCACTGAATGTTTCCATCTCACGGAATAGAGTTGCTTCTATCCTTTCATTCTTTTGAGAAACAGATAAGGGTTAGGGCTAGGAGGAATACCTATTGAATGTTGAGAGGGTGTGTGCGCGTCACAGTAGAGAGAGATCGGATCGATTGTGAAGAACTCCTTTTTGTGCAGGAAGGACTACCTGCAAGTAAGAATACAAGACCACCAGATTTTAGTTAGACAATAAATGAGGGAACTGCCTTGGGCCCAGGAAATATTAGACTTCCTTTCGAAGGTGGTCAGTTCCCCTTTTAATACGAATTAACACTAATGATAATAAAGAAGCTATTGTGAAATCACGATTTAGGTACCTCGTTACAAAGCAATAGAGACTAAACTACCAATAATAAAACGTCACGTTGTTTGTTTGGTCAATGGTCGTTGATACGTTTAGCTCGAATTACAGGGATAAACCAGACTGGATCCGAGGTTGTTAGGAGACAAATAGGTGAGAGGAAGGTTTTGGGTATAAGTCACAGTGACCGATGCCGTCACTTTGGATAACCAACCGAGTTAGAGAAGCTGCTGCTGGTAGGGGATAACCAACACCTGGTGGGGTCGATAATCTAGGTGCTTACGGATGGAGGTTAGTGGTAGGGGTGATTGTGGGTTTTTAAGACTCGGTGGATGGTGAGGGGAATAGTGAGATGACGGGGAAAACTCTGAGTGTGATAAAGCTGTCTTGGGCAATACAAGTATGTATGGATGAAGGTTAAGTGCGGGAGTCTTTGGCAGTGGTAGATCTAGGAGTGAGCTTATAATTACTATCAATCAAAAGACTCGGGAAAATGGTGGTTAGAAACATACAAGACACTACTTACTTGTTCTTGATGAAGATTCAGTCCAAGGAATGGTAGTAGACAAGAAGACTCGGTTAGGATGATCTCGGTATTGGAAAATGAGTGATGAAGCTATCCTCGTCTTTTCCAATGCTTGAAGCGGGGTAAAGACAATCTAATGGCTCGATTGCGAGTCTTGACTCAATGCTCTTCTCTTTTCTTCACTTGTCTCTGTCCCTGCCAAGTGAATTTCTAGATCCTTCAAATGAATTCCCATCCTCTTTGTTTTTGGTTGGGGGAGGTCATTTACGAGGGAGGCATGATGGCGGTTACGTGGCGACGGTGGTTGAGTAGGAACCGATGTCGGTTAAGTCAAAGTGGGCTATTTTTAGTAAAATAGCCAACTTTCCCTCCTTTTCTCCCGAGGGATTAGTTGTGGGCTTGGTCAAGTCATTATTAGGTTGGTTTTGGTGCGGGTGAGGAGTAATTAGTCATGGGTGTGGATGTAGACCAAGTTATAGGTCTTAATTAGGTTAATTTAGGGTTAGGGCTAAGTCATGATGAGGTGGTAAAATGAGGTGGCAGGTTTGGAGATGTGAATTTATTAATTATAAGGTAATTAATAAATAATTGTGTAAGGTTTAGGTGGTGAGGTTAGGTTGCGAAATGAGATGCGGGGCACAGGGTGTCGTAAGACATAAATTTGGTGTCTACATTAGCCCCTTGTTGTCATGTAGCTTGTCTTGTAAAGCTTGCACCGATAATAATAAGAAGTGGTTATTCCCGTTAAGGGTATAGGTGATCCCCTCAAATCTATCACAGATTGAGGCGGCGTGAAATCAAGGAGAGGGTTGATAAAGGGTGAATGATGATGAGATGATGGTAAGATGGGTGGGGTAAGTTCAAGGAAGCAGCGCATGTTGAAATGTAGTAGTGCGACTAGGGTACATGATTTGAAGAACAAACAAGCAATTCATAGGTAAAGGTCGATAGTTTATCCAAACAAGGGTGATATAATCCTTGTATCAAGCATAGGAATTAGCTCGGGGATATAACGGGTAAGTTACTGAGAATGTTTAGGCATGTTAAGCGAGTACGAATGGTTGGTTTGGTTGAAATAAACGTCACGGTCTTGGTGCAGGTAAAGTTGGTCGACTGATCAAGTCAAGTACCCTAATCATGCTAAAACACAAATAGGTGAGCTCGATTGAAAAAACAGCTACATGATGGGTGGATACAATTATAATTTGCGGGTTTTGGGTGAGGTATTTAATTGGTGTGGCTTTGGGTCAGAGTGATTGATTAGTGAGGGCCGTGGGTTGGTCATGATTGGTTGGGTGCGGCCTTGGTCGGGCCGATGGTTGGTTGCGGCCTTGGTGGCCTGATTGGTTAGTGAGGGTCGTGGGTCAGGCCTGATTGGTTGGGTGTGGCCTTGGGTCGGGCCTGATTGGTTGAATTACTGACCTTGGGTCGGGCTTGATTAGTTAGTGAGGGCCGTGGGTGGGCTCGATTAGTTGGAGTGTGGCCTTGGTCGGGCTGATTGGTTGGAGTGCGGTATGGTGGGCCAATGGAGTCAAAATAAGGCAAGTCAGCAAAGCCAGGGAGAGGTGATGGGGGAAAAAGTGGAGATTGGTGGACAAGGGCGGGAGTTAGGTGAAGGAAGTAGGGAACCGATATCGGTTATGTATAACCGATATCGGTTAGAAGACCGATACCGGTATTCTAGGGCGCGAAATAACCGGTATCGGTTATAGGCCAAAACCTATAAAAAGAAAAAATACGGCATGTCATTATCACTTTGTGAATTTGAGCACCCCATTTTGTCTTGTCTGAGGTGTGAAGTGATTGTGGTGAGTTTGTGGGCTGAGGTGGCATTATTTGAGTGGAGGAGTGAGTGGTTGGTAGACCCCAGTGATCAGGAGGCAGAGTTTGATTGGTGGAGAACCCAGCTGAGGAGATTCGGAGCAATGGCTCAACCGGGGAGGAGCAGGAGGTGCTAGACCATTTGGACGACCACCACACTATCCCACCACGATGACGTGTAGTTGTACCGGTAGGCTCTGAACTCCTACCTATGTGAATTTAATGAGTTTAACTTAGATGTGGGGTTTGGGTAGGAATTTTTAAATTTAATAAAATAATGAATGAATGGAAGGAATTTGTAAAATGGAGTGGGTAGGTAGGCTAGTTAGGTCAAAGCGGTAGGGTGGGTAGGTTTTTAGGGTTTTCTTGTGGGTAAAAGGGGAGAAATAGGTGAAAAAAGATTTTACGGGCCATTTTGGGTTCGGCCTCGGCATCGGTCATAGAAATAATTTGTATATGTTGTTTAGGTAAAGACCGTCGGCGTCGGTCATATCGGCCGGCGCGTCAGCACACACTATTATTTACTTGGGGCAAGGTGATGGTGGTCGAGGGTGACCGGTACCGGTCAGCATGGATATGAATTATGGTTTTTGTTTGTTGTTTAGAATTTAGTCGTGTTGTTTTGTTTGTTTGTTTGGGGGGTGAAGGGGAGGGAGTAGAGTTAATAGGAAACATGATTGGGGTGGGGGAAATGGGGTTTTGGGGGCTGGTTTGGGTAGGATAGATTATTGGGTATGAAGTAGGAGGTGTTAAATTGGCGGGGTATAGTTAGATGACTAGAGTAGATCAGGGGTGGTTGGTAGGTTGAGTGGGTAGAGAGAGTTAAAGTAGTTGTTATTGTAAAGCGTAGACCTGATGAAGTGGGTTGTTTTTATAAACACGCCAAAGGTGACGATGTGGGATCGGATGCCCCCTTTATTGAGATGGATGTGGCCATATGTGTCTCCAGTGCATTGGGCCATTATGCGAGAGGTGGGACTCGGCGGAGTCCAGCGGTATAGGGTTGTGGATAGGGACCACAGATTGATGGTTTCCCTCATTGAGAGATGGGATCGACAACCAATGTCTTCCATCTCCCTACATGAGAGATGGCGATTACTTTAGAGGATGTATATCGTATCTTGAGACCGACCACCATAGGTGAGGCAATGTTCCAGTGGATGTGGAGACAATGATGGACAACATCCTACATGTATTCGCGGATGCAGCCCCATTTTGACCTATCACACAGTGCGAGCATTACTATGGCGACATGTATCGTGCGTGCACACCAACAGAGACATGGCTTCTGTGTTGATGATGATAGGTATCACCTGCTTCACCCTCCCAAACTCAGAGGGAGGCCGCTTCCCACGAGCTTTGATGGGAGTGTTGCACGAGATGGTAGAGGAGCATACATGCTATGCCCAGGCACGAGTGTATCTCAAGTGCGGCTATATAGAAGCTATGGGGTTATCGCCGGATGAGGTGATTTGGTATTTGCTCTACATTTTTGTTACACTCTGGCGTTCGAGCATATCATTTGTATACGACAGTAGGGCTGCCCCAACAGCCCGGGGCCATAGATTGTCTCTGAGATATGGAATCTGAGGTGGTTGGGGGTCGTGGGCCAGCCACGAGCGGTGCTCGCAGGACGGGATGTGGCCTACTACCATCATATGCTAGAGGGCTTGACCGCCCTGGACATTATATGGAGGCCCTACAGAGGCCATCAGCCCCGAGGAGGAGCCCAAGCACAGATGCGCTGGATCCTGTATAGTTTTGATAGGTAGGCGGAGGCCGGAGAGTATGAGCGGATACCCCTAGAGAGGGCACGGCAGTTGGGCTTGCGACATGATCAGCCACCTCCCTTCCCACAGTACCAGAGGGATGATGTAGAGACGCCCACGTGCATTACCAACTGTTGACCCAGATTAGGTAGCGAGAGGCCGTGACGTCTGATGGATGATCTTAGAGTGAGCAGGGCCCTTTAGTTTGGTGGCGAAAGGGGAGAGAGTAGCTAGAGAGCATATCCCGCACACCCAGATTTGCAATTTGGCTATTATAGCAGAGAGGGAGCGCTCGTAGGGCAGTGCGGTTATTACGAGGCAGCCATGCTACGCGAGCAATTAAGTGCTACAGGGCGCTTAGCCTATGCACGAGCTCGAGCATAGTCGAAGGCACCAGTATAGCCATAAATACACCACAGCATAAGCACCGCCAGCAAAGCAACGCACAGGGTGTACCAAAGTAGGGACAGGGACACTACTAGTAGGAGTCAGGGACCAGCCCAGCAGCCCATGGTGGCACGGGCCCACTATATAGAGGTGAGAGCTAAGGCCCGATATTATCGGGCGTCCTTGATGGTCAAGGGCTGATTATCGGCCGTATGTGGTGCACAGATCTCGAGACATCCGGAGCCGAGAGATCCAGGGAGTGCATCCACGATCGGTGGGTCTATTATAGGGAGGAGGCAAGAGCGCAAGGGACCAAGTAGGGAGACAGCCGAGGTGGTGGAGAGAGCCGAGACATCCGGCAGCGGTGATGGTTTTTTTTGATATGGATAGACAAGTCTGGTCTGCGAACTAGGTATGTATATTGAGGCTGCGTGCCCATATATGATTTAGTTATTCATTCATTTTTGTTGTATATACCGGCCTGTGAGCCGAGTACATGTTGTATAGTTGATACCGGCCTACGAGCCGAGTATACTTTTGACTGATAGACCAAACTGCGAGAGCAGTCTAAATTTTGCGGGATAGTGGCTGCGTGCGGATTTGTATTATTTTTAGATCACGAGACGCTCCCATGCGTGGTAAATTACATATTTTGATCCACATGGTGTGTATAAAAATGTCTTATGTGTTTTTTTGATGGTTTTTGAAATTTAATGTATATAGATGATGAGGTTGATCCACATGGTGTGTATACTGATGGGTTTGATGTTAAAATGTCGCATGTATTTTGTCGATGATTTTTGAAATTTAATGTAGATAGATGGTGTTGATGAAATTGTGATGATATATATATGTATTGTTGATGGGATTTTGATGACAAATATTGATAATGATGTCGTTATGTAGGAAAAGAGGCGGGCACCACCAAAAATTTGCAAAAACAAAGAAAAGGCTTAGGTTTAAGCAAAGGAGAGATATGACCGATGTCGGTTAGCTAACTGATGCCGGTAGATATATGATCAATACCGGTTAGGTAACCGATATCGGTTATGCTAAAACAAGGTTTTCTAAAAATAGAAAAGCTTGGGAGACAACTTGAGTTCTTATTTTTAGAGGCATGGAATAAGTTAAATACGAGAATGCGACACTGTTTGATGACTGATACAGATAATTGCATGGGAGAATTGAGTGCTAGGGAGGAAAGAGACAGGTAAAGTGATTGTGGGCTGAGATTAAGAAGGCAGAAAGGCAAGTTATATTGAAGAGGGTGGTGAACATGGCTGGATAAGGAGAAACATCCAGCAGGCCGAGACGAGAGGAAGACAGGTTCCACTGCAAGCTGCTGCGTCCCAAGAGGTAAATTGTTTGGTTGTAATTTAATTCTTGCATGTTTTATGAATAGGATGAGAGAAGGTAAATGGATAGAGATGAGAAAGAAAAGGTGATAGGTAAGGGTTTGGGATGGGGTGAGTGTTATGGGGTAGGTAAGTGGGGTTTCACGTATTTTCGTAGGTGCGAGAGAGGAGTAAACAAGCAAAATAAATATCGTAGGGCTTAATTGGTGTGGCTTTGGGTCGGGCCGATTGATTAGTGAGGCCGTGGGGTTGGGCACTGATTGGTTGGGTGCAGCCTTGGGTCGGGCTGATTAGTTAGTTGTAGCCTTGGGTCGAGCTGGTCGATTAGTTGGTTGTGGCCTTGGGTCGGGCTCGATTGGTTGGTTCGGCAGCCTTAGGTGAGCTGATTGGTGGGTGAGGGCCGTGGGTCGGGCCTCGATTGGTTGGGTACGGCCTTGAAGGGTCGGGCTCGATTGGTTGGTTGTGGCCTTGGGTCGGGCCTGATTGGTTGGGTGTGGCCTTGGGTCGGGCTTGATTGAGTGGTTCTGACCTTGGTCGGGCCTGGATTTGGGTGCGGCCTTGGGTCGGGCCTGATTGAGTGGTTGCGGCCTTGGGTCGGGCACGATTGGTTAGGTGCGGCCATGGGTCGAGCGGTGGAGTCAAAATAAGGCAAGTCAAGACAAAGCCGTGGAGAGGTGATGGGGAAAAAGTGGAGATTGGTGGACAAGGGGGAGTTAGGTGAAGGAAGTAGGGAACCGATAACTTGTTATGTATAACCGATATCGGTTAAGACGATCGTGTTTCGCACGGAATGTTTCGGTCTTTGGAATAGACCAGCTTCTATCCTATCATTCCTTTGAGAAACAGATAAGGGTTAGGGCTAGGAGGAATACCTATTGAATGTTGAGATGGTGTGCGCGTACCGTAGAGAAAGATCAGATCGACTGCGAAGAACTCCTTTTTGTCTTGGAAGGACTACCTGCAAGTAAGAATACAAGACCAGTAGATTTTAATTAGACAATAAATGAGGGAGTTGCCTTAGGCCCAGGAAATATAAAACTTCCTTTCGAAGGTGGTCAGTTCCCCTTTTAATACGAATTAACACAAATGATAACAAAGAAAGCTATTGCAAAATCATGATTTGGGTACCTCGTTACAAAACAATAGAGGCTAAGCTATCAATAATAAAACGTCACGTTGTTTGTTTGGTCATTGGTCCTTGATACATTCAGGTTGAGTTACAGGGATAAACCAGACTGGATCTGAGGTTGTTAGGTGACAAATAGGCGAGAGGAAGGTTTTGGGGTATAAGTCACAGTGACCGATGCCGGTCACTAGATAACCGACCGCGGTTAGAGAACCGCTGCCGGTAGGGGATAAACGACACCGGTAGGGTCAGCAATCTAGGTGCTTCTGGATAGAGGTTGGTTGCAGGGTGATTGTGGGGTTATTAAGACTGATGGATGGCTGAAGGGAATAATGAGAGGACAGGGAAGACTCAGAGTGTGATAAAATGGTCTTCGGGGCAATACAAGGATGTATGGATGAAGGTTAAGTGCAGGGTGCTGGTAGGTGGTAGATCTAGGAATGAGCTTATAATTACTATCAATCCACAGGCTCAAGAAATGGTGCTTAAAAACATACAAGACACTACTTACTCGTTCCTGATGAAGATGCAGGTTCCAGGACTGTGATGACGAAGACAGGGCTCAAGTAGGATGATCTGACAATCCAAGATGAGCTATCTCCTCTTCTGATGCTCGGATGAGTGTCACTGGGCTCTAGTTATTCAGTTGCAGTCTTGGGCTTGATGTCCTTCTCTGCAAACTCTTCTTGTTTCTTCACTTGTCTCTGCTCGGCCAAGCAAATCCAGATCCTTCCAATGATTTCTCCTCTTCTCGATCGAATGAAAATCCGATCCTTTGTTTTTGGTTGGAAGTGGTCATTTACAGGGAACCGATGGCGGTTACGCAACCGACGGCGGTCGAGTAGGAACCGGTATCGGTCAGGTCAAAGCGGGCTATTTTTGGTAAAATAGCCAGCTTTCCCTCCTTTTCTCCCGAGGGATTAGTGGCGGGCTTGGTCAAGTCATTATGAGGTTGGTTTTAGGTGCGGGTGAGGAGTAATTAGTCATGGGTGTGGATATGGACCAAGTTATAGGTCTTAACTAGGTTAGTTTAGGGTTAAGACTAGGTCATGATGAGGTGGTGAAATGAGGTGGCAAGTATGGCGATGTGGATTTATTAATTATAAGGTAATTAATAAATAATTGTGTAAGGTTTAGGTGATGAGGTTAGGTTGTGAAATGGGATGCGGGGCACAGGGTGTCGTAAGACACAAATTTGGTGTCTACATTAGCCCCTTATTGTCGTGTAGTTTGTTTTGTAAAGCTGCACGGACAATAATATGAAGTGGTTTCCCCTGTTAAGGGTATAGGTAATCCCCCTCAAATCTATCACAAATTGAGATAGTGTGAAATCAGGGATAGGGTTGATAAAGGGTAAATGGTGTTTAGATAATGGTAAGATGGTGGGGTAGGTCTAAGGAAGCAGATGCACGTTGACATGTAGTAGTGCAACCAGGGTACATGATTTGAAGAGCAAACAAGCAATTCATAGGCAAAGGTCGATAGTTTATCCAAACAAGGGTGATATAATCCTGGTATCCAAGGCATAGGAAGTAGCTCCAGGGGATATAACGGGTAAGGTACAGGAACGTTTAGGCATGTTCGGCAGTACCAAATGGTTGGTTTGGTTGAGATAAACGTCACGGTCTTGGTCTAGGAAAAGTTGGTCGACTGATCAAGTCAAGGACCCTAATCATGCTAAAACACGAACAGGTGAGCTCGAGTGAACAAAAAGCTACATGATGGGTGGATAAAATTGTATTTTGTTGATTTTGGGCGAGGTATTTAATTGGTGCGGCCTTGGGTCGGGCCAAATGGTTGGGTGCGGCCTTGGGTCGGGCCAAATGGTTGGTTGCGGCCTTGGGTTGGGCCAGATGGTTGGTTACGGCCTTGGGTTGGGCCAAATGGGTTGGTTGCGGCCTCGAGTCGGGCCGGATGGTTGGTTATGGCCTTGGTGGGCCAAATTGGTTAATCGGCCTTGGGTCGGGCCAAATGGTTGCGGCCGCGCCTGGTCGGGCCAAATGGTTGGTCGGCCTTGGAGTCGGGCCAAATGGTTGGTTGTGGCCTTGGGGTTGGGCAGATGGTTGTTCTGCCTTAGTTTGGGCCAAATGGGTTGGTTGCGGCCTTGGTCGAGCCAAATGGGTTGGTTGTGGCCTTGGGTCGGGCCAGATGATTGGTTACGGCCTTGGGTTGGGCCAAATGGGTTGGTTGTGGCCTTGGGTCGGGCCAAATGGTTGGTTGTGGCCTTGGGTCGGGCCAATGAAGTTAACAAAGGGTGTTCAGCCAAGGTGGATATAGGTGATGTTGTGAGAAAGGGCGATTAGTAAATAAGGTCAGAAATTGGGGAAGAGGTGGGATAAAACCGATATCGATTGTCTATGACCGATATCGGTTAGGTGACCGATACCGGTTCCTTAGGCACAATAAAACCGACATCGGTTATAGGTGAAAAACCTATAAAAAGAAAAAATACGGCCTGTCATTGTCACATTGTCAATTTGAAACCCAATTTGAGTTGTCTGAGGTGTATTGTTGAGATTGGAGCATTTGTTGGTTGAGGTGGCGCTATTTGAGTGGAGAAGTGAGTGGTTGGTGGACCCTAGTGAGTAGGAGGCAGCAGTTGATTGGTGGAGGACCCAGCAGAGGAGAGTTAGAGCCATGGCTTAGCCAGAGGAGCGGAGGAGGTCTTTGGACAGTGGACCACCACCACCCATCCCACCACGACGACGTGTCATCGTACCGGTAGGTTCGAAACCCTTCATTGTGTGAATTTGATGTTGTTAGGCTGTATTTGGGGTTTGGGTAGGAATTCAAGGTTTTTGAGAAAATAATTAATAAATGGAAATTATTTTTAAAAAGG